>JAYKQN010000020.1:1840000-3040000 GCA_036785175.1 Eupleurogrammus muticus | reverse complement strand
CCCAAACATATGTCAGGTAACTGTATCAGCTGCCAATATAATAAAGGCAGCACCACATAGAACTAAGATGGCAGCAACTCATGTCACGAACATGAAGGCTGCTGGTCTTTTGCTGGAGGTGTGTTTCGGAGCAGGACTAAAGGGAATTGGACAAAGCCCATTATCATGCTTAGTCTTAACTCCACATTGGCTGGGGTTTATAGGGCCAAAGATAAATGGACAGCCAGGCTATATTGAGAGCCCCAATGTCTTGGGAGACCTTTATATTTTTTCTTAAGGGTCATCAGGTTTGATAATGGAGACACGAGTTAGCAGAGTTAGCAAAATATGGCATGAAGATCTGGGCTACATTTTCCATTCACAATGTCCTACAATGCTTTCTATGAGACAACTAACAGAAAAAGATTCTCTAACTATGAATTCTTCAAAGTGCTTTAAGGGAGATGTACCTTAAGGGTAATCAGAAGGTGGAGCACACATAACCACAGAGGTGAAAGCATATCAATCAATGGCAAGTGAATTGATTGTCTCACTGGTACATAGGCTAATGAGTGAAGTTTAATATAACAAGTGTTATCAAAATCATTGTCATCAATGTAATACTAATGCAGATGAAGCTTACTAAATATTATATGTTAATCTATTGAAGAGCATGCAAGACCTTGTGTGTAGTAAGTATATGGTGCTGCATTTGTACAAATGGGATAAACTTACAGAAGTGAGGACAGATTAACTACTGAATGTTTCACCTGGTTAAACTGAGAGTGAAGTAATGGGTATTGAATACATGTTGAGTCTCTGGATAATCATCTCATGATGTGCTGTACACATGCAGAGCAGGTTGCAGCTAATACTTGTTTCCCCCTGGCTTGGCGCCTGTACATTGTGGTTCACTACAGTGAATGAATGCACCGAACGGTCAATGAGAGTATCCACCTTTTTTAGAGTAGGGATACTTTCATTATGCTGGGGGACTCACATAAACAATGACAGTGAGACCTGGGGAGCGTGATTGGGAGAAATAGACCATAACGTTTTTAAAGTGTTTGTAGTCCTGAAATAACTATACCTTCGTAGTTCTAGGAAACACAGCCTTAGGCATCTTGTGATGCAATCTCAACTGCATTTAACATGAAGTTTTACACTGGTAAGCCTACTGGAGGAGCACCTAAGAGAAACCAGTGAATGTGGGTGGTGACATGATCCAGGGTCTCAGGGGCTGCAACATGTCCTGTGACAAATTTCACAGCTCCTACACCCTCTTGGAGATTCTAAAGCTGAAGCTTACAAGTCCATCGTCTACAGCCGGGATCAGCTGTTGGCGCTACGGGACAGCGTACTCCCAGAGGAGCGACCCGGGATTCCGAAGGAATTACGGCGTCGGAGGAGAGGATGCAGGGCTGGAGCGAAGTACCGGGAGAGGAGAAGGCGGTACAAACCCAGCGTTCCGTCTGTGGTAATGGGTAACGTAAGATCTTTACCCAACAAGATGGAAGAGCTGACGGCGCTAACCAGACTGCAGTGGGAGTTTAAGCAGAGCAGCCTCCTGCTGTTCACGGAGACCTGGCTCACGGATAACACACCGGACTCCGTCGTAACTTTGGACGGCTTTCAACTGGTGAGAGCGGACCGAAACACGAGGGAGAGCGGTAAGAGGAGAGGAGGGGGACTGGCAATGTATGTGAATGAGAGATGGTGTAACCCGGGACACATTACTGTGAAGGAGCAGCGCTGTACCAAAGACATTGAACTGTTAGCGGTTAGCGCTCGGCCATATCACCTGGCCCGGGAGTTCTCGCATGTTATCGTGTTAACTGTTTACATCCCACCATCGGCAGATGCTAAGGTAGCCTGCGAGGACATCCACACCACCGTCTCTCAGTTACAGACGGCACATCCACAGTCCCTCATTATTATCTCTGGGGACTTCAATCATGCCTCACTCTCCACCACTTTCCCTAACTTCACCCAGTATGTTGACTGCCATACCAGGGACAATAAAACTCTGGACTTGCTGTTTGCCAACACAAAGGAGGCTTACAGCTCATCACCCCTCCCCCCACTTGGCTGTTCAGACCACAACCTGGTCCTCCTCCAACCCACCTACACCCCCCTAGTGAGGAAGACCCCTCCCACCAAGAAGGTGATCAGGCTGTGGTCTGAGGACTGCAGTGAGGCCCTGAGAGACTGTTTTGAATGTACAGACTGGCAAGAACTCTGCAGGCCACATGGTGAGGACATCGACAGCCTCACCCACTGCATCACAGACTACATCAACTTCTGTGTGGAGAACACTGTGCCGACCAAGAAGGTATGGTGTTTCTCCAACAACAAACCATGGGTGTCCCCAGAGTTGAAGGCCCTGCTGAATGAAAAGAAGAGGGCCTTCTGGTCGGGGGACAAAGTGGAACTGAGAAGAGTGCAGAAGGAACTGAAATATAAAATCAGGAGTGGCAAGGACAGTTTCAGGAGGAAGATGGAGGAGCAGCTCCAATCAAAAAATGTCCGAGAGGTCTGGAGAAACATGAACATGATCTCTGGTCACCTCAAGGACAATGGAGGAGTAGCAGTGTCCACCGACCTGGGGTGGGCCAATGAATTGAATCTGTTTTTTAACAGATTCGATTCTGGACCAACAACCTCCCCCACACCCCAGCTTCCATCAACCCCCCTCCATGTGCTGTCCCCCCCCTCCCCCCCCTCTTCTGGCGCTGTGCTGTTCCCAGGTTCACTCTCCTCGTTTCATCCCACCACACCCCCTTTACACCTACCCACATCAAAGCCAGCCCCTCCCCCCACCCCATTACACCTACCAACAACAAAGCCAGCCCTTCCCCCCACCCCGGACCAGCCACAGATCTGCCTCACAGCTGACCAGGTGAGAAGTCAGCTAAAGAAGACAAAGGTCAGGAAGGCAGCAGGTCCAGACGGAATCAGCTCCAGATTGCTCAGGGACTGTGCAGACCAGCTTTTTCAGGTGGTCCTGCACATCTTTAACCTGAGTCTGAACCTGGAAAGGGTTCCTGAACTGTGGAAGACTTCCTGCGTAGTTCCAGTGCCTAAGATCGCACGGCCCAGGGAGCCCAACCACTACAGACCTGTAGCCCTGACTTCTCACCTGATGAAGGCCTTGGAGAGGCTTATTCTGCACCACCTTCGCCCACTGGTGAGCTCAGCACTGGACCCTCTGCAGTTCGCCTACCGGCCCGGCATCAGTGTGGATGACGCTGTCATCTATCTGCTGCACCGATCTCTCTCCCACCTGGAACAAGCGGCGAGCACGGTGAGGATCATGTTTTTTGACTTCTCCAGTGCTTTTAACACCATCCAGCCTGCACTGCTGAAAGGGAAGCTGGAGGGAGCCGGAGTGGATGAGCAGCTAACGGCCTGGACCATCGACTACCTCACCAACAGACCACAGTATGTCAGGCTTCATGACTGTGTGTCTGAGGTGGTAGTCAGCAGCACGGGGGCGCCACAGGGTACAGTGCTCTCACCCTTTCTGTTTAGTCTGTACACCTCAGACTTCACCTACAACTCGGACAACTGCCACCTACAGAAGTTCTCGGATGATACGGCCATCATCGGGTGTGTATCAGATGGGAACGACCAGGAGTACAGGGGGGTCATCAACGACTTTGTCAGCTGGTGTGAGATCAACGCTCTCCAAATCAACGCCAGCAAGACAAAGGAGATGGTTGTGGACTTCAGGAGGAAGTCCCTCCCCACCACACCGGTGAGCATCCAGGGAAAAGACATTGAGACAGTGGTCTCTTACAAATACCTGGGTGTTCACCTGAACAATAAACTGGACTGGACAACTAACACTGATGTCCTGTACAAGAAGGGCCAGAGTCGACTTCACCTGCTGAGGAGACTAAGGTCCTTTGGTGTGTGCAGGACCCTGTTAAAGACCTTCTACGACTCCGTCGTAGCATCTGCCCTGTTCTACGCAGTAGTCTGCTGGGGAGGCGGATGCTCAGACGGGGACAGAAGGAAAATTGACAAACTGGTACGGAAGTCTAGCTCTGTACTGGGATGTCCTCTGGAGTCGGTGGTGGTGGTGGGAGAGAGGAGGATGTTGGCAAAGCTGACATCCATCATGAACAACCCCCATCACCCTCTGCATGGGGTAGTGGGTGCGCTTAGCAGCTCCTTCAGCCAGAGACTCAAACACCCTCGCTGCAAGAAGGAGCGCTTTCGCAGATCATTCATCCCGACAGCAATAAGACTCTATAACATAACATAAACATAAACCTCACTGTAGCCACTGTCACTTTTACACTGGTCACTTTTTTCCTCTTCACACTCACCCTGCACCTTAAGTGTGCATTAGCTATGTATGTGTACATG
The DNA here is from genome assembly GCA_036785175.1 of Eupleurogrammus muticus. Lineage (NCBI taxonomy): Eukaryota > Metazoa > Chordata > Actinopteri > Scombriformes > Trichiuridae > Eupleurogrammus > Eupleurogrammus muticus. Next base: position 3,035,647 of record JAYKQN010000020.1, on the reverse strand, counting down.
TGGGTATGTGCGTGGATATGTATGTCCATATATATATATGCAAATATGTGTGTATGTGTATGTATGTAGGTATGTACGTCCATGTATGTATGTATATATGCCTTGCTTATGCATACTTTTTGTTCTTACTATTTATTAGCATTTCTTTCTCCATTCTGTCGATAATGCATACTGTGTATGCGGATTAACAAATTCTGTGAATTTGTACATTGTGGTGTGTGTTTTTTTATTTTTCTAAAGTCTTTTTTATCTTCTTCAACTTTATTTTTCTTTTCTTTATCTGTAACGCTGCAGTAACACACAAATTTCCCCGTTGTGGGATCAATAAAGTTTATCTATTCTATCTATTCTATTCTATTCTACAAAGGTTGAAAAAAATAAACCAGATCTCTCTTAGAGCTGGGCAGCATGACAGTATATACAGTTCCAATACCATTCCAAAGATGGGAGAGACTCCTTAGTGTCTCGGACTACTGCTATAGATCTTTATCTCATTCTTTCTGCTATATATTCTTTATACAGCTTGATGTGAAGAAGAGAGGAGAGGACAGAAGAGAGGAAGAGACTAGAGACATCTGTCTTATCTGTTAGGAAACTCATGTAATTAACATTGCCTTCTGGCTGTCCTGCTGACTGACAAAACAGAGACAAAACATGCCAAAAACTCCAGCAGCATAAGCGTCACCATCAGATCAGTTACACTTGAGTGCCATCCAAGACTTTAAAAGGAGTAAATTCAGGGTGCATTCTGGTGCACCCTAAACACTCAAAATTCCACTCAAAAAGCCACAAAAATCTGAATGGTTTCCTTAATAATCACATGACCAAACCACAGAAAAAAATCTTGCCTTAATCTGAGTATAACTGAACAACTGAGGTTCTTACTCTGATTAATATGAGTTCTCCAACTTAGCATAAGATATTATTATAATGCACAATAAGTAAAGCATACATGACATATCAAATAATAAAAGGAATGCAATTATCCATCTTGTTGTTTGAAAAAGCCAGAGTTAGACTGTGCTGCAGTTGCTTGTTTATAACATTTCAACGCAATAGGTCAGAAGGGGGGGGTCATATTAACCCATTGAAATGATACATGTGATATGTGATAAAGTGTTGAGGGAGCATTCCCATCAATAGCTTTGTTTTCTCAGTCGCATGTAAACTAGGACAAGGATAGAAGTCCAATTAGACACTAAAACAAACTTTTGAGCATGTGTTAATGACACTCTGGATGTAAACATACTGACTGATGGTCATATTGTTCTTTTTTCTCAACTCAAACGTTGTGAGGCAGTTCATTGTGTTTTGTTTGTATGGAAGCTCCAAATAAAAGGAGAATGCAATCAAGCATGATGAAGTCCTAGACTCTTACTTTCCCAACAGAGAGAACAATATTGTGCTGATTAGCATTACATAAGGATAAGAACTTATGATCATCCTGGATTACAATGCCGCCAACAGAGTGGAGGAAAGCTTATCAGCTGTAAATCCATAACAGTGCGCTGGCATTTGGTCATCTTTTATAACACTGTGGATGTGTCAGCCTGTAGGGCTTTTGTCATCTGATCTGAGATCTTTCCCAGATTGGAAAGTTTCCAAGCTGTTCAAGAGACAGCTCTTTTTTTTGAGGACCTTGGGAGAGCAGCACTTGTGACACCCGACATTGAAAGAATGCAGCACCTGCCAGGAAGCTCAGGCACTGTAACCAGGGGGGACGGGTATGGGGATGTGTGAGATCAGATTCATGAACTTTCCTTAAACCCCCAGAATTGATTGCACTTATGTTCTCAACCCATTGTGAACTGAATGTGTGTGCCAGATGATCTGAATTAACATGGGTAAACCTCCAAGCAATTTCCATGTATTGATCATGTGCACACACAGAAATTGAAAAGGAGACCTAAGTCAAGAGAACCCCAAAGAAAGTCTAAAGGAAAAAAAAAAAGCACTGGACACCAAATATTAAATCATCAAATAACATCTATATAACATGAGTTTTATATTTAACCTTTATTTTAATACCTTTGTTTATAAACTGTGGCACATCAGGCCAACTGAGCACAGGTTAGTGGAGGTGGTAGTGGGTGTATACTACCCAGTTGAAGTATTACAACTCCTGAGCACACAGTAATGTTCTCACCCTTGCAGTCTACTCAGTAATTACCCAAGGCTTCCGCTCGCCATTAGCAGGAGGTTCGTCAAACCTGCCACCAACTCCGTAATTAGCAGGTCAGGCTAACATTGACGAGTGAGCCAGCTACATATCTCAACACACCAGAGGTGGGAAAGAGGATCAATCAGTTAAAAAGCTGATTAGTTGCCACCGGGAGAAAAGGTGGCAGGAAAGGCTTGGTGTTTCAAGTTCTCACAGCCCCTGATAGAGCAATGGCAGAAAAGACAAAGCCCTGTTAGGAGGATTTTTTTTTGTTTGAGTTTGACCCCTTTCTCTTTTCCCCCCTATGTCTTTATAAATTGACACTTTAGGTTCCTTTTATTCTGAATCTTATCTGTATATGCCTGGTTTGTCAGTTTATGCATGAATTACGTTAGACATAATTAAGTTGTCTGGTCCCAGGAATAGTGCGGATGATGTAAAATAATGACGATAATGAAGGCATTGCAAATTGGTTTACAAACCCATTTCCCTAACCCCAAAAATATGATTACACTAAATAATTCATTTACTTGATAATATATAAGCTTACTGTAAAGGAGAAAAAATATTTTTAGCTTTGAGATATTGAACCAGAACAATATTGCTGTTCCTTTCAGTAGAACATAAGAGGGTTAAGGAAATCCTATCTTTGAAAAAAATGTCAAATGTCAAAATGTCCTTATTAACCAGGTGTGTACCACAGTCTATTCAATTATGACCTTAAAATAAAACTTTTCTTCAAAATGTTTTGATAATGCCCATAGTTGAGGCAGACTCAGACCTAGTTATGCTGCTACAGACATAGACGTTTGGAGACCTTCCCAAGATGCACCTTGCTACTATCTCCACTTCTCTCTCTCCATCTGTACACACTCACATATTACTAAGCATCTTCTCCAGGGAGTTTGTGCTTCCTCATCTCACAGGTTTCTGCCTGCCTGTCTGCTGATGATGGTGGAACACCTGATGCAGCGATCCAGCTTGACGCTTGTTATTATTATTATTATTGGTCCTATTTCTAGTATTATTTTAGCAATTGTTGTTACTGTGCATCTCACTCTCCTTCTCTCCCTCCCCCAACTGGTCGAGGCAGATGGCCACCCACCTAGGTTCTTTTCATCCTAAGTTTGTCTTTGCTGCCATTGCCAAGTGCTTGCTCATAAAGGGCATGTTTGGTCTCCATATAGAAGTGTGTAAAGCGGGAAGTCTTGACCTGCTCCAAAATGAAATTGTGCAACAACTTCTGTTGTGATCTGGCACTCAATAATAAAAAATGTGTACTTGATTATTTCACTGGGGCATTCATGGGAAACTTGACATCAACTTTAAATTTACATCTATCAACCACGTAAGGTGCCGAATTAGAACGATTGCAGCTGCGTGGCAGCATACTTGGTTGTGCATCGACCCTGCAAGGCAAAGTAGGAGCGGAAATGCTAATGTAAGGCTGCCAGACATGCTTAGTGTTTGAGAATGTGCCGATTTGGGATGTAAATCAGCTCCAGTTATCAGTACTGTGGCTAGCTCTGGGCCAATGTTGGAAGTTTACCCCTTTTCAGTCAAAATGTAGGAACTATTTATTATCTATTTATTTGTATTTATTTTTATTTTAAGCACCTTGGGAAAATGTAGTAGTTACAATTTGGGTAGAGCACATTTGGGTTAAAGCATCCAATGCTGCTGGGATCTTAGGGTGTCTGTTGGTAATATAATTATTTTGAGTATTGGTAAACCACTGATGAGGTTTTTTTAAATTTTTGAATGAATGAAACTTCAGCGGTTACATTATGAAAAATGAAATATGAAATATTTTCTATTTATTAAATTTGAATATTTTTGAGCCAGAAAAAATATATATACATACAAATAAAAGGAACCTGCAGAATTATCATTTTTGGCAATATGAAGATGAAAAGAAAAATGATAAGATATTGCACAGACTTCTGATTCATGTCTGTAGTGAAGTATAAATTCAGACAGGAAGACTGTACTTATTTATTATCTGCTGATTAGGGGCATTAACTGTTGTAGTTAAACCAACCACAGATTGCCACAAATCCTATCAGCCAATCATGTCTCAGCTGTCACAACTTTAAATTGGCTCTCGTCTCTGGCATGTGAGCTATAAACACAGATATCTACTCTCATTTCAGCTCAACTACTGCCTTCATAGCCATAAAGTCATCACATTGGTGTGGGACTACAGAGGAATAAAACAAGTAGAGTGCTCCACTAAGTGTTTTGTGCCGCTGTGACAGAAATGAGTGGCGGTGAGCAATAACCAGCAGGTCAGTAAGAATTAAGGCTGGAAAAGAGTGGAAGTGGAGATACAGAGCTGTTATATAAAAAAAAAAAAAGTAGGCGGGTGGGATATGGAAGAGGGGGCTGTCCAGTAAAGCTTAGATAATGTTTTATTTCAGGTCCATGAAAAATAACTGGCTACTGCAGAGTCAGGCTTTCAAGCAATTGCTCTGTGTTTGATCCTGTTCCCGTTTGTCTCGTTCTCCATGACATGTGGCGTAGTGAATTAGATTCCGGAAGCTTCAAATACATACACTACCTCTTTTCATTCTCATCTTCACATCCACATTCTGCTCTATAAGTTAGTGTGTGTCAGCTTTCATTAGCAACATTGTGTCCTGTCACACACGGACTAGACACACACCTCCTATCTTTGCAGCCATCAAAGATTCTGCACCCTCATCTCTGTCTCTCTGTGACCTTGTGTATTAAATATTCACAATGTATGAATGTTGCTCCCTCTGGAACATTTCCCTTCATTAATTCCAATATGTACAGTGCTGTGGGCCTGACAACTCATTTAAACTCTACACTCAATCTACAGTTTTGGTTTTTCATTCTTTCTGCTCATTACAAGATCTGTATTCAGTTTTCTCCCCTATCTGTCATTTCTTATGCCCTTTGACACCTTTTTTCCTCGGTTCCTTCCATCGCAAGCTTCTATATTATCACCTTTCTTCACAACCCTATTTCAGACACATACTGCATGTCTCCTTTTCACCACACACACTCATTTCTATTCCAATTGTCCCTCCTTGTGTTATAGTCATCCATCCTGCTCCAAAAAGAAGTATATCAAAAGAGATTCTAGAAATGTTTTAAGTGTCCATTACTTTCAGATGGCCGGTGAACCGGTTTCCAAATTCCCATTATCTGTGTCTTACTCAGCTAAAGCCTTATCTCCACTCCTTTGTCTTCCCTTAGGCTGAGGCTACCTCAATATGGGGGGAAAAAAGAGGCAAGGACCATTCCTAAAACCCAAATCTTTGAATACTATTTCAGGCAAAGCGATTTTACTGAACATGTACAGGGGTGACACAAAGTTCAAAGAGCCATTTAATAACATTTTTAGTGTGTTCTCACAGCTATCAGAACGTTTAACACCTAATGAATCCTTTAACTTCACAATGAAAAATGAATATTCTGTGTGCATCACCTGCTGAGCTCAAACATGAATCATGTCATATCTATTAGCTGAGAAACTATTAATCAGCCGCTGGTAATGTAACTGCATATTATTCTTCTGAAGGTTTTCCATAATGGGAATGTCAGGTCAGGGTGAATTGTGCAACTGCCATTAAGTAGAGATGTGTTTATATTATATATTAGAGCTGCAACCATTAATTAGTTGCCACTGCCTATTTTGATTATCAATTAAAGGATTTAAGTCATTGAAAAACTAAATTCTTTAGTTTCAGTGTGTGCACCATTCATCTACCAAAAGAGGTTACATCTATGGCTTTGGGAAACAGTGATTAACTTTTAACACCACTTTACGAACAAAACAACTCATCAATTATTGATAGATTGATCAACTTTTCAAATAGTTATTGGTTGCAGCCCTAATGTATATTGTTTATTTTCTAGACAAACTCCTGGCCCCACACATTCTATAATATGCACTTTATTTAGTATGCAGTTTATAATGCTTTGGTGAGCCTCCTATATGAGGATGGACCAGTTTATAAAATGGTTGAGAAGTCAAACCTTCTCATAAACACTTGAAAAAAGCAAAGGAAATGTTCATTGATTTTAGAAAGCTGCACTCCTCTAACCCCTCCAGTCTGTTACCAATTACAAGAACCCTGCACACTGGACACAGCCATTAACCTAAATGGGAGCTATACACTAAGCCTATGACTATTGAGACAAAACAAAGGATTTACTTTTGAAGAAACACTTTTCTTTTAATGTCCATAACAAAATGCTCTGAATGTTTTACTGTGAGTTTATTATTATTATTATTATTATTATTATTATTATTATTATTATTATTATTATTATTATTATTATTATTATTATTATTATTATTATTATTATTATTATTATTATTATTATTTAAACAAAGCAAACTTCATACAGAGACAGAAAAATAAAGAAAGTGAATATGCTGTAGGGGACAAACAAGACAAACAGGCACTACCCTTGCCTCCACATGTGCTGCCATCTGGGTGGTGATATTACTCCCCATCTATGTACAAAAAATAGATCACCATTAAGTTTTTGAAAATGTAAAAGGGAACAAATTAAGTTCTCAGATTGCATCTTTGGAGTTTTTTGTACTCGCCAAAAACTAACACTGGGAGATGGAGACTAACAATCAGAATTCCTCAGTTTTACTTTAAATACCATCACATCAGTACCTTAATCATCTTCATCAGAATATCTGCACATTTCCCTTACGAAAATTAACCATGGCTTTACCATGGGAAATACCGTGGTTTTACCATGGTTTTTTGGGTAACCATGGTTAACCATGGTTTTTTTGTGGTAACCATGGTTATACTATGGTTTTTATGTAGTAACCATGGTTCTACCATGGTTTTTGGATACCATAGTATTACTATGGTTGGTTCATGGTACTTCCAAAAACCATGGTAGAACCATGGTTACTACATAAAAACCATAGTATAACCATGGTTACCACAAAAAAACCATGGTAAACCATGACCCAAAAAACCATGGTAAAACCACGGTATTTCCCATGGTAAAACCATGGTTAATTTTCGTAAGGGTTGAAGCAGAGCAACAGCTTGTTCGGTGAATCTGTGAAAAAAATAAAGAAGCGTTGACAGGGTTTTTGAATAATATTGTCAACCTCACAGTCGTCACATAATATAATGACACTCTATTATTACACAGAAATGTAGTTTGAACTGTCAAAGTAATATACTAATTATGTATTGGTGTGTTAATGTTGACATCAGGCAAAATTGTCATTTAAATATTCATCAGCAGCACAATAAACTATATTGAAATAAACTGCCCAAAGCATCATTGCATCCCACAGTCTAGATCTGGAGAAGAAAAGACATTCGCGAGACTTGGTCAAGTGCTTCCCCATTCAAAAGCTACTCCACTTTATTGTGGAGAAACTTAGACACACGTACACACACACACACACACACAGACACATACCCATAGATGACAGTTTAATTGCGAGATTGGATGAAAACATGCAGACCTGGAAGAGACAGGTCTATTAGTGTATCCTTTGTAATGGATATCACAAGTAGAAAAGGGAATTAGGCCTAGGCCCTGCTACTGACAGAGCATTAGAATAATCCCTGCTACTTAGGACAACAGTCAGATACTAAATACACCAAATCCACTTCCCCTGCTCACGGAGCAAAAGCAAACTAATGAACGAGGTGCCTTTGCATATGCAACGTTATAGATGAAGCCAGACAGAGACCACTTATTTTTTCCATGAAGCGGCACAAACACAGCGGCAGCACCTTGTCAGACAAACACATGAAGGCGAACCGCTCACACACGAGCATGCACATCCGCACAAATGGTTGTGGATTTTTTTATTCTTACTGTTAAAACTCTCACTTTCCTTTATCCTTTGAATCCTAAAAAGGCCCAGAATTTTTCGGTTGGAAACACAATGTCGGAGCTTAAAGCTAAATACGCACTTAATACACACATACATTGAAAAATAGAGGAGAAATATAAAGGATAAATCAAGTTAAACCTTCCATTAGCGGCCACTGTACCTACAAGCAAGGGTCGCTGTTAATTTCTAATAATCCTACATATTTCTTTATGATTTGCACACCTTTTAATATATATGCTTGATGGTAGGGGGGTGTAACATTATATTTGCTGAGTTCAGAGGTTATTGAGTAATTCCCACATTGACCTTTTCACTGGGAGGATATATGAATATGTCCCTAACAGCCAAGGAAGCAAAGTTGCGCAGGCAGCGATTGAATGTCAAACCCAGGTGGCTAACTGGCAATATTGATACATCAGTTCATGGACATATCAATACCATCATCTGTAATTGGTGTAACCTGATAATGATGTGCACTCAGTCTATACCCCGGGAGGAGAGGACATACATTGTGTCTTATGGCCTTGTTGCTTCAAGGCTTTACATGGGCCAACTATAATTTCATTTTTATGGTACCTTTTTATGTTTTTCTTTTCTTTGGATACTTTTTTCAGTGTGAAGTAATAATAAAAAAAAAAAAAAAAAGGTGAAAACAAAGAATAGGTGGAGGAAATGGACCTATATATATATATATATATATATATATATATATATATATATATATATATATATATATATATATATACCATATCAATAATTATTGATGGTTTTTATGCAAATGTTTGAGATTACCTCATTTTATTTTTTTTTTATTCATGTTGATCCATTATCATTATAATGGAATATGTTGGATATGAGGAGCAACATCAGTTTGTCTTCACTCACAAATATTGAGTGAAAATATCAATATTATATTAAGCTTCTTATCTTATTGAATTGATGATGTGGACCTGTTTTATTATATAGTAAACACTGCTTAATTAAAGAGGTGTATCAAAATGTATCAACAAGTTTTATGGTTTAAAGCCACAACCTTTAAACACACAACCACACACACACACACACACACACACAAACACAGATATGGAATGCATGTCCTGTAACACCAAAAGAAACATGCCACCCACGAAAGATCACACACACACACACATACTTTACTGTACATGCCTGCACACACACACGCGTATATGGAGTTGTTCTTTTATAATGGCTTTGTGTCAGCGTATAACGGATGTCTTTTAACAGTCCCATTTATTCCCATCTCCAGCTAGCCTATGCCTGTCCAAACAACAGCACGAAACAAAGGATGGAAAACAACAGAGGGGAGACAAACACATCAATCTGGTACCAAACACACACACACACACATCAAATATATTCCCTACGGATAGATAGCCTAATGGAGATATATACTTACATATCCTTGTACACACATATAGTAAATATGCAAACATACTTATTGAAGACTTTAATTCATGCATATTTATGGACACAAATAGGTGAAGAATATAGAATACAGACAGGAAAGAAACACTTGTCACAAACAACTTGAGGACAACCTACATGTAAAAAGACATTCTATACAGGTCTTTGAATACAAACCCACACAGACTCAGACACACACACACCCACAATCAAACGCTTTCCTTCATTTTCAGTCATTGTTTCTTGAGGCCACGGGAAGAATCAGAGTAAAATGGGAGCACTGATCAGTCAGCTCTCAGCGCGCCCGTGTCTCCCCCTTGGAGGTGAACTAAGCCTGATAGAGCGCGGGGATCTTTGATTGGAGATGGAGCCTAATGGGGCTCGGCGCTGAGAGCAGAATGGACTGCTGCATCTCTTCAGCCTCAGGGATCACAGCGCTGGATACTCGATAAAGACGTCGCAGATGCACGCGGCCATTTTTACTCACGTGTGCTCACCTATGTGTTTCAGGAAAGGAATAAAGACAACGTCTTTCTCTCAGAACACACACACACTCACATACACACAGCACAAACTCACACTCTGGCTCATACTTTGGTACTGAACAAATCAAAGATGAAGGTGAGCTACTTTTATTAATATTTGCTTACTATTACACTCGTTCTCTTTTCCATCTCATTGAAATGTGTCGTATGAACATTTTATTGCTATCAAATATCTGCGTTAAGTGTTGCACAAACACCCACGCCATTTTCTAAGCACCGCCGAAGGCCGCAACAGAACTCCACGACAGACAGTCAACAGTGGAGTAAATAGAACCTGAAGACGCACAAACAAGTGTACATGTTGAACTATTACAGCTGCAACGTGTTCTGCAAACATGAGTAAGCTGGTGCTAAACCTCTTTCTGTGCCTGTGTGGCAGCCATTGATTAAAGGCCCTTGTAAGCATGCACAGCCCCTCATATGTTTCTGTTGTGTCATTGATAAGGCCTTTGTATTTGCACCCGCTGAAGGGAGTCGGCTAATTAAAAAGCCAGTGACAGCCAGATTCAAGGAACAAAAGCGTCGGTCCCACTGTCGCCCATTTGCATATGCATTAATTGTTGTTTTCCTTTTTATCTTGAAGTTTGTACAATGAGGCGTATGCACTCAATGGAAGTTTCTCCATTTAACCAGTGTTATTACAGAAGTGTGATTTTGTTCAGTTTGATCAGTGGAAGTAGAGAACATCACAGTCAAAACACAGAGTACAAATTACAATATTAACTCTTTTAATGATGAAGCTACATCTGGTGTAATCTATATGAGGCAGAGTATCAGTGATCCTTTTAATAGTTCAGAAAAAAGCAGAAAATAAATATGCTGCAATGATTCCTCAAATGACACAATGGAAGTGTCCATCGCTCCATTGCTTGAAGCTGAAAAAAAAAAGCGTGTGGTGAAGTGAGGAAAAATTAGACAATAAAGAAGTAGAAGAAGAAAAAACATGATACTCAATAAGCACAAGCTGTAAAAATTTTAATTTGACAGCAACACTGCTTCTGTGCTATTCATTGATCTATTTATACCTATGTAGTAATAACTAGCTGCCGCAGTAAAACTTTTAGTGAGTATTCTAGAATTCTTTTAATAAAAATTTGACATTCTCTGCCCACATTAAACATATTTCTAAGACTGCCTTCATTCACCTACGCAACATAGCAAAGGTCAGACACTTCCTATCTCTGAAAGATGCAGAAAAACTAGCCATGCATTTGTTACTTCCAGGCTTGACTACTGCAAGTCTTTATTGTAAATGTTTCTCCAGCTGATCCAGAATGCAGCTGCACGCTTAATAACTGGCACTAGAAGAAGGGAGCATATCTCACCTGTATTAGCCTCTCTACACTAGCTTCCTGTGAAATCTCAAATTCAAAATCCTGCTCCTCACCTATAAGGGATCTCTTAATCCCATATCACCCATCGAGAGGATTACGTTCCAATTATGCAGGCTTATTCGAGGTTCCCAGAATTTCTAGAATTGAAACGGGAGGCAGAGCCTTTAACTTCCAGGCTCCTCTCCTGTGGAATCGTCTTCCAGTTTCAGTCCGGGGGGCAGACTCCCTTCCTATATTTAATAATAGGTTAAAAACATTCCTGTTCGAAGAAGCGTATGGTTAGGGCCGGCCCTGGCTGGCCTAGTCATAGTTATACTGTGATAGGTTAGTCTGCCGGGTTCTCATAAGATGCTCTGGGCTTCTTTTTCTTCTTCCATCTGTGATACTGATGATCCACCATTGTACTTTTGAATCTGCTGTGTTCCTGGAGTCCTGCCCTGTGTTGTCTCATTCACAGAGCATGCTGCAGTGCAGCCACTGAGGGATCCACGGATGTTGGAAGGTCTGATGCTGTACTGGTGAAACCTGGAAGCTGTGATGGATCCTGTGCCTCATCCTCCACCTACACCCAAATTCATTACTGCAGCCTGTCTGTCCTGGAAGAGGGATCCCTCCTCTGTTACTCTTCATGAGGGTTCTTCTGTTTTTTTTCCCCCCGTTAAAGGGTTTTTTTAGGGAGTTTTACCTTGTACGATGTGAGGGTCTAAGGACAGGGGATGTTGTGTTGCTTTTGTACAAACTGTAAAGCCCGTTGGGGCAAATCTGTGATTTGTGATCCTGGGCTATACAAATTAATTGAATTGAATGTAATTGAATAAAAGTCAACCTTTGGTTGTGAGACAATGATGCTCACATGTCAACTCTCCATAGAGCAAAAGGAATTGGTCATGTGACCTCATGAATTGTATGTCCTTAAAAAAATAAAAGCCCCCTTTTCACACCTAACTGTAAAACATAGATTTTATATCACAGCTTTTTAGAAAAGTAAGGATAAAGTAATTGTTGACATATTGCCACACTATGCAATAGAGCATGTAATTCCACAAGAGCCATGAAAGATACAATATGTTTAAAACTAAAAAACCGAAGTACATGTGTGCATTTTATGTAATTCCAACACTTTTAAAGTACCTTCTTTCTATAACATTGTTATGCTGTTGCTAATCACTGATGAGTATTCCTTACCATTAAAGCAACTTCAGGTGCTTCATAGTATTTGCAGGATTTTCTTAGTGTTCTTCCGTCTGTTGACTCATCCAAAGCAAGATTGTAAAAGGATTTTATTTGACATCATGATGATACTGATCATGAACAGTTATTGCCGACAGAGGCATGTCTTTTAATCATTTAATTATTTTGTCTTTATCCATAAGTCGTCAAAAAAGTGCATTGGCATCATTATGCATGAATGTTTTAGTATACTCCTGATTTTGCTGCAGACTGACTTTCTCTTTTGATAGTAGCTCCTGACATGCTTTTTTCCTTCTGTCCCTTTGTGGGATATTCTGGTGCAAATGTAGCATGGTGTGTTATATTTGACTGTTTCATTGTTGAAATGTTGTCATTGCATATTAGACACACTGCAGAACTCTCTACAGAATCCTTCTGTCCATTCTACGACAAGCAGCTGTGTGAACATCGGCCGCTATTTTGCAGGCAAATTCTGTCAAACTTTACTTTAACAGCGTGTCTGGCTCATGCCATTGCCTATGAGGAATGATAGATGGGTAAATAGATATACACAACAATGTGTATGTTAGCCACTTTCCAGCTAGTTACTGCAGACCGGCTTTTTAGTTACCAGTTCGCTCATGTTCAAAGGAGTCTAACACAACTTTTTTTGTTTCTTTCTTTGGTTTTTTATAATTAAAGATTTATCTGCGATCCAGATGGAGCCATCCTGACCCCTTAAAACAATCGAATGTCCTAAATTAATATATGAAAAAAAAGGATTAGGCAAGGCAAGGCAAGGCAAGTTTATTTGTAGAGCACAATTCATACACAGGGCAATTCAAAGTGCTTTACGTTACACAAAATCACAAAAGGAGAGCAAAACATACATAAAATCACAAAAGGAAAATCATAAAACATAGAATTCATCATTCATTTAAAAAGCGTGAAGAGTGTAGATAAGATACTTTCAGTTTTCATATGCACGGTTAAACAGAACTGTTTTCAGCCTGGTCTTAAACATTGTCAGCGTTGAGGCCTGTCTCACATTCTCTGGAAGACTGTTCCAGATTTTAGCTGCAGAAAACTGGAATGTAGCTTCACCGTGATGTATTTTGGTGCTAGACCATGAAGAGACTTGTACACAAGTAAAGCTGTTTTAAAGTCTATTCTCTGAGTGACAGGAAGCCAGTGCAGAGACATGAGCACTGGACTAATATGGTCATATTTTCTGGTTCTAGTCAGGACTCGAGCTGCAGCGTTCTGAATGTTCTGTAGTTGTTTAACAGCTCGTTTAGAGAGACCAGTGAGCAGGCCATTGCAGTAGTCTAACCTGCTGGAGACAAATGCATGGATCAGTCTCTCCAAGTCTGGTTTAGACACTATATTTTTGATTTTGGCAATGCTTTTTAGATGGTAATAGGCTGTTGATATTGTTGACTTTATGTGGCTGAGTGGTCTGAGTCCATTAGCACCCCTAGATTTCTAACCTGTGTTTTTGGTTTTAGAGAATGAGACTGAAGGTGACTGATTACACGTTCTCTTTGCTTCAGTGGCCCAAAGACGATTATTTCAGTTTTTTCTGAGTTTAGCTGGAGAAAGTTGTTTTGCATCCACGCAGTGATTTGTTCAATACAGCGACAGAGTGAATCCACAGGCCCATGGTCACCTGCTGTCAGAGACACATAGATCTGAGTGTCGTCTGCATAGTTGTGGTAAGACACATTGTTGCTGCGTATTAGTTGGCCTAACGGAAGCATGTACAAATTGAACAGGAGGGGCCCCAGGATCGAGCCCTGGGGAACACCACAGGTCACAGACATTTTGTCTGAAATGCAATTTCCAATATCAACAAAGTAAGTTCTGTCCTCAAGATACGACTTAAACCAGTTTAGCGCAGGACCAGAGATTCCCAGCCAGTTCTCCAACCTCTGTAAAAGAATATCATGGTCCACAGTGTCAAAGGCAGCGCTCAGGTCCAGCAGAACCAAGACTGAGACTCTGCCTGCATCTGTGTTCAGGCGGATGTCATTTATCACCTTGATCAAAGCTGTCTCAGTGCTATGGTGAGGTCGAAAACCAGACTGGAAAGTATCAAAAGCGTTGTGAGATAGGAGAAAGTTACTTAGCTGCTGATAAACAACTTTTTCGAGGACTTTACCTAAGAATGGCAGGTTTGATATGGGACGGTAGTTGTTTAAAACTGTGGCATCGAGACTGTTCTTCTTTAGGAGAGGCTTAATAACCGCGGTTTTCAGGGCTTTTGGAAATGTTCCTGTCTCCAATGAGATGTTAACTACATTAGTAACTTCTACTAATAAGTTGTTCAACACAGACTTTAGAAATCCAGTGGGTAACTCATCAAGGCAGCATGTGGATGAACTCAGACCTGAGATGATCTCTTCGACTGTTCTGTCAGTAACAGGAGTGAAATGTGTCAGCTCGAGGTGTTTAGGTGGATGAAGGGTTATTATCTGTGTGGTGGAAATGATTGCATTCTTAATACTCTGAACTTTATCACTAAAGAATTTCGCAAACTCATTGCACTTTGATGTAGAAATTAGTTCTAAGGGCAGTGAAGCTGGAGGGTTTGTTAATCTGTTTACTGTAGCAAACAGAACTTGAGTGTTACCATTGCAGTTGGTGATGATTTCAGAGAAATATCTCTCCCTTGATTTTTTCAAAGTCTGGTTAAACATTCATAACTTCTTTTTATAGATCTCTAGATCAACCTGGAGTTTTGATTTGCGCCATTTCCGTTCGGCTCCCCGGCACTCTCTCTTTTGTGCCCTGACTGAGTCATCATTTCTCCATGGTGCCTTTTGCCTGTTTTTAACCTCTCTAACCTTGAAAGGGGCAACGGTGTCCAAGACATTCAAAACACTCGATGTATAGGAGTTCCACAGATCATCAACATTAGAACCAGTGGTATTTTCAAAAGCAATAATTTCCATAAACTGTGCCCTTGTTTTGTCATTTATGAGTCTTCTTCGAACTTTTTTTGGCCCAGCTGCCGGCTTTGGTGTAACAGACAGGTCAAAGAACAAACAAAAATGATCAGATAATGCGACATCCATGACATTAACATTTGAGGCAGTAACGAGTAATGAGCACATCCAGTGTGTGCCCTCTGTTGTGAGTGGGCTCGGTCACATGCTGAGTTAGACCAAACATTTCAAGGACAGCATTGAGTTCTTTAGCTTGTCTGTCGCTGGCTACATCCACATGTACATTTAAATCACCTGTTACAACAAAATGGTCAAATTCAGTGCACAAAAATGAAAGTAGTTCTGAAAAATCATCAATAAAACAATTCTGCGGTGGCTTGTAGATAGTGACATAAACTATGGACGCTTGTTTTAGCTCCATTTTGACAGACATACTCAAATGAAGAAAACAACCCAAATGACAATTTGTGGGTGACTATATTCTCCCTGAAAATGCTACAAACGCCCCCACCTCTTTGGTTTTGTCGTGTTTCAAACTCAAAGGTATAGTGAGGTGGAGTAGACTCAATCAGGACTGCGTTACCTGTACTATTATCAAGCCACATCTCAGTTAAAAACATAAAATCAAGATCATTAGAAGAAATAAAATTATTAATTAAGAAAGATTTGTTATTTAAAGATCTGACATTGAGTACAGCATGTTTGAGACTGATCTGAGTTTCCTGGGCTGGGTTGGGCTCGCTCTAACCTCTTTGTGAGCGACCGACGTGGTCGCCCCACAAAAGGGATGAGGGCAACCGGAAAAAGAAGTGGAGACAGGAGGCAGCGGAACTCACTAAATAAAAACATTTATTGACGGCGATACAAAAAAAAGACCCAAAACGCTCACGTCAGCAGGAAAAGTCCACCTCGCACCAGGTGGACCAGACAGGCAGTCCCACGCGTTGCGTCACCTGTCCCGCACGCAAACATGTCCGGGGGGGAACTCTCCGCAAACCCGTCCGGGGGAACTCCCTAACTGCTAGTCAGTTCCCCCTTATAACCAGGTGAGAAGGGGAGGGCTCATCACCTTCTCACACTCTTACATAGAATATGGATTAGATTTCTCTGCTCAGACACTCTGACTGTCCCTCTCTGTTTTAGTCTACGTGATGTGACAGTACAGATTGGTTTTGCAGAGATCACTTCCTCCCTGGTCCTCCAGTTGGGTTTAAAGTGAGTGGTAGCAACGCAGAGGCCCTTTACATCCTAGACAGCAGCAGTGACGCTGTTGGAGATAACAGCTCGGGCCGGTGGTGGAGGCCGAGCTGGGGGGGCTCTGCTTCTTGGAGCAGGCTCAGGAGCGGGAGGAGCATGATAGTTCTTTGGGGATTTAAACCTTGATCTAAGGTTAAACCTTGATCTAACCATGTCTGGAGTAAGAGGAACTATTTTAGTGCCTGATTTTATCAAGCTTTCACAATGATTTGGAAATCTCAAAGGTGTCGATGGAGATGGAAACGAAAATGACGAGTCACTAGAGGGTGTAGATGTAGCAGGTGGGGACTGTGGTGAGGGCGAAGGTAAAGGTGATGTAGTCTCTGCTCCAGCTAAACCCTTAGCAGGTGATGCACATGTTGAGTCCTTTGCCGGAGATAAAGATGTTACTGTAGCAGCAGCTGCAGCAGCTGACTCCTTTGCCGGAGATGCAGATGTTTCTGTGGCAGTAGCTGCAGCGCCTGAGTCTACTTCCGGAGAGGCAGGTGTTGTTGTTGCAACGGCTGCAGTGGCTGAGTCCTTAGTTGGAGATGCTGGTGCTGTAGCTGAAGCAGTTGATTTCTTTTCCATGGATGCAGATTTTGTTGTTGCTGGTGCTGTTTTGGTCAAACTCTTGGCTGGGTCCTTGGGTGAGGCAGAGGGAGCTCTTTTCTTCCTCCTCTTTTCTCTCGGTGGCCGCACAGAGGCCTGTTTCTGCTCGGGCCTGCTTTGACGCCTCAGAGCGTGGAGGAGGTTCTCCGTCAGAACCCTCACTCCACCTCCGTTCAGGTGCGGGCCTTTTCCTCTGAAAAGGTCACCTCGAAGCCAAAACAGGTTAAAGTTGTTAATAAAATGCAGTCCTCTGGACTCACAGATGTTGGATAGCCATGTGTTCAGCTGAAGCAACCGGCTGAACTTGTTTACCTTCCCGTCGATGGTTGGGAGAGGTCCACTAATAAACGTGGGTAATGTCACTTTATCCAAACTTTCAAAGAGTGTGATGAAATCTTTTTTTAAGATTTCAGACTGTCCATTTCTGATGTCCACTGCACCCACGTGCAAGATCAGCTGTTTCACACCTTGATGCTTAGCTAGTTCCTTTGGTAGTGCCTCTGTGATGTCAGAAACTGTGGCACTCGGATAGCTGCTTGTTATCATTTTCCCCATGTTTATGTTAGATATGGCTCCATCTCCTAGCAGCAAAGTGTCCTTGACGCTTGACAGAGTTTTTCGGTCCTGGTGCTGCTCTGTCCTGAGTCTCTCATTGTTAGACTCAGACCCATTTGTATCCGACAGTGGTAAAAATCTGTTTGTTAATTTAATTCCAGGTGATATTATGGCATCGATACCGACATTTTGACGTCGTTTTGGTTTAGGACCAAGGCGATTATAGTCAAGTCTTGGAAAGGACACGGTATCATTTAACTTCAAGTTGTGAGTAGCAGTCCTTTCACCCCTTCCTTTCGTAGTAAAAGTCTTACCACTGCAGTTCACTGGGAGCGTATCATGAAGTCCTTTCTCAGCTTCCAGGGCAAAAATGCGTTCCTGTAGCACACAAATTTCCTGCTTGTATATCTGACAGTTTTCACAGGGAGAGGTTGTTTGAGTTACTCCTTCGGTCATGTTGAGAAACTCGTAGTCGCTGACTCTTCAGATACGTTGTAAAAAGGCGTTAGAATGATTAAAAAGTCTTGGTTTCCTTAAAAGAAGCAGAGAAAATTATATCCAAGACTTGTGGAAAAAGATAAAATGATTAAAAGACAAAAAAGCATAAGCAGCAGGAGGAAGCAAAGACACGTCTACACTCTTCGGAAGCAGGAAGCAGGATTAAAGCCCCACAACCGTAGAATAAAATATTTTATGTTTTTTTTCTTTTTTTTCTTTTTGTTTTTTGGTGCAACCTAACCTTGTTGAAAAAGAAATACTTTGCAATAACCTGCTCTGCACAACATAGAAGCTCCTGTTAGGGACCACAGTGGCTTACTTAGATGAGGAGGCATAGTTAGGAGTCAATACAGTGGAGCGGAGCTCAGAAAGGAACTGGCAGCAACACCAGAGTGAAGCAGCAGCTACTGGTTGATAAAGCGGTCACAGGAGACTGTCAGAACAAACGCACTGACCTGTTCACTGCCATGATTGACTACAAGAAAACCTAAACGACAACTCAATGCCACACACAGATACTGGAACGTGGTGAAGTGTACGGCAGGACACTGAGGGTCTTCATCACAAACTTAATGAGGATGTGGGAGACAACCGGAGGGAGGCTAACTCAAGAGCATATCTATCCCAAGAAGATGCTCTCTCTCTCTCTCTGTCTCGCCTTGGCTGTTTCTGCAGGGGGCCTGGACTTCCTCAGCAAGATCATCATAAACAATGAATCGAACACCCATTCAGAGGTGATGACTTCAAACTGTAGGCCAGGAGTGAGCATGGATTCATGTCAAGGTTTCACAAACTCTGACTCAAATGCAGATCAGTTATTGCCTCCAAATAGATCTTTTATTTTCTCAGAAAAAAACAAACAGAGGTAGGTTGTTGTTTCCAAAACAAAAGGAACCAACAGGTTCTACGAAAATCCACAAACAATAAGCAAAAATATAGGTAATCCACGTATTAATCTCAGATACAAAGCGGCAGGCTGGGAAACGGGAACAGGAACAGAGTCCACCCTAGGGACCTGACAATTCAACTTACTGATCCGCACCACCAGGATCTACATCTACAACGTAGAGATGTGTTCACGTAAGTGAGGTTGTGTTGCTGAACAAAGAAATTTATTTCTATGTGTGTGTGTGTGTGTGTGTGTGTGTGTGTTATATATACACATATCAAATGATTAAAATATCGTGAAAAAGAGTGAAATATTTAAGATATGATAAACATTGTATTGTCTCCCTAGGAGATATTTGGCACCATACAGGCATCAGTCACAGTCCATTAAACATACAGCATACAAATGAATTACAAAAAAGATTGCACAGTGCAAAAAGTAGAAGAAGTTATTGCATGAGGCACAACCAAATATATTACATTTATGTCCAAAGTATCTGCATAAAAGACTGAAACAGACTACTTTAAAACACTACACAAAGAAAAACACAGATAGAGAATTGCATGTTCTCTTCCACACATCACTCACATTCACCTTTAGACACACACATTAACACACACCACACACACTCACACAGTTCATCTCCTACCGCTCAATATTTTGCTTGATAGTTGAACTAATAAAAGTTTATACCTGTTCAGGTTACATTTAGATTGTCTCTATCTTCTGCCTGAAGGCATTATCTCATCATACTCTTTATGCAGGATGTGGTTCATAACTTAATGCTGTCAAAGCATCGTGGTAAGCATTGATTTTTATATATTTTTTTTCCTTGCTTCTCCTGCAGAGCGGATGGGGGCAGCACACCCATTATTTTTCCTGCCCTTTTTATTCAAATTTCTGAGCTATTGTCTAAATTTGAATTTTATTTCAAGCCTTTATTTCTTATTTTAAATTTGAGGATTATGGCTTATAGATGATAAATATTTCACAGTATTTTAATTATTAGACATGCACCTGGAAGCACTAATGGATGCATGTGATTATCAGACAAATCAGGAGACAGGAGATTTTCAGTATCACTTTACTTGACAGGTAATTTCATAACACATTCATAGCAGCGGCATAAACTCTGCATAAAGCATTCATGACTGTTTTAATGAGACTCATCATTCATACCAAACCTTTCAGGAATGTGGAAGACAGAACGATGACAGCTTGTCAAAATAAAAAAAATATATAACAATTGTAAAGCAGTATTGGCGTTTTTGTTCCAAACCTCTTACCTTACCACAACACTTCGGAGGTCAATGGGTTGGTCCGGTGCTCAAGAGACAGAACATGGTTCAGCAAATCATTTTTATTTCATAAAAGTGGATTTGTTTTACAATAGACGCTTTGCGGATGATTTCTCTTCTGGGATTGTTGAACTATGTTACAGAAATGCAGGTCAGCTGAATGTAGCTAATTTACCTCGCAATGAAACTCTGTGATAACAAATACTTAACAGCTTGTATCGTAAAGTGGCATTGGATGTAGACTTCATAGATATTCCTGCTATATTTCCCTTTCTACCTTAATCTGCTGTTGCATATATAAATAATTTAGGTTTTTTTGTGCTACGGGGCATTAAAAGCTCTACTTTTTGTCTCTATAAAAGTCAGTCATTAGCAAAATAAGAAATAACGCTGCATAAAGCAGCCATTGATGTTCTAAATGGCATCGCAGCGTACGCCTGCCGCCGTAATTAAACCATATGCAGCAGGGCACGAGTGTGCAGTCGGGTGTAGCAAGGAGGGGACTTTCAGGTTATGGATGTGAAACACCATCCCCCCCAAACCGAGATCCTACAGGATTCATGAGAAGTGCACGCCACAGGCTTCTCGTTCTGTCGCAGCAGTAAAACACTCACACTTCTCTGAGCGCTCTCCTTCTATCTACACAACTCTGTAACCGAGTCCAGTAACACAGTCCTGTCGTCACGCTGATCTGCATATCTTACCATCGCTCTGACTGTTCCGCTATATGACTTTGACTGCTCGGATGTAATTAGCAGTGGGGTAGTACCGTAGATTACCTCGCGAGGGGACGAGGACACATGTTGTGCGGCGGAGAGGAAGAGGCTGTGATACAAGGATTGGGACACTGTGGTTTGTAGTCTTTCATTTTTCATCAGCAAACAACAGCTGAGCAGAGGGGGACCAACACTAAATCATCTCCTCCACCTCATGCGAGGCAGCCGCGATGAAACGAATGGTACCCTGCGAACAGTAATTCCTGTTAAGATACCAGATGAATCATACTAATCTGCCGGCTGCTCGGCTGTAGTACAACCTGAAGATAGCTCTTCGCTTGAGAGCGTTCCAGTACTTAAATATGCCTCTGCCACATCCCAATAAAGAGTTTATTTCAATAGGCCACCACCATCCTTCCAGCCACAGTCTCCTTGTGCCAGATTGGTTTTAAATCAACATCAGGGGTGTCAAATATATGGCCCAGGGCCAATCCCACTAAATTGTCAATCTGTCCCTATGGATGAGTATGACCAAAAAAAAGGACCAGTTTCTTTTTCTTCACAGAAATGTAAAATCAGTGGGCATCCCTCAGGGCTCAAGGGACAAAATATTGATGTTTTGATTTATTTGTGAATTAACAAATAACTTCACCTGCTTCTTACAAAAGCAAATATCATTAATGAATAGATGTTCTGAATTGAAATGCAATAGTAAACTGACTAATTGTGAAAAAACTGAGATATGCTTTTATTGAAAATGTACTTTTTTTCTCTTATATGATCTTTCCTGTTTTGGAAATAAAAAGGTTAATTAATAATGTAAATATCTATTTATTTCTTTTTATATACAAAGGGAGAGAAATGTGTTGTTTGTATGTTTATTTTTACTGATCTGGCCCACTTGAGATCAAATCGTGTCGTATGTGGTCCATGAACGAAACTGAGTTTGACTCCCATCCTACACTGTATTACAGATTAAACTTGATTATACAGATTATATTGTTGGAGTTAGTAAAAAAAAATCCATAAGCATAAACCAATGACTGTGTGTCTGTCTTGACTTTGCAAAGCAATAATTACAAAAAAAAAAAATAATAAAAACGAGGAATCACATTCTTGTAGGTACATTTTCAACCCCGTTTGGTTCCCAAAAGGTTGGGATCACGACCCCTTCACAGTTTCAGATGGACAGGGGTTGCCACATATATATATATATACAGTATATATGCCATCCATTTTGCCACCATGTGCTTCCTATCTTCAAGGCTTACCACGATGCTTTGACAGCATTAAGTTATGAACTAAATGCCCCCCCTCACACTCAGCCAGAGCTACCCAATCATACACTCAGTGGCAATAGCCCGGCATGGGGACTGATTTAGTAGCCTATAGCTTTTAAATGTAAGAGTTCAGCGTCACATCATTACTTTTTTAGACCTTACATTGATTTGTTTAGTGAGGTAACCAGCCGTCCTGTGGGCCACAAGGCAAGACAATAAACCCTTGGAGAGAGTGCAGTCAATAGTAAACAATGGATGTTGAGGTGGGATGGATAGAATAGAGAACCGAAATGAAAAAGGTTTGAATTGGTCAGGCCTTCCATCAAGGTATTGATGGAAGACCTGACCGATTCAAACCTTTTTTATCTTTCATTCCATAGTATATGGAAGGTGTGGTATGAGAGGTATGGGATTTTCCGTATGGGTGTCATATGGCATTTTTTTCAGATCCCTTTCATCTCAGGCATAAGTGGGCAGAGAAACAGCGACGTAGCTGGATAATGCACATCGCTGTACATGAGTGTTTTACATTAAAGTGAACAATCCAGCATAAGAGATGCTGGTAATTAGCTGGAGGGAATTCCAACATTCTGTAGCGCCTGAACACCACTGCATTCATGCATTGATAGAGCCGGAAGGAAAAGGATCAGCATAACGTGGATGTAGTGAACATAATAACATGAATTTGATAGCCTCCTTCAATTAAACGATATGCAGATTTGTCAGTGTCGGAATGCACCGGCAACAATCCCGTGTGCTGAGATTTCTGATTGGGGTTAGCACCAACTAAGTATCTCTTTAACCCTCTGAAACCATCAATTACACACAGCTCATTTAGCCTGAAAGCTAACAGTTGCACCTTTCCAAGCTGGATATCTATCCACCCTGGAACTCGTGTCTCCTTCAGGGGCTTTGCAGAAAAAAAAATCGAAAATCCAAGATTGGCCTTCGTATTGCCAATAATTTTTATTTATTTTTTTTTTCAAATTGAAAATATTTTAATTTTTGCCACTTGAGAAACTAGAACTGTTATTCTAGCCATAAATGAAATAAGCTTGACATGAAAAAGAAAAAGAAAAAGAGTCCTTTTTCCTGTCCACTTACTTTTTCTCCTTCTCCTCCCCCTCCCCCTCCTCTCGGCCTGCCTTACCATCCTTCAAATGTAAGTGAATGAAAGGTATGTCCAGTCAGCTCACAGCATTGTTTTCCTGAGTGCCATGAAAAATGGTTTGCGGGTTTACAGATGGGAGGTTGTGGGAATGGCAGAGGTGTGTGTGTGTGTGTGTGTGTGCCCGCATGCGAGCGAGTATGTGTGAAAGGAACATGCAGGTTTGGCTCCCCGGACAAGAGCAATCAATAAAGCATTAAAACAATCACAGGAAGGGGAACAAGATGTCACAGCCATCTGGAACTGGTTATGGTATTAATCCATTTGGGAAGGCCTGATCCCCACATACATCAACTACAAATATAACAGATCCAATAGAACAAAATAGGTGTCTCAAACCACCACTTCAGAAGAAATTGCACAAATGATAGTTTTGTTCTTATATTCCGGTGAAGGTCTACAGTTGCTGTCAGTTTACATTGTAGCCAATAGAGAATAAACACACCCTGCAGTCTTAAGAGGCAACATATGAATCTATTTGCCAGTATTTTTTTTTGTTATTTTATATATTTAGGCCTGAAAATTCAGTATAATTTTGCTGATTTATTACCTGATCCTAATCCTGCAGCCCTTTATGTTTACTGATACATTCAAAGTGATTTCAATATACAGACTTGTTGGGATCAATAACTCCTTTGTGCATGTCTCTGCAGCTGCAAAAACAAAACTAAACTAAACACAATTAAAAGTTGGTGCCAACCAAGTAATGCTATGAACAGAGTTGTTGGCTGCGGTGTTTTATGAGAACTGTCTTCTAGAAAAAATCTACTGCCAAGGTTAATGGTGCAAAGCTTTAGACATTAACTACCTAAATTCATGCTATTGCTTTTATTCCTCAGCTGCTCTACTATACATCACTTACTTTTGAGGTTTCGAAACTTGGACAAACTGTAATTATTGTGATGTCATAACCCGCACAATCACTGAACAAAGTTTTCAGTAAAGTCTGAGACATTTTCTGTCCAGTGTATCGACTTCCAAATTGAATTAGCAATTATGTTAGCATTTCACCCAATTAACATGTGTCAATATTCAGTTATATGACAATATACTATTGTCATGAATGCTGCTAGCTCCTATGTATGTGTGTGTGTGTGTGTGTGTGTGTGTGTAGCAGCACAGAGCCATGAAGCCCCACCTCACCTGTCAATGTTACACTTTTCATTTTTGTCCATGACCTGAGGTTTTAATTCTTAATATAACTGATTTAACTGTGCTTTATTCTTATTGCATGTTGAGAGCAGGAGATAACACTGTGCAAAAAACGGACAACAATTCACCAGAATGCAGGCAACAATAATCTGGGAAACTCTCATGAAGGCAAACCCCCCCCAAGACCCCTGCCTCAGATGTCCCTTATGTTTCCCCACTGGAGAGAAGGTGGTATGGTCTGTGTAAAAATTAAAGCATGTAATTTTTGTTTACATACATATATTTCTTAATTTGTGTCCGTTGTTTATGTAATTATTTTTATATTTATGTTATGTTGTATCAGGCACGATTCTCTGAGTTGTCAGGCTGCGTCACATTTTCTTCCCAGAAGAAAACAATTTGAATTCTGAAAAAAAGCCTGCACAGCATCAGTGTGTGTACAGTAGATACAAGGGACAATACTCTGCTAGAGAATAAGAGAAGAGAGTCCAAAAAGGTTAAAAGGTACAAGATCTTCAGGATAATGGCTTTTACCTCAATTCTTGAAAAAAAAAAAAAAAAAAAAGCTTTGCGTATCCTCCTAGAAAAAAAAATGCTTTCTTTAAACTACTTTTTTTCCATCTCTCTCACTGTTACCTGGGATTTAGCGGCAGTCGTTGTGTTTATGTGTGTGAATGTGTGTGGTAGTGGCTTTTGCTGGTCGGGGAGAAAAAAAAGAAAAGAAAAACAAGCCAGCAGCCACTCTCGCCTGGCTCTGTCTGGAGCACTCCATTAGGGAGCAAGTGCATTCTTTTTTTTTTTTTTTTGTCACACTGGATGCACAAATATAATAAAGCTTCATGCAGCGCTTCAGGATGCGGCAGCAGTCAGTTGCAAAATGGAGGAGATTGTAGATGTATGTGTCCAGGTATTGGGAAAGACAGAGATCCCTCCTCACTAAATTACCCCCATCCTATACGCCTGTGCAAAACACTTTGTCTAAATATATGGCGATACACACACCCATAGGCACACGCCGTACAATACAAACAGAAGCAGACATGCGCACACAAACCATTAAATGTCACATCCCGTGGCAGATTATATCAGTGAGCAATTTCGTGCTCTCTGGCATCATCTGGAAGAACAAAACTGGCGGAAAATGAAAGCCATATTGAACAATGTGAGAACGGGGAAATCACTGGGACGGTCACAAACCCTCATAATGAGGTTTAGGAGGAGCACAGGCCGGAGATAAGTAAGTAAGTAGGAACCCGCTATAAAGCTCCCAAAGAGGATACCGCTCGCTGCACGGAAACGCTGCAGAAAAAACAGAAGAGCATCCATCCTGTACCTATTACCGCTTTATTTTAAAGCATATCTGCTCAAATAGTGGCTTTTCTGTTGCACAACCCTTACATTAATTACAACAAAGTGCCCTTCTAAGTTAACAGCCAAAAGAGGAAAAATAAAGTTGCATTCTATAATTGAAAAAGCATTTTTTTTCAGTTCACACACAAACCAATATTTTAAGGGCAAATGTCTGGGTGAATTTCATGCTTAATGACTTACTTTTACCATCTAAATGTAGGGGCATAGCTAGAGCATACATTGATATAAAATATATCATATTAGTAGATAACATGATTATTGATTATTTTCAATTAACTTAAAAAAAAAAAATGACCAAGAGAAAATGGGCAAAATTTAACCACTTTATATTAAACATAGTTCAATGTCTGGCTGTTGGATTCATTGACTGATCCATTATCAAGGGACACATGTTGTTTACATTGCAAAAAAAAAAATCTAATCTTAATAAGTCAAAATATCTAATATAATATAATATATTAGACTAATATCGAGTAGAATGATCTTGAATTATTCAATTCCTCTGGCAGATAATTTTGTTTATAAAGAAAAAAAAAATTGAAATAAGTTTAAATTATCTTATTCTTTGGGCATGTACTTTTAACTTGTTTTGAAATTTTAAAGATAAAAAAGTAAATAAATGGACATTTTAATATCTTTTAAGACACCAACTTGATTACATTGATCAAAAACAAAGAAAAAGCAATTACATTGCTCAAAAACAAGGAAAAGAAAAAACATGAAACAAGCTAAATTATCTACCAAATGGGATAAGGTAATTCGAGATAACTCAATTCAAAATTGGACTAATTTAGTACATACAGAGTATTTTCCCCTGATAAGATTTCATTCTTTGCAGTGTAGAAAACAAGGAAGGAGCACCTTGAGTAAATCTATGAATATTCTATTGAACTATTTTCTTATTGTCTTGATGATGTGGATATTGATGAGATATATTGTTGATATATTGATATCTTGTTTTGTTGGCCAGGTCTACTACTACTACTGCCTAGAAACCTGACATAAAAATACATATAATTACATATAATTTGTGCCATGGCTATGAAGAATTCTGACCTGAGTCTTCTTGATGTCTCAAGCTCGCAACTTTTTTTTTCTTTTTTTTTGCACATTTTACCTCACAATTGCTAATGAGTGATGGTCACTTCTGTCTTTAGTCTTGTGTTTTCCAAACTAAACAAACAAAGTTTGCAACTAAGGCCTAAACTTTGCATGTCCACGTTTTTGTAGAATAAAGTGGAAAGGCTTACTGGCCATAGGGTGTTTTTATGTTTTCAAGTCCAACCTTTCCCACTTGCTTAACTGTTAGCGCTTTCACACATCAGCAATTCACATCTGTTTAGGGCGACTCATCAACATTCTGACATCAGTCTCTGCACATGTTAGACAGCATGTGGCCTCTCTCACTTCATCAATTGCTCTAACTAAAATATCTTTCTCCTCTATTCATCTCTCCCCCATCGTAAATAAAAACCACACCAATACAGCTTCCAACAATACATATAGGTCAGATGTTAGGCGTCTATTTTTATTACATATTTTTTTTTATGTGAACCCTAACTGCACTATCAGATCTGAGGCTACGTCTGCCTAGATCCACTGGAAAAAAAACAGTGTGATGACAGTGATGACAAACCAAGTCATACCTTCTTTCTAGTATGGAGAGAAAGAAGAAGGAGAAGGAGGGAAAAGAAAAAAAAAATGCAGATGATGCCGCCTAAAGCCACCAAGCCCCCCCGACCCCCTCCCCCCCCCCCCAAAAAAAGAAAATCATTAAGGGAATTCATTTCCCCATGAGGGAAAACAGCTTCAAGCTGTGAATAACACAACAATAGTCCCAGCGTTAATCTACCAGCACGTTTGACATACTGTTTGTCTCAGTGCCTCTTTGATCCAACATCTCACAGTGGAAGGTGATGAATTTCCCGTGCAAGGGTAAACACTGCGCCATCGCTCTGCCGGGCGTTTCAACTCGGCGCTACAGAGGGGTGGGGGGTTTCCAGTCACGCGTGGCGCAGAAGACAAACGACATCACAAACACGCACTGCACCCGTGATCGATGGTTACGGATTCTCACGCCAGGAAGCAGACGCCTCCTCTCCTCTTGCTCTCATTTGTGTCACTTATTCTCTGGGGCGAGGACAACATATTTTCCATAAAAACCCGCTGATTACCTGTGCACGTCCCTCACAGTAGTCTGTCCACAAGCTGTGGCTTTCTTCAACTTTGTGATTTGTAACCTGGGGAGGAAATGTTCCAGTGTTGGGGAAAAAAAATTGTCACCCGTGCAGACGTGTGCACGCTCACACACACACGTACGCAGTGTGGCCTCATTGCAGCAATTGATTTGACCAGGAGGGAGTTTGTCCCAGATGAGAATGATGGTGTTTGAGCACAGCAGGCACAGAGCAGGGAAAGATGTAAATCAATGGCATTGAGCTGCATGTTATTATCAAATCCTTCTCTACCAGAAACCTTATATTGATACACAGCACACCAGGAATGGCTGGAACACACACACACACACGCACACACATATGATTTTTTTTTCTTTTTTTTCTCTCTCTCACTGAAGCACACAAACATATGAGGCCTTTACAAGATGTAGTCTAAAGTACATGCAAATTATTGTCTGCATTTTTTGCAGTTGTTCTCTGACTAGAATAATACCTATATATGTTATTGACTCTTGTCTACTTTAAATTTAACCATGCACCATCCTTTATTTTGCGATTCATTATTGATTAGTAGCAGTGCAGTCTGGCTTCTCACACCTAGAAAAAGCCTAAAAAAATTCAACTGGTGTCTCTTTAGTGGGTGTGAGAGATGATCTATGAGCATTTTCAATTTGCACATAACATAATCCTGAGTGGGAAGGCTGAAATGTGCAGTGTTGATTTCCCACAGATCTGCATACATACTCTGCATACAATATATAAATACAAGTCAAGTCAAGTCAATTTTATTTTATAGCCAAAAATCACAAATTGCAGAATCGCCTCAATAGGCCTTAGAGTTTATACGAAAGCATCCCCTGTCTATAGACCCTTACATCATACAAGTAAAAACTCCCCAAAAAATCTTGAATCGGAAAAAAACGAGGAAGAAACCACAGGAAGGGAAGCAGAGGAGGATCTCTCTTCCAGGACAAGCACACATTTCACTTCATATGCACATAAAAATCAGTTGTACATTCAACACCAATCTGAAATCACACCAGCTTTAAAATAAATATGTTCTCTACTGTCTACTCAATAAAGCTGCAGTCTGCATGTCCAAGAGTTGAACCTCTTCATTACTGCTTCATTCCATTCAGTGGCAAATCTCTTAGTTAAGTCTCTTTCAAAGGCCAGCTGCACTAAATTTGAGGTTTTTTGGTGCAACATGCTGAGTCTGTTGTCTTTGAGAACACTTTAAAGTAGCTGTTGATGCTCCAAACTTAGGAGTGTGTTTAAAGGCCATCACACTTGGCACAGCCTCTAATTCATTATGAAATGTCTTCATAATCTGTGATATTCTCCAGATTTTATCAATAGTGGTCATGTGTGTTTCGAGGAATTGGCGAGCAATGAAAATCTCAATGACTTCGGTGCCTGATAAAGTCAGAATGGGCTTTACAAGTTTGACATGAAGGAAAAGTTTCACTGTTTGTGTCCAGAGATTAAAGTGCAGTCAGTAGCTCACTGCTGCATTCACTGAAACACCCGCTTATTTCTAGTGATGAATCAATAAGTGTCACTGTGTTCAGTAATGGGTAATCTAACCATTTTAGTTACCTTTACCGACAGGCTGTTACTATGCATTACTGGCCCACCAACAATCCACCAAGAGGAGGAGTGTAAAGCAGCAATTAACCGGAGAAAAGCTAAAGTTAGGTTATGATCTTTATCTGGTTTAGTCACTACTTTATTCCTGACTAACACACGACAAAACGAAAAAAAAATTGCATTCAGGTCTGCTGCGTCTTTGCTTTTTGCTTTCTCTGCAGCATCTAATTCCAAGTTGCATTCACAGACCCTCAGAAAATCCCAATACATTTTTAAATAATAAAAAAAGAAAGTAACAGAATAGCTACTTCCCTTGGTAACTACTTACTTTTACAGTGGAGTAACTCACTTTCCTTTTGGGAGAACTAACTAGTAATTAAAACTAATTACTTTTATTAGTTGGAGACTTTTGTTAAGCATCCTTTATCTCTTTCTGTCTCTTACTGAGCTCAGTTGTGCAACACATTCAGATGCAGTTCTCACTGACCGCATCCCAAGCAAATCCATTTGTTCTGTCTGAGACAATATGTTGGGGGCATCAAGCAGCTGCAAGATCTTTTGCACAAAGCGTCCAGTGAATTCAATTCTTGGCTCTGAAACAGCCTGTATCAGACAGGCTGCCTCAATCCACGAGTCAGTACCAGAGGCACGATTGCTGTCAATCTGTGACAACAGAGAGAAAATGTCATCAAGCGACTTGATGACAACGGTGACAGTAGCGAGATGGCCAGTCCAGGGCTGTGCGAACAGACGTTTTATTGTGTCTCCTTCATAGTGAACACAATGACTTTGTAGAGAGACCCACAAACTCAGAAAGAGAAGTCCTCAAATGCTACCTCGCATAACATTGCATTTGTCGCCACCAGGTGAAGCTGATCAATACAACAATTGATATGGGGTAACTCTCTGGCGGACTGCAGCATCTTTTGAACCCCAACATGTTTCCAGGGAAGATGCTCTGTCATTCACCTGCCTAGGACTTTGTGGCATACCATTTAATACTGAATACCATTTTTCTTTTGTTTGTTTTATGATGTTTTATGAAACCGAATACTGGTGAGTGTGTAGTGTACAAAACATTGGGAACACAGAGCAGCACATTGTTGTAAAGGGGGAGTGGCTTGCTGTTGTGGCTGCATGTGAAACACAGCCTCTGTGTGTTGAGGTGAACGACAAGGATTTATAAATTTGTAAATGTTGTTGGCCTAAAGTTGTATCCGCAACATGGGGAATTTGCTTCACCACCTCCACCCCAAACATGTCCGAAAATATGAAGGCTGCATAAAACTAAGATCTGGTTCCCCCTCCATGTCTGCAGGTTGGCGCTGCAACACAAAAGGTGAATCAGACCTTTCTCGAAGACACGTTTGCTTAAGGGACTGATACTACTTCTTTGTGAAGAACAGCATTTTATGGGACCAATTTAACTTTTCTTGATATTAGTCTGGTCATGTCAAATACTGTTTTGCCCATATAATTAAAAAAATATGGTATTTTTAATTTTAGATCAGCTCTACACCTGACTGGGAATTTTAGATGTACTTAAACCAACTCTGCACAGCTCGGTAATTATAGTGTTCACAAGAGTTTTGGCATCTCCTACATCTGCAGTAGCAATAGTAAGCAAATGCTCCCCAATTTCCAAATCTTGTGGTCCAAACTGTACCACAACAGCAAGGTTTTCACAGCCTATGGGGTAACAGGTGCCATCAACTTTAATAGTAAAACACAAATCACTGATATATATATACATACACTTTCTTCAGTTAAAATGTGGCTCATTATCTTAAGTAGTTAATTGTGTATATCATGTGTTGTATATCTGGCATCTTGTGGGATTGTTTTCTCTGTCTCTCAAGCTCTGGGTCTTTTCTTAGAGTTCTCAAACAATGACTAAAAAAAAGTCCACAGCTTGCATCACGTTGAAAATAAAATGCTTTCACACACTTCAGTTTATGGCCAGGAACTGTAACATGTCAATAACAGTCGACTGACTGTCAATCACAGGGGTGGAAATCTCCTCTCTTGAATTAACCCTGTTCACTCCCACCACTTTTCTACACTGCCCATGTAAACTTTGCACATTTCCGGTCATAATAATCAGTTTTCAGTTCTGTTATTTTCTATACCTTCTTATTCCTAAGTAAGGTGGCAGGGATCTGCCTGCCAGCACACCCCAGACAGATACCAGCCCATCATGGGACACATTATGAACCAACAGTTTTACTTGTGAACATTTCTTCATCACACCCCGGGAGGGGCTCGGCTCAGGAGCTAGGAAATTAAAATCCAAGATTTAGGAAATAATATCTTAAACTGTACATACACTCACTGGCCACTTTATTAGGTACACTAAGATAGTAACAGGTTGGACCCCCTTTTGCCTTCAGAACTGCCTCAATTCTTCGTGGCATAGATTCAAGAAGGTGCTCGAAGCATTCCTCAGAGAGTTTGGTCAATATTGGCATGATGGCATCACACAGCTGGCGCAGATTTTTCAGCTGCACATCCATGATGTGAATCTCCCATTCAACCACATCCCAAAGATGCTCTATTGGATGGAGATCTGGTGACTGTGGAGGCCATTTGAGTACAGTGAACGCTTTGTCATGTTCAAGAAACCAGCTTTATGACATGGCGCATTATCCTGCTGAAAGTAGCCATCAGAAGTTGGGTACATTGTGGTCATAAAAGGATGGACATGGTCAGCAACAATACTCAGATGGGCTGTGGCGTTGCATCGATGCTCAATTGGTACCAAGGGGCCCAAAGAGTGCCAAGAAAATATTCCCTACACCATTACGCCACCACCACCAGCCTGAACCGTTGATACAAGGCAGGATGGATCCATGCTTTCATGTTGTTGACGCCAAATTCTGACCCTACCATCCGAATGTCGCAGCAGAAATCAAGACTCATCAGACCAGGCAACATTTTTCCAATCTTCTATTGTCCATTTTCAATGTAAATCAAATTGTAGCCTCAGTTTCCTGTTCTTAGCTGAAAGGAGTGGCACCCGGCAGGTTCTTCTGCTGCTGTAGCCCATCTGCCTCAAAGTTCGAAGTACTGTGCGTTCAGAGATGCTCTTCTGCCTACCTTGGTTGTAACGGGTGGTTATTTGAGTCACTGTTGCCTTTCTATCAGCTCGAACCAGTCTGGCCTTTCACCTCTGACCTCTGGCATCAACAAGGCATTTCCGCCCACAGAACTTACGCTCACTGGATATTTTTTCTTTTTCGGACCATTCTCTGTAAACCCTAGAGATGGTTGTGCATGAAAATCCCAGTAGATCAGCAGTTTCTGAAATACTCAGACCAGCCCTTCTGGCACCAACAACCATGCCACGTTCATAGTCACTCAAATCACCTTTCTTCCCCATACTGATGCTCGATTTGAACTGCAGGAGATTTTCTTGACCATGTCTACATGCCTGAATACATTGAGTTGCCGCCATGTGATTGGCTGATTAGAAATTAAGTGTTAACGAGCAGTTGGACTGGTGTACCTAATAAAGTGGCTGGTGAGTGTATATCATCAAGTGCTGTTTTAGTTTTCATTAAGCCTCTGTGTGTAAAAATTGCTGCAGTGCGCACACCTCAGAGGGGGGAGAGCTGTATTACCTGGCAACAAGTATTGCCACAAAGTGCAGGAAAATGAATATGTGTGGAAGAATACAAACATGTTTTTTAAAAACTAAACAATATGTATATATATACAGTGAAGAAAACAAGTATTTGAACACCCTGCTATTTTGCTATTTCTCCCACTTAGAAATCATGGAGGGGTCTGAAATTTTCATCGTAGATGCATGTCCACTATGAGAGAGATAAACTAAAAAGAAAAATCCAGAAATCACAATGCATGATTTTTTAATGATTTATTTGTGTGATATAGTGAAAATGAATGTAAATATTTGGTACAGTAGCCTTTGTTTGCTATTACAGAGGTCAAATGTTTCCTGTAGTTTTTCACCAGGTTTGCACATACTGCAGGAGGGATCCTGGCCCACTCCTCCACACAGATCTTCTCTAGATCAGTCAGGTTTCTGGGCTGTCACTGAGAAACACAGAGTTTGAGCTCCCTCCAAAGATTTTCGATTGGGTTCAGGTCTGAAGACTGGCTGGGCCATGCTAGGACCTTGATATGCTTCTTATGGGGCCAGTCCTTGGTTTTCCTGGCTGTGTGCTTTGGGTCGTTGTCGTGTTGGAAGACCCAGCCACGACCCATCTTCAATGCTCTGACTGAGGGAAGGAGGTTGTTCCCCAAAATCTAACAATACACGGCCCCAGTCATCCTCTCTTTAATGCAGTGCACTCGTCCTGTCCCGTGTGCAGAAAAACACCCCCAAAACATGATGCTACCACCCCCATGCTTCACAGTAGGGATGGTGTTCTTCGGATTGTACTCGTCATTCTTCTTCCTCCAAACACGCTTAGTGGAATTATGACCAAAAAGTTCTATTTTGGTCTCATCTGACCACAAAACTTTCTCCCATGACTCCTCTGTATCATCCAAATGGTCATATGCAAACTTAGGACGGGCCTTGACATGTGCTGATTTAGGCAGGGGAACCTTTCGTGCCATGCCTGATTTCAAATCATGACGTCTTAGTGTATTACCTACAGTAACCTTGGAAACGTTGGTCCCAGTTCTTTTCAGGTCATTGACCAACTCCTGTCGTGTAGTTCCGGGCTGATTCCTCACCTTTCTTAGAATCATTGAGACCCCACGAGGTGATATCTTGCATGGGGCTCCACTCCGATTGAGATTGACCGTCATGTTTAGCTTCTTCCATTTTCTAATGATTGCTCCAACAGTGGACCTTTTTTCACCAAGCTGCTTGGCAATTGCTCCGTAGCCGACAGCTCTTTGGTCTTCGCCATGTTACAAGTTAAAGTCTTGCTGATTGTATGGGGTGGACAGGTGTCTTTATGCAGCTAACGACTTCAAACAGGTGCATCTGATTAAGGATGATACATGAAGTGCAGGTGGACTTCTAATGGGCGGACTAACAGGTCCTTCAGGGTCAGAATTCTAGATGACACACAGGTCTTCAAATACTTATTTGCCGCTATATCACACAAATAAATCATTAAAAAATCATGCATTGTGATTTCTGGATTTTTCTTTTTAGTTTATCTCTCTCACAGTGGACATGCACCTACGATGAAAATTTCAGACCCCTCCATGATTTCTAAGTGGTAAGTAGTAAAGATATAAAACTGTAATTTCTTGTGAAGAATGAACAAGTGGGACACAATCATGAAGTGAAACACACTTTATTGGATATTTTAAACTTTTTTAACAAATAAAAAATGAAAAATTGGTGTGCAAAATCATTCAGCCCCTTTACTTTCAGTGCAATAAACTCTGTCCAGAAGTTCAGTGAGGATCTCTGAATGATTCAATGTTGACCTAAATGACTGACGATGATAAATGGTATCCGAGATACTGTTGTGGAGAAGTTTAAAGCTGGATTTGGATAAAAAAAGATTTCCCAAGCTTTAAACATCCCAAGGAGCACTGTGCAAGCAATAATATTGAAATGGAAGGAGTATTAGACCACTGTAAGATCCCCCTAAACTTTCAGCTCATACAAGGAGAAGACTGATCAAATATGCAGCCAAGAGGCCCATGATCACTCTGGATGAACTGCAGAGGTCTACAGCTGAGGTGGGAGAATCTGTCCATAGGACAACAATCAGTCGTATACTGCACAAATCTGGCCTTTATGGAAGAGTGGCAAGAAGGAAGCCATTTCTTAAAGATATCCATAAAAAGTGCCGTTTAAAGTTTGCCACAAGCCACCTGAGAGACACACCAAACGTGGAAGAAGGTGCTCTGGTCAGATGAGACCATAATCGAACTTTTTGGCAACAATGCAAGACGCTATGTTTGGCGTAAAAGCAGCACAGCTCATCACCCTCAACACACCATCCCCACTGTCAAACATGGTGGTGGCAGCATCATGGTTTGGGCCTGCTTATTTTCAGCAGGGACAGGGAAGATGGTTAAAATTGATGGGAAGATGGATGGAGCCAAATACAGGACCATTCTGGAAGAAAACCCGATGGAGTCCGCAAAAGACCTGAGACTGGGGCGGGGATTTGTCTTCCAACAAGACAATGATCCAAAACATTAAGCAAAAGCTACAATGGCATGGTTCACCAAAAAACATATCAAGGTGTTAGAATGGCCAAGTCAAAGTCCAGACCTCAATCCAGATGAGAATCTGTGGAAAGAACTCAAAACTGCTGTTCACAAATGCTCTCCATCCAACCTCACTGACCTCAAGCTGTTGTGCAAGGAGGAATGGGCAAAAATATCAGTTTCTCGATGTGCAAAACTGATAGAGACATACCCCAAGCGACTTGCAGCTGTAATCGCAGCAAAAGGTGGCGCTACAAAGTATTAACTCAATGGGGCTAAATGATTTTGCACGCCCAATTTTTCGTTTTTTATTTGTTAAAAAAGTTTAAAATATCCAATAGAGTGTGTTCCACTCCATGATTGTGTCCCACTTGTTATTAATTCTTCACAAGAAATTACAGTTTTATATCTTTATGTTTGAAGCCTGAAATGTGGCAAAAGGTCACAAAGTTCAAGGAGTAGTAGTATTTCTAGTAGTAGAAATGGGAAAAAAACAGTAAAAATATGTTAACACCATGTTTTGTTTTCTACTTTGGCTGCTGCTGATTGCAAGTGACAGGGCAGGACACGCGCCTCTCCAACTCCCTGAAGAGCAACAAGCCTGGAGGAAGCACGGAATAGCATTTTTAAATGAAATTTGAGATGACACCGATTGGCTGAGTTCATGTACGCCTCAGAACATACCCACGTATGACAACCCCTCTGAGCTGTGTGTGCTTCATTTATGGCAAAGCTTGAACACCCCCTCCAAAGCATTCTAGAGGCCTTGCACGGCCTCCAGAGCAGATCCCAGTTCATTTATTTATTAAACGAAACAGTGTGTGCTTAAATTAATCATAAAATGATAGGCACACCAGATTTAGCAGTAGGCTTCTTTCTAGCTTTCAACAGAAACATTGTACACATTATAGATACACATCATCCACTACACCAGTGCTTCTCAATTATTTTCTGTCGCCCCCCCCATGGAAAAAAAAAACAACTCGCGCCCCCCATGCACAACTATAAATAGTATCATTTGTCTAAATTATTGTTATAGGTACACCTCTGCATAACACTGTATCCTTATTAATGTATAAGAGAATAAAAAAGAAAGAAATATGGACCAACTTACAACAAAGAATAGCTTTATTAACTGCAATAGAAAATATTTAAAGTGAAATTCCAAAATAAAATTAAATCCTTAATTAAACTATACACATTTTTGACATAAAATTGGCTTATCAGTGTGAATGGGGTGTAATGTCTTTAATTTATTTGTCTTCATGCTGTCCGCTGCCAACATGTTAGGACAAAGTAACACACCGTACTTTCACAGTGAACCAAGCGCTACATACGCTTCATCATATTTACTCGTCTTAGCTTTCGGGAGACTTTCGTTTGTCTCTTTATCTCCGTCTTTCTCCGCCTGTCTTCTCATCTCTGTTTTTCATGGGGTCACTTGAGGGTCTGCTACACTTCATGTGTTCATACTCATACTCTGTGCTGTATGCTCCCTGCACACACTCTGCGTTACATTACAGGGGGGTACTCCCAGAGGAGCGACCCGGGAATCCTAAGGAATTACGGTGTCGGAGGAGAGGATGCAGAGCTGGAGCGAAGTACCGGGAGAAGAGAAGGCGGTACAAACCGAGCGTTCCATCTGTTATAATGGGTAACGTAAGATCTTTACCCAACAAGATGGAAGAGCTGACGGCACCAACCAGACTGCAGTGGGAGTACAAGCAGAGCAGCCTCTTGCTGTTCACAGAGATTGGGCTTACGGACAACACACCGGACTCCGTCGAACCTTTAGACGGCTTTCAACTGATGAG
Organism: Eupleurogrammus muticus; assembly: GCA_036785175.1. Lineage (NCBI taxonomy): Eukaryota > Metazoa > Chordata > Actinopteri > Scombriformes > Trichiuridae > Eupleurogrammus > Eupleurogrammus muticus. Next base: position 2,997,695 of record JAYKQN010000020.1, on the reverse strand, counting down.
AGCGGACCGAAACGCGAGGGAGAGCGGTAAGAAGAGAGGAGGGGGACTGGCAATGTATGTGAATGAGGGACATATTACTGTGAAGGAGCAGCACTGTACCAAAGACATTGAACTGTTAGCGGTTAGCGTTAGGCCATATTACCTGGCCCAGAAGTTCTCGCATGTTATCATGTTAACTGTTTACATCCCACCATCGGCCGATGCCACGGCAGCCTGCGAGGACATCCACACCACTGTCTCTCAGTTACAGATGGCACATCCACAGTCCCTCATTATTATCTCTGGGGACTTCCACACCCCCATTACACCTACCCACAGCAAAGCCAGCCCCACCACCCACCCCGGACCAGCCGCAGATCTTCCTCACAGCTGATCAGGGAAGAAGTCAGCTAAAGAAGACAAAGGAAGGAAAAGAAAGGAAGGCAGCAGGTCCAGACGGAATCAGCTCCAGATTGCTCAGCGACTGTGCAGACGAGCTTTGTCAGGTGGTCCTGCACATCTTTAACCTGAGTCTGAGCCTGAAGAGGGTTCCTGAACTGTGGAAGACTTCCTGTCACTGTGTTCCAGTGCCAAAGATCGCACGGCCCAGGGAGCCCAACCACTAAAGACCTGTAGCCCTGACTTCCCACCTGATGAAGACCTTGGAGAGGCTCATCCTGCACCACCTTCGCCCACTGGTAAACTCAGCACTGGACCCTCTGCAGTACACCTACCAGCCTGGCATCGGTGTGGATGACGCCGTCATCTATCTGCTGCACCGATCTCTCTCCCACCTGGAACAAGCAGTGAGCACGGTTAGGATCATGTTTTTTGACTTCTCCAGTGCTTTTAACACCATCCGGCCTGCACTGCTGAGAGGGAAGCTAGAGGGAGCCGGAGTGGATGAGCAGCTGACGGCCTGGACCATTGACTACCTCACCAACAGACCACAGTGTGTGAGGCTTCATGACTGTTTGTCTCACGTGGTAGTCTGCAGCACGGGGCCGCCACAGGGTACAGTGCTCTCACTTTTCTGTTTAGTCTGTACACCTCAGACTTCAGCTACAACTCTGACAACTTCCACCTACAGAAGTTCTCAGATGATACGGCCATCTTTGGGTGTATGAACGACCAGGAGTAAAGGGGGGTCATCAATGACTTTGTCAGCTGGTGTGAGACCATCGCTCTCCAAATCAAGACAAAGGAGATGGTTGTGGACTTCAGGAGGAAGTCACCCCCCCACCACACGGGTGAGCATCCAGGGAAAAGACATTGAGACAGTGGTCTCTTACAAGTACCTGGGTGTTCACCTGAACAACAAACTGGACTGGACCACAAACATTAATGTCCTGTACAAGAAGGGCCAGAGTTGACTTCATCTGCTGAGGAGACTAAGGTACTTTGGAGTGTGCAGGACCCTGTTAAAGACCTTCTACTCCATCGTAGCATCTGCCCTTTTCTATGCAGTGGTCTGCTGGGGGGATGGATGCACAGACGGGCACAGAAGGAAAATGACAAACTGGTACGAGGTCTAGCTCTGTATTGGGATGTCCTCTGGAGTCGGTGGTGGTGGTGGGAGAGAGGAGGATGTTGGCAAAGCTGACATCCATCATGGACAACCCCTATCACCCTCTGCATGGGGTGGTGGGTGCGCTGAGCAGCTCCTTCAGCCAGAGACTCAAACACCCTCGCTGCAAGAAGGAGCGCTTCCGCAGATCATTCATCCTGACAGCAATAAGACTTTATAACATAACATAAACATAACTCTCACTGTAGTCATTTTTCCTCCACTCGTCACTTTACTCTACACACACATCCTGTACCTTAAGTATGCATTAGCTATGTATGTGTACATGTGTGTATGTGTGTGGATATGTATGTGCGTGTATATATATGCAATTATGTAAATATGTATGTATGTATGTGTATGTATGTAGGTATGTACGTGCATGTATGTAGGTGTATATGCTTTGATTATACATACTTTTTTCTTGCTATTTATTTTTTTTTTTCCATTCTTATGTCCATAATGCATATTGTGATGCTGATCATCAAATTCTACAAATTTTGTACATAGTGTGTGTATTTTTTTTTTATAGCTTTTATTTTCTTTAGCTTTTATTTTTTTTTTTCTTTACTCTGTACACTGCAGTAACAAGCAAATTTCCCCGTTGTGGGATCAATAAAGTCCTATCTTATCTTAATGAGAGCGCCACTTTTTTCTAGAACAGTAAAAAAAAATGAATAAAAAATACACACACATAATACATGAAAGCAATTAAACGAGCATTAGTCCTATGAAGAGTGTTAGTCTTTGTTTAGTTTAAAAAAAAAAAATAAATAACTAAAGATTTAGAGAGATAAAAATTATGGAAAAAAAGTTTTTCTCCCATACACACACACGCACACACACACAAACACACACACAGCGATTATTGCTCCTCACGTCTTAATTACCTTGTAGAAACAGGAAAAAATAATAATAATAATGTGAATAATGTGCTGCTTTTTTCCCACCTGTAAAGGTATGCTCTGCAGATAAAATGTAGCAGCTTATATTTATTCATTACCTTGTGAACTTTCTACTTAGCATAACAGAAATACTTTTAGTTCTTTTTTTTCTTTTCTCTGGATGAAACTGCAGTGATTCTATCTGCATAACACATAATTTCATGCTTACACCAGGGAAATGGATATATATTTTGGGGCGGAAAATAAATGAAAAAGAACCTAACCTACTCAACAATCATAGACACTTTCCTATTGCATATGTGCGTGCACATACACACACACACACACACACACACACACATACATAGGTGAAGTGGCAGAAGGACTGTAGTGGTGAACACATCAAATGAAGGTTTTCTATCATGTAATCATGATTTGTTTTTTTGTTTTTCTGTGCGCGTGTGTTTGTGTGTGTGACCTTGTCTAGAGGCACTGAAGGACTTGAGGTCCTGACTAATCTCATTCAGGCCTGGCCCCCGCCTTGTTCTAATGGACAATCAGCACTCTATATGTGGCTGACATTTTCCTCGAGCTGATCAGCCGCTTTGTTGTGGAGTGATGTTTAGGCCTGTGATTATGCCCCGACCTTTAGCTCCAACACAGAGATAAACAACACATAAAGCTGTTGGATGACATCCTGAGCACATTCGGGAAGAGGCCTGGGCAATAAAACTGTATCAATGTATGACATCAATATCAATGTCACTAATACATGAAGGAAGTCGTTCAATAGCAGTAATTTTCCTCAAGATTTTTTTAAAAAGTAAAAAAAAAGCAATGCTGCTCCTTTTTGGCTCATAACCATAATATTTTACTTGATAATGGATCAGTCATTGAATCAAACAGCCAGTCAGTTTCTTTCAACAGAAAACAGCTGCACCTTCTGCAGTATGATGAAAAAAAACGCTGATTTAACCTGCAAGTAATTATTCTCTATATGTCATCATTACCAGTGGCTCCTTCCACATTACATGTAATTATTTGAACGACTCTTAATGTAAATTGCCATAAATGAGTATAGCTTTAAGTATCAAAACTAAAAGTGGCCATTATGTATAATGACACCATTCAGTGTGTTATTTCATGCCATATCATTAACATGTGAACAGTAGTTTCATGATGTAGCAGAGAGAGGTAGAGATCTGATCTTTGAACATGGTATATACTGCTGGGGGGGATTTTTTAGGAACTAATTATGACTTTATATTTTAAATCTTTATACAGATAATGCTACTTACCACTTTGATAGATCCCTAATCCAGTGGTTCTCATCTGGTCTGGCTTCAGGACCCACCAATCTAATCGCTAGCTGCAACTAAAGAAAAATTTAAACTTTCAAATCGATTTAACATAATATTCACTTCAGCAACTGTACACTTTAAGTTTTATTCAGTCACTTATTCTGGAAATAACTAATTGTATTAGAAATAAAATTAAAATAAGTGCATATGTGACAACTAACAGTGCACTGTCGCAACAAATAAACAAAAAGTGCAAATCGAAAAGATATTGAATGTGTTGATCATTTATGTTCATTTAAAGTGCATCATCTCTATATTTTCTTGACATGAAATGTCAAATGTAGTAACCAAAAATCTAAATTAATATATAGATACATTTCAATATTGAATCCACTCAGAATATAAAAGTAGTATAATAGTCAGTCATTTTCTATACCCACTTTTTTCTCACTAGGGTCACAGGGGAAACCAAGCCCAACACATAACAAGTGAGAGGCAGGATACACCCCAGACAGGTGCTGGACAATTTTGATTCTCCTATCAACATGTTTTTGGACTGTGGAGAACCAGGGGAGAACCCACACAGACACAGAGAGAACATGAAACTCCACACAGAAAGGTCCCAGGCCAAGGATTTTAACATGTGACCTTCTTGCTGCTATGAAGCGGCGCTAACCACTGAACCACCATGTCATGCTTAGCTGCGATAGCATGTGTTTTTAATGCAATGATATATTCCATATTTAAAGCATATTCAACAGATTCAAAGATACTCATTATTAACTTGTGATGTTTCTCACTGATGTATATGACAAGCAGTAATTATTGAAAAAAAAATCTGACTCATTTAACATCTACATCATCAATCCAGTCTATATATCATAAAATAGTAATTAAAAAAAAAAAAAAACACATTAACTTTTAATAAATGTCACATGATTTTTTCTTAATAATAACTGTGTTGGAATAATTATATAAGTTATCCCATATTTACTCTATTGCATTCTTTTACTTTTTGTACTGCATACCATGACTGTATAAATGTGTGTCTGCATGTCTTGCTAGGCTATAGGTTATTCCAAGGGGACGGCTGCGGCATGGGACATTGCTGCAGGCGACTCAGGCAAGAGGACCTTTTGAACTGTGTTGATCTGTTTGCTGTGTCCTGGAGCTGGATCATAAAGGAAGATTGTTGATTACCCTGTTGTAAACATTATTAACAGTTATAACTGTGTGTGTGTGTGTGTGTGTGTAATCCCTTAGAGCAAATTTTGTATGTAACTAGGGACCACCCTGAGGAATAAATTGAGGAGGCTGGCAGAGTGTGTTCAGAAAAGAAAACTTAGCCATGTTGTGTGTCTGTGTTTTAAATGTTTTAGGTTGTTTGAACCTGACAAACTGTCTTAAGTTGACTGACTGTTACATCCATCAGAATGCATCATAGTATGAATGACTTAAATAATTACTAATAATTAACTAATACTAATCCATCCATCCATCCATTGTCTATCCCGCTTATTCCCTTTCGGGGTCGCAGGGGTCTGCTGGAGCCTATCCCAGCGCACTTTATGGGCGAGAGGCAGGGGGATACACCCCAGATGGTCGCCAGCCAATCGTGGGGCACACACACCATTCACACACCATTCACTCTCACACTCACACCTATGGGCAATTTAGAGTTTACCAATTAACCTGAGCATGTTTTTTGTATTGTGGGAGGAAACCGGAGTACCCGGTGAAAACCCACGCAGACACGGGGAGAACATGCAAACTCCACACAGAAAGGCCCCAGACCCAGGCCCCAAGGCGGTCTTGAACCTGCGACCTTCTTGCTGTGAGGCAACAGTGCTACCCACCGCACCACCGTGTCGCCCAACTAATACTAATACTAACTAATAATTACTTGTCTTGTGATGTAACCTAGATAATTATGAAGAGTTAGGGTGGGAGAATCCACATTCAATATTATATTTATTTTTGTCCTGACCACCTCTAACACGCAAAGATATGTCCTGAGCATCCTGACCTTTGACCTCTCTTTTGCGTAGATTAATCACAAAGTTTCACTCCTCTCGCAATGTACAGTCAAGTCTGTATACAGTTGCTGATAGAAAACTCTTTCTTCCATTAATTAAACTTGTCCTTAGCATCTCCAAATCAGTCCATCCAACGGATGGCTTCTCTCTTCTATCTCTCTCCCTTCTATCCCTCATTGATTTCCACAATCTGCATCTCATCCCAAATTAGAGCGATTCTCCCGCTGTTAAATAATCATCTCTGGCTGCCGGTGCACTCATTAACATTTTGTTCAACAAATAAAGCAAACCACCCACATCAAGGCCTTAATTGTCCTAACTACTTGACTAACTCTGACACAACTGCACCTCTCCTGATCCATTAGGACGAAGTGGAGGAGTGCACTCAGTAAAGTGCTGATCTCCACTAAGTGGGTCTCCCTAGAAAGAAGAAGAATTTGGTTGAGCATAACACATTGGGCCTGATCAACCAATATCCTACATAAAGCGTTCTAAATTGCATGTGGAAAAGAGTGTATGTGTAACTAAACAAATTGATGACAACAGGTGCAGTATTTAAATGACAATTTTCCTGTTCTAGTGGTTTACAAAGAGGGTTTGGTTGGGTAACAGTTGCATATGTTTGCATGCTCAAAATGAGCTTTCTTCAGAAAATATCTGGCAGACTTGTCAGTCCTGCTTTTAGATGCAGCAGAAGAAGCTTTGCATATAGTATAAAGCAGCTGTCAACAGCAGGTACTGTAGGAATCACCTGAGACCGATTCAGTGACTTTCCTTCTCTGCACAATAAACATTTTTTTTCTTCTTCTTTTAATCTGCCAATGTTGGTTGGAGAGCTTTTAATCTAAATGAGCTTCTCCTCACACCCGTGCCCTTGAAGATGAATACTTTAGTAGGCATATTGACCAAATTGAATAAAGAATAATAATAATTAAAAAAAATCCTCTTTTCATTGTGTCTCTCGGGGGCCATTTGCACCATCCCTGGAAACGTATTGAATTCAGACACAGTCTCCTTCACAGGAAGCGTGCTCGGTAGGTCACAGTGTGCATGCTACATATCCATTTACATTAGCTCCTCCCAGTATTTTGCATACTAGTGTGAAAAAACTCCATGTTGCATATTCATTGATGCTAAGTGCACATTTTATAAGTGGTAGGTCAGTCAGTGAGTACATTATTATATTAAGACCAAACTTTTCTACTGAGCCACTCCGAAATTTGGCTTGCAACAGACTAAGTAAACCTTGTTTTTAGCCAAGCAGGTTTCAGGTGTATCAGTGGGAATTACACCATTCACCTCAACTGCAACTCAGTTTGATGCAACCACCACAGTTGCATAAAGGTTTCACTGTGTAAAGCCAGACTAAAGATGACACTAAAATAAACATACTGCATGCAGCTGTGCATCATTGTTGGCTTCAGATGTATTTAGTGTTTGAACTTTCAGGGTTACTTTATGCCTCAATACAATAATAATTGTCTAATAAAACTAACTTCCCACTTTATATAACCCCTGTACACACACCCACACACACACATACATGCACACAAGACTATACTATACAGTGATCAATCACCCATCCAAATTATCAGGATGAGGTGTCATTTCAATCACTGCCATATGTTCCAAACTGTATGTGGCCTTCAAATCAGCTAAAGAACAGAGCTCAGAAAGCTTTCTTGAATGGGTTTCAGTGGCCCAGCAGCTGCAGCCGAGCCGTACATCATCAAGTGCAATGCAATTTTTAGATACGGTGGTGTAAAGCACACCATCACTGGACTCTAGAGCAGTGGAGGAGTTCTCTGGAGTGATGCATTATGTTTTAATGGCAGGTCTGGGTTTGGTGGTTATCAGGAGAATGATACTGAACTCCATTGTGCCAAGTGTAAGGTCTGGTTGAGGGGACATTATTGTGTGGGGGTGTCTTTCAGGAGCTGGGTTTAGCCCCTTAGTTCCAGTAAAGGAGTGTGAATGCTGCAGCAAACCAAGACATATGTCATATTGAACCCCATATACTACCAATTGGATGTCACTTCAATTCATAGGTGAGTCAAGGCAGTTGAGCGAATATGATATGATGTATCTGAAATAGCATGTGTGCATAAGCAAGAACTGATGAGGCAGATTTTTCCAGAAATAGTTAGATTAGAATGGAAATTAAGGCTTGGTCAGTCAAATCTCTGTTGTCATTTCCCTTTACAATGATGACAATGTCCTGTTTATGAGGATCAGGCGGCTATGGGATGAGCAACACAGCTGAGAATCTCTCGGTACTGGCCATTCCTCGACCAGGGTTTGTTTCAGGTCACCGTGCCAACGCGATTGTGTTGTTCACTCTATCACGTATAGCCTGCTCTGATCCCATAAATGTTTAAACGGATGGACGTCTGGGCTGCTGGCTTCCCATTCCACTCTCTCTCCGCTGAGAGACCTAACCCCACTCTCCAAGATGGCAGCGCTCGCCCCCACAGCGCCGGAGCGATCACAGACTGCAGAATGTGAGAGGAGAGAGGACCGTCAGATCCAGCGAAAGTGAGAGTCAATGTTCCCCTATGCTCACATGCCTGGTTTTGTGAGGGGCTAAAGCTGCAGAAATAAACAAAATCCTGGTTAAAAAAACGTATAGGTTGCTTTAAATAAAGAAGCTAAGAAGAAATGTATGCAAAGTCATTTTTAATGCTGATTACAGTGACTCCTGAGTGTTGTAAAAGGAGCCTTTTTATTTATGTCTACCCAAAATGTCCTTGCTCAAGCATTAAATCAGTTAGTAGATGGCCTCGAAAGGTAGTAAGTCATGGCTGTATCACTACCCATCAGAATATTCCTCTTCAATATATTGAAACATGCAAGAGGAAAGGTTCAAATATATATACTATAGCTATACTGACAATATGAATATATCCCGTTTTATTATATTATTCACAAAATTTTGTGTTAAACCAATAACCATTTTACTACGGGGTGAAAATGTTGAAATAAAAAATAAAAGCCAAAGCCCTGTCACATGAAAGTTCAGCATATTAACAGTTTATTTGCCCTGACTGCCCTCACAACACAAAAAGGTGATTCACACAAAGCTGGCTATTATGACATCACTCCGTTTAAATGTGACACGTAAACGACTGGGAGTGAAAAGGGAAAAAGGTGCAAGCTCTTTCTAGGCTACACTGAGTCATTTTTCACCATCTTTAATTAGGCCATTTATTGCTATTTCATGTCCATGGTAATAAAACTAGAGGTTAACGGCCTACTTTTTGCCTTTTACAACTTGCAGAGACAGCTATGATTATCAAATGATAAGAATTATAAAGCAATTTCTTGTATTTCACTGAAAAATGTGCAGGCCCATTATAGGAATATAAATGAAAATGTGTTGCCTGAACATTGTGATACCTGTATTTGTTAGATGTGATCAGCTTTGACATTTGGCAGCCTGAAAAATGCAACTGTGATACTGTATGTAACATTAGAGTGAAACAGGAGGCGAAAATATTTTGATCAATATTTTGTGTTTCTGAACTTTCAATAAGCTTTTATAAAAAAAAAAAGATTTATATACACATAAATTGTTTCAATATATTTTTTCTCAAGTCTTTAATGAGTGTCTTCTTTTGTTCTCAACTAAACATGCTGCTTGTTTGTTTTTGTACAGAAGCTTTACTTTAGAAGTGCTCTACAAGTACATGATAGTTCTCTTTGTGAGCTCAGAGGCATCTATGTGTGTGTGTGTGTGTGTGTGTGTGTGTGTGTGTGTGTGTAGAGCTTTGAACACCATTGGCTGCGTTGAATTCTCACCCAGTCCACACTCAATCAGTTACACACTGATGAAAACAAAAATGGATAAAATGTTGGCAGGACAACAGCACATCTCAGCAAAAGGGCTTTAAAATCAGCTAAATGTGAATTTGATTATGTCACAGCACGTTTCTGACATGAGAATTGTGCAGAATGATCATGACAATAAAGGTGATATCAAGATGTAACATTCTCACTGTGTCTTCCTGAGATAATAGGAGCGACAGAATCAGTACTGTGCAGACCGACAGTACTGTTCCTTTTTTTCTTTTTCTCCTGTCATTTTTCCTGGAAAAGAGGGGGCCATTGAAGTCTCCCATTCCTCTCACACTCATCCCCCACGGCTTTCATCTTCATAGACCCATGGGTGCCAAAGCAGTCCTCGAATAACACCTACTTCTCCCTCCTGTGTGTGTAAATTTGCAGGACTTCAGTGTGCAAATCCGAGTGCCGGAATGCATGCTTTGGACAAGCAGGCGCGTGCGCACTCCCTTGTGGCAAAAAAAAAAAAGAGGTGCGATGGAGCAATGCTGCAGTAAATTAGATTGAAGATGTTAGAAAGACAATGACTCACTCTCCACGGGGTCTTTTCCGCGTAGTGGATTGGACAGAATATGGAGAGGAAGGAGAAAAAAATCGACCCTTGGAGAACAGCGAAGTCCTCAAAGTGTCAATGGGGAAAATGTCAAAAGAGAGCTATATGACCGCCACAAATGAGAATACTCTGTCTGTCAAGTCAGCTTAATACGGTGAAGCCGGCCAGTCGCCACAAAGAGCGGGAAACATCACACTGAAGGGGGAAGAGGGATAGGGAGGAGGGAGTGAGACAATGGACTTTTTTTTTCTTCTCGAAGTGTCTTATATTGAGAATAGAGTAGGATTTTCCTTCCCAAGCAAAGGCCTGTGGCATTAGAATAACCTTAATTCACCAAGCAGCGCATGAAATAATATCCTCATGTTCCCTCTGAAATTGGCAACAGTCGTGGATGAATTGTGTTTTCAAGAAAAGGGAGGTGTTGATGCCCCCCCCAACCACCACCACCACACACACACACACACACACACACACACACACAAACGGCCCCTCGCTGGGTGTCCATGGGTAATTGACCTATAAAGGTCCTCTCACCCCTCACCTCACAGCGATGAGCGCTGTCTCAGACCTGTTACAGCCTTGTTAGTGTCACTCATCTCCACCCCCACCTGGCCCACTGCCTGTCTAAATATGGACATTCTGACACACTGTCACAGTAGCACGAGGGGAAGAGAATGTGTTTCACTTTTGCTTAAATCCAGTTTTTTATTGCGCACTATTATTACTGCGCTCTCTGTTTTAATGGGTTGGCTGACCCCACCCCCCCACCCCCACCCGGCGTGCCCAATCCTAATCAAAGTCAAAGTCTAAGTCAAACTCAATTTTATTGTCTATTTCTTCACATGTACTTGACAAAGGAATCGAAATTGCGTTTCTCACTATCCTATGCGTTTTACATGTACAACATCAAAGTGCAGGTGCGCAAGACGAGACAATCCTAAACTAAAAGGTAAAGTGCAGTAGCTTAAGGCTACTTTTGCCTAGTCTTACTAAACTAAACTAGGAACAAACAAACATGTATGACAGGACAAGACATGAGTACCACAAGACAAGACATAGGGAGTAGGGTGTGGAAGGACAAATTCAACAAGACAAAAACAGACAAAACAAGACAACACTGATTGTCCCAGCTATGTGCATTATGAGGTAGTTGTTGTTGTAATGTAATAGCTAGTGCAATAACAATATATATAAATATAAATATACCAGCAGCAAGTGTGTGCAAATATTTGCATGTGCAGAGTGTCAATTTAGGTGGGTGGGTGGGTGGGTGGGGGGGGACAGTCCAGTGACCTAGACTTGGTTTGCCAGCCTGGTGTTCCTTCTGGCTAGGGCTGGGGGTGAGAGGGAGGAGGGGAGCATGGGCAGATTCGGGAACGTCGACACACACTAATCTGTATGATAACAACACAGCACTTTTAGTTTGCTTAGCAAGACAACTAATGAAGTATTGAGAGTATTGAGGCAATGATATTGATGCAAATTGTGACTCTTTATGAAGTAGTTATGGTGTCAAGGAAAGCTGAGTGGCACACACACACACACACACACACATGCACACACGCAGTGGAAATATAAAAGTCTCATCTTTCCTGGAAGAAGTGACTTAATACTTTAACTATACCTTGATGTCACTGCTAAGATTTTAAATCCCCTGTAGCTTTGTACTCTACTTTAATCATAATCTAACATTAAAGTTTTTTTTTTTTCTCTCATAAAGCTCTGTCAGTGTCAGAGCACCAACAGTCCTTTTTTGTAAGCTGACTCCTCTAATGAAAATTCAAAATATATACAAACTCTCAAAGTGTTATTTTTTTAGTGCTGGCAAGAAATGAAACTTTTGCACATGTGTGAAGTCACGAGAAGGCCTGGCTCTCAGTCATTCAAGTTCATCCACACCAGAGTCTGTCAACCATGTCTATATCAACCTCGTTTTGTGCACTGGGTGGCTGGATTGGGATGTTTGGGTGAATACTTTTGGAAATAAGTCATGCCATCAGTACAATACAGAGCATTGTTCTGTCAAAAACACAAGTTGCTGCTGTTTGTCATGATTGAATGAGTCAACTTCAGATGCATTTGCTAGTGGCACTATACCATTATGTATTCATATACTTTTACCTGAAGAGGTTCTTTTTGTATGTTAACTGTATTTTATACTCATAAAGCAGTATAACAGAAAGTAAATATAGTTACAGTATACTTCACTACTTTGCTTCATGTAAAAGTATATTTGTGTTCATGTTGATTTCTCTTCATTTAAAAGGTTATTTGTATCATTGTTTTTTTACAGAAAACATCATTTTGTGTAATTTGAAAAAAATGTCAAATTGTATAACCAAAAGAGAATGATACATTTTTATATATTTAATCCACATAGAGTATACAACGAGTGAATAGCATGTGTTTTGAAACCTTCTTAAGAGAGTTAACCTATATGCTACCAAATTTTCTCACCAGGTTTTCACCACATGGCAGTTTTCTCATTGTCTCTTATATCTCTATTAGAGTGAATGGGTCTCTTTGTAGAATATGTATTAATCCTGACTCAGCCCTTTCTCACCAGTCACTATTTTAATTTAATTAAATTTAATAAAAACACCAATATTTAACCAACTAAAAAAATCAGAGGTCTAGAAGTAAATTATCATTCAGTCATTTTATATACCTGCTTATTATTACATATCCAGCCACATTACAGGAGAGAGGGATACACCTAAGACAGGTACCAGCCTATCATGGAGCATATATACCACATCTGTCAAACTCAGGTCCTGGAGGGCCGTGTGGCTGCAGGTTTTTGTTCCAACCAGGCAGTAACACACCTGACTCTACTAATCAACCAATAGAGCTCTTGCTGAGGACCTTCCTTAGTAGAATCAGGTGTGTTACTGCCTGGTTGGAACAAAAACCTGCACCCAGTTTGACTCCCCTGATATATACCATTCACTTCATAAATAAAAAAATGAGATTAAATGGGTTAACATCACTCACAAAAAACCATTTAGAATGCAGTCTATCTTTAAGATATACCTTTCATTTAATCACCTTTTTCAGTGTGAACACTCAACAGTCATATGCCTATTTCTGCAGTTTCTTCTGAGAATTTATAGATTATAGAGATACTTTAGCTGCAAATGAGCAAATCACATGATTTTATGTGTGTGTGAACATCATTGAGGGACATGTGAAGATGCAGTCCTGAGTGAAGTGCATGAGTAATGACCAGTTCACGTAATAAAACATAAGCTGCTCTTTGTTGCGGGCATGTAGTCAATTATTATTGTTATCTATGGCCTTAAGATAGTGTTGATGTCCTTGTAATTTTGAATGAATAATTTCAATAATTGCTGTTTTTTTTTTCAGTCATCCTTTGGGTGATGATTTGTCTGATTGAACAAATCCATGTGCCACAAATGAATAGAGGCTTCAGGCTTCGATGGTGGTGCCAACACCACACACACACACGCACACATGTGTGCCAGGAGCACACACACGTACTCCTGTGCAGTCATCAAATGAGACAGTGGGTGATTACAAGTCCTCGAATTGGTTGAGCAGCTTTAATATTTGATCAAGGTTGCGTTGTGCAAAAACAAAGTCACATACACAGTATAACCCCGGAAGGACACACGGTAGACAATAAGTCATAAATTACATATAGCTGGCGTAGTTTCCTAATTGCGATTGATTTATTGGTGTGTCTGGCATTCTACTGCAGATTGGTCATTGTAGCAACCTTCAATTCATCTATATATTCATAAGTAAATCTGCCTTTGTATTCAGAAACAATGAGCTACAAGCATGCATGTCATGACTGGGTCTGTGTGACCTATAGCTGCATCTGCAGCAGGGTCGAAATATCCATTACATTGGTCTGACACTTCAAGTGTTGGATATTGACTAGTTGTATCCTCTAGTACCAATATGATAACAATGTTTTATTGACAACAGCCACAAAAAAGTGTTGTCATTTGTTTCTTTATTACGCAATAAGACAGAATTGATTTGAGACCCAAACTTTTCAAACTGCAATCAAGAAATGTTTAATTGCAAGTCAAATAAATGTGTGATTGAAGGTATCAATACAATTCATATACAATAGCATTCAATAGCATAATGAAAAGTTTTGCTCTAAAATCGACTGTTGTTTGATTGCATTAATAAACACATATCTGTTGCAACGGGTATCCAGAGTATTACTATTTTCTGTTGCTTGGTTTTATTTATAATAATACAGCATGGTTAGCACTGCTAAGACATCCAAAAAGTCTTATATGAACCACAAAAATATATATACTGATATATATATATATATATATACTGAGCAAAAGTAGCCTTGAAACAAATGTCAAGCTATAAATAGTGCACATGATTTTCCATTTTGGAAGCTTTAGGAGCTTTAAACAGTTGTTAAATTTTTTTGCAGCTAGGGTTAGGGTTAGGGTTAGGGCTATATTTATAGAGTTAGGGTTATGGTTAGGGGTTAGGGGTTAGGGTTTGCTTTTAATGGATGGCTATATTTATGTTCTATAGATATAGTTGGGACCTGACTTTGTCCCCTATATGTTTTTCCTGTATGTAAACTTCCTGATTTTTTGTTACCACTTTATCGTAGGACACTATAATGTGTTAACTTGAAGCTTGATTTTGATTTTCTACACGAAAATTAAAAAAAGTTTGTAAAAAACATCTTATGTCATGTCCTTACATTACAATCTATTGTTGAAATTGAGAAATTAAAAAAAATGATAATAATAATAAGTGCCCTATAAAGGATTAAAAAGCCAAATTGCACACCGCGGATTATTACCTGCCTTATGTTTTCTTACACAATAATATCAATGTTGCAACTTTAATGATGGATCATAATTTCAGAAATCTCTGTCCTGCAGAGATATGAAAACTAAACTAGCACGTGGTGATGTACAGTGTAGATAACATTCCTAGAATCCTGCTCTCTGTCACATCTTGTTTTCAGCAGCGCTGTGCTGCTTCACAGCTGATTCTCTCGTCTGTGCTCTGGGTGAGTACTGTACTTTGATTTGAGATTTAAGTTAGATTATTGCTTTTAAAATTTAAAGACGATCATGTTGTAATAGCGTATGGTGTTAACCTGCCCGGAAAATATCACTATACGCTGTCTTTGGGCCTGACTGGGCCTGTGAAGCCCCCTCTCACACACTGCTGTCATTGCTCACTGCAACACGCAGGCAACGGGCCTGAAACTGACTCTTCCACTGGTGGGAAACTAGCGAATAAAGCCGCGTTTTGGTATTTCAGTATCATCTAAATAGGGTCTGATGGCTTTTATGAGACTGGAATGGCTCCAGAACTGCAGCAAAATAGAATTCTAGGGTGATCGCTGCAAAGGCTGGAAAAAAAAAGAAAAGAAAAAAACAGCTGCAGGGCTGTGATTTAAATTTCATGTCATTCTGAGTCATTTAGGATCACATCAGCAGTGCTGGTGTGACTGTATTCTAATGAGCTCCGTAGCTGAGGGACAGCCTACATGAATCCCTTGTTTGGAGTTCTCCATTTATTTGTACAAATCTTGCTGCACATAGGTGTGTTCATATGTCTGTCTGACGTTTTAACACTGCCTGAAGCATATTACCCTTCATCGCATGTGGCAAGCAGTTTTTTTTTTTTTTTTTTTTTTTCATTTAATGGATGGGTGGTGCAGGAAGCGCAGACTTCTTCAGCTCCCTGCTCCTTTTTGACTGTTATTCTCTCCACCTGGAACCAACTTCGGCAGCCCAAAATATCCTCAACAGACGGCTGCTGGAGAAAAACAAAAACACGTCAAACACCATCACAGTGACACCCACAGACTCTCAGGCTTTGTCGCACCCGGACGACGCAGTCTCTGATTAGATGAACGAGTGAATGTGGATCTGTCCTGGTCGTGCCAGGCTGCTTGAAGGATTCTTACAGTATATGTCATGCGTTGTGTTTCCGCTGGTGGGATTCACATGTGAGAGAATCCCGGAAATTGCTAGCGAACGGCATTGTGCCTTGTTGACATGTCTCTGCCGAGTAGCACCATGTGTTGTACCTGTCGTCACAATCTCAGTGTTTGTTGTATAAAGATAGGAAATTGTTCTCAGCACTAGTTTTAGCTGCTCATAAAGTAGCCTGAGGAGTGAACATTTTTAGAAAAAAATATATATGTACTACTAACAGGCTTAGATTGTGTTGTTCTTTTTAAACTATCATGATGCTAGAGCAATAACTAAATGTATATATTTATTTTGGAGAGATAGTGTGTATCAGGAGTTGTAAACCAGTTTGAGTTTGATTTTGATTGAGGAGAGTGAGTCAGAGTTTCTAGGGTGGTTGATGATTCCAGTCACGGGAGTCAAAAGGTTGGCATCAGATGATCTGAGGTGTTAGGCTGGATTGTGGCTTTGGAGGACATTTGTCACGTAATAGGGGGTAAGATAGTTAATCTGGTTCATGGAAGCGCATCTACTGGATAGAAGAAAAAATGTTTGGAGGCTAAAAATTTGAAGAAAATGTCAAAAAAAAAAAAAAAAAAATATATATATATATATATATATATATATATATATATATATATATTATATAAACTGCATTTTTGTTTATACAGCCATTTTGTTTCTAGATTCCTTGTACTGGATAGCCCTTTATGTAATATGAAGATTTATGTTAGTGAAATCACTCACTCATAATGGTAATGGTAAATAATGTTGTATTTAGACATAAAGCACTGATGCACACACATTTTTTAAGGGAATGGCTGTTATACTTAAGTATTAAAATCATTTTAAAATGATCAAAACGATCAAAATTTAAAATAATGGCAACAACATTTAATTGCAAATACATTTAGAGCAGGTAATGTCATCAATCAAACCATCAAAGTCCTCATCTTCTGTTTCTGATTCCAACAGCAGCTAAATCATCAAACAGTGCAACAGCTCTGTGCGATGTGGCTCCTTGGTTATAATGCATTATAATCCGCCAGCATTAAGGGGTTTCATTTTTTTCAGGATATAAATATTTCAGCAAGTAAAATGGATAACCATCTACTAATCACTAATCAACTAACACATTCTTAGTTTGACTATACCAAACATATCAATTAATCAACCATTCACCAAAATGACTATGAGGGGTTATCCCTTAAAAATTGTAGATACAACATATAACATCTTGAAATCGTACAACAGTGTGTGCTTCTCCTGTTTTTAAAGATAAATATTAGTTATTGAGCAGTCACCACAGTCCGCTGGCAGGTGTAGTGAATTGGAACGGAACACGCAGTGAGTCCATCGACTGTCTGTAAACAGTTACCACAAGATAAACGGCCCGCTGCTGTTGCTTTGTTTCCATAAGTGTCCGGGTGTGCGTGACAGTCTCGTTGGCTCGACAAATGGCAGCAGTCAACGCATGAACACCCCTCTGACACTCACATACCTGCCATTATAAATGTACCTGTAGCACTGGCTGTTGTAGAGAGTTTCTGCACAGGTCCTGCACAAGGTTACATAAACCTGAAACGTGTTTTTGTCAGATACAATGAAAGCCACGGTATTCTCAAGAGTTAACCACCCCGCTTGAGATTAGTTCACCCATTATCAGGAAAATGCTTTTCTTATTCACTTTTAAAGCCCTTCAATCAATCACCATTAGCATGCCTCTTGGCTCTTGTTCATTCAATTAATTAAAATCACTAGCCCAAGTAAAAGTCTCATGTTGCACTATCTATTATCATTCATTAAGAATGAAAAAAAGGTTTAAAACCTGGGTATGCTGCATATTCAGCGGCACAAAGCACAAATAAATTAGGGGAGATGAAAGAAATCAAACATTTGCGAATGGAATTATCACTTTAAGTGCTTTATTTGCCAACACACGGATATCTGCAAATACCTCTGAGGTCCCTTCCCTTGACATGACCGGTGTTACAGCAAATGCGAGCATGGAGTTAATATTTCAATGACAAGGACAAAAGAATATTAACAGCTATGACCCATCCAATTAAAGACATTACAAATTTTCTCTTTTTTTCTTTTAGGTTTGCATAAAAATCTTGCTGAAAGGGAAATGAGATTAATTTTAAATCGCTCAAGTTGCAGCAACAATCGAGCGGATTCCCTGCCTCAAGTTGACCTAATGAGCTTGTAAAACACTGTCTGTTGCTTCTTTATTGACTGACTGATTGCTGAGCCAACTCATGGTAAACAAAAGGTTTAACAACCAGTCAGGCACTTGTGCAGCAGATCCACAGGCCCCGGTTTGTAATTGAAAGCTGTTTAACACTAATAAACTCAGAGGATTTTTTGATATCGTGTGCGGCCTTATAACAGACCTGATGTGTGGGGGTAACATTTTATCTTGTTCCACGTGCTATGAAGGGAGTAAGAAGGAACAGACAAACTTAACAATAGGGTGGAAGGTCGAATGGGACTAATAACACAGGTGGAGACAGTCGGGTGAGAAAACTCCATAAAAAAAAGGGAAGCTCCAGAAATACTTTTTTTTTTTTTATCTATTGATTCAACATGCATCTCTCCAGGCAGTCTGTTCCAAAAGTGAAGAAGCTTTGCTGGGGTAAGCCTGATCCCTTTTACTTCTTTAACTTGACTTTGGAACAAAAAAAAAAAAATGGCCCAGAGAAACAAACACTCTACTTCACAAGGAATTAAAAATGTGTATGTTACAGCCAGGGCCCATGCACAGCAATGCTTTAAAAAGCCAACACTAAAATATTACTGGTAGGGAAACACACAGGTATGCTAATTCTTCATTCTTCCATCATGAATGTGTCATAAAATGTGTCAGGAAGTTATTTATCTTATCAATCCAAGGGTCCAAAGTTAATGTGGCATGTCTTTCTTCTCGCATACTTTTGTTGAGTGGAATTAGATGAGCACAGGTTACAAAACTGTCCTCAGGGCTGCCTTCTTCTATTCGTCTGTGCCACCCAGATCCAAGGACCTGATCCCTCACTGACTGTATAGTATATTGTGCTTTTTTTTGCAAGGATGTGCTTTGGGAGGCTGTGGCTCAGAGGTAGAGTAGTCATCTACCATTCAAAAGAAGTTACACCCCAACTATGTTATAAATTATTAAAAAAAAAAAGTTCAGACTTTAGCAGTAACAGTGTAAAAGAAGAGGGAGGGGCAAAGACAAGAGGCTGTCTAGTTCGAAATCACAAACTTTACTTCTGCCTTTTTAATAAATAAATGCATAAAAACAAGGCCGAGGCTGCGTTTGCTTTTCATGGACGGTTAGTTGCTGCTTGGACATCGCTTATGCTTCCTGGCGACTATAGTTAATAACCTTGCTACTGAGCTGAAAAAAATGCAAATAACTGCTTTGCAACTTTTTGTAGTATGTTTGCCCCCCCCCAAAAAAAATGCATCCACCAAATATGTTCTTCCTCATTGGCTGAGAGGCCAATGTAAAGAGCATGGAACACCAATTTGGCTCAAGTACTGTATAATGGAGTTTGCATCTACCTGTTCACCAGCAAGCTGAGAAAAATGGCTGCCATCATACAAGCTCTTTGGAAGGTGCAGTAACAAGGGATTTATAACTATTACCTCCCACTCTGCTATTTCTAAATGTGTTTAATTCACAGGTAGTTTTCCTAGCAGGAACACCAGCAACCTAACTACAGTATTTTGAACACAAGCATTGAAAAAGTGCCTTTTCCTAAAGTATGATTGTAAGTAAAATGACACATTGTAGTACTACATACTTTTTTATCCTCCCTTTATTATCCAGGGGAGTTTTCACCGCTAGCAATTAGCTTTGCAAATGCTTTGCAAATGCTTTTGGACAGAAATACATACTATTTAACATGTTAGACCTTAAACACACACACACACACACAGTGTGGATTATGGATTAATTGTTTTGTTTATAAAATGATAGTGATATGTATCACCGTGTCCTAAAATCAAAGATGCAGCCTTAAATGTTTTTTTTTTGTTTTTGTTTTTTTGTATTTTGTCCAAACCAATAGTCCACAACCTAAAGATCATCAATTTAATATTATAGAAGACTTAAGAAACCAGAAAATAATTAGATTTGAGAAGCAAGAACCAGAGATTATGGAATATTTTAATTTTAAAAATGAATCAATTATCAAAATAGTTGGTGATTCATTTAATATTTGTCAACTAATCCCGCCGCTAATTGTTGTAGCTCTCGTACCCTTAAACTCAAAGAGTTATGGATAGGTCTCTACATCAGATAGATATGTGGGAATCTTTCAACGCCACATGTGGAGTAGATGTGACATGGCTTACTATTGCATACTGTATCTACAAATCCTGTATCAGCATGCCTCTTGACATTAAGGATTCTCGAGAAAGACTCTATCTGTGGTTAAAGCTTGAGACACTTTGCAGAATGGCTGCCGTACGCTTGCTGCTCTTAGCCTTTCACACCCGCTCTGTCACCCAAGTCTAAATGTCAAGCCCACATTAGCTTGTGAAACCCTGCATGAATACAACTGCTTATCTTACTGCCTGGGGTCAGCCTCACAACACACACGCACACACACACACACACACACACACACACACACACACAAACTGCACTCAGAAATATACAGTATTACATAGTATTACACGCTGCAACAAGATTTTACCCATTTTTTCATTTCAAATATAAAAATTCGCTCAAATGTTGTGAACCTCATATTGTTTGAATGATAGCGACCTGTTATAATTAAAGAAATGCATAGACTAAAGTGAAACAGAACATTTAAAGTAATTCACCACTAGCAGCTCGACCAGATAGATGCGATCTATCAGTAAACCAATAAATCTGCAGACTCAGCTTGCTAGCTTGCCATAAAGACGGCAGTGACTTCAAATGTTCCAGCTCTGTCTGGGCTCCTGCCGTCGGGCAGATTCAGCAAAAAATGCCATCATGGATGAGATAGGAAGATTTATATGCAAGGATATGTGGCCCATTGGCAGCGTGTCGGCAGAGGGGTTCCAGGATCTCTTAATGTAACCTGGGCCTTGATATAAAGTTGCAAGTCACTCCCCAATCTTGAAAAACAATACAACTGTATGAGACAAGGTGGGGGAAATATACTGAAGGATAAGATTACTGTAGTTTAGACTCATGTGAAAGTGATGATATGTTCAGTGTATCTTGGGAGCCAAGAGGAAGCCATAACGGTTTCTACAATGGGTCTGCTGATTACTGAAACCATTGAAAACATAGCGTATGATGTTGAACTGCACACCGGACGCTAACACTAAACCCAGCAGTGTGTGAGGGGCACACAGCAGCTCATTTTGGAAAAAGTCTCTATCAGAGAGCTGCCTACCAGGTGAAAAACGGTAAGGTTCTTGGATTAAGAACACGGAAAACGACTGTGCCACCAGATGGAATAACCAGCCCTGACATGATACGTTGTGTATCTGAGCGGTAAGCGGCAGTGGCAGCTTTCATTTTTTTTTTTTTTTGTTGGTTGAGCAACACATTGAGATGACAAATGTAGCCACTGTAAGTCTCTATTGTGCATACATGGCCCATAAGGAGTAAAAGAGTGAAACTACCTACTGATACTGTAGTAGGCTTAATCAGCATTGTGTGAATAAGTTTAACAAGGACATATGGTTCGGATATTCATTTATATGTATAAGTTATACACAAGTTCTGCACTACAGCTTAAACTCATACTATTGGCTGTTGTTATTAATACAGGAGGACTTTTAGATGTTCAATTACTTTATTAATAAAAAGTGAAATAGAAATTATTATTATTAGTATTAGTATTCTGATATGTTAATAAAGCTGTTACAAAAAAAAAAGTTTGCTGGAAGAATGTAATGTTTAAAAATAACAACCCGTGTCAGAAGTGACTGGATGTTATTGCGGATATACTGAATATATGACATCAGTGTATTATTGGATTTGTGCTTCAGGTTAAACACACGCACACACACACACACACACACACACACACCTGTCCTCTACCTGTCATGGACCAGCCACCTGTCATACAGTCACGGCCAGAGGAGGCAGCAACGATGTGTAACTGCACAGCAAGAGATTCCTGCACACATGCACGCATGCACACACACACACACACACACACACACACACACACACACACACACACACATGCACAGAATCTCAACACAAATGCTGTCAAAAGCACACGCATCCTGGAAGACATGGCAGAAACCATCCCTCATGTTGACTTGGCATGTCATAAGTCAGCTGCTGAGGCTTGAGGAGGAGACAGAGCAAAGGATGAAGGGGTGCAAAGAGACGAAAGTCAGGCGAGCAGAGGACAAGGGAGGAAGAGACGGAATATGGGAAGTGGTGGAGCATGATAACCCAATTTGTTACTGGTGGATAAATAGAGGTCTGGGAGGTAAATCACCACAGGGAGAGCAAATAAAACAAGAACGGTGAGAAAAAGGATAGAGGGGAGGAGGAACGGGCAGGGATAAACAACTTGGCCTAATGTAAATAATGCCAAACACGCTTGTGGGCAAGAGGTTATATTTCAATACAGAAATGGCATGTGTCTTAATTCCAGGTGCTCCGATTCCTAAGGGGAGACTTTATGCCATTTCGGGCCCCGAGAAAAAGGCCATGAAGGAGTATATTGACACCTCACTCAAGGCGGGCCTTATTCGTCCCTCGTCATCTCCTGCGGGAGCCGGTTTCTTTTTTGTGGGGAAGAAAGACGGCTCGCTCCGTCCCTGCATAGACTATAGCCCCCTTAATGCCATTACGGTTAAGAACCGCTACCCTCTGCCCCTTATGGCCTCCGCTTTTGAACAGCTTCAGTCAGCGAAGGTATTCACGAAGCTGGACTTGAGAAACGCTTACCACCTGGTTCGGATTAGAGAGGGGGATGAGTGGAAGACTGGGTTTAACACACCATCAGGGCACTATGAATATCTAGTCATGCCATTTGGACTTGCCAACACCCCTGCAGTATTTCAGGCTTTTATTAATGATGTCCTCCGTGATTTTTTGAACTTGTTTGATCTTTTCCCCTGATCAGCATACTCATGTCCATCATGTCAGACTGGTTCTCCAGCGCCTGCTGGAGAACCAGCTATATGTTAAAGCAGAAAAATGCGATTTCCATGCCGATACAGTATCGTTCCTTGGCTTTATTGTAGCCTCGGGACAGATACAGATGGACCCGGCTAAAGTTAGCGCTGTGGCTCAATGGCCAACTCCTGATAGCCGCAAGAAGGTTCAGCAATTTCTGGGGTTTGCTAACTTCTATAGGCGGTTCATCAGAAACTTCAGCGCAATAGCGGCACCACTCCATTCAGGAGGTTGATTGCCATGTTCACGACAGCACCCATACTCACAATGCCTGACCCAAATCGTCAGTTTGTGGTGGAGGTGGATGCCTCCAGTGAAGGAGTGGGGGCTGTTTTATCGCAGCGGTCAGAGAAGGACCAAAAGATGAACCCCTGCGCCTATCTTTCCAGGCGGCTCTCATCAGCTGAGCGCAACTATGACGTCGGGAATCGGGAGCTACTGGCGGTGAAGGTGGCCCTGGAGGAGTGGCGACATTGGCTGGAGGGAGCTCAACAACCATTCCTCGTCTGGACGGACCACAAAAATTTAGAGTATATTAGGAAGGCCAAACGCTTAAACGCACGTCAAGCTAGATGGACATTGTTTTTTAACCGCTTTGATTTTGTCTTGTCTTACAGGCCGGGGTCCAAGAACACCAAGCCAGACACCCTCTCTCGCCTTTATGACCCCGAGTCTGTTGCCAAGGTCCCCGAGCCCATCCTGCCACTGAAACGTGTGGTAGGGGCGGTGAATTGGCAGATAGAAGCTGAGGTGAAGCAGGCCAACGGTGAGAGCCCGCCACCTAGTGGTTGCCCAGCCAATCGGCTGTTTGTCCCAGCGCCCCTGCGACCTCAGGTGATTCACTGGGCTCACACCTCCCTGCTTACCTGCCACCCAGGGGTGAGCCGTACTATGTTTGTCGTCAGGCAACGCTTCTGGTGGCCTGCTATGGAACAGGATGTCCGGGTGTATGTGGAGGCCTGTCGAGCCTGTGCCCAAAATAAGACATCCTCGAGACCTCAGATGGGATTGCTCCATCCCCTCCCAGTTCCCAGTCGGCCCTGGTCGGACATTTCACTGGACTTTGTTACGGGACTTCCCTTATCTGAAGGTAACACCACTGTATTGACAGTGGTGGACCGTTTTTCCAAGTTGGTGCATTTCATTGCCTTGCCTAAGTTGCCGTCAGCCAAGGAGACGGCTGAGATAATGCTAACTCATGTTTTTCGCCTACATGGCCTCCCTAGAGACATAGTGTCCGACCGGGGCCCGCAGTTTGTATCACGTTTCTGGTCTGAGTTCTGTGCGCTGATTGGGGCCACAGTTAGCCTCACGTCGGGGTACCATCCCGAGTCCAATGGACAGACTGAACGCCTCAACCAGGAGCTGGAGACTTGCCTCCGCTGCCTCATCTCCCAGAACCCATCAACCTGGAGTAAGCAACTGGCTTGGGTCGAGTATGCCCACAACTCCCTCCCCACCGCAGCCACCGGTCTGACACCGTTCCAAGGCGCCTATGGCTACCAACCTCCTCTGTTTCCTGACACAGAGAAGGAGGTAGCGGTGCCGTCGGCGCATGCCCTAGTTCGTCGTTGCCGGCGGGTCTGGGCAGCAGCCCGCAGGGCCCTCCTGCGAACCTCAGCCCGGATGAAGAGGGCTGCTGACCGGAGGCGCTGCCCAGCGCCCGTCTACAAGCCTGGCCAGAAAGTCTGGCTATCCACCAGGGATCTGCCCCTCCATGTAGAATCCAGGAAGCTGGCTCCCAGGTTTGTTGGTCCTTTCCCTGTGGTAAAAATGATTAACCCTGCTGCTGTTCGTCTTCGTCTCCCCAGATCTCTCAGGGTCCATCCCACTTTCCATGTGGGGAGACTTAAACCGGTCAAGGATAGCCCCATGGTCCCTCCTGCCAAGCCTCCACCACCCTCCCGAATGATTGACGGCGGTCCAGTGTACACAGTAAAGCAGCTACTGGCAGTCCGGAACAGAGGCAGAGGACGCCAGTTCCTGGTTGACTGGGAGGGCTACGGTCCGGAAGAGCGCTCATGGATACCCTCCAGATTTATTGAGGACCCGGGCCTCATAGATGACTTTTTCCGCCGCCATCCTCAGGAGCCTGGGCCGTCTGGTGCCGTCCCTAGAAGGGGGGGTACTGTCATGTCTCGTCACAAATGTTAGGTTGTCACTCGTGTTGTCTTGCCCTGCACTTCCTGTTTTATTTTGAAATGACACTTCCCCCGTGTGTCAGGCACCTTTGCTTCCTGCCCTTGTGTGTTTCCCGCCACGGTGATTGCCTTCCCCTGCCCTGATTGTTTTCACCTGTGCCCTGTTACCTCGCCTATATATTGTCTGTGTCTCCCCTTGTCCTGTGCCAGTTCGTCACGTCCCATGTGTCAGAGCCAGCGCCCAACTCCAAGTCCTACCAGGTTTTGTTCTTGTCTACTAAAGTTCCCAGTCTTGTTTTGTCAGTCTTTCCCTCGTTGTTTTTCCTAGTCCCGTTTTCCTCGTTAGAGTGATTCTTTGTTTGTTCCTCGTAAGAGTGATTTTTTGTTTTCCTCGTTAGAGTGAATTTTTGTTTGTTCCTCGTAAGAGTGATTTTTTGTTCTCCTCGCAAGAGTGATTTTTTGTTCTCCTCGCAAGAGTGATTTTTGTACGGAATTATAATAAAGACTTTTTCTTTTGATCGATCCGTGAAGAGTCGTGCATTTGGGTTCAGCCTCCGGCCCCCCGCCTTGTGTCAGCATGAGAAACAAATCCATGGACAGGGATTGGATTTTCTCAGTGGGGGATAGTGCACTGAGCATAATAAAGAAAAAAATCATAATAGATGGCCATTAGTTCTCTCTTTTTCAATAATATATCACTAAAAATGCTTCTAATCCATTTTTGTCAGTTCACAGAATTGTTTGGTGGCAAGTGAATATCGCGTTGAAATAGGTTTATAAACAGAATGCACATTGTTATTGAGGGTACTCTGCAACAGGTTCCTATTAACCTTCCTTTCTAAACTCGACCTTGGCCCCAGAACTGAATCTTTTCTTCTCTCTTTCTCGTAAGAACATTCACATATGTTCCCTTCATTATTTCATAAAATAGAGTAAAAGCTTCTTTGGAGTCTAGTCACTCAACTCAACAAGATAACAGTCTCTTCTGTCAGCAACATCATGTGTGATTAATCATTATTAAAACATTAAATTGGAACACTGTGAGCACATCATGAGGAAGAAAGAGATCATTCTGAATTTGTCAGACTGCTTATGCTACTAAAGCAAATACTGGAAGAGGAGAAGCGAACGATTAGAGAAGTCTATCCGACCCAAATGTGGCATTTATAATCGTTAAGAGACAATTATCTAGGTGGAGTTTTTTTTTTTTTATTTTGGTTTGATTTCCAGTTATCTCACAGTTAATTCAGGTTATTCACCACTGCAGTGATGGGAGTAAGAGTGTAACATCTGTCAATCAGGGAATTAAAAGTGAACTTTAAATATAATGAACAAATAAAATGTAGCAAAAATCATCATGTGGTTTGTGTTTTAAAGCACTCATATAATGCACTTTTCTGGGTTTTATTTAAGTTTTAATACATGTGACATAATATATATTTTTTTAATTGAAGAACAACATTGTTTTCCCCCATTGTACTTTTACAGGGCTGTAAAAAAACTGTACTTTTTAAACTTGTCACTTTATTGTAAAGTCAGGACTTCTGTAGTCTATTAGATGCATATTTAAAACAATGGTGCATGAATAAATAAATGACTTCAAAACAACTTTGGCACATTTTTATTTCTTAAATTATGAATGCTGTGGGCTCATCTTAGGACAGAAGCAATACTAAATATAACAGAGATTTAACAGAAATGTGTTTAAATATGTCTGCAAAAGGTGTCTGAAGATTCTCCCATCTTACATTTCTGATCACACAACATGACAGAAGTGATGGGAGCGTGTACAGACGTGTGATGGAACTGACTTTTTATGCCCGTCGGACATTCTTTGACACACAGCTGCTTTCTACCTGGTCATAAAAAGGAACTCAATAAAGGCTTTTCTTTTTTATTCAGCTTGATGCAATACCCCCTATAGTTGCCTCAAAACACATTAAAACAAATGCAAACAATAAACACTTTGTAAGAAAAAGTCATAAATCACTCTGGTGACACAACTGACCTTAACGTAATAATTATATTTTGTTGGCTGTTTCTTTCTATTAATAAAACATCCTATTCTACCTGAATCAGGAATTTGGAGTTAAAAAATGATCATATTACTCTGGGGACACACTCCTTATTGCATCAATAACCAAACACTAAGATCTGGTAAAAGTCCCTCGTTCAACTTTGTCACTGTCTTCTCCCCAATTAAGCTCCGGGAACACGTTGCTCAGCACTTTTCACTTTGTTTACCGCCGCTTGCCAAAAAATGTTTACAGACAGTACTTTGTTGTGTTGAATTTGCATCAAAATAATGGGCCATAAGGGACGTATCGCTGCATTAAAAAGCGACAATGAATTACTCCTAGCGGATCTTCCTCAGTGGGTGGAGACAAATCAACTTTTTTTTGTCTCTCATCTTTCAAAAACAAACAAGTGATGTGAAATAACTATTTAACCTACGTTTTTTTAACACTTTACATTTTACAAACTGTGAAGTCTCCTGGGGTAAATCTGTGATTTGTGATTTTTGGACTAAACAAATAAAATTTACATTGTTGAATACAAAGTTGCTGCTGTTCATGTAAGACTGTACTCTGGTGATGTTTAACACATACATTAACATATTATAAAAAAGCAAAATATTCTTATTCCTAGATTGACACTATCATAAAAAGACTGAGACAGGTCCTATTACACACCTGGCTTCCTATCAGTGTTCATTCATCTTTTCACAAGATTATGATTATTATTATTTTTTTTAAGGATTCAAATCTGCCCTGTGCAATTTCATTGTATTGGAAATCTGAAAAAAAGTCATTTAGAAATGGCTGGTATTGCATTCAACGAAGAATTGCTGCTATTGGTCTAACTAGCTTCTCTCTTTTGGACTATAAAAACATACTAATACTTACTAAATATGCCATACAAATGGAAATAAAATGAAACATAGGGTTCCTTTTAAATACTGAAAAAAATAAAAATATAAATCTCATCCTTCAAGTGTGCATGGACCTTTTTCAGTATATTCAGTGTTCCTCTGACCTTGACCATGTGTTTTAACATAACCATAAAACATAACCATGCTCTAGTTGCTTTCTAATCATAGAGAAAATAAGTGAAATGCCTGCTTGCGTTTTTTTTTCTCTTTGAAAATGTTACTTATTATCTTTCTCATTTCCCTAGGAGACAGGCTTGTTTTTACACATCTACTGAAACAAATTACACTCTCCAATCATGTTCAATCATCTTTGCTGTAAAGACCAACGTTAAAAAGAATAACTTTTTAATGGTTTCTGCATTGTTCATTAATTCGCTGCTTTGCCTCATCAGGAGCATTCAGCTATGCAATCATTAGACTTGATTGGCAGCTGACACCACAAATAACTGTGATGAGATTATGATTTTAGATGTTGTGAAAGCGGTGTACAAAACTTAGTGTGTAGAAGCACGCTCATTTTACGGAGCTGAATGAGAAAATAGTTATTGCTAATGCAATAATGATTAAAACAGGATTAGTAAAATCTCTAATTGGGAGCATCTCTGATCAGCTAGGTGAGAAAACACGATGCACCATCCACACAGAAATGCTCACATGCTCCACAGATATACAGATCATTTTATTTCTATTTCGACTCTTTTATTTCTTCTTTTTCAATATGAAAACAGCCAGCCATTAGCTGTTTTTGATCTGGTTGGACGTTTTCAATTTAAACCCCGCCTCTGAACAAGGTGTTGATGGGAACAACCATCGAGTCACTCTTGGACAGGAATGAAACATCCTGACAGACTTCATCCCGAGAAAATCCTGAACCTCAGTAAGGAGAAGAGGATGCTGATATTCAGCATATTGTTGAATATGTATTTTCCTGTTTGAAACATTTTTATCTCTCTATATAATTCCTTCTGAATGTTCCTCACACATCTCGACAACCATTCATCCAATCAACTTCACATTTGGAGTGTGTATTGTTAAGGAGGGCGGTATCAAGTGTGAAGTCATTTGGACAGAGTAGTTCACAAAAAATGCTGCAACCAGCCTTGCCACAATTCTCCACCAAGACTGGAAGCACTTCCTAGAGTCCAAATCTGGACAGGCCCTGCATCAGTGCATTAATGAATTACCCTACACACTCGTTTGAGCATAACCATAGAACCAAGATTACAGATGGAACACATACCATCACTGCTGCTTACTTGGTGTACATTCTGCCCGTAGCACACTGACATGCTTTTAAATTTGTAAATTTGTACTACCAAGAAAAAGGTATATTGAAGTGAAAGTGTAAAAGTTAACATAGAAGAAAATAAAATAAAAAAATATATATATATATATATATTATATATTATATATATTTTAATAATTATATATATATTTCTGATTTTTGAGAGAAGGCAATGTGTTCTTGGGCTGACAAAAGTACAAATTTGTGTGATGTCTGCTCTTTTAATTATGATAAGAAGTGGTCTGAAAAGAAGGGAAAAGAAATGTAAATGCAACTTTACACCAATATTGCTACGCATCATCAACCTCGGCAAAGAAACCCACTTCAATAACTTAAGCGTGGCATTACTGAATATATTTAAAAGGCTGATAGCTTTACTTTTTTGGCCCCAACAACACTGTATTATTGTGTCACATGAAGGAATCTTCCTTGTGCTCTACATAAAGCAGTACAGCTCAATGTCTATGAAATCCACCACGATAGCAGGTCCTGCAATGTAGGAAATATCAATACTATGTGTACCGATTTCATCAAACTAAAGGTCCGCTGTTGGAAGTGAAGACATCACTGCCACAGCCAAACCAACACTGTGCGTTACCTGTGATGGCTAAAAATAGGGATTTTTTTTATAAATGTGCATTTTTATACAACAATATTTGTTAGTAGACTGAATGTCATTTTGACAGTACACCAAACTCCCACCCCACGAAGTTATTGATGTGTGTGTGTTCGTGGGTGTCTGCCTTGGGAAACAAGTGGCTTTGTGTTCTTCTGCTGCCATTCAGACATAGGGAGATAGAGCAAGCTGTCACGAGGTCACAGGGGACTCCCTGTGGTGTTTACCAGTCGGCGCAGCATAGAGGGTATTAGATTCCGTTGTTGTGTTCTATTTAGAAGTATGGGCAGGGGATTACAGGGTTCAGTAAAGGGACAAGGAGATGCAATGGGATATGAGTTTGTGTGTGTGTGTCTGTGTGTGTGTGTGTGTGTGTGTGTGGTGGGTCTTGATGAGAGTACAAGGTGGTTCATAGCAGGCCAAAGAACACTGCTGGTTGCAGTGAGAAGAATTACATACTTATATGTCACCAAGACTCATGGACAACACACTAAGCCTGGGAAATAAAACAATATCAATATAGATCATCAATATCCACATCATCAATACAATTAAAAATGAATATAATATTGAGAGTTTCATTCAAGATTTGCAAAAAGAAAAAAAAATGCTGCTTCTCCTTCACTGATTAACATCATATTTCCCTTTATAATGGATCAATCACTGAATCAGACAGGCGGTCATTTGAAAGACATACACCAAATCATATTTAATATATTAAGTGTTTCACGTTTTTTTTTCCTACTTATCATTATTACAAATATATAATTAAAATGAACAATAATCATTGCCATTGAGTTGTTGTGTGAGTGGTCACATAATGGTGCTAAACCAAGAGAAAAGATTTATGACAACAGACTGGTTTTATTTAATGTTACAGATACAGAGGACATAATAATACTCTCAAAAGTCTCCTTCCTCCATGAAAGACAATAAGGTAAACTATTTATGTCAAGTAATTTTGATCAATAAAGGAAATAATTGTAGTTATCAATGACAAGGACCATTCATTTTTTTCATCCTTTCATTAATTCGCTCATATCTAAATAAAACATTGATCATCCATGAAAAACACACATACAATATACAAATATACAATATATAAAACAACATAAGGAAATTGGTATGTTACTAATGCAATATTGAGGAAGTACAGTGGATATATAAGGTCTACACACTCCTATTAAAAATCCTGAAGCTGGTTGCACCAGCTAGACGTAGACCCAATCAAAAAGCTCCATTTAGAATCAACACCTGTTGCACCACACCATTGGGCTACTTGGTACACTAGGTGTAAAGTGAGGAGAGTTGAATGATTTCCAAGGTGACAATAAAAAGTGGTGGAATAGAGTACAATGGTGTTTCTAAATTACAGGTTTCATGATCAGTGGGCCTTCAAGCGTGAAAGAGACTGCTCCATTATTTTGATATATATGGAGATGGAGAACTGATTGAAAGCTTTAGTTTCAATGGGTGGAATAGTTTGATTTAATTTAATTGAAGAGTTATCGCTGCAATTGCAACACAGAGAGGAAGGATCTCTTCCTCCAGTGTGGCAGGTGCTAAGTTCCCATATATTTTTTACAGCAGTGGATCATATCGCTGTTGTCTTAAATGTCATGCAAGCTGTGTTTCTCTGGCCTTTCCAGTTAGGGTTCACTAATATGTGCATCTATCCACCCAACAGGGGGCCACAAACACCACAGACAGATTTCAGAGAGGCGGGAATTTGCTGTATCAATACTACTTACTATGCATTATGGAATGAATATAATTCATTTCAATTAACTGTTCACTGTTAATAAAATCACAAAGAAAGAAAAAAAAATATGGCTGATCAAAAAAAAGGTTTCAGCTTAAGCAGATCTTATAGCTTCCTGACAAATATTCAGAGTTGGGGGAGGGAGGGGGTGGCTCTCTGAAAACGGTCTTTCTACTTTTTATTTCACACTTCATCGACTGATCTCCTTTTAGACTGTCATGTTTGCTTATTATTTTGCACATATTTACCGTGTGCTTAGATCATTTTTCTCATATCATAATCGGAATTATATGATACCTGTTTAGTTGGCTCCCACATTTTTAATCATGCATTCATCCTCAACGGTAAAAAAAAAAAAACTTCATGAAATATGCAGACTGATAAAATCAAATAACACTACTGTACCAGCTCTCTCAGAGATACATTTAGACATCTCGTAGGGGTTCAGAGGTTGCCTTGGTTTCAATTTATTCCTGAGGGACAGGAATAAATTACATAATACATAATACATACGGTGAAGTTGCTATTTATGTTGATAATTGTGATTAGAGTAATTTTCAATCACATTATGGGTACATGTCCTTGTAAATAAAATAATTCTTTTTAGATTTAGTTAAGGCTTTGAACAGGATGAGAATGTTAACTTCTGATGCGAGTGTTATTGTTTCAGGTATTTAATGTAAAATCAAGGGTTTGTTGCAGTAAAGGACACACAAACACACAAACACACACACACACACGCACACACACACACAAAGGCAAGAGGTAAAGCAGAGAGAAAAAGGCCTACTGGAAAACATCTGGACTTGAGTACTTCTGACCTATAACTATCAATAGTAAATGATTATATGAGGTGGAGCTACATTAGTCACTTAATCATTTAGTTATTACATTAATCACCAACTGTTTTGAATATTGTGTGAACATTTTTGCATAAGTTTATTTTACAATAAAAAAATATACATAAGTCAGCTTCTCTTCTCTGATTATTTTCTGGTTTCTTGAGTCTTATATAATAGTAAAGTTATAATATGTGAGTTGTGGCCTGTTGGTCTGGTAAAAAAAAACAAGATTTATGGGTTGCATCTTCAGCTTTGGGAAACACTGATCAACATTTTAGTATTTTAACATTTTATGAAACAAACAACCAGCCCAGCCCTTGCAGCACTTATATGGGGAAAAATTCCATCCTGTATTGATAAAACACACCACAGATGGGGAATATATTTTATTTTTGACTCCTTTTGAAGGTTTTATTTACTTTACCTCTGTACAACACTTCATTTCATGACATGATATTTCATAAAGAATACAATATTTTAAGAAGTTGCAGGACTAGCCCATGGAAATAATTCCCTTTTAACCTGTCCAAAAATATAAAAATAACAATTTTCGCAAAATGGGCACAGTCTCCTTGGAAATTCATGACATCTCTGCTAAAATATATTTCCTTGATATATCTCACTACATCCAGGAGAGATGTAATGTGTGTGATTCAAATCAACGCTATCACAACCTGCACTTCCAAAGCAACAAAAGGGATTAATGGGAAGATAAATCTTGAAAGCTTGATGAATGAAACACAGTTATACTTGCAAGCCACTGTGAACAGGCATGGTCAAGCTACACTGGGTAACTACTGAACAACATCACATCACTGGAATGGGATCCTTCAGGTCAGGGGGGAAATGCACATGTAGTGTCAGGCAAAATTGCAGAACATTCATTTTACAAACCACTGTCAGGATTGCATTTTTTTTTTTATCAATAACAGTGGTTGAACCTTATTTCCTGACTTGCTTGAAGATATTATCAAAGCTCAATCAACCAATCTTTTTATAGATTGCTCCTGCTCTGTCCTAAACCCTGTGTTTCTCTGAAGCTTAATGCCATTTGACTCAATATTTTACTTCAAAGTTAGAGTTACAGTGATGCAATTCTCTTCAGGTCCCAGTGGTGACTCATATCTGTACAATGTGCTTTTTTTCCCCAAGGTGATTTTTTAGCAACAAAAGCTTTTAGCACTGTAGCTATATAGTGTTACTGCAGTGCAAAGACATGTAGTCCAAAAGCTGGATTGAGTGGCATAAATTCAGGGCAAGGGCATTTAAGATTACATACAGGTGGTGATGTTCCTAGAGGAGATTGTGTATGTGTGTGCGTGTTTTTTGTGTGTGTGTGTGTCTGATGACCCAATTTCCTGCCGGAACGCCATGGGTCATTTGCTCTGACCTTTCCTGCACAAGCAAACAAATGGCTGCAAACAGATGACACTGCAAACAGCAGAGACATAGCTCCAGTGTTGTTTCTTGGGCCATAGTGTGACCCAAAAAAAAAAACTTTTTGCTGCAGTGGAATGAGAGAAACTGAACATTGCTGAATGGTCAAGTTGTATAACAGAAATTTCAGAAAGTGCTCGTTCCTGTTAGTGATATATAGATTGGAAATTTTATATTGATTCACAATTTTACACCTTGGGTAGAATATTCCTGGACTAGTCAGAACATATTGAGATAAAGAGGAAACAGACAAATAACAGAGTATGAAAGAAACTGTCATGTGTCGCAGCCTTTCAGACCAAAATGAAAACTGACAATGTCACGTAGCAGTAAATGCTACTTTGCTGACAGGCATTTCCTATACAATTTTCAAAAGAACACCGTCACAGTGGCTGTCTACTTGTATTCAAAAAATTACATCCGAAACAAAGATGTGACATTTTAAAATGTCTCGTCTGATGATCCCCTATACAGCGCTGTCAGGATCCCAAAATTGTGACTTTGATACTTTCTCTGGGTAAATAGCTTGATACCAACATTGAAATGTTACCACAAGAAAAACCGTCAACATGAAACTCAAACACAGTAAACAGTTCAGAAAGGTCATGCATTCTTGCTTTGTGAGTCAGTGACTAATAGCACTCATTAGCAACTGGTAAAAGCACAAGGATTACTGTTAATAATATCCCATAAGTGTAACAACAGGCACTCAGACTGCAACTAGCAATTATTTGAATGTATTTTTATTAATTGACACAATCCAATTATTCAACTAGAAAAGCACTCTGAGAGCACAGACCTCCTCTAAGCATACAGCCAACTTCTGCAGATAAAAATTATTGCCACCAGGTGGCCCTAAACAATGGTGCCTTTTTAAAGGTATATTGCAATCTTACTAAGCAATAGAAAACACAAAGCAATCTAGAAAACCAAATTTTTTTCTAGATCATTTCCAAAATGTAGTCATCTATTTATGATACCATCCCCAACAATTGCTTAACGTGTGATGAAAATCTGGTACAAACTTGCTAACAAACAATCAGGCAGACAGATAGACAAATGCTGTTGAAAACATAACCTCCTTGTCAGAGGTAATTAGTCATTTGGTTGACAAAATGATGTAAAATGTCATTCACTATTTCCAAAAACTGAAGATTCAACCTAAAGTGTTTTTTTTGTCCAGAATGATGCTCTATCTATATTAACACCCACTAGAATATACAACACATCTCACCAATTTTGCTATATTATTTTGCTACTCTCTACTGGGTTCCAGTAAAATAGAATTCAAAACTCTCCTCCTCACCTATAAAGCCTTCATGATCAGGCTCCATCGTATCTTCATGAGCTCCTAGTTCCCTATCATTTATCTAGTACACTGCATCTAGTAAATTAGAGGTTCCAAGAGTGTCTAGAAGTAGAATAAGTGGCGGAGCCTTCAACTATCAGGCTCTTCTCCTGTGGAACCATCTGATCCCAGTCAAGAGGGCAGACACTCGGCAGTGTCTAAGAACAGACTAGAAACTTTCCCTTTTGATAAATCCTACAGTAAACTTTGGTCCAGGCTAGCCTACAATTTAGTTACAGTATGCCGCTGGACTTCATGAGATACTCCTTTCCCACTGATATAACCTTTCAAATCCTTTTTGTTCCTGCCCTGAGTTTTTTTTTAATTCATTGTCCATGCTGCAGTTTCCAGGCAGCCCCAGGCAGCCATGAATTCATGCCACTTGATCCACTACAAAGACTATAAATCCTCATAATTCTGTTCATCTTTTTAATGTTGTCATTTAGACTGTGTCCTAACGTACACCCCGTGCATACAACATCTAATGCAATCCTGGAAGAGGGATTCCTCCTCTGTTACTCTTCCCAGTTTCTTCTTTTATTTTTGTGCCCAATAAAGTTTATATATATATATATATATATATTTTATATATTTTTTCTTGTACAATGTGAGGGTCTAAGA
Source organism: Eupleurogrammus muticus (assembly GCA_036785175.1). NCBI lineage: Eukaryota > Metazoa > Chordata > Actinopteri > Scombriformes > Trichiuridae > Eupleurogrammus > Eupleurogrammus muticus. The sequence continues at coordinate 2,961,477 of JAYKQN010000020.1, read as the reverse complement.
AAAGGGGATTTTGTAATGCTGCTTTAGGGTAGGGTTAGGGTTTTGTGAGAAACAGAAAGTAATTGATCTATTAATATGATTTTATGAAAGCAAAACAGCTAAAGTTATGGGAATAAACATTTACAAAATAGTGGGATCATTTCATTTCAAATATTTATACATGAGGAATGAAATCTGATTGCAGTGTCTCCTTTCTTTCGCACTTCAATGACTCTCTTTTGAGAAAAAAGTGAATGTCTGTATGCGTGTACTTGGTGTGACAATATTAGAGCATCACGTTCCGTTTAACATTGCTTTCCTATCTTTCATCACACAATACAAATCATATGCATAACCTCAATTACTCTGATGGAGTGCAGAGTTAAGTTTTGATGAGTTAGTGAGAAGGTGATGTATATAGAGAACAGTGTTGCCAAACCTGTTTCTAATTAGGACTTGAATGAATCACTCGTGCTAATTAACAAGGATCATTTGATATAGGGCTGGAAACCAAAAACTCTGTTCCAACAGCTGCTGTTTTCCCTGTAAAGCACAGGTACAGTCAGCTATTTTGTTCAATAAGTGCAGTTTGAACTTCACTCATGTTTCACTCACTGGAGTTGATTTACTTCTGATCACAATGTAAGTGTATGATTCTTGGCTGTCATTGTTCCATGTTTTCTTCCTGAAATGCCAGGTTTCAAGAGCAAAATGGTTTGTATTTTTGACGACTGTCCATTTTGTAATGGGTAATATCAAATAAAATGCAACATCTACACATCATCTTGCATGCTTTGTCTTATGTGAAGATGCATCCACAACACAATATTTTTCATTCATCAACATCCAACAAAACACTAGAATGGAGTTTCAGGCCAGCACTTAATGCTCTATGTGTGACTTCCTAAAATAGAGACATGAATGAAACAATTAAGGTTTTGACCTCCACTTGTAAAATATAGGATAAAGTGTTTATTGCCAGCACAGTAAAATGGTCCAAAACAAGCAGCAATTACTTTAATGAAATGCTTTTAATTGATCCATTAGGATATTAAGATATCGTTCGTATCTAAACATCTCCCCCTTTTTTACCATATATATATATATATGAAATTGAAAATAATAATTGAAAAAAATAATAAAGCAGGGTAGGAGATAGGCAACCGACCAGGTGGAAAAAAAGCTGTTACCGAGCTCAGGAAATTTTCAAGGAAGTCCTGCTCCCATCCCAGAAGGCAGGGCAGATTAGACAAATCAGAACACTTGTAGAAAGCATTAGTTATATCCCAGAGTGCTCTAGAGAACGATGTGGCACTGGAGAGTTAGATATCATGGCTGAAATGATAACTCCGGGATGAATAAGTGTTTACTGCGTGCATGTGGATCACTCAGTCGGCTTCCTGTGGGAAGATGAAAGGACGATTGCAGAAAGTGGAACAAAATGGAGAGCGAGATTGGAGAAACATTTTACTTTGCATCGGTGCTGAATCCATGTTGGGAGTATTTACCCATTTATTTTTCAAGGAGACATATGAATTAAAGGAAACAGACATAGGAATCTTACATGCTGTCATTGTGTGATAAAGGGACCGGGCCCAAAGTGGGTAGAGAGGAAGTCATAAAAAAATTGAGGTAGATGAGATGAGGAAGAGGGCAGAAGGAGGAGTGCAGGAGGACTTTGATGGTTGGAGCGACAGCTGCGTCCCTAGTGATCGGCTTTGAAGAACAAGAGGAAGCTTCAAAATAAAAGGCATTAATTGTAGACGTGGGAAAAATGAAAGAAGAACGATGAGGATGAAGGAGAAGAGAAACAGATTGTGTTTGTTGACTTAGAATACCTCCAGCTGAGAAAGATGAAAGCCCTCACAATTGTCACATCAGAAGTTCTAAAAGCGTGGATGTAGACACGATGGATGTTGCCTCAAAGAGTCATTTTCAACAGTGTAGCCGCATCACTGAAAACTCTGAAACCTCACTTTAAAGCGTTTTTTTGTAAAGCCCCATCTTTAGTCAAAAACATGTTCTCCTTTTTGTTCTCACACTTTTTTGAGCCCCATTCAAAAGTTGGGTTTTAGAAGGAGCAGGTATGATTATTAGCAAAAATGTTGAATTACGAAAAAATATCAATATTAAATAAAAATGCAATAATGAGTAAGTATTAAACGTAACTAAGAAAACACCAGGGACAAATAACCAGTAAATTCAGTTCCAGTGGGAGTTGTAGGGCTACAGAAAATGCAATAAAGCTCAGAATGGGTAAAAACTTCAAAGACGGTAAAAGGTGAGGATCATTTATGTGATATAATCAAGCTTGCTCTTAACTATTAGGCAAGGCAAGGCAAGGCAAGTTTATTTGTAGAGCACAATTCATACACAGGGCAATTCAAAGTGCTTTACAGTTACACAAAATCACAAAAGGAGAGCAACACATACATAAAATCATAAAACATATAATTCATCATTTATTTAAAAAAAGAGTGAGGAGTGTAGATAAGATACTTTCAGTTTTCATATGCACGGTTAAACAGAACTGTTTTCAGCCTGGTCTTAAACATTGTCAGCGTTGAGGCCTGTCTCACATTCTCTGGAAGACTGTTCCAGATTTTAGCTGCAGAAAACTGGAATGTAGCTTCACCATGTTTAGTCCTGACTCTGGGCACCTGCAGGAGACCAGTCCCTGAGGTTCTCAGGGTCCTAGATGGCTCGTATGGCTCTAACATGTCATAGATGTATTTTGGTGCTAGACCATGAAGAGACTTGTACACAAGTAAAGCTGCTTTAAAGTCTATTCTCTGAGTGACAGGAAGCCAGTGCAGAGACATGAGCACTGGACTAATATGGTCATATTTTCTGGTTCTAGTCAGGACTCGAGCTGCAGCGTTCTGAATGTTCTGTAGTTGTTTAACAGCTTGTTTAGAGAGACCAGTGAGCAGGCCATTGCAGTAGTCTAACCTGCTGGAGACAAATGCATGGATCAGTCTTTCCAAGTCTGGTTTGGACACTATATTTTTGATTTTAGCAATGTTTTTTAGATGGTAAAAGGCTGTTGATATTGTTGACTGTATGTGGCTGTGAAAGTTCAGGTCTGAGTCCATTAGCACCCCTAGATTTCTAACCTGTGTTTTTGGTTTTAGAGAACGAGACTGAAGGTGACTGATTACACGTTCTCTTTGCTTCAGTGGCCCAAAGACGATTATTTCAGTTTTTTCCGAGTTTAGCTGGAGAAAGTTGTTTTGCATCCACACAGTGATTTGTTCAATACAGCGACAGAGTGAATCCACAGGCCCATGTTCATCTGCTGTCAGAGACACATAGATCTGAGTGTCGTCTGCATAGTTGTGGTAAGACACATTGTTGCTGCGTATTAGTTGGCCTAACGGAAGCATGTACAAATTGAACAGGAGGGGCCCCAGGATCGAGCCCTGGGGAACACCACAGGTCACAGACATTTTGTCTGAAATGCAATTTCCAATTTCAACAAAGTAAGTTCTGTGCTCAAGATACGACTTAAACCAGTTTAGAGCAGGACCAGAGATTCCCAGCCAGTTCTCCAACCTCTGTAAAAGAATATCATGGTCCACAGTGTCAAAGGCAGCGCTCAGGTCCAGCAGAACTAAGACTGAGACTCTGCCTGCATCTGTGTTCAGGCAGATGTCATTTATCACCTTGATCAGAGCTGTCTCAGTGCTATGGTGAGGTCGAAAACCAGACTGGAAAGTATCAAAAGCGTTGTGAGATAGGAGAAAGTCACTTAGCTGCCGATAAACAACTTTTTCGAGGACTTTACCCAAGAATGGCAGGTTTGATATGGGACGGTAGTTGTTTAAAACTGTGGCATCAAGACTGTTCTTCTTTAGGAGAGGCTTAATAACCGCAGTTTTCAGGGCTTTTGGAAATGTTCCTGTCTCCAATGAGATGTTAACTGGATTAGTAACTTCTACTAATAAGCTGTTAAACACAGACTTTAGAAATCCAGTGGGTAACTCATCAAGGCAGCATGTGGATGAACTCAGACCTGAGATGATCTCTTTGACGGTTCTGTCAGTAACAGGAGTGAAATGTGTCAGCTCGAGGTGTTTAGGTGGATGAAGGGTTATTATCTGTGTGGTGGAAATGATTGCATTCTTAATACTCTGAACTTTATAACTAAAGAATTTCGCAAACTCATTGCACTTTGATGTAGAAATTAGTTCTAAGGGCAGTGAAACTGGAGGGTTTGTTAATCTGTTTACTGTAGCAAACAGAACTCGAGCGTTAACATTGCAGTTGGTGATGATTTCAGAGAAATATCTCTCCCTTGATTTTTTCAAAGTCTGGTTAAACATGCATAACTTCTTTTTATAGATCTCTAAATCAACCTGGAGTTTTGATTTGCGCCATTTCCGTTCGGCTCCCCGGCACTCTCTCTTTTGTGCCCTGACCGAGTCATCATTTCTCCATGGTGCCTTTTGCCTGTTTTTAACCTCTCTAACCTTGAAAGGGGCAACGGTGTCCAAGACATTTAAAACACTCGATGTATAGGAGTTCCACAGATCATCAACATTAGAACCAGTGGTATTTTCAAAAGCAATCATTTCCATAAACTGTGCCCTTGTTTTGTCATTTATGAGTCTTCTTCGAACCTTTTTTGGCCCAGCTGCCGGCTTTGGTGTAACAGACAGGTCAAAGAACAAACAAAAATGATCAGATAATGCGACATCCATGACATTAACATTTGAAGCAGTAACCCCCTTAGTAATGAGCACATCCAGTGTGTGCCCTCTGTTGTGAGTGGGCTCGGTCACATGCTGAGTTAGACCAAACATTTCAAGGACAGCATTGAGTTCTTTAGCTTGTCTGTCGCTGGCTACATCCACATGTACAGGGTGTGGACATACTGCAGGGAAACCTGGGATCATTGAGTTTAATTTATATTTATTTGGTGGAGCAATGCCTCACTGCAAGAAGGTCAATGATTCAAGTCCTTAAGACAGGACCTTTTTGTGTGGGGTAATTATAGACTCTAAATTGCCTGTAGGTATGAATAAATGGTGTACGCCCTATGATAGACTGTTGACATGTCTGGGATGTATCCTGCCTCTTGCCTGCAGTACGATGGGATTAGCTCCAGCAGACCCCCGTGACCCTAGTGAGGAATAAGTGGGTATAGAAAATGGATGGATGGAACGTTTTGCTCAGGATAGGACAAAAAAAACAGTGTCACTTGTGTTGCTGCATTTCTGCTTCAGCAAACAGTCTCATCCACTCAAGAGTCACATTACATACGTGCAGATATCACAGTCAAGGAAGTCACCAGATCCTGCTGTCTACCAAACCAATCTCATTAGCACAATACTGTGTATTGTAATTAGGGACAGTAGAATTTTGTTTGCATTTATGTCGGCCACACGTTCAAAAGATTTGAGAGTACAAACTTAAACAAATGTTAATACATTTTACACACACTGATAAGCTAACACCAACTGACACTGTCTACAAGCCAATTGAAGCATGGCGTTTGGAGATAGTAGCTTGAAACCAATTTTTCACCACATTTCATTGGTTTGATAAGGCAAGAAGTGAGACCATTGTCCTAACCATTTCTTCCTAAATCGCTTGATGGTACTTGTCAAACTTTACAAAGTGCCTGGATTGCTCATTAAGGTCAGTTTTTCCTAGTGCATTCACCACTTCCACTTCCCCTCTCGAACAACGTTGCTTCTCTTTTATCTGCTCCAGCTGACCCAGGAATCAATGATTTATCTGAGACAAGCGAACGGCACCACATGCTCAAAGTGGTCCAAGCTGTAGCACAGGGATTACAATTGCTGGAAAGCTCCCAGGTGCCTCGCCGTGGTGGGACCGTATCTCTCAGGTGACTTTCGAAGCAGCCTATCTATAGCCCCAGTGCAGCCCAACTGTATAAATATCTCCTCCTTTCCTGTCCTCCCTCACCTCACCTGCCTTCTTCCTCACGCTGTTTCCCAGAAGGCATCATATTTAGAGCGTCTCTCCTGTACCCCTTTATTCAAGAGGCCCTGCACGCTCCTATCCTTTTTACCATAGGCATTACCATACCTTTGATCGCACTCGCCCTACCTTCTCTCCACTTCATTGCGGATGCGTACATCTCTCTCTATCTCTTTTTTTTTCTTTTTTTTTCAAAATATCTTTGTCCTAGTCAGCAGTTAGGGATGTTCATTTAACAATTCCCCTAGATAGAATTATAACAGTAAAAGGAGATGGCTTTGAAATGGAAATTGCATGCATGGGAGGCCCCGGTGAGTACTCCTTCGTTCTCCTGGATCCCGGTGACGAACACCCGGGTTTCATAGCATCTGACATCAGAGGCAGAGGCGGGCACATGAAGAACAAACACGCAGCGGAGAGAGGCAGTGATAAGAAAGATAGACACCCCTGTCCTTAGCTGACAAACAGCTGCATCGACTCCCTCTCTTCTTTTATCTGCACAGTGGTTTCGCTTTCATCTGGCTCAGGGTTTTGATGTGATGGTATTATTTACTCATCATTAGAAGCAGAGGAAATTGTATCTGTCATTCGCTTGATAACACCTCTGCCAGATTAGGTGACAGACAAGACGCACTGGTGGCTTGATTGGAGGTGGAAGAACCCAGGGGATCAGACTCTGATGTTGGGAATTGCTTTTTAAAACGTGCAAGAAACGGATGGCACAGAAAGGAATGGGAAGCAAAGAAGAAGCGAGAAAACAAACTGTCAAAGCTGTAGAGGGATGGGGGGAGAGGAGGTAGGAGTGGAGGTATATGTGGAATGAGCAAAACATAGCTCCAAGAGATTAGGAAAGTCCCTTGGATCCTTGCTCCCAGTGTGTGTTTAGATGTGCAGAAGCGTGGCCTAGTACAGCAAGTTCAAATTAAACAACAAAATACAGTGTTGGTTATTACTCTCCGGAATGACACATTTTCTGATTTGATGCCTCTGTAGACAGGGTGACAACATTTTCCAGCACATCATACACACAAAAATAAGACTATTTTGTCTATCTAGCTCAGCTATGATTAGGGGTTGAGTAGGTTTGGGTACAAAAATGTCTAGGTCTAGGTTAAAAATATCATGATTTTGATTAAAATACATACTTGGTATAGGGGAAGGAACCTTCATTATCACAAATAAAATGGCTACCACTTTGGGCAATGGGAAATTATTTATCACATGGGAAGTAGGGGTGAGAAACAGGAAGCAAAAAAAAGTTTACATAAATATCTACCAATGGAATGAGATAATTCTACACAATATTGACTAACTGGACCAAATACAAGACATTTTCACTTTTTTTGCAGTGTAGCGCCTACTGTTAAACCCTCCCTTTCAACTCACCCAAATGAGAAATAACTTGGTTTAATCCATAGTCACGCTATGCACCAACATTCGTGTCTAATGCAACCTTTTATTCTGCCTCTTGCTGGTATTACATCGATGTCTGAACTGGAAATGGAAGAAATCATCTCGCTTCAATAACTCGTGTGATTTAACGTGCATAGGTTTTAGGTTTATGCGAAATTTGCATTCCCTTAAGACTATTATTGATGGGATTAGATGGTTTTCCAAGGCTAAATGTGTAGAAATCTTCATTATAATAATATATTTACTTATTAAGAAGGTAATTATCAAATTGCTGATTTTGTCAGCATAGTCAGTTAATCAATAGTGCCACTTATAAGCAAAAATAGCTAAATTGGTGAGTATGTACACATATGTGCATGTGGCCCCCTTTCTCCTTCATTTTCCTGTAATTAGAGCAAGCATGTTAATTAAGCCACAAGGCACTCAATTATATTCTCCTTTTAGAGCTGACCTAAACCTGAGGGAAAACATGTTGAGCCTTCTAAAAAACAATGGCCCCAATGATCTTTGAGTAATTATCAATTACCATGCTAATTCATCGCTTACAGCCAAGGCCCCAGCAGAACCCCCCTGCAACCTAATGTCCATGCCCCAACTGACGAATTACATGTCCAAGTATAAGAGTCTACTGGAATTTTTTTTTTTTTTTGTTCTGTGCATGATGATGTATGCATTATGGAAATAACAGTGTTAAAAGTTACTAGCGGTGTTACTTTTTTTAGTAATGGGTAATCTAAGATAAACATTTTTTCCAAAAGAGGAGAGAGAGAGAGAGAGAGAGAGGGGTCGTTATAATCACAGCATCAAGCACCTGGCCACAGGTCAGAGTTGGAGTATCCAATAACAAAAAAACAGTTACTTTCCATGGTAATTACTTACTTCTTTAGTGGAGTAACTCAGTTACAAACTCAGTTAGTTTTTGGGAGAAGTAACTGGTTACTATAACTGATTCGTTTTTCAAATGACCTGCCAAACACTGGATGTAGGTGATGAGTTACAATCTGTTGAAAGTGAATGAAAGTTTAAGTGTCTTCATTGATAATCCAATTTTAGGAGGCAGACCTATGAACATGATTCATGACATCACAGTTCAGAGCCAATTTCGTGCAAATATTTAAGACATTTGTATATGTCTTAAAAATTGTTTTAAAGGTTCTTTAAGCAGAGTTGAGGTGTTGCAACCAGACCAACGTCATGAGACCAACAGATTTTACTTTACAAAAAAGCATGTTTTGTTAGCAGTACGTAATATGTATGTCAGACTTTGGCACTATCGGCTATTTTTGTCCAGTATCACTATGCTCTGCAGCCTTGCTTACACATAATATATATGCATATATCTATGTAGACTGGGCAGAGAGAGGAGAGCAATAGAAGCGAAGCAGTGAAGTAGTGAAGTGTGTGAGAAGGTTTATTTTTGGGGGAAACCTTATGGCCAAAAAAAGAAAAAAAAACAATACTTTGACTACTCTGGATGATATTCTACTCTCTTCATGGGGGGGGGCAAAACAAAACAAGGAAAAATCATTTGGATGCAGGGCATACAATTGCAGCTGTTCTGGCAAACCAAGACCAATGGAGTGCGTTAACTTGTTCACCATTAATTATACGTCTTTGTTCTGCATCCTGTTTCCCAGGGAGAGGGCAACATGTTCTTAAGCCCTTCTCATACTGAGACTACGCTCTGATTAATTGGCCCCTGAATGCACAGCTTTAAATCACATAGGCATATGCAAATGCACACATACACACTCTATGCACAGTAGGTTAAAGCATGTAACTACACTGAATTCAATCACAAAGGTGAGCCATAACACCCACTGATCTTTTCCCCCATGGCAGCAGTGAGGTACAGGTGACCTTGTGTGACATCAGTGGGGGGAGATGAATGTAGAACACCAGTATATATACCCTCTTGCTGGCCTCTTGAACTTGGGATGTTCTAAGTTAATTGGTAACGGATTTTAATCAAGTCAAGTCAAGTCAGTTATATTTGAATAGCCCAAAATCACAGACTTGCATCATCTTGCAAACATCTCCTGTCCTTAGACTCTCACATCGTACAATCCCTCTTCTAGGATGGACAGGCTGCAATAGATGACATGAACTGGATGGAAACAGTACATCAGAACAGGAATAGGTAATACCATTTTTGACTAACTAACTCATAAGAGGGAGGGGTGAGGCCAGCAAAAAGGGAGAGATGGAGAAATGTGAGGCAGCGGGCAGAGAGTGAGTCACTGTGCAGGAGTCTCCTCCTCCTCTCCACCCTCTTGCCAGTGTTTATTCCTGACTTCAGCTCTCAAAGAAGCCGCCGCCGGTGCTTCTTCTTCTTCGAGCAGATCGACAAAATACTAACGACAGCGGGGCGGAGAAGGCCAAGCACCTGCACTGACTTTCTTTCTCCATCATCTCTCCCTCTTTCTGCCTTCAAACTACTCACCCTTTGCTTCATAGTATTTGGTACAGGCCGACTAAATAGTGCATTTTAATGGTCAGTTAAACAGCATTGACTATCGGTCAAAGAAACAAAAAAATGAACCACGAGTGCATCATTATTTTTAACATGGGAATCCTATCTGAAAAATTTCATTTGGTTGTTTAAAACAGTGGATGTACCAGATTAACCAAGGTACTCCCTGTCGATACTGCACAAGCTACTTTTTAAATCATTAGCCTCATAGCATAATTGCCTATTATGTATAATATTATCCAATTATTCTATGAGGTTGACAAAATATATAATAATAGTAATAATAATAATTTGATCGGATTATGAACTGGATATTATTTTATACATTGGACTTTGGTATAACTGCGTCGATAGTTTAACTTTCTTAAAACAGGTTCTAAACATTTAAAAACATGCTATCATCTAGTTTCATAATCTAGGTCGGTTAAAAAAAAAAAAAAATTATAATTCTTTTCTGTTAGATATTTTGTGATTTTTGTAACTGATGTTAACTGAAAGGTCAATGTTCAGGTTAGTTGGTCAAGTTTGCAAATATAGCAGAGCAATATGAAGTGACAGAAATTAAAAGGTTCAACAATTTACCCACTAGCTCATTCTGGCTAAATGTTTCAACTTTTTCATTTTAATTAAGATTACAAACATTAACTGTTAGCTTTTCTTTTTTTTGGTTTTCTTTTGTTTACTAGTTCACTCATTTACTGACAGTTCAGGAGGCACCCTCTTTGTTGACTAAAATTGGTGTATTCGGTCAGGGTTGCTTGCCCTCATGCTGTATAATTCTTTGCAAGGTTTCAGAAAAGACCTACAAGAATGCATCTTCACCAGAACAAGTCAATAATAGGAGCACAGGGAAAATGGTTTGAATTTGCCAGCCCATTGCATTATATGAAACTAGATAAACAACAGCTAGGGCACCTAATATTAAATTTCTAATTTGTATTCCACTTTTTGTAAGAAATGATAGACAAACATAGATGAATTGTCTAGCTTTTTGTACAAAACTGGTTTCTACCTGAACAGCCACTTTTGTGTGAACTCTTGCTTAGATATCAGACAAAAGGAAGTTCTCAAGGATGCTTGGACCCCATGCAGAAACATTCTGCATGGGGTGCATGCAGATGTCTCTTATTTTCTATTAATACAATACAGCTGTTAATACAATACAGCTGTGTACAAATATCTCCCGACACGAATTGATTGATAGATGCTGCCATTATAAAGGGAGTAAGATAAAGCTCTTCGAAAGTAGTAGTAGTAGAAGTAGTGAAAATGTTATGCTGCTAAATAAACATGGAAATCAGGAAATCAACAATACGGCAAAGGCAAAACATTTGTGATGCTGTGAATGTGTCAGCATGGCGATGCACAAAAACTGAAATTTAAGGAAAATGTAATTTACAGACAGATCAGTTGCTGAAGGTACATTTTGTGTTTCATGTCATCATCCAGGAGTTGTAGTTTCCTTGTATTAAACAAAGAATTTGTGGACAGTGAAAACTTAAACTCATCTTAGCGAGAATGTAGTCGACCACTCATAAAATGTTCTACGACAATGACAAAATATTGATGAAATCAATGGGTATCAACCAAATAAGAATAAATCATGGAGAAGAACAAAAATAAGAAGCAATTTGTTTGTATATGACTCTCCACATGAGACCGCTTGTGTCACATGTTAGCTGCATACATAAGGTTTTACATTTTAGTGCCTGAAAAAGAAAAAAAAAGTTTTCAACAGATGCATTTGATCTGTTTCCCCCCCTCTCCTCTACAGCCCTTCTCAGCCTGCTTGTGTATTGATAAAAGTATTGCTTATGAAATATCAGCTCCTGTCTACCAGTAATTGATGGTTTGCAGTTTGATAATACATAAACATGGAGACTTGTGCTTGTCAACTGTGCTCTAAAATAAATGCAGCCATAGATTTCCAATTAAAGGTGGCTGGCAGGGCTATTAGTTAGCTCTAAAGGTAGCTGTCAAGGAGCGGAATAAGCCAGGGTCTATAACAACCATGATAAGGATGCTGTGAGAGGTGTATTTATCCAGCTTTGGACACACAATCTCAGCGCCAACACCGTAGACATAAGGAACTCCATAAGGAGTGTGAGAGCTGGGTGATAGCCCGATATCGCAGGACATTAGAGATCTGTCAGCAGGAATGATTTTGTTATATGTTTCCCGCATTGGTAACGATATCTTAAGGATCTATTTGACTTCTGCCATCAGTGGGAATGTTGCAAATCAATGAGCAGGGCTTGTTATGACAGTGATGGATTTGTGGGATTTTTGCCTCAAAGTGCCATGATTTTCCAGGTATTAAATATACTGAATAGACCTCATTGTCTGATTACTTTCTATAAGAAATATTACTCAATTTATGGTACTGAAATGCAATATATAATGTTTAAGTTGTATGGTTTAATATACATTCACCATCAGATAAATAACCACATATAGCTAAAAAAAATAATCTTGTTGATATAAAGTGTGGTTGATTGTGCTGGAAAACCCTAGAAAGTTAACTTGGGTTTTCTCTTTAAAAAAAAAAACTAGTACAATGACTGTAGAAAGTCTGCACTGCATTCCTATAGAAAAGTAGATAGTTTGGATGTATGTGATTTTTTCATGTCCCATACACTGCTCTGATAACCACAATATGTGTAGTAAATGGTAAAATGATAATAAATCTAAAAAACAATTTCACAAAAAAAAAAGAATACAAATGCCCATCCAAAAAAATTAAAAGAAAAGGTACACACCATTATGCGATGCACAAACTGACTGACAGACTGACAGATGCTTCTTGCTTTATAACCTGTAGCTAAGAGGTAGAGCAGTTGTCCACCAGTCAGAAAATTGGTGGTTTGATTCCCGGCTCCTCTGAGTTACATATCGTTGTATCCTTGGGTAAGAATTTGCCTCCTGATCCGATCTTCCTGATGTGGGGGCAGCTTTCTGTACCGCCACCGCCATCAGAGTGTGTGAATGTGTGAATGGATACTTGTATTAAAGAGCTTTGAGTGGTAGAAAAGATGAGAAAAATGCTATATAAATGCAGGCCATTTACCATTTAGATGGATATTTATAGGGCTGTCACTTGATTTATGCAACAAAGTACTAATTTGCTCTAATTTGTTTAATAACAATTAAAGCTGCAGTGTGTTAAGTTTGCTGATATCTTTTGGTGCTGAGAACTGAAACACGTGTTTTCTAGAATTTAATCCATTTCCTCTAAGAGCACTTGAAGAGCTACACAATTATTTTATCCAAATTGAAGTAGAGGTCTACCATAAAATATACTGTGAAGCATAAAGAGGTTTACATGGTGGTGATTGACATAATCAGTATTGTGTGAACTTAGCAAGGACTTGAATTTATCAACTATTCGTTTATATGTAAAAACTTGTTTTTCTTTTTTTTTAGTAGTATAGCTTGTAATAATAGTAAAAATTACAGAATTGATATAGGATAAACACATTTGAAATATATATGAATCCAGTTACTATTTAATACCATCTCTACAGCTTTAAACAAATATTCTGTCCTGTGAGCAACGGTTTGAAATAGAACCATCAAGACCGTCCACTGCCAGCTTGAAAGGCAAATTTATTATCAGCACTAACAGAAATAATAACAAAGCCCAGGCCATTAAAGTTCTGACTTCAAAGGTTGAAATTTCGAATATGCAGTAATAAAAATGATAATTATGAAAATATTTGTGTTTCATGTCCTTCAGCAAGGTAACAATAGTCCTGCAGCTATAAAAAGAAGAAAAAGGAGATGGATGCTGTTCACTCAAGAACTTTTGAAGTGTGTTTTCTACAGCTGTTAGCATCAGGCCTGCATCAATGATACATTTATTTTCCAAATGGACATATTCAAGTATAGAGGCATCCATTGGATATAATATTATTATGTTTTACCCTGAAATGCTATATTGATTTTGTTGACCATACTGAAATAGAAGTAAGCCATATCAGATAATCACCGTCTTTCTTCATGATCTGCACACAAGAGCCTGAGGTACCAATTAGAAGGTTGTGGTCAAATGTTTAAGGGGTGATCTGATTTTGCACTACGAGATACAGAATTGTAACAGAGTAACTTGCAGTTTTGATGTTTGTTAATTGGTGTTAGTTCCCTGTTAAAAATTCTTGACTACACAGAAACCCCTTAAGGTAACCATGCCTGTTAAAATCAATCGGTGAGTTAGTTATACATTACTGTTTGCATCATTACAGGTATTAGGTAATATAAGGTATGCAAGTAAAAATAAATTGGAGCTTATTATTATGAGCTATTATCGGCTCACATTGAGATTATTTTAACAAAGAACAAAAAAAAGTATTTTTTTTTTCCCTAAAACTTGTCTCAATGTGTAAGACATTATTAGAAAGCTTAGAATTTTGCACTTTCACGATTTATAATTGACTCAAAATGCACTGCAGGAGAGTTTTCATATATGCCAGAACAACAATCCGTTCTGTTTGCATCTGTGCCATGCTGGAGCAATCACACTAGTCAAATAAATCAGTCTTTGGGGGAGGGAAACATGATAGTGCCTAGTGACTGCGTCAACAGTTGCCTCTAAAAAAACACAACCCAAGATTTCCCCTCTCACCACCATCACCATCAATAGTCCGGTAAACCTTGGCCGAGCTGCTGTTTGTGGTACCTCGTCAGACAGCCGTGAGGGTTTTCTAAATTATTTCATTGAAAAGATACAAAAAACACATACATACACACCAAAGTGTCAATTAAGCCCCTTCTATCTTCACCTGAGCCTTCACCGTCTAACATGATGATACATGTGTTTACCCCCATTTACCTTTAAAGATCTGTGTGCAACATGATCTTGGTATGTGTAAACTGGTGATTCTCCATCTATGTTCTTCATAGGGTCATCAACCCTTTTCTCTTAAGTCTTGCGAATTAGCTTAGAGTATCTGGCCTGGTCACAGATGATTTTAAGCAAGCCTACAGTGTTCATACCTGCCCTTCAACTCACCGCTCTGGAAAATAAATATTGGAGAACTGGAAAATAGAACGAAGAAGTAAATAAAAAAATAAAAAAAAATAAAAATCATCATCTCACAGTGAAGAAGGTACTGTATTAACCACATATTTAGTCTCTATATACTCTCATAATTTACTAGTAAAGACATTTTTATCTAGCCTAGGGTTCCTCCGAGTTGCGTGGAGTGTAGAAAACTCCCAGAGTAAACAAAACAAAGCGTGTTCTAATAATAATGCTTGTGACATTTCATACGTGGCTTTTGATTTCCAATGAAACATAAATCCTTTTCATAGAAAGTATCGACATTATATCATATGACTCTAATCTAGCCTTTCCTAAAGTAACCTGGCCTGGATCAAACACTCCCCTATAACTATTGTCTATCGCTACAAATTTACTTCTGAACAATTTTCGAAAAGTGGTCACTAAGCAACTTATAGAAAAAAGCGGTAAAAAGCAATATGATTGTGTGAACTCTCAAGATACTACTTTATCAACAGTGATTGATATGCAGTTTCAAACCACAATTTTAGCTGTCATGTCACGTGGGGTCCCACAGGGCTCTGCTCGTGGCTATATATTTTTCATTACTATGCTTGGATTAATCTCATTCAACTCTGAACATCATAACAATTTATGGTAAACTTATTCTTTCAAGGTGAGGTACATGAACCAGTCTTTCTTTATCCAATGCATAGTGTAGAATAATGGGAGATAAATTACAGAGCAGCATCCTTCAGTAATCTGGATCAAGACCGGGGGCAAATTGAGTGTACCAGGGCAAAGCTGCCAGACAATAAACACATATCAGTTATTGACTTAGATTGCTGACAGAAAAATAGCTCAGAGACACTGTGTCCTGGCCTCTAACAAAGACAGAACAATGCATGTTCAAAAGTCTGCAGGCACCAAGTGGAGTCATGGAGATACATGCTAAGGTCATACAGATGGTATCAAACCTGACACAACACCAGACCTCATTTTTGTCCTCATTTTGTGCATGCAAACATAACTTGTCAATTCAAACTCTGTGGATACCAGTATTACATACAAACCTAATACTAAATGTAAAACTTTTCTCTCTAACATGTTTGTGCCTGTTGCAGTTTGAAAAATATTTTTTAGCGAATCACATGCCAAATGTTCATCAACGACACCCAAATTCTGTTATGATTCATTTGCAAAGACAGTACCAGTTTAACTCAAAAACACTTGATGTAGAGAATACATCACTCCTGACTGAAAAACTTCTCTATTAAAGTCTTTACAGAATCTAATTTAAGATTCTTTTAAAGATTTATACATTTCAAGATGGAGCCTGTGCCTCTCTTAGCTCCAAAAAACGGATTGAGGATTATTATAAATGTGTCATTAACCTAAAGTGGCCGAAGCAAACAGTCCATGCTCCATCTGGTTCAACAATTGACATTTTGATGGGTTTCCCTCTGGCTTTACTATTGTACAGGGATGTTATTTGCATTTGGCCTGGCCTGTGTGTGTTACCACTCTCCTGTGACCTCTCGCATCGAAATGGCATTTTTACCCCCAGGACTGCCACAATAGCTAACTGATTTTTTTTGGTCACTTCACCAATTGTTGCAAACACATTGTTGAGTCAAATGTCAGAAAATCTAGTCTTTCTGGGAAGCTAGAAGCAACACATCGGGCTTCAGTGTATACAAGGTGACTAAAAATATCACAAATCTTGTTCATTTTGACATTTAGTTAACAAGCTACAGAATGTCTGCATGCATTCATGTATGACTCTTGAGTCTAGACATGGAGAACAACGTGTGATCACTTAAGCCCCTTTTATACAGCCTGCTCAAGGCAGCATTACGGTGGTGTCATGCTGCCCCACTGTGCTTTGTATAAGGTAGAAAGTCAGAATGTTCTACCAATATGTCTAAGAAAAGGTTTTTACATTGGTAGCATGACAATATAACACCGACTCTGTTTAAGGTGATGAGGGTGTGGCTTTCTGACGCTATGCTGTATGTGCAACCCTCTTCTCTTCAGTTTGTCCTCCAATTTTTACTTCTCACCAGATACACCAAGCTAAAACACATAGCTATAACTATATAAATGTTCTACACACAAGTTGCAACATAAATCAGCCAACATCGTTGTTAGTTTGTGGAACAAGCAAGACATAGAAAAGTTTGTCTATTCGTCTATCCTTAGTGGAATTGACTGCTGTATCTAATTCAAAATGCTGCTGCTAGAATCCTCACTAAGAAAAAAAAAGAGTCATATCATTTCAGATCTGAGGTCCTTGTACTGGCTTCCTGTCTGCAAAAAAAAATGTTTTAAAATACTTTTACTCATTTATAGAGAACCAAATGTGCTAGGGCCTAATTATATCTCTGACCTGCTGATCCCTTATGAACCATCTAGACCTCTGAGATCATTCAATTCAATTCAATTCAATGCAATTTATTTGTATAACCCAGAATCACAAATCAGATTTGCCCCAAAGGGCTCTACATTTTGTACAAAAGCAACACAACATCCCCTGTCCTTAGACCCTCACATCGTACAAGGTAAAACTCCCTAAAAAAAACCTTTAACAGGGAAGAAAACAGAAGAACCCTCAGGAAGAGTAATACAGCAGGGATCCCTCTTCCAGGACGGACAGGCGTGCAGTAGATGATGTGTGCAGGTGGAGAACATTACAGAGAAATTTCAATATTACAAACAGATAAACAATAATGTAATTAATGTTGGTAGAAGTGGAGGATGAGGAGCAGGATACATCACAGCTTCCATGTTTCACCAGGACAGCATCAGACCCTCCAACATCCGTAGATCCCTCAGTGGCTGCACTGCAGCATGCTCTGTGAATGAGAAAACACAGGGCAGGACTCCGGGAACACAGCAGATTTAAAAGTACAATAGTGGTTCAACAGTATCACAGATAGAAGAAGAAAAAGAAGCCCAGAGCATCTCATGAGGACCAGACTAACCTATCGCAGCATAACTATGACTATGGCCCTAACTATACGCTTCATCGAACAGGAACGTTCTTAACCTATTCTTAAATATAGCAAGGGTGTCTGCCCCCCGGACTGAGACTGGAAGACGATTCCTCATGTGGGAGAGGTCGGATCTCTGTTCCCAGAGTGAGAACAAAACGTTTTTTTTTTTCCAAAGATTTTACTAAGTTTTAACATTATACACAATGTTAGATTTACAGGTTAAACAGAGAAATATAATATATAGTATAACAAAAGTTACCATAAAACCTAACACACACCAAAAAAACAAAAAACAAAACCAATAAAAAAAGAATAACAATAATATTTTTTAAAAAAAGAAAAAAAATTATATAATAATGAAAAGCTTCTCAATTGGTGTCCGTATAACTCACATCTGTCATCCTATTACCTCCATCCTCTTCCAAAAAGGCCTCCTCAAATTTGCTACCTTTACCTTTCACCATATAAGTTATTTTCTCCCTGGCCATATTAGACGCCATTTCTTTCAACCAGTCATTTACATTAGGTGATTTTTGTTTCCAGTATAGAAACTAAAAGAACTAACAGTTTTAATTAAATTTCAAGTTTTTTTATTTATTTATTTATTTTTATTTCTTCTTTTCTTTGTTTTATTTTAAATGTTTGGGTTCTATGGAAATCAATGTGATTACCTTGTTGAAACGTGCTATACCAATAAACTTGCCTTGCCTTGAAACACACTGCAAAAACAAACTGAACGTGGAGCTTCTCAGTGTCTCTACATAGTAAGTCTATTGTTGCTGAATAAACTGCTGACCAACAGTTTCACCCAGAATGACTTGTCAACAAGAACAGAGCATTTAGCAGCAGCCCCAGAAAACTCCACCTGCTGCACATCACTGATTTAAAGTAAGCTTGTTTGGTGCAGTGTAAAATGCACAGACTCATCCAGAGGCAGAATAATGGGGAGTCTTCATTGTGCCATTATAGTGGAAAGGCTGTGTAAAATAGAAGGTTAGACACTGATTGCCTGTTGGAGAATATAATAAATAAGATGTAACTGACTGGAAATTATTGTCTATGGTGTGTGAATGAGTAAACAAGTCGTTTAGGGTGCATGTATATATAAGAACAGTGAGATAGCTGTAGATAAAAAAGGAGGAAGTCTGAAAGAACAGAAAGATTGAGAGAAGTCTTCTGTTATGGGTGTCCCTTATCTCTCTGTCCCCCGGTGTTGCCTGTCACTCCAATTTCTAACTAGGATCTTCTATCTCTATTTTAACAGTTCCCCTATAAAAGAAAATAAAACATCTTTAGAAGATGAATTCATAGAGCTTCAGTCACACAGAAGGTTACGTCATATAGGTAACATACTCATTCATCGTGCCTGATCGTATACTATGAAGCTGGGGTGGACTGGCAACAAAAAAGCAGCCTGGGAAATTTGTTGTGAAGCAGCCCCAATTTGATACAACCAATTCAAACTGACACAACAAAGGAAAATAGAAAAAGCACAGGAAGAGAATCTAAATGCACATGTGTTGGATTATGCAACATAAATGCTGCACATTCTATTCTCTGTAATGTAACAATAAATGGCATTAGTAAAGTAGTCCAACCAGATCACGATGCATTGTGTTCTACTTTGCTTCACAAATTTGCTTCACTTTGCTGAACAATAACATTCAATTGTCCATGATCGCGTCTCCTCCATAATTTTCCCTTTTCTTGTTCAGAGCCATGTTCACCTATTTGTTTGGAATTTAAAGTGACAATTTAAGCTCCCTGCTCACTCCTCTGTGATGTTTCTGCTTCTTTACCACTTTCCCCATCATCACCCAAAGACTGCTTAAATGAATCTGTCATTTACACACACATTTTTTTAATTACCTGCCTAACCTTGATTAGCTGCCAGTAGAGATTGCACCAGCTTTGCTACTGCAGTTAAGCTGACCTATTGAATATCTGTAGGCTGCACAGGCTATATATAATGGCAATGTAAGCGGGGGAAAAGGAAAAAACAAAAAAAAGCCAGGCCCTATCAAGACTGGCCCACCTGACCTTCCTGATGGCCAGTCCATGCCTCGGCATGGAGATGAACACAGCTTCTTTAATAATCATAACACTCAAATTTTACCCTGGAAAAAATGTCACAATAACAGGCCAGCATTGCTATATTCTAGTAGCGTCTCCCTGTTTACTGGCTATGTTTTGCATTTTCATCTGAATCTTTATCACACACACAACATCATCACAAGGAGAGTAGATCTTGGTGTATTTTATTTTCAAATCAAGCCATCATCTCAAGAAGTGCCTCAGGTCAGCGCTGAAGAGAGACGCCGCCTGTTTAAAAATCCTGTGAAGTCTATGCATATTAACACAAACAATCAAAGCCACGTTGTCATGTGAGTCCTCACTCAATCAGCAAAGGGCACCGAGGAGGTGGTGGACACAAACAAGGCGCAACGATGGAACTGCTCCCTCACCATCACAAACAAGGTGTCACTAAACTCAAGTGTGGCTCCTTCATCAGGCTCACTTTTGTGTGGAGACTTTATATGAGCCGTTGTCATGGAAACAAAAAAAGTTTTTTAAGCATTAACCTGTTCCGTTGGGCTGCCCGTTCCTCCGTGCTTTCTCGCCTTTTCTCTCTCTCTCACACACACACACACACACACAAACTAATCACCACTTTCTTTAGAAATCCCTCCTCATAGATTTTGCATGCTCTCTGGGAACTCTCCACAGCCTATATTAATCAATGTAATTGAAATAGTTGATTACAACACTTTATGCCTCATCCTGGTTCAAGGGACTGTGTATGCAGCAGGTGTTAAATATATGGTAAGAGAACAGAGATATTGGTCTATTTGCATGTCCATGCTTAAAGGCATGAGCCCAGATACCATAGAAATAGCACACTAGACATAATAAGCACAACTCTCTCCACTATAGAGCCATCACTTACAACTTTTAATGGAAAGTAGCCATAAAGGATGATAATGATAATAGGACACACCCAAATCACTCATAACAACCCTTGTGACATTACCTTCAAACAGAGGCCTTAAAGCTAGTATGAAACTTTTAAATATCAATCAATAGCTGAAATATACCATGTGCACTTTCCAAAGGAGTTTACATATAGCTGATTTAAGCCAGCAGCTGAATCTCTCTGTGTTTCACGTTTTTTGTGGAAGCACTCCCATTTGGGCTGGTGAATACACACTGTGCAAACATGCGCTCCAGAGACTTCCATCGGCTACTTCCTGGTAGCTCTTTAACCCAAACTTAGATTGTTTAGAAGATAAAGTGATATGATAATAAGTGCAATGTATAATAGAGACTAATGAGATATATTTCATCCATGACAAGGACGTCATAAAGAAGGAATTATTATAAATGCACATGTGTGCACACACAGAAACATGCACACACAATGTCCCTTCACTAAATACCAGTCCGGATTATGATCCGCACATAAATGCTAAGTATGATTGCATTTCTGATATTTTTAATTTATATATTTGATTTAGATTTGCAAACAGAACAAAAATACCTGACCATTTTTTCATTTACAATTTGGGATTATACAGGCAGGAGATATAAGTTCCTATTTACTCATTTTTGTTGCCTTCATGTATTGATTGATGAATGGATTTTTTGTTATTTTACTGTAACAATTTTTTTAAAAAGTTGCCTGACAAGATGTGTGTTTGTGATACTAAACCTTGTGATATGTGCACCTTTCCATGATAAATAGATATTGCTTCACAATAAAAAAAATGAAATACAGTAAGACTGTATGGGGTATACAGACATAAAAAGAAGACACTAAACATTGAGAATAAGAACATGAAGAGCTCCAGTTCTGACTTTGACACCAGTGTTCTGAGTTTGCATATGTTCCTCATTTTCTAATTAATTGTTGAGAGCAATGCTCCAAGGACATCACTGTGTCAAAAATGACACCTATATTTCTGAGGCTGGGCTGGACAGAGGAGCCTAAAGCATCTAATATCTGAGTAACAGCATTCTCAAGGGCAGCAATTAATATTTCTATCTGAGTTCAGCTGCAAGTAATTGTCACTTAACCATCATGTCTAAATGGTACTTATTCTTTTGCCGGTGGGTGTGATGCAAGCGTGATCTAGTGCATTAATAGCACAATGGCATTTAAATTCAGTTTAACGCTGACCAAAAGCAGGTTTTAGGCACAGGTGGATGCAAGTTCCTTAATCAGAACAGAAACACAACCAAAATAAAAAAAATATATATGAGAAAGAATAATGTGTATATGTGTTGGAAATGTCTGGATATATCTGATTTGTAGTGATGCACAGATCAAACATCAAACTTACTAAAACTCACACTCAGTCGGCTCACTGTTGTGTTAATTTTTATTGTTTTTATTTGAATTTAATTTTTTCCCAGCCAGCTAGCCGACTTCACAGCATAATGAGATGTTCAGGGTCATGGTTCTACCAAGCATTCATTTTTATTTTTATACATAATACTGACCAACTAAATCAGGGGTGTCACATTTGCAGTCCAGAACCGATCAGTGACAATCTCAAATTCAAGAGCTCAATGGATAAAATATTTACAGTTCTGCCTTTGTACGAAAGAAGATAACTTTATCTGCTGCATAAGAAAAAATATTGTTCAGTGATGTATGTCTTGAATTGAAATGCAACAGTAGGCTGACTGTATATGGAAAAACTAGGACATCATATCGTTGAAATTGCACTTATATTGCATATCATCTCTCCTGTTTTGTAAATTGAATTTTGATGGATTAATTGGTTAATTAATTGTTTAAATATTTATAATATATTTCTATACCTGCAACAATCGTGTATGTGGTATTGAGATCAAATTGTGCTGTTTGTGGCCCATCAACTAAACATGTATGTATGATTACAGTTTATTTCATATTTTTGTAAATATCACTGCACTGTCATTGGGAAACGTGAATTGAGTGATGTGTGTTTTTGGTCAGAGATAGCAAAAAGAGAAAAACTGTTCACAAATCATGACATTTGGTTGAAGGGTCTTTAAAGCATTGTTTGGTAATTTATGGTGATAACTTTTGATGACAAGTAGACAAGTGGTGTGAATGGACGGAGATCTGTTGTGTAATTTTATACACTGCTGCTGGAGTGGTTGAGTGGAACACATAAATATTACCTGCTGTAACCATTAAGCTACCAATGGTTAGTGATCATGAGATAAACATTATTTGTATGCCAACTCAAGAAGACAAATTGGTTAATTGGGTGTTTTAGCTCATTTTTCTGGTGTGGGGAAAATCAGTTGGATAAAAAAATATATATATGTTTCAGAATACTATAAAATCTTCCAATGACCCCTTATTCTTCTCTATTCTACAATCCTGTAAATGTGATTTTTTTATTTCAGAACACAATAAAATCATCCAAAGGGCCCTCATTCCTCCCTATTATACAGTCCTTTAAATGTGAATTTAATAAAACCTGCCACCAGAGCATCGTTTAACAATCTAATCCAAATATTCCTATAAGGTCATGACACACAGCTCCAACTTCCTCAGCCTGGCTTTTAAAAGGATTGGGATTGGTTGAGTTCCTGTTTTACCCAGAATAGGACATCACTGCATTGATTAAAAACTATACAGTTTCGAGCTTCGGGTCAGACATACATCATTATGAAAATTGCTATATAACATTGGTGAAAGATGAATAATATCAAAGAATCCATAAACAATAAACAACAAGAAACAACAATAAATAAATGCTACTTATCGTGTCTTGTTAACGTACCACCCCCCCGAACATTTTGACCATTTATTGCCTTTCAGGTTTCAAACTTAAAGGTATAATTTTTTGTAAAGAAACAACACCAAGTCGGACACAGTCGTGAAGTGGAATGAAATTAATACAACATTTTTAGAAATAAAAAAAATGAAAAATGGGGCATACAAAATCATCCATCCCCCTAAGTTAAAGGTTAGACCACCTTTTGCTGTGATCACAGCTCCATGTCATTTGAGGTACCACTCTATCAGTTTTTCACATTTAGACACTAACATTTTGCCCATTCTTCTAGAAATTGACTTGGCTTTTGTAACAATTGGAGATGTTTAGTTTTGAACCATTTTATTGTAGATTTTACTTTATGTTTAGGATTATTGTCTTGTTGGAAGGTCCCTTCTAGTCTTAGGTTGTTTACAGATCCCAACAGGTTTTCTTCCAAAACGGTCCTGTACTCTGAAAGATGTTTAAAACTTAGAAAATCTTTTTATATCCTAATCCTGCTTTAAGCTTCTCCACAACAGTATCTCAGACCTGCCTGGTGTGTTCTTGGTCTTCGTGCTTTAAACCTCTGAGACTATCACAGAGCAGGTGCCTTTATACTGAGACTTAATTATGCAGAGGTAACATCTGTTTATCATCATCAGTCATTTAGTTCAGTGTTGGATCATTCAGAAATTCTCAGGGAACTTCTGGAGTGATTTGGCTACACTAACAATTAAGGGGCTGAATAATATCACATGCCGCACTTTTAGTTTTTTATTTCTAAAAAAAGAGTTTTAAATATCATACGTCATCGTTTTGTACCACTTCACAATTTTGTCCCACTTTGTGTTTTTCTTCCCAAAAATTCCAATAATATATCTTTACGTTTGAAGCCTGAAATGTGGCAAAAGGTCAAAAAATTCAAGGGAGCGCAAATACTCTCACAAGGCACTGTAATATTCCATGTGCTTGTAGTGTGTATGGTAAAGGCACTGTCCGCTGTGTGTTGGTAACACTTAAAGAATAAAATTAGGAGCGGGTAAGGTGTAAGTGGGAAAGTACTGTATTTCTTTACTTTGCCTTTTTATTTCCGCTACTGATACATCTTCCCCATACTGATTTCTGGCTTCATACTATGACCACAACAACACAGCCATAAACTTTTACTCAGTGATGTCTCTATACCTCACGTAGAAAGGTAATCCCTTTTTTTTTTTTGATAAAAACTCAACCGTTTACACTGTAGCAAACCTGACACAGTAAAATGTGAAGAAAACCCTTATTTAGCTGAAATCACTACATATAGTATATATTATATATATGTATCATCCAGTTCAATAAATGCAGACATTTTGTTTATTTTATCCTTACCTATAACTTTAAGTGCTCTCCATATTGTTTTACTGCCATATTTACACTTTTTTTTTTGGTATTTAGATTCATTTAGATTATTCATTTTAGTAATTGTGTTCCTTTTGCACTTGCCACATAGCAAACTTCTTTATTAGATCCCTTTCTTTCATACAGCATTCCATACAGCTTTAATAATCTAGCAGACAACATCTTAATTGGAGTGAAAAATACATTCATAAAAGCGGATCATGCAGTCTTTACATGTGAACAATCCAAAACAGTATGGCAATTTACATTTTTTAGGCATCTCTCATCATCTCATCTCTCAAGTCATTTTCAGAGAATTTTTATACATTCTTTTAAACATTAGCATCAGTCTAGACTTGGGAACCTTTGTTTTTATGGTCAATGTATTTATGTATATTGGGGTCACTAAAGCTAATAGGTGAAGATTATGAGCATTTTTCAGGAGCATTTGAGAAAACGAATGAATGAACCATCACTATTAATTTCTTTTGAAAACAAATACACAAGAGAATCAATTAATATTTATATTAACCCAATGCCTACATTACTTATTAAATTCTACATTACAACACAGTGGCCTGTAACAACATATCAATATCAGATTGCGATGTGGAATGTGAATTTGTAGGCACCTCATTACTATGCACTTTACCTGTATTCTGTGGATTGACTGACCCAGTTGGCTTACATTCAAGTGTTCAAGTGCATCATAGATGCAATACCCCCTCTGTCCCATACCTCCACCAATTTATACAGCAGCTCCTTCTCCTGCCTCAGAAAAGTCTTCATTTATGTAAACACCTCTTCAGCTCCTTCTTTTTTTTAACTAGATCATATTTCTGTCCTTGAAGTTTTAGGAAGTTAACCACTATGGGCCTCTATACAATCTCCTGTGGGATTACGCTTTTCAGCGTGGTGAGCTCCGTCTATAACCACGACTTTTCCCCCCAGTGCTACTAGACTATCACAGATGGTGCACATTCTGTTTGCAGTGTGATGGTCAGGAACTATCTTAGAGGTTTTGATTTTATTTTCACCAACCGCTTGCTGGGCATTGTGGTTGCTGTCTTTGAGCCCCTGAATATTCCTATTCATGAGTCAAAATGTTAACTGGAGGAGGCTAAGCTTATATAAACAAACTGATCAATGGTGTCAGCTTGTCTATGCAGCATTTCAGTAGAGTGGGCATTCTGTTGGGCCAGCAGAGTTGGTCTAGTTGACCACGTTCCTGATGGTATCCATGGTTACTAGTCCTGTCAGCATGTCAGTGACCCGAATGGAAGTCTCACTATCAACCTCACCTTTGTCCTTGTTGTTTTTCCTCCTCTTTGTAGTGAAGGACTCCATTATATATAGCAGCTGAGGCCCAGGTAATATTGGAATTTCTATTCCTCATGGTGCTGCTGATGGTTGAAGCCTGGCTCAACAGTATATACAGGCCCGGAAAATGTTGCCAGGAATGTGATTGGCCGATTGAAAATGGTAAAGTAAATAGTTAATACACCCGTCTGGGGTGTATTCTTGACTATTATCCTGTAATGCACTAGTATTGGCTCCAGCAGACCCCTGCACCCCTAAAAAAGAATAGGTGGGTATAGAAAATGACTGAATGACTAAATAGTTAATAGGTGTACAAATGACCGGGGTTGTGATATAAAATGAATAAATAGGCACTTTTAGTTTGTTTTTACAGGGCAACTGTTATATATAGGGTCAATATTGGCCGGATCAGTTCGTTCCTGATACCTTTGCCTTTTTTTAAAAAAAGGGGGAAATTAAGAAAACAGTTTGCTTTTTGTCTGTAATCACTGAGCTACTATAATACATTACTACACCTGTTAAAGGTCAAGGTCAAAGTCCGTATATATACAAGTGAAAAATATCATCAATACTGCACCAAACTGATATTTTCTTCCAAAAAACAATAATGACAAATAAACAACAAAGTGCATATAAAACATAAAATCTAAAATACATTTACATTAGAGCTAGGATCAGGTGGAGATTTGCAGCATTACCTGACTGGGCGACAATAGGCAGCAGTAGGCAGCAGGTAGGTCCTTGAACACAAAAATATAGTACAATATACCAGTCAGCACCCAAAAACACTTCCAATTAACTTAGTGAAAGGCTATCCAATTAAAATATATATTTTTTCATGGTCAGGTTTTTAGTCACATGACCAGAATATTAGTTTTCCAGTACCTTTTTTTTCATGGATATTTGACACAACCATAGGTTGTGACATTCAGAATTTTGAGAGGTTTAATGAAATAAAATTGAAATAAAAGTTTAACTTACTATTGAGTTTTTTTTGTATTATTATGTCATGCAATAGAGGGTTAACAGTGGTCAACCCAACTTTTTAAGCCTTGTCACCAGCATTCATTTAGTTCCATGTGTAGGCAGCTTCAGTATCAGGATAGAGACCAAATGAATTTTTAGCAGTAACCACAGACCTTCCACTGACCTGGTTGTGGGAAGAGCATATAGGGAAGCAGAACCCTTTAGGCTTCATGAACTGCCTCAGGGATTGTAAAACTGATGATTAGGAGGCCTGCTCAGGCATCTATAGCATCATATTTCCATATTATTCTGGTTAATTAATAAATATATCTGATTAGAAATTACTCATTTTAAACATACAAACTCAAGCAGAACTAGTGCATGATGGCGTCCATCTACCGCACCTCTTGCTACTCCCATCCTTCAGTGTAATTTTTCATCACAGAATCTGTAAATGTGATAATAATAGTCATTTTTTGATGTGATCTTGAAAGGCTGCATCCTGCCTGATATGCAAAAAATACAGTGATTGCAAGACATGATTTGCTGCCCCATTATGACAGAACAGTTCCTTCTTGGGTGCTATTATTGGAACATAATGAATGAAAATACATCTGTCATTACAGTTTACTTAGTTTGCTTTGGTTGCAGTGATTCTCATTTAATGTGGATATGGTGTCTTTATTATTATTGTTCTTTTTCTTATTCAGTTTGACTGTTTCAAGTTTGTTTTGAGCATGGTTTGTTCATGCATTTTTTTTTATTATTATTGTTGTAAAACTTTGCAGCATATTCTGTTGTGTGAGCTGTAATTCTTTTTGTAGAATTTATTGATTTGAATAGGGACACTGCACATTAACAGACATTTGATTCACTGTATATATTTGTCTGTGTATATTTTTATAATATATTCCCTAAAATATGTACATAATGCAAAAAAATAAATATTGCATAGGAATAGTACATTCTACCTGAATTACTCTCCATAATAAGAGTACAAATTACCAGCGCATACTACTTATGGCATTCAACTTGTAGTTTTCACCTGGAAGCAACAGACAGTGTTGTCCAAGGTTGAATGTGGGTGATCAGTGACTGGATTATTGCTGTTTAACGCAGGTACTGAGTATGTCTGCATATGTGCAATTCTGGAATAAACATTCTCTCAATATGAGTTTAAACAAGATGACACTCTTGGTCAAATGATTTGATTAAGATTAAGCAACTAGAACTCCAATATTAAGGTATTTGGCCATAAATTACAGATAGTTATCATGACATTTCTACTCAAAACTATTCTATTTATTCAAACTAATTACTATATATAATAAGTAATTATATAGGTGATGTATCTGGATTTTACACCAGATAATAGACAGAGATTCAGATTTGAAGCTTTCAGATGAGGGAAAAGGATGAAGAGGATAAGTATCAGCCTGTGATAGATGGAGATGATGATGATTTAGAAGAAGGAGAGGAAGAAGATTCAGGGGATTATGATGAGACACTCAGAAGCAGAGCAGGAGCAGGAAGGTTGATGTGTTCTGTGGGACTAACTTGTATGTTTTTTTTTTGTTTTAAAGCTAATGTATTAAATTCGTGTTAGATTATTTGAATGTAAATGCTGTCAAATATATATGTCAAATATACATATATAATATACTGTATATATTTGGTAGTTGGTAAATAGAGTCATATTGCTGCAAATTACTGTAATAATCCAAATTGATATGAAAAAAAATTAATAACTGTGATTATTTTAACATATCAATACAGATTCACACCTGTGCAACCTGGGCTTCCTGCCCCCTGAGATGAGCCAAAAATTTGTGATCCAATCCAGTACTTTTCACAATACATCCATGACAAAATCTTTGAGGATTTGGCAGCTTTTACAAATCAAACAAAGATGCAAACTGCAGGAGTGTCACTGAATACTATTGCCCAGAAAGTCAATTTTATCTTTTGGCATATCAGTACACATGGTCTGCCCTAACTATTCCAGAGTGTAGGTGACCGGCCTGGACTCCCAACAAAAGGGATCAGGGCAACCAGGCGAAGTGAAGTCAGGAGGCAGCAGAGCTCAATTTTGCAAAAAAAAGGCAATTTAATGGTTGTACAGTTTTAACAGTTTTAACAGTACATGCTCACACACCAGCATTATGATGGCTTAATTGGACCAAACCATTAGTGGGGGAAAAACAATATCCCAATAATTACCAAAGTTGCAACTTGTACAATTCCCTGAAAGAAATGAGTGATACAAACCAATCCTCTCATTTACTCTCAATCATTATTGTATTGAAAATGGATTTAAGAGCAGTAATATGGGACAACTACATTTCACAGAATTAAAACCATGTGACTTATTAAAACAGAAATCATACACATACAATGAAAAGGAAATGGAAGGCTGAGGCTGGGTAGGAAATCACACAAAAACAGAACAATTTACAGGAAGAGAGAGAGAGAGTTTTTTTTATATTAAAGCATGTAGGTGTAAACATGGTTAATGTCCTTATATTTGTATTTAAAATTTCTTAAGTCTTGACTTTTCTGTATTTTGGGTTTGTTTCTTGTCATCCATGACAAAGTTTGAAGCCAGAGTCAGTTAATATGAATAATAATATTTGTTTAATGGAAAGCAGTTAGGTGAGTTAACAATCAACATTAGGTATTATATACTGACCTATAGTCACCCATCAAGCTAAATGCTTAGAATAAAAAGCAGCTTTTTAGACTCATGGAGAGCAGTAAATCACAGGAAATCCAGGGCAAAACACAAGAAAACAGATCAGGAATAACAAAAAAAGGTCAGCAGGCAGCCTTTCAGATGGAGTACATGGATGTGTGTGTGTGTGTGTGTGTGTGTGTGTGAGGGAGAGACAAGCCGGAGCCACATTGTCTCGTCCGTGTTGTTGACGCCGAGTTGGGAATGACATCAAGTGTAAAGTTTGACAAGCAATTCCTGTTTAAAAAAACTGTGGTGCTTCCCAAAAACAACTGCTACCTCCATCTGCTGCTTCTCTTTCTCGTAAAACAAAAAAAAAAAAAAGAAATGGAAGGTAGAAAATGGCCATGCAAATTTCAAGTCAACATCCAGGAATCATGCAATGTCTTGTTCATATGCATTCATACTGTATTCACCAATGCCTCTAGTCAGGAAAATAAATCAGTCCTTGCTGCTTTCATCGCTATTCATAATTTCAGATTTACATTTTGATTCCGTCTTTCCTCTGGGTGGAGAAGCAAATCCATATAATTTTGATTAGATGTTCTGCATGAATCTTTTAGACAATGATTTCTGGCGTCCGTCCATTGATATATATATATATAACCTCCTTTGTATGTGCAAGAAGAGGTTGTGTTGTTTACATTGCTAAACATTTCCAACAAATGCATGTGTGCACCAATCAAGATCCCCAAGCTTCTAATTACATGACAAATGTGCAAGAAGGTTTGCACAGGGTTTAGAGAGCATATTATTCACACTGTGCTGCTGCACCTCCACTGACTATTTGTCCATGCTTCTCATGAAGCTTGAATGCTACTCAGATACACAAATTTGCTGCCGGGTGTTTGTTCCAGGAACTACATTAACTCCCAAGTATTCTTGTCGATATGTGCATTTCCTAATAATACTTTCATAACCTGAAAATTACCAGGAAAATAAAACGCAACATCCAAATAAGTGCAAACTATTGCTTTGCACTTATTTGCACTTGCTTGTGCATGATATGGTTTAAAAATATCATTGATATTTGAAGCACAGCAAGTAATTGCTGTCTAATGAGGGTGTAACGCCAGGAGATTGATGTAGAGATGGTGGAGCGATTCATACACCTGTTTGTTTCCTGGCTCCCCGTCTCCACTTCTCTCAGCACCCCCCATCCCTTCCCCTGTAATCTCTGTTAGGTTAAGGTATTCACCTCTAATGAAAACCAGGGAGGTGACATCTCATCATGTTTTCTTTCCTTCTTCTTCTTATGCTGTGTCACATTCCATCATATCAGCATGATATCAACTGTCGTTTAACCTCTCTGGCTTTGCTTTAGCGGGACCTTGGCAGATAATTTTAGGCAAAATGAGAAGCTGGAGGTGGGAGCAACTGGGTTATTATGCTGATCAAAAAGAAGCATGATTGTATCCATGCTTCAGCTCAGATGAACCCTGGTCATGTTTTTGATTTGGTATACATTGATCAGTGGGAAAAATCATTTGTGTCTTCAGCTGAATTTCGTACAGTCTGAGGTAAAAAGTAGGAAAAGTTCTGGCTGCAAGTAAGAAGGCACAGACAGATCCAGCATAGGCTCTGAAATGATGTCTCCTCATACATGGCAGGAATTACCATGTTGTTGCAGTGTTTGCAGAAGAGCTTTGTATATCAAGGCTCCTTCTTCTTCTTCTTTTTCTTCTTCCTTTTCTTCTTCTTTCTCCTCTTTCTTCCTCTTCCTAACTACATGGTGATTTGTTTACGTGTTCAGGTGATAGATTCTCATCAGACTTCTAGATAAAAACTTTATCTTTCCCATCCGACCGCATGTAATAACCCAGATAAGACCAGGAGTTAAAATAAACCGAGTTAAAATGTTATATTGATAAACAAGCTACTTGAAAACATCAATTTTAAGTAGCCTAACCATAGCCCAGAAGGCTGATGTAACTCATCTCCAATCATTGTTGTGAATGAAAATGTCACCAACAGCCTCTGAGTTGATGTGCTGTGGTTAACGTTGGAGGCGATGGAGGGGGGAATAATGCAGGCGCTGAAAATTAAACTGTCACTCATTTAACACCCTACAATTCATATTTACACATTTTATGAATAACAATGACAGATTGCTGCAAGAGCACACAGGACGATTTGATAGCTCCTGAGTAATGAGAACTGAGTTTGAATGAGTTACACAAGCTGTTGATGCGGCAACATAAATTTAAGCGCAGCAAATTCCTTCAGCTGCTGTCATTTTGAATTTCAGATCATGGTGCGATCATGATGCAATAAGCTCCTTATGGGTAAAATTATGTAAGTGGGTTGAGAGTGCATGGCTTTTAAAAACATAAAAGTTAATAGATTCACACAGTTAAAATACTAAGTGCCACTTATGCCGCGCAGAGGTCAGAGGTAATTCCTGAGCTCCTTTATGAAACTTCGAAGCAGCACAGCCAAGCGTCTGGATCCCTTATAGCGAGGGCAGGATGAACAGGTTCAGGTTTTATCCTGAGAGAGGAGATGGATAAAAGGCTTTAGTCATTAACTCCCTGCATTAAATGCTATACAGCTGCAGACCATGATGCTAAAAGATTCTGCAGATCTTAATAAGGACAATATTAATGTTAATATTGTGCTTAGATTGATTAATTAAAGTAGTTTATGGCAAGAAGCTTGGTAACACCAGACAGCGGAAGTGTAACTGGATTGTATTTGTGCATTCCAACTATTTAAAATGATTTATATGTTAAGCATAATGGCCGACACCAATGCCACAACATTGGATTTAGGTATCTCGCCCAAGGGCACATTGACTTCAGTGGCAATTGCTCTGCAAGAAAAGTTTTACTTTTGCTGAAAAAACAATAATAATTTAGGAAATATGAACAATTGTGTTTACATTACATTGACTAAATTATGTGTTCAACTTTAGTTCAGAATGAGCTAATTTTCACAGGTCTTTTACAACTTTCATTCATTCAGTAAAATTGCTATGGGGAGTGGGAATGGCCTTGGTGAGCTTGGACATGAGCGGGCTAATAATCCTATGTGGGCCAAAAATTAGCTTCCCCTCCTTGAAAGACCAGCAGCCACCACTGATTGTGGACTAGAGGAGCTAGACAATTGCTCTACATCTGGGCCCTGGTCGCCTCAGTTTGCTCTTTCTTACAAAGGAATCCCAACACAACAGCAGAAATTGCATTTTTAACTATATAAATAAAAGTGACATGACTTGATTAACCTCACCATTACTTGACCTTCCGCCACAATCTTTGCTTTTCACACTGAACCAAAAAAGGCAGTATAACGCCAGCCCATGTGTGGCTTTGAGACAGCACACCAGCGTTCCAGAATCCAGAACAAGACCAGAGAGGCATCTAGTGTAACATACTAAATCACTTATTTGTAGGATTTTTATAGAAGGGTACAGGACTACCCTAGACACAGCAACACTTGATGCCCTGGGAATGAGAATAAACTGAATATAATGACCTGTGGAGTTGCAGAACATAATATATTGATGGATACTGCTGTGCTTAATAATGCACAGGATAGTATGCATTCCTGTATAAGGGGTTAACAGCACTTTTACAGGAGGAGTGTAATATTTCCTTGTAAATCTATCCTTTCTAAAAAGGTGATACTGTATTTTTATGGGTATAATTCATAATGCACATAGCTAGGACAATCAGTGTTTTGTCTTGTTGAATTTGTCTTTCCACACCCTGCTACTTAGGTCTTGTCTTGGGGTACTCATGTCTTGTCCTGTCATACCTGTTTGTTTGTTTCTAGTTTAGCAACACTAGGCAAAAGTAGCCTTTAGCTACTGCACTTTACCATTGTAGTTTAGGATTGTATCATCTTGCACACTTTAATGTTGTTGTACATGTAAAACGCATAGGATAGTGAGAAACACAATTTCGATTCCTTTGTATGTCAAGTACATGTGAAGAAATTGACAATAAAATTGACTTATGATATTGATAATATACTACATGATATAAAGTGTGCAATATGCTCCACAGGAGACACCATGTTAGTATAAAAGTACACATAGTACACAAGAATTGCGATGTGTCCTCTAGACAACAGAATGGAGAGTTAAACCCACTAGATGTACATAATTAATGTCATGTACCAACTGCAGTCTGTATAACTAGTGTGAAGACTATAAGTTAAAAGAATTTAAAATTTAGAATCTTTAAAAACACCTGCCTCCACCGTCACACCCACTTATTCAGTCTTCAAGGGAAAAATTAATTATTGTTTTCTTGAATTACGATTAAATTCTTGTACTGTTGTCTTTTTATCTCGTATTTTGGATTTTTCATCTCATTAAAGAAAAAAAATACTAAAATTATGCATGAATGGATTTTTCATTTCATTTAATTGATTAAGATTCCTAAAAATAAAATTCTTTTGCAAATGTTGTCTTCAAATGTTCTTCCATTTAACACAACCTGACCAGTAGTAGTAGGATGAAATACTGTATCTTGTCTTTAGCAGAATTACTCCAATATTGAGTAGATTATTCATATAATCATTTCATTGGCAGATAAGTTTATTTATTTCAAGTTTTTCAAAGAAACTGAAATAAAAAGTCAAATTAGGAGCAAAATTAAATTTAAAAAATAAGAGCTAAATGATCTGCCAATGTAATAAGATAATGCAAAATTCTTCAACTTAATATTGGGCTATTTGTACAAAATAAAATATTTTTCCCCTGACAAGATTTATTATTTATTTGTATCTTTGACCTTTTGAAAACCAAACAACTCTTGCTGGATTCTTATTTCGAGGGAAATAATCAATACTGAAACAGATTATTAGTTGCACCGACATCACAGAGGGTACACAAGGTAAATGTACATTTACACAGTCACTTCACACAGACTCTTCCAGTAAGAGCACTATTAAGGTGGCTTGAATTCATCACTGGTCCATTGCAGTTTCTTTTTCTTCCTTTTTTCACTCCTCTTTTTTCACTGCCTTCCACTAACATTTCCTCACTACTACACTCACTGCTCACTACACAGCACAGTTAAAATCTGTTGAATTCTTAAGTACTTCTTACAGAGTTCAAAAGATTTTCTGTAGATCAAGGGGGATTGAATGTGTGTGTGTGCGTGTGTGTGTGTGTGTGTCCACAGGTCAAACAAAAGTGAATATACATGTATGTGGTACAGTATGTGTGTGTTAAGCATGCGCACACCTTTTCTTATGTGTGTGTAAGGAAGAAAAAAAAATTAGGTGAGGTTAAAATATAAAGAGCAATGGGATCAGATGCCTCGAGGCACAACAGTGGGAGGAGAGCACTTCCTATTCTCTCCGTAGCTTCTCTTGAACTCTGCAAGCCTTCCTTTCGGATGCAAATGTGGCACTATTCAAAGAGAGGTCAACTTGTTTATCCTTTGTTTCATGCTCCGCGCCCCAATGAATAAAGATGGAGTTCAAGCATCCGCTGCTCTAAACACGTAACACAAATGGTGATGGACATAAGAGAGCATATAAGGAGGGGAGCAAAACAGATTGCGTGTGACATTAAAAAGACTGCCGGGGTAAAAAGCTGACAATGGAACACAGCTTTCCTGTTGTAATGTCAGATAGTATTTGTCACATTACAGAAATAATACACTGACTATTCAGAACGAGACCAGCATGTTAAAGCCTTCCAGGAAGTTACTGAGATCATTAGACACATCTAGCAACACTAGGTAATGGACTGTGGATAGAAAAGGCAACAGGACTTCTTGGATCAATGTCATATTACAGGGGATTCTGTGTATTTCAGGTGGCTAATTTGAGGTAGTTATGGGAAGTTGTGGTTTGTTCCCACAAAGAGCAGAGGACACAACAACTCAACATGTTACAACAGATATGACGTGGATGGTTAACAATCAATGCATGTTACTGTTGGCTGAAATTTGACAAAGATGTACAGAAACAACGTGTGATCACGCGTGATGAGTTAGGCCGAATGACTTTCACAAGAAGATACATCTAACAGCAAGCTGCAGACAGTGTTTCACATATTATAATTTATTTCCACAGCAGGATGATCTTAAAGAGACAATTCACCAATGTTACAGAAGAAGATTAGTTTATTCTTCATGTGAAGTACAACTCAGCCTGAAACATGCAATTATCACTTATGTGGCTCTGAGAGGAGCTTTCTAAAGATTGAGAAAACACTCCTCCGGCATCAAAGTTATCTCACACTGACCTTAAAGGGTACATATTGAGTGCATTTGCAGATCAAGACACTATATTTGAATCTGGTGCTCTATCTCTATATTGCTGTGTCGTGAGTTACAGTCGAAAAAAACTCATTAACGCATACTCACCCTTTCAGAAACAAGTATTTTTAGGTCCTGAGAGAGAGAGAGAGAGAGAGAGAGACAGAAAGATAGAAATGCAATTGAAACATAGTTGAACCAAAAGAGTGAAATAGTGAAATACAGAGCATGTTTTTTTTGTCAGTATTAATTACTTTTATGGTTTACATTGACAATCGGACAGAGAAATTATTATCCTGTGAAATCTGCAGGGACAACTCGATAATACACATTGATCAAACTCATGCATGCTTTTATGGGCAAAGTATAGTATAGACAGAAATCATCTATGAGTAAAGAGATTAATTTCATATTTAATAAATGAGGATTTTGGCCTCTAATTCAAAACAAGACATTCTACATGCAACCTAACCAATATAAGTATATAGTTTTGGGAGCTGTTGATGTTACACTGTAGGATTGCTGAAACATTTTGAGCTAGTATGAATTCAACAATCGAATTGGCATTTGGGAGTTACATTTTACAGAACCTTCTCTCTTTGAACAAGATACAGCCAGTGTGTGTTCATTTCCAGCAGTGTGTTTATAAGCAGATCCCTCAGTTTGTCTTTACAATTAACAAATATAACAAATACACACTGATCCCAGTGGACCACATTGGCATACACTGATGAAGTCTTTTTGACAACTATCATATTGCTTCAGCACTTCCCAATTTTTCAGCTGTCATGCTCTCAAACACTGTAATCATTTGTTGTCTTTGCATTGCTCTGTCACCACATTATGAACCAAAGCACCTTTCCACTTGCAAACCCCATGCACACACACGTTCCCTTTTGATCTGAGCCATTCAAGATTAATTAAGACATGATGCATTACAAATAGGTCTGATTAGCACACTGAGTAGCCTTTTTGTCCATTCTGAGAAATTCTTCATCAAAACCACACCTGTAATTGTAACTGCAGCCTAAAACATGGAGTAATGTCTATAATTTTAGTAATACAACCCACTCATTACTCATAAACGATACCACTAATAAAGATAAGTACACTAATTATAAAAAAAATGGCATCACACATTTAACAAATCATCCCATAAAGCACATACTAGAACTCATACAGATAGAATTGTTTGACAGCTTGGGAAGTATCCTTATTCATTTCCCTGCCAAGCCTTAGACGGCATGACTGATACCACTGCTGCCTGTTTACCAAATACAAAACTCAAGCCAGGAGATGGTATAGTTCCAGGACTGTGGTCCAATAAAATAACAACCTGTCATTTTTACATTTGTTGTGTAATGTAAAAATGTTAGTTATGCTTAGATACTCACATGCTGGTATAAGCTTAGTGCTTAATAGATACATTCTAAATGACAGCAAATCAAATTTCTCAAAATATAGAATTGCTAATTTGACACAATACAACTCGTTGTTACATGTATGTGAAGCATTACACAACTTTGCTACATACAAGCACATTGCAAATGGTTTTCAACAGCTCATAGTCAGGATTCATGTTCTTATAAAATATAACAAATAAATAGTAAAAAAGTATGTTGTTCTCATAATAATTATTACAATGCTCATTTTATAATCAACAGAGAAAGCTAGGCTCCCAAGAAAACTCCAGTAATTGTCATTGTTTGAGGTACAAAAGCAACCGACCCATGGCTGCAAGCTCTGATTGTGAACCTCTTAAATTTAATGGCAGTTGTTGATGAATGTAACCTTTGCACTGACCCAGTCCCAGACCCATAATTACCAACAACAGTGGCCTGCATCTGCAAAATGATGGTCTTTTGTATAATAACAGTTGGCGGGCGACTGTCAGCGTAATGTATTTCAAAGAGAAAATAGGTTTATTAAACCATCCTGAATTAAAATACAGGTATTATTTGTTCACTTTAGTCAATCTAAATATGATAAGTTACTACAGGACAGATGTCTTTGTCATTAAATGTGATACAATATGTGTTGCACTTCATGCAAAGACTAACACACTTCTGAAACTCTCTCGAAGTTGAACGTTGAGTTAGTGCTCCATGGGAAGTAAAAGCTCCTTCTGAACTTTAATAATGGGACTGACAAGTAGAAGAAGAATGGATGATCATTTGTCTTTGGTTTCCCCTCTCAGTGGAGAGACAAAGCGGGGTATGTAATGAAGGTGGCGTGAGACTGGAGATCTCTTTTTCACGCTCAGATATTTGACTTGGTGATAATGAGATTTTTGGGGGCCTGCATCATTCCTGGTTCCCAGCATGTGACTGTTAGTGGTTCCAAAGAGCTGGTAGTGACATTTAGCAGCCCTGCTACCAGTGATTAAGGCATTAAAGAAACAGTAGACTCTGGACATAAAATCTTTAATGCATGAAGCTGTGTCAAGTTTACAGAAATCCCTTCCACCACTGCTTGTGTCATGGTGTCTTTATATTTACACAAATGACTCCAGAAATCTTGACACTGAAAGTGGAGCAGAAAAGGAAAGAGGGTGATGGAGTGACAAAACATACATTTTGAGACTGCAAGGCACTATGACTTGATTGCCCACACAAGATGGAAAATCGTCTTAGCTTACAAAGACATGAAGTCAGTACAACTTTTACACTCCAATATAAATCCTGATGTTATATGAACATGCTATAACCAGTAGCCCTTTTCCATAGACCTCTAAACATGGGCACCATAAATTATTTTGAGTGGATGGCTAGCCAGGGCAGGAAAGTCAGAACGTCTTGACAGTCAAAAAATAAAATTTTGGGTTTGGCCTTTAAGCAATGAAATATGGAAAGTAAAATCATGAAATAATGAGAGGCGAGTCACAGAAGTTCATACCAACCAGTATCTGGCATGATCCGGTGTCCTGCTCAGCTGATACACAAAAATAAACAGATGGTTCAATGTCCAATCACCTACCAAGTGCCACCTATGGTCCTGTCTGTCCATGGGTTACTGAATGAAAAAATGTCACCATTAGTCAGCTGCTCCTGCTGGAGGTACTGGAACAGGTATTGGCCAGCATCAAATTAGCCAGTAGGTCCAAGTATATGTGGAATAAATACTCAAAGTATGAGGTCTCTGTTGTCAAATGGTTTCTCATAGGTAGTTTTCTTAGTTTATAAATGTTTAAATAGTTGCTACACCATAAGCAACTAATGGGTCCTAATTATCAACTAAATGCATATTGTTTGTTTCCATGTGATTGATAAATATTGCCAGCCTTACTTGTAGAACATTGCCTTATCGTTTAGGTGGGAAGATTGCTTTTGTCCAAATTGATCTTGTAAATAATGGGGAAATCTATAGATAATTTTCCAAAACAGCTTGAAGAGAATGGCATCCCCCAACCAAGAAGAAAATTGCATATTAAACACCTTGTTCATTGTCTTACAGGTTTTTACGGAATTTGAGTCATGTTCCAAATACAGCGAGGTCGACAGAGTTAATAAGGAGTCTCAATACCAACATGTGGCATTATGGCTATTGATTATGATGAGTGGAAATACAAGCAAAATGTGAAACATGTCACGTCCATCACTATGGCTCTGTTTTAACTGTCTATTCGATTTTGCCAACCAGGTCAGCTGTGACCCACTCAGACAATCAACACTATATTATAAGTAATTTTAAAAATGCCCTTTTCCATAAGGGTTCCTGGATATAGAATTAACTACTTTGAAATTTGAACTACGTCTGTTTTTCTTTCATTTTGGACACGTTTGGTTTTCCTTATTCCATTTCCCATCAGCATGCAACATTATTTTGCTTGTCCTGGCTTGTTTCTCTCACATAATTTTGCAGCGATAAGCACCCATCACATTTTCCTAAATATCCCATAAATCCTCTAGACAAGCAGTAATGGCTCGCTGCGCCCTTGCTGTCAGATCTACTTTGAGTTGGTGCAATGCCAGTGGGTTATTACCCACCATGTGCCATGGCAGGTTCTCTCCCTTGTCTAAACAGTGCTGCCCACTAAGACAGGAAACCAACATTGTCATCTAGGGAAATTAGGGCCATCCAGAAACATTCTAATTATGACATTTCCCCCCCCTTTTTTTAAACCCTGCCAGATCCAATATTCCGAGACAGGCCTTTTAACCGACTCAGTCAGGTGTTTGAGGACGAGTGACAGTACTAGTTGGAGCAAATTGGGTCGGCTCGCCCAACATGCACAGTGATGCTTGATGCGATTTGGATGAAGCGCATAACAGCTATTTGATGTATATTTTACTCAATTTAGCATGGAAAGCAATCTTCCAAGTGCTGGAGTCGTCTTGGTCGTCCAAGCAGGTGTCATGGCTCATTAGGGGAGCTTTCATTTTGCTGTATGTTGTGTACATTAGCATAAACATATGGCTACTTTCTTTGACATACAGGTGGGTCATTTAATTAACAGCAGTCCCTTAGGGTTGCTAGCAATAGCACTGTGATTTCATGCTGTCAGGCAGGCTTGTTTCTCATTCTCACCATAAGACAGAGCAATGTGTACAACTGTTAAAGCAAATTTGAGTTAATAGCAACACCCCATTACAATGGTTAATGTCAAATGAGGTAATGAACTCTGTCTATTCCCTCTCCCCCAGTTCACTCTCTCTGTTTATGAGCACCTGTGTGAGACAGATTCCAACCCCAGAACAAGGCCATTATCCTAAATTAAAGACATTCCCTTACAATGTCAAAGGTTAGTCGCCCCATTTTAAATAAATTATTTTCCGACATAAAAAATGCACAAGTCACAGGGCTCAGGCTAGAATTCAATTCAGTTTGGACAGGGAATTTACAAGACAAAAACTCAAAATCTATTCAGCAGTTGTTTTGACTCTCCAGCCCTGATTATGAACATTGCCGCAGCAGCGGGGTTTGATAGCTGCTATAATACTGTCAGACAGTCCAATTTCACTCCTTGCCATTCACACACACACACACACACACACAGACACACACACACACACACACAAGCTCTGTATATATAACCCAAACTAACTGTAACGATACAACATTCAGTCAATAACAGTCAGGAAAAAAAGTAAATCACTTCCATGCTTCTATGCATTTCAGTATCAAAAGGAATTCAAATGCATTGTGCTTCCCCCTGATGACAAACAAAGGTTTGCAAATGTAGTCAGCCATGACAGTTTGAACAAATTAAAAGTTCTCAATGACGGTGGCAGGATTTCTGATAGGCTTTGATAGCATCTCCTTGGATTTCCATTCTTGCGTTCGTTCCTTCTCTTTGAGGCTCCCTATCAGTAATTTGTCTGCATTTCCAGCCGTGGACTGATTGTAATAATGCTTCTATTGAAAGGCACAATCAGCCCTTGGGCCTCCTATGATTTTCCTCGGGTATCTTGCTTGCTCTGTCTTCGCAACACAGAAAGACAGACGAGAGGGAGATTTGTATGAAGGGAGCATGCGCAGAGAACATTTCATTATCTCGTTGAATTCAGGCTGACATGCAACTTAAATATCACAGCATTAACAAAGGTCACTGTTTTTCTCAAGGTCGGTTTATCACAATCGTTTTCCCCTCTCATATAAAGTTTGTTTGTATACTGAAAGTAGACTTTAGCATCCTTGCTTGGTCAGTGCAAGGTTACATTCATCAAGTGCTGACGTGTCTATGCTTGTTTTATAGAATAAGACTGGCCTGCTCCTTGTGAGTTGTGGATGTTGACGACAATAAAACAGTGGCGAAAACAAATAGAGAAAATAAAAGGAAATCTGCTATTTCCTCTGACAATGACTAAAGGGAGTGACTGCTGTTTGCATGAGGAATACTTCCCCCTGGACACCAGCCATCCAAAACTGCAAAGGCTTGAAATTGAAAATTGTAATCCATCATCTAATGGGGGAGCACAGAGTGGGTCTTAAGTGATGATTGAAAGCTTTGGCGTGATGCCCGATGGGGTTCTTACATGAACCCTTTTAGGGGTTTAAGGTCTGTAGCGTTAAAACGCCGCCGCACACTGGGAGAAACTCTGTGCACTGTCTAAAAGCTTCTCTTGTTGCTTGTTCTGTTATCTGCACCTGTGGTGTGCTGATTGTAACCAGTGAAGTAGTGAACAAGCAAATTGAAAAATTGTGTGCGTTTTTTTTTTTTTTTTTGTCCCTCCTCCTCTCTTGAGAAAATCTGTGATGTGTTGTTTACCCAATCTTCAAGGCTCGCTCATAGATGTTTGCTTCCAAAACCCTGTAGCCTTGATTTTTTTTTCTTCCCTTTTAAAGGGGGGAATCAAACTAAATCTAAAAAACTGCTTCTGCAACCCCCCGTGGGTCGAAACTTTCAAGCAGGTGTGCTTCTAAAAAAAAAATGTAATAAAGAAAAAAAAAACAATCAGGGATGTCCATGCAATTACATATTTGCCAGCTGATGAAAACATCGCTCTGCCAGAACTTTTGGTGTCTGGCCAGAACGTCTTAAATGTTTCATCCCTTCAAGAATGCAGCAGTTGGTTTCTGCCATATGAGTATGTATTTAATTAGCATTGCAGCTATTAAAATTGGACTAATACTGTAATAAATGTCAAGCCAATGAACTGGGCGTGAAAATCAATGCCAAAGGAAGCGGGCAAGGGACCATACCAAGGAGCCAAGGAGCTCCATATTTTCAACTATTACGACCATTTTGTCCCAAAGGTGATGTGCCCTGGAGGATGGTTACATGTTAACAGATCAGAGGATTTTATAATCTGCCTTTTGGAAGCTATGAGACAGGCCCCGTTTTCATGATTAACTCAGAATCATATATGACAACTTTCTCCATTAGTTAATTAATTAACAGAAGCCAAACTCAGCTCCTCAGAGATGTTTTTTAGATCACAATACTTAACCTCCCATTGGATCCAGAAGTTTGTTCTTTAGGGAACTCGTAACACACACACACACACACACACACACACACACACACACACACACACACACACACACACACACACACACACACACACACACACACACACACACACACACACAAAAAAAAAAGAATTTGAAAAAGAAAATAGCTCCATGTGTTGCTAGATATATGGAAATGACCTGAAAAGTCTCACCAGCTATTTATTAGATTACAAGATGTAATTAACTTGTTCCTTTAATGGTGTCTCTTCTCGCTCGTTTTTCTCTTTTACGTGGGGGTTTTATGGCCTGGAACCATGTGTCTTTTTTTTTTGTCTTTGTTAAAAAATTTAAAAGCTTGTAAATATAGTAGTCTGGGTTGGTTTGGGGAATTGTTTGTCTTGACTGAGAAGAGTGGTGGTGATGGTGGCCACTTGCCCACCTTGGCTCAGTTTAATGCAGACTTTTTGTTTGTTGTTTGCTCAAATTTTTTTTCTTTTTGGCTCCAGTAACAGAGTCATGTACAAAGAATGGATTGTGCCCACTGATAGCACCGAAATTTGTGTATCACTTGCACTTGCTATTTGCTATAGTTTAGGATCCTATTCTCAAAAGATACTGCGTTAACGATATGATGGCGCCCAAAAAAATGGCCATAAAGTTTAGCAGCTGAGTGCAATTTGCTCTTGGTTTATATCCTGGGAGTGAGCAGAGCAGGTTTCCAGTGTTTTAGGCACAGATTGGTCCATAATGAAAACTGCAGAGAGAACAAAAGCCATTGTGTGTCTTTAATTAGCTCTGCAACATCACAAACCGACTCCCGCATACTTTGCTTCTTTTACTTCTCTAACACTTTCTCCATTTATAATGCAAGCTAATGAAATGTCAAAGTACAGCTATTAATGAGACTCAGGCAGGTCTGAAAGATTAATGTCTAAATCTGACATTGATGTTGTGTGACACAGGTGCATCAAGATGCCTTTTT
This sequence comes from Eupleurogrammus muticus, assembly GCA_036785175.1. Taxonomy (NCBI): domain Eukaryota; kingdom Metazoa; phylum Chordata; class Actinopteri; order Scombriformes; family Trichiuridae; genus Eupleurogrammus; species Eupleurogrammus muticus. Next base: position 2,917,421 of record JAYKQN010000020.1, on the reverse strand, counting down.
TTAACCATTATTGTTTGAATGAGGCAGTATCTTCATGTCCCATTTGTGCAGGTGTAGCAGCTTTTTTTGTGAAATCGTCCCAGAGTGTATTCCGTACCGTTGCATTTTTCAGCTGGCATAAAACCTTACAAAACCACAATGATTTAGCATTTATCTATACGGATCAATGAGATTGTGCTATATCAGTGCTGTGGAAAGTAACAGACAGAATCTGGGCAGGAAATACCTAGATACCTGGAATCAGTCCCACTCCAATATACCTCTATGCCTTATATAGAATATATTGAATCTTCTCAACCATCCATAACCATTTCACAGAACTCCAGGTAAGTAAATTAAATGTTTCCTACTTTAAACACAGACTTGGTATGGTGAGAGGATACCCATCACATTTGCTTTCTACTTAGTGGACCTCTGCTCAGCTACTGAGACGTCTTAAATAATGTAGTCCCTATGAGGTGCCCCTGTGATTCCGTATGAATTTTTAAAGTTCAATAAACGTTTCTTATCCACTGGCCATACCTAATGGCACCCATTACTATTTTATGGTCCTGTATTTTGTACTGAGTTAAAGTCTATTGCCATTGCACAGCATTGCTACAAGAGTCTCTCTCTCTTGTATTAACCAGAATGTTTAAATCTTTACCAGCATGTGAGGATTCATCAAGCGATGTGTCACATTTTGCATTAAAAGACATTTGTGTCAACTCTGACAGCTTATGTTGAGCACATATTGAAACCACACTGCAAATTACATGCTTTTTTAAATTTATTTATTTATTTTTTTTAAATCAAGGACAGCATTATCTTTTATTTATAGACTCTATGGAAGTCTGACAACCTGATGATTATGTTGAAAACCACACATTTTCTATCACTAATTACAATGTAACCTGATCAATAAAGCTAATATGTCTAAAAACAACAGCTACATTTAGTTTACCTCATCGACTACCTCACCAACAGACCACAGTATGTGAGGCTTCATGATTGTGTGTCTGAGGTGGTAGTCTGCAGAACGGGGGTGCCACAGGGTACAGTGCTCTCACTTTTCTGTTTAGTCTGTACACCTCAGATTTCAGCTACAACTCTGACAACTGCCACCTACAGAAGTTCTCAGACGATACTGCCATCAGTGGGTGTGTATCAGATGGGAACGACCAGGAGTACAGGGGGGTCATCAATGACTTTGTCAGCTGGTGTGAGACCAACGCTTTCCAAATCAACGCCAGCAAGACAAAGGAGATGGTTGTGGACTTCAGGAGGAAGTCCCCCCCCACCACACCGGTGAGCATCCAGGGAAAAGACATTGAAACAGTGGTCATAGCATCTGCCCTTTTCTACGCAGTGGTCTGCTGGGGGGCGGATGCACAGACGGGGACAGAAGGAAAATTGACAAACTGGTGCAGAGGTCTAGCTCTGTACTGGGATGTCCTCTGGAGTCAGTGTTGGTGGTGGGAGAGAGGAGGATGTTGGCAAAGCTGACATCCATCATGGACAACCCCCATCACCCTCTGCATGGGGTGGTGGGTGCACGGAGCAGCTCCTTCAGCCAGAGACTGAAACACCCTCGCTGCAAGAAGGAGCGCTTCCGCAGATCATTCATCCCGACAGCAATAAGACTTTATAACTCACTGTAGTCACTATTCCTCCACTCGACACTTTTCTCTACACACACACCCTGCACCTTAAGTATGCATTAGCTATGTATGTGTACATGTGTGTATGTGCGTGGATATGTATGTCCATATATATATGCAAATATGTAAATATGTGTATGTATGTAGGTATGTACATGCATGTACGTATGTATATATGCTTTGCTTATGCATACTTGCATACTGTACAATTTCTATGAATTTTGTACATAGTGTTGTGTATTTTTATTTTTTATAGCTTTTATCTTCTTTAGCTCTTATTTTCCTTTCTTTTCTTTACTCGGTACACTGCAGTAACAGACAAATTTCTACGTCGTAGGATCTTCTTGTCTTATCTTATCTTATCTTATCTTACTTCAGAATTGCAAAATATATTTTCATATGGTGCAGTGATGGTTGAGATCTCTCATTTTTTTGTCTTTCAAACTACTAAAAGTTACAAGATCAACATATAGTGCTGCTGCTTTGATGTCATTAGTGTCCTGAGAAATGAAATGAAGTGGTATGCAGAGCTTTAGAACAAAAAGGATGGAGGAGGAGATGGAGGTCATTGAGGAATGAAAGGACCACCATTTGAGGCACCAAAAAAGACTAATTTACATTTCTGTGTGAGGATTAGTTCAAATTTAAGACCCGTTTCCAACCATCTGAATGCCATATGTAGGTCATAGACACAGAATGCTTGCTGTTTGATTGGAGGATTATTTATAGTTGACTGACATGTTTTTCTGAAGATTTCCCCTTGTGAGCATATCAGATGTATACGATTACCGAAGGTTAAAAGACTGAATCAATCCTTTAGCTTCTTAGATACATCTACATGCTTCCAGCTGTTTATTGTGTATTGTGACCAGTGCTCAATTCATTTCTGTGGGAAGAACACACAGTCCTAAATGTTGATGACTTTTAACCAGTTTTATTTTTATTTATTTGTCAGTGACAAATGATGGTGGTAAGATTGGAAAGTCAAAAAAGTACAGTTTAAAGAAGCATTCATCAGGCCTCTTAAAATTAAAATTAAAAAAATACATTTTCTGTTCATATTGGTTTCTTGTCAATGAAAAATCCATTTGTATATATTTTTTTGCAAAAATCACAATTTTGTGTGATGTTTTGATTAGGGATGCACCGATGTGAAAATTTCGGCCGATATCGATATCCGATATACATATCGGCACTGCCGATATCGATATTTGCCGATATCGATATATGTAGAGAAAAAAAGTTTTCTGTAGTGTCACAAATTTAGTACAGACCAGAAAAAACACTGTACATTTGAAAAGCACAACAGTGCTCTTTATTTAAAGGAAGGCTCACTGTAAAACTCTGTCATGTGGTTAGAGGAAATACGGCGGAGCGGACCCGATGGAGCTCCGCGAAGGCGTCGGCGATGAGAAGGCGGCAGGACGGCGTCCGACACCCCGGAGCAACGTTCCGTGCATTTTTTTGTCTTTTCGGGCGATGCGATGTGACGTAGGAGCCCCCTAGGAGAAACCGCTACAGTTAGTTGTGTCACTGTCTGCGTGTCTCTCGGCGACGCGCTAAGCTAAACTAGCTGGTCCTAGCGGGCTCCTCCGTCACATCGCATCGCCCGAAAAGACAGCGGCCTCCTCCGCCCCTGCCGCGGCCGCCGACGAGAAGGCGGCAGGACGGCGTCCGACACCCCGGACCACCGTTCCGCGCATTTTTTTTTTGTCTTTTCGGGCGATGCGATGTGACGGAGGAGCCCGCTAGGACCAGCTAGCTTAGCGCGTCGCCGAGAGACACACAGACAGTGACGCAACTAACTGTAGCGGTTTAACTCTGCCAATTGTTGACATATCGGCCAGAATTTGTTGACATCGGACCGATACCGATAAGTTAAAAAACGTGACATATCGGCCGATATATATCGGTTGGCCGATATATCGTGCATCACTAGTTTTGATACAAAATGTGAAATGGTGTAACTGAACTCAGAATAAGACATTTTAAATATTTAATCCACCGAGAATATAAAACTAGTTGATAGCATGTGTATGTGCATTGTATAAGCCTTTTTTAGGATAGATAAAGTACCAAGTTTTTATACCACATAAGAGTTTTGGCACTGTCCCTTATTTCTTAAATTCGGCATTTGAGTGTTGAGTGGATACAACCCGAATTGACCTTTGACATGTTCATGTTTAACACTGACAGCCTAAAAAGTGATTTCAAATTAGAATTATCCATCACTGTTAGTCACTATAAACACAGGCACAGCAAAATTACCAATGTTAATTTGTACTGGTCACAGGCATGACCATTACTACAAGCGTAGCCGATGGCGGGTCTGCCTGCTGACTATTGACGCCTGCACGGCAAACCAGAAATGGAAGGGAAAACAACAACTTTTACAGTTAATAATAGACACGGGCTGAATACTTAACGCTAGGAGCCACATTTACCCCAGAAAATGATAACAAGGCGTACATAATTTGTTCAATTATCTAAAATATCTGAGAAGGGTTGTGTCTTTATCCTAGGGCAGCGTTTGGACCATGATTAGGCAGTGTGAGCAGAGTGTGTGTGTCACACCACTGTGTGTGTGTGTGTGTGTGTGTGTGTGCATGTGAGAGAGAGAGAGGACACGCTACACATGTAAATCAATGTAGCTAATAATAACAGTATGTTTTAATTATGCAGAACTGTTCTTAACAATGTTACTAATGCACACAAAAAGAAACAAAAAACAGACAATGCAGAAAGAAAGCACAGACAAGAAACCTTCTGAGAAAAAAGTGTGTGTGTGTGTGTGTGTGTGTGTGTGTGTGTGTGTGTGTGTGTGGGGGCAGAGAGTTCAGGCATGGTGTGGGGATTCTAATACCTAATGCCTTCATCGGCCCCAGTGACCGACTGTGACCGGGGAATAACCGTCAGGACTCTATCCGAGGAGCTTTAATGGTTGAGAGGGCACATGCTAGGTCAATAAGTCGGAGACAAATGTAGGTGCAAGGCCTTTTAAAGCACTGAAGGTGAGCAATAATGGCAGAAGCTGTCCCTGAATGGTGCTTTGATTCTCAACGAACATATCAAGATCAGAGCGAAAGAATCATTTAGAATATCAATTTTACTGTAAGTCGTGACCTTCAGCCACTAATATTTCCCTCATTTGTCCATCCTGCAGTGTAATGTAGACTGATTAGGTAACTACAGCAGATGCTAAGAATCACTAAAATCCGCATTGTAATTACATGGTTTGAAAAAATCCATGGCCATAATGAAAGAAGAAAATTGTGTTTTACGGGAGGTTTATCAAATCTTATCTCTAGTTGGTCTTGCATATGATTTCTATGTGTAATTATAAAAAAAACACTACATTAAACTTCATCATATTTTTTTGGCAAAATGTACTAAACTTGCCTGTTAAAACTTTGACAAACATACTTGTGTTTGCAAACAATTTTTACATGGAGTAAGGGATGTTGCCTCTAAATAAAGTCTTAGTCTTTTCCATTAAAATATCACCATACTATGTCCAGATCTCAGAGAAAACTTTGGTGGTTGATTATATAATGACCCGAGCTATAATAAACCCTAAAGTTTTGCAAGACACTCTTTTCCCAGCATATATTACATTCAAATATGCAGTGCAGTCTAGGAGAAACTGCACGTTAATATCGAAGAAGTGGTACTTCTGGAAAGTGTCCGATACTATTAATATTTAAGTTTTTGCCCTTTCTTTGTGTTAAAAGTAAAAGAATATATATATCCTGATTCAATTTAATTAAAATTCATCCTATTACTGTTCAACATATTACTATTCAATACTTTATCCTATCTTTGTAATGAAATGCAAAACCCAAGAGACAAGAGAAAGGAATACTGTTATTAAATTATAAAGGGACATTTTTGCAGCCGTTTTCCGGCCTCAACCTTTAGGGTGACCTAATCCCTTTCCTCTTTCTTCTCTCCCCCTCCCCCCGTCTCAACATCCCCCGCCCTAACCGCCAGAATCTGTAGTGATATCCTTCTGTGGTCCACAAAAGGCTAGATAGATAAGGTCTATGTATGACTCTGACTGAGGGGGCAGAGATGCTACTAGTAAAAATACAAAAAATGATCAAGACTCAACTCCATTCTGCAGAGCTGCAGGGTTACATGAAGCAAGAAGAATGATATAGTATGACCTGAAGAGAACTTCAAACTTAGACACAGACACACAAATGGAAACAAAAGCAACAAAAAAGTACAAGGGGAAAGTTCATTTTTTCCTCCTGCTTTGGTGTTGGGCCCTTTGATCAGAACACTACACAGGCCTGGAGAGCAGCGCAGTGCAATTAAAAAGAAAAAAACACTAAGACACGCTATATGGGTGAGAAAGTCCAAACAAAGCAGTTAGTGTTAAACTATGAAGTAGTAGGTTCTAATTGGATGTTAGAAAGTTAGCCTGATTGGGATGCATCAGCTGCTTGCCAGCAGTGAGCATCTCGCCTAACTCTGCACTAACATCTTCTCTCTATATGAAGACAGAAAGGACTATTATGTTTGCATTGTATCCTCAACAAAAGCACCCTGCTTAAATGAAATTAATTATCTGCTATTTGAAAACTGGATTTCGACTAGGAATAACCCCCCCTTCCAAAAAGAAGGAAATTGTCTTGAATAAGACAATAAAATATTATAGGGTAGTTAACATTAGAAAAATAATAACAAACAAAAACAACAAACAATACAAAAGCTAACATATAATATGAATAAGATGTACATTAAAAAAAATGTACAGTTACAAAAAAAATACAAAAAAATACAGTAAAACTGTAAAATAAAATAAAAACAACATAAAATAAATAATAGTAATAATAATAATGTTCAAGGGTAGCAATCAAACACAGCATCAAAGCCAGACTAAATAGTTATAAAATCTGAACATTCTCAGCTATCCTCAGATGCTCTAGAAAGCTGCTTGAACATTTTGGAGAGGAAGAACTGAAAGCAGCATCACCAGATTTATTTATTTTAATTTTCTCTGTAATAGGAGCTAAAAGAGATGAACCAGAGGATCTGAGAGGCCTTCCTGCTTCATCAACCAAAAAGCATTTTTGAAAGGTACTCTGGCACAAGGCCATGTAGTGCCCTTTAAAGTTGTATAAATAATGGTGTGTAACAGGTGTGTAAATACTTTAAAATAGCCCTAGTGTGTGTTCTCCTTTTTGGACTTAGCCAGCACTCCTGCAGCTCCTGCAGCTCTGGATTATTGTAGTTGATTTATTGTAATACTCGGCAGAGCAGAAAGGAGAGCGAACAATATTCCAGCCTTCCAGTCGTAAAAGCATGCGTCCGTCTCTCTGCGTTGTGGAGAGAGAAATGGCCTCACTTGAGAGATGTTCTTCAAATGATAAAAAGCTTTTTTGTGACACATGAGCCTTGAAATTAAAATCTGAATTAAAATATCACTGATAGATGTGCTTCTTGGCTTTTGGGTTGAGGCATGAATACATCTCGGAGCCTTTGAGTCACTGATCTATCCTTCTGTTTTAGTTTGCTTAACTGTAAACAATTCTGAGACCAGGCCTCTACATTTGTTGAAAATACAATTAAAAAGCGAGTCTGCTGTCGTAAGGAGACACAAAGAGGAGAGTGTCATCAGCATAAAATTATATTCCTGATGACGCTGCAGGTGTAGCAGGCATGAACTAAAAGTAATGGTCCCTAAAGAATATTAATTATTAGTCCCACAATGGCAGCATTTTCACTACAGGAACCTCCCCTACAGGGCTATTTACAAGTACTTTCACAGGGGCAAATGAAGTACCTACTCTGGGGTAGGTACTCCAGTTGGCCTGGGTGACGCCAGGGTAAAAAACATCGCTCTAGATGATGGAAACTCTGAGGGGTCCGACTCTGCAGTGGAGACACAGAGGATAGAGTGAGATGACAACAGTGTAACCAAAAAAGATATATTTATATATTTAGTCCACTCAGAATATAGATCTAATTGAGAGCAGGTAATTTTTTTAAGAGAGTTAAACTATCTAGTACTAACTGACGTGACATTTTTGGCATTTTCTTATATTGACTGGTGTGAGGGGGGAAAACCATTTGGTTTTTCTTCAGTTCCAAAATGATTCATATGATACCACACAGGTGCAATACATACAAACAAATGAAGAGGTCAGTTGCAAAAAGAGATAAACACAACTTTGGAGAAGAATGAGATGAGGCTTGTAATTTTCAATAGTTAAGTACCTCTGTTTTATTGTCTTTATCTCCTTGGTCAAAAACACGGAACTTTGGCTCCACTGATACTGCTTAGAATAAATAAATAATATATATTTTTTAACCTTATTATTATTTTAAGGGTTAGGGTGAGGGTTAGATTATTACATTGGCAGATAATTTTAGTCTCCAGTTTGATTTCCAGTTCCAAGTAAAAAAGTCTTTAGAATAAGAATCATGGACTAAAACATTGATATGAGATAAAAAGACAAAATTACATTACGTAACATTGTCACAGGAAATGCAACGAGTTTATCACTTCCACTATCATTCACCAAATATGTGTTTGCAGAAAAAAAGCGATGGCTTTTGACAGCTGAAGAGCCTCGAACTGTCCACAGTCTCAAATTAGATCAAAGAATGATGCGATAGCCCGATCACTGAACGACTTCTTATTAAATTGACAATAGTTTGCTTTGTGGCTCCCAGGACTCTGTGACCTGTCTTATTCGCCAAAAACGAATTATTGTGATTAATAAAGTTAGTTGATGAAGGTTTGTAAATGCTAGTTTCTCTTACACATGCAACAAAAATGTGATCATAACAATCACATTTTTTTGGTACAATTAATAAGATATTAAGTAGAATTATCATATTCCATTAGCAGATGATTTACTTTATTTAATTTATATCCCTTTATTTAGATCAGTTTGGTCTTGTTTTAAGAAGACTAAATATTTTCTTGAAATAAGCTAAATGAAGCAATAAGCAATGCAATACGATAATTATACTCAGTTGTGTGACTAATTGTACAATACAAAACATTTTCACATAAAAAAGTGCAGCATTTCAGTGCAGCATTCTAAATTCTACTTTTATCCATTGTTTTCCCAATTTACACATGTATATATATATATATATATATAGCAGCATACAAAAAATCATATTTAATTTAATTGACAAAAATATGGATTTACTTTGCAAATAAACAATTTCAATTTAGAAAATATAGAAACATGACTTACAGATAATATCTTTTTTTTGCTTGGCTTTTTTTCTAGTTCATAGAAAATAAGCCAAGCAAAAAAAAAAAAAAAAAAAAACTAAAATACATTTACAATAGTTTCAGGCTTTCAGTGCCTCTGTATTGCTGTCAGCTTTCTGTCCACACATAAGTGAGTTTTTCATGAGCAAAAGTGAATGTTAAGTTTTTCAACCTGAGTCCAAGGGTATAGAGCAGATAACATTCTTCCAGTACAGGCGATCGTTCTTCCTGAACATTGCAATTATAGCACAGATCTGGAATATTGGAGTAATGTTTATTTTCTTTTCTTATTTATCTTTCATGGGGTGGTGTATGTTCCCATTATCCCATCATATTGTAATATTCAAAAATTGATGATGTTTGTATGTGCTTTTTTTACACACATACACACCCATATGTGTGTGTGTGTGTGTGTGTGTGTGTGTGTGTGTGTGTGTGTGTGTGTGTGTGTGTGTGTGTGTGTACTTAACATCCACTTTTGCATAAAAACTCACAGCAATATAGAGGCACTGGAAGCCTGAAACTATTGTAAATGGATTTTTTAAATATATTTTTTATGTCTATAACACATTTTTAGCCTTGCCAAAATAAAACTTCTAAGTTATGACTACTACTTTTCTTCTTAAAAAGAAGAAGATGCCTTGAAGGGAGGTAGGCAACAAAAAGATTCTTTAAAAAATAGGCATTATAATCATTCAGGGTAAAGTTATATTTTCAGTCAGAAGAGCGCCCTGTGCTACCAGACATCTACCTAGCTGAATCCAAAATAGAAGTATTCACTTGGAACTGCACAGATTTCTTTGATCAACACCATAACCTCCAGGGTGAGAAGAAAAACAGGATGTTAGTACCTGGCCTGGTTGCCTCCCTCCTACCTTCAGTAGTTCATTCCTAAGTCAATGATTCCCTTGGAGAGCAATCAAGCTTCGACATAGTTCATCTTAATAGTTAATCACAATTTTCACCAGTCCCCTTATTTTTTCTATTCTGTTCGCATCCATCTATTGCTGCCTGTCCTTCCTGGAAGAGGGTTCTGAGATTTCTTCTTTTTTTCCTGTTAAAGTGTTTTTTTAGTGAGTTTTTCCTTATATTTGAGGGCCTAAGAACAGAGGATGTTTTGTTGCTTTTGTTCAAACTGTAAAGCCCATTGAGACAAATCTGCGTTTTGGGATTTTGGGCTATACAAAAAAATAATAGGACTTGATTTGACTAGATAATTATTAGGATTTGTTCTAGTTGGGAAGTTTTCAGTCACATTGTGTTATGCTGTGAGCAACATAGACAAACATTAAAAAGTAACAAATTGCTGCATGAACAAATGCCCTTTAGCTGTCACCCCAAACACCTACTTGCTACTTCGACAGAAGCTATCAAACTATCCACACACCATGGTTAACGAACCAAAAAACAAAATGATGAAAAGAGATGTGTGTCGGATGTTTTCAAACACAGGCCATTATGAAACATTAATGCTGTGTCTCAAACCCCATACTTCTCTACTCATTGATAAATGTGTTAAGTGGGTTCAAGCTCACAGTGACTATCAGAGGTTTTAAAGCTAAATAAAAGTTTTATTTTTGTTTTTTGTTTTTTTTTTCTAATTCCACTTTATTTTGAGTACAAATGTTTACTTTATTGCCTGAAAGGACATTAGAAGTAAGTTAATAAAGTGACATAATATGAGTACATAGTATGAATTGTTGTAGGTACAGGCAGGTCTGAATCCATGTGTATATGGACAGGTTGGCGATAGAATATGAAATTTCCAGGTTTACAATCGCAATTACTGTATATAAGTATTGTTTTCATACTGTTGGGTGTCCAGACTCTGAAACCTGACGTGATCATTGCTAAATAGTAATGGTTGTTCGCTTCATTGGACTCAGACTTATTGTTGTTCCTCATTCCTCACCTAAAGGCTTTTCTGGACTAACATATCCATGTTATTTCATATGAATTTACAGGATTTTAGCGGAATATTTCTGTTTCACATCTGTCGAACATGTTCACATAATTTCTGCTGTTTCCTGGCCAGTAATTCACATACCAGATGATCACATCTGCTGGTTAAAACTAACCAGTAGCAGAGCAACATATCCTCCCTGTCAGAATAACGTGTTGTTGCTTTGGCGATTACTTCCACATAGACTCCAGACTTATACCTCAATTTAAGCAAACTAAATCAATTGCACTTACAGCAAAATAACACATAGCACCTGGTCCCTAGGTGGAGACAGTGTATATTTATATTAATATAATTTATGTGTACTTGTTTCATTTCAGCTCATTGCAGCTTCAGTGAAAGTCTCTACTGTGTTCTCACTTTCTTTTATAGCCCCTGACTAGACTCCGTAGTTCTGCTCTGTTCTGTTTCTCCTGTACAGCATCATCTTACGCTCAGGAAATAATTGCTTTATTTTCAGTTTTAGGGCTGTTATTTATGTTGTTAGACTACTTTTTACCTTCCTCCCTTAACCCTTGTGTGTTAAACAACAGTTATGCAGCAGGTGTACTGTCTGAACAATCAAAGCCTCAATCCATCTGTTCTGATTGTTCCCATGATGCAATGCAAGCCGGTGATCTCTGTCCCGTCTTTCACTCCAATGTACACTACGCGCTTTATTTTGAACAAAACTGTTTAGACATTTTGAGCAGCAAAGAAGAAAATAAAAATACCCACAGGGATATTCTATATTTTGACTTATCTGAGACTCGTGCATAATCAGATCTCTGTTTTGTACACTTATACATGCTCCTTTTTGTGATTTTTTCGTAGAGGGGCAGTGTTTCACAGCTAAAGGCACTCTAATTATCCAAGTGGACATATACAGCAACAGTGAGGTGTGTGTGTGTGTGTGTGAGAGAGAGAGAAAATGACATGGTGAGCCTGTCATTCTGCAGCAGGGCGACCTCATTCTGTCATGGCGCCAGAGCGCCTGCCTCGCAAGCAACCCTGTCACCATGACTCACTCATGCATAAACAAAACACAACACTCACACGCACCTGTGCGTGCCCGCACTGTACACAGCTGATACATGGCCGTCGTGAAGGTGAGGGGTAAGACTCTTCTTCCAGGAGACAACAAGAGCGTTAATACGAAAAGTGAGTGCCACTTCTAAAATGCACAGGAGTCATTGCTCCGATTGCAAGAAGTCAGACGTGAAACAAGCCGAACCATCCGTTGCAGACAGTTTACAGGCTGGTTCGACGCAGAGCTTCTGTTTCTGCAGGAGCTTTGTATGCACCGAGTGATTATTACTAACACTTCAGAAACATTTACTTGTAGTTATACCTGTGAGAAAAGTATTTTACATAAGCATCCGACTGTGAGTGTCTGTAGAGCTCCAAAGAGATAAAACTATATTAGTAATTAAAACCATAAATATATATATATACTTCTAGGGATATTACAACTTTAAATGAAACTCAGAAAAATGTGTAGAATATGAGACCTTTAATAAAAATTGAAAAACTTTCCACTTCAGTTGGTAAGTAATAATACAAGCTTGTGTTGTGGTGTGTTTAGGGACGTCCCTGTCCACCCAGACATTGAGAAAAGGCAAAAAATGCTGAGAACAGGGTCCCATAATGGAGCACATAAACAAAACACCACCACCACACACTTCACAAAAAGTTGTTCATGCGCTCCAAATTTAATCCAAAAAAAAACTGAAAACATGCAGCTATTCTTTGAAATAATCTCAAACAGGAATACAATAATTACAAATTTATACAGCTGGTCATCCCCATTTTAGGCAGCCAGACTATATCTGCTGCTGAGGAGACTTATTAGACAACTTTTGTTAGTTCTTTGTTTTTCATTGGTCTGTTTCTGTTTTGTATATAATAGTTGATTCATCAGCATTTCTCTTAACTGTTTGACTTGGTTATGTTGGACCTCCAATACAGAGCAGTAGTGCTGCTGGCTTCTCTGCTGTCAAGTAGAAATAACTGAGAGCAGCTTGCAGGAATTATGAACTGTTTTATTATTAAGGCCCCCTCCGCTTGGAAATATGTGTTTGTTCTTGTGCCTTCAGTTGGATGTTTACGCTTCACTGTGCAGAAAGATGTAGTACATGTGCAGAGTTTGAAGGCTTGTTGACTTGAACGCTGTTTTCACATTCATCTAGGAAAGGGAGAATGTTCCCTTGCTCTCACAGAAAATGTGAGAATTTGAGGAATTTTTCAATGAAGAAGATGAAATTGTGTATATATATTATTTAAAATCCAATCCTCATATCATATTTTTTGTTGTAAATAAAAATAAAAACATTTAGAATTTTGAAAATGAATCTACAATTTCCTAATTTATATTTTCAGTCTTTCAGACAGCCTATGTGACAGTGTATGATTAAGAGAAGTCAATTAAAGTGAATCTCACACACAGTTTCTTGTTGTTACGATTGTCTTTGTAGAGGGGTTCAAGACACTGACACTGGTTAATGTTGAGCAAGATTCACAGAAGGATTCGCCATCAGAAAATTTTGAAAAAATGAGGAAAGTGGCTTCTAAATTATATTTTATGACATGAATATTCAACAATTGTCTACTAGAACTGGGTAGTGATGAAACAATGATTGCTGTTCATAAGACTCTAAGTATGTTGAGGTGGAATTACAATGTATGTCAATCAAACATGATACATTTTAACGCCTTCCCAGCTCACACTTTTGTCCTGATATGTTCATGGTAGAGATACTTCTGGTACAGGATACTTTAACTCCCCTAAAAAGTAATAAATAAATAAATACATAAATAAAAACACGTATTATCAACTACTTTGATATTCTAGATGGATTAAATATATAAAATTGATCACTGTTTTTTTAGTTTACACCATTTGACATTCTGTGTCTCTATAGAACAAACCATGATTTTTGTGAAAATAAACGGTACAAATGGACTTTTAAATGACAAGACAGCAACATCAACACAAAATGTACACTTTGAGAAACCTGAAGAATGCTTCTCAAAACTGTATTCTAGAATAGTTTTAACTTTCTCATCTTGCCAAACAAGATTGGTCACTGACCTATATAATATAAATATTCATCATGTATGCCTAAAGAACAGCAGCACAGTAACTACAACAAAAAGAGAAATATGCCGCATAGGCGTAAATTGTCTGTAAATGTGAGAAAATTCACTCCACATGTACACTACACAAAAGTAGCATATACCTGTTCATGGCCGTCACTGCCAGGGAAGAAGTGCAATACCAGAATCAATAATTTCAAGTGCAAGGACCGGCTAAAGAGTCTACAAGTCTTTTTTCATGTGCATATAATACGTATCGTCTCACATAAAGTGCTGATGGAGATGAGGGATGCCACGGCACTTCAGTTCAATCCAGCATGCCTGTCATTCCCCTCCCAGTGGGCGTGAGCTGGGGCCTACTGAACATGAAGTATTGAGCAGCATAATGGCTGTGACACAAAGAAGAGCCTAAAGCACTCAGTGTAACACCTCGCGGGCGCCTTAAGTCTCCCACCTCCTCACAGTTGGTTGGCGGTTGGGAGGTGTCGTCCGAGGTGGAGTTCACTTTAGTCCAGCTCCTGCCTTCGGGGTGTCAGGCCTCAACAAGACAAGACATTTTGTTCGCCGGGATTATTAATCTTCCATTACGCCCCGATGTGCCTTGATGTTTCCTCCACAGCTCATGGCTGCAGAGAGCAGTGTGAGCCCTCCCTCCTCTTCCCCCCTCCTCTCCCACTGACTGGTAAGAACAGGTTGAGCAGACTATTACACAGGTCTGACAGTCCTCCGGATGAAAAATTAACTTCCAACTTTTTTAAAAGCCTCCCATGCTATTATTGTTATATTTTATATGTAAAATCTGCCTTGTAATGCATTTTTTTCCCATCATGTCTCCATATTTTGGAGTTGGCTTGCTTTATGCACATGGTGCAATGGCTCAATAGGTAGTGCTTTGTTTTCATATCACATTAATGCAATAATGACAAATTGGTCATGGTAGCCTTAAAAACTTGGTACCAGATAGTTTAATGCTATTTAAAAAGTTTTAAAAAGTTAAAAACACATGCTATGATCTTCTTTTTATTCTTCATTCTTTTTACATCTCTTTTTACCCCATTTGACATTTCATGTCAAAAGAATTCACAGAATTATGATTTTTCTAAAAAAAAAAGAAGCTAAAAATGACTTTAAATGACAAAAAAACAAAACATGAACATAAAATGTACATTTTGAGAGACCTGATCTATAGTTCTTAAAAATTTATTTCAAAAGGTTTTTGACTTTCCTAATTGTCAACCATGATTTGTCACTGACTCTGTTGGAAGTACCAACTGTATGTCATGATTCACGCCATCTTCCCTGGAAACACCACTGTTGTGTTGCAACATATACACTCACCGGCCACTTTATTAGGTACACCTGTCCAACCGCTCGTTTACACCTAATTTCTAATTAGCCAATCACATGGCGGCAACTCAGTGCATTTAGGCATGTAGACATGGTCAAGACAATCTCCTGCAGTTCAAACCGAGCATCAGTATGGGGAAGAAAGGTGATTTGAGTGACTTTGAACGTGGCATGGTTGTTGGTGCCAGAAGGGCTGGTCTGAATATTTCAGAAACTGCTGATCTACTGGGATTTTCACACACTACCATCTCTAGGGTTTACAGAGAATGGTCCGAAAAAGAAAAAATATCCAGTGAGCAGCAGTTCTGTAGGCGGAAAAGCCTTGTTGATGCCAGAGGTCAGAGGAGAATGGCCAGAAAGGCAACAATGACTCAAATAACCACCGTTACAACCAAGGTAGGCAGAAGAACATCTCTGAACACACAGTACGTCGGACTTTGAGGCGGATGGGCTACAGCAGCAGAAGAACCCGCGAAACTGAGGCTACAATTTGCACAAGCTCATCAAATCAACAATAGAAGATTGGAAAAACGTTGCCTGGTCTGATGAGTCTTGATTTCTGCTGTGACATTCGGATAGTAGGGTCCGAATTTGGCGTCAACAACATGAAAGCATGGATCCATCCTGCCTTGTATCAACGGTTCTGGCTGGTGGTGGTGGTGTAATGGTGTGAGGAATATCTTCTTGGCACTCTTCGGGCCCCTTGGTACCAATTGAGCATTGTTGCAACGCCACAGCCTACCTGAGTATTGTTGCTGACCATGTCCATCCTTTATGACAACAATGTACCCAACTTCTGATGGCTACTTTCAGCAGGATAATGCGCCATGTCATAAAGCTGGAATAATCTCAGGCAGATTTCTTGAACATGACAATGAGTTCACTGTACTCAAATGGCCTCCACAGTCACCAGATCTCAACCCAATAGAGCATCTTTGGGAATTGGTGGAACAGGAAATTCGCATCATGGATGTGCAGCTGACAAAACTGTGCCAACTGTGTGATGCCATCATGTCAATATGGACCAAACTCTCTGAGGAATGCTTCCAGCACCTTGTTGAATTTATGCCATGAAGAATTGAGGCAGTTCTGAAGGCAAAAGGGGGTTTAACCCGTTACTAGCATGGTGTACCTAATAAAGTGGCCAGTGAGTGTATGGTAAAGCAGCTTTTCAAACGTGTCTTGTTTCCTTAATAAACATATAGGTTCTGTATGTGTTTAATCATGGATTCATAGGTGACCTGCAGCATTAACATTTTTGGGATTCAACAGTTTACTTTATCATCAGTATATAAGCCAAAAAACAGCCTGTGATGAAGGGATCATATTTGTCATTCCTGTGCCTGTTTTCACAAAATTTCGCTCAAGATATATTCTATCAGGCGAGTCTATATCGGGTACTCAAGAGTGACTTTCAGGTACTTCATACACCATTGCCTATTACCAGAGAATTTCTGTGAAACAATTAATCTAAAAATGACATTTTATTTTATTTCTCTGTAAGACTGATGTCTTTTCACTACCACAGCTCACTGTTTTCACTCTCACCACTGTACAGTAACCATTAAACCCTGCACATGCCTTTAACTAAATATACATTTAATTATATTTACATTTTGAGTCACATGTATATAAATGTAGGTGATTAACTGTATACAAGCAGGTGACATTCACGCGTCAGGGACGTGCCTCTCTGCAGCTACCCATTTTGCAATTAGATGTGTGTGTGTGTGTTTTTTTATATAATTTGCTGCGGCGTGTCTACAGGCTGTGGAAGTGGCAAAGTACGGCGGTCTCCTCACCTCCTCCAGAAACCACTGTGCTGCTGTCTCTGTGCACTAATGTGTTTTTGACCTTCCTTTTAGAGTCACTCTCTGCTTCTTTATTTCTTTCTTTCTGCATCAGTGATCCTCCGCCACTGTTTCAAAACATGGGCCTTCAAATCGCCGCAGCCACTTCCCTCCACTTTCTTCTGTTTCAATTTCACAATCGCTAAGACGTGCTTTTTTAGGGTCTTTTCTTTTAGCAGCAATCATCCGTAACATTTTGCCCAAATGATAATGACGGAGAAAGTGCAGCACACGCGCGTTATTATTGAAACTTGGGACACTTGCTTACTCAAATGCACACAATCCTGTGCAATGCACACATTTGTGTTTTTACAAATAATTGTTATTAGCAGTAGTATTATGCAAATAGACATACATCACAATAATCAATTGTCCAAAAGTAATTTTGCACAGGGTTTATCTAACTTTTAAGAGAAATATGATGCGGCTGCATTAATACTGCAGTGAGTCGGATGTTTAAAATTTTCCATCTGCACTTGGCCAAAAAAAGAACATCAAATTTAAAAGCGCCCAATGTTATGCATCAATTACCAGTGCCTTCAAGGCTTTTTGTTCTCTGAATGTGGAATGAGGATACTTGTGTGTGTGTGTGTGTGTGTGGGGGGGTCTTGTTCGCTAAGCTTAAAACTTCCTTTTTACAACATTCCCGCTGTGCCTGTGTGACTAACATATAGATTTAGTATCCAGACAAGAAACTGTGAGATCAAAAAGGCTTATAGAGGCAACGCGACGGAAGGAGCAGGAGGCGAGCCGCGTCCCATTCCAGTGAGCCCCCGCTGTGGATCATATCCAGGTATGTTTGCTGTGTCTCTCCCCGCGCATGGCGGCAGTAATGGTGCCCTCCTGGCTAGGACCGTGCACTCTGCTCAGTGTGCTGTGGAAATCACCCAAGGACAGCAGGCAGAAACACATTTTAACCCACGCTGCTGACATCCATCTAGCCCCTGACACCGCAGGCTCAGACCTGTCTCTTCCGCTCAACAACATGGTGGATCGCAATCACGGCGCCAACCCGGCTCTTTAGTGGCACACAAACACACAGACGCACACACACAAACACACAGACGCACACACACACTACACTTCCCCACACACACTATATTTTAATAATAGTTTTGCATTAGGTCAGTGTTAAGGGTCTCTCGTTTGTCATTCTGACAGCAACGACTCTACAGGGTAAACAGCAGGGGACCTGTGTGTTGGGCTTTAGTAAGAGTGTACTTTATAATCAATAATAATAAAAAAGTATCACAAGTTATTTATTTAAAAGAATTGTAAAAATAAAGTAATTTAAAAAATGGAAATATCTTGAAAAATATTGATAAAATGAACAAAAAAGAATTGAGTCTGATCAGTAATTGCATCCAGACTTTATACAACATTTATTCTGTAATACCTGATGCTGTAGACTTACAACGTTTTGATTTTTTTTTGCAATTTTTTAGTCTCACAATGCTACTGGATAGGATATTGTATGTATTTTACTTATATGTACTTAAATTGTATATGTATATAAGTCCAGTCAAAAGGTCCCAAACTTTTACAAGCTGCAAAACTTTGGATGAGCAACAACACTTTGTTTCATTGGACTAGATTTGTCAGATTCAAGTAAACAAAATGCTTTTACTATATTTTTCTAATGATCATTACACTTACTCGACCATGTAAATAGGTGGTTATTAAGAACTACATTCCTCTGATGTAAATTAGAGCATGTTATATGTTTGTTGGAATTTTACAATGCTGTTTATAGCATTTGCTGATGAAACCTAAGAGAGGGTAACAAGGACTGTTTCTGGTACTATCACTGTAAGTGAACACTGCACTACTCCCCAAACTACTATTTTTTTTTTTTTTAACATTTTTTCATATATACCTAATAAACATACACTTATATGTCTATACTGTGCATATTCACTTCGTAAGACTACAACGTTCCCATAAAACCTTACAAAAACATATTTATTTTGCAAACACTTTGCTTTCAGACCGCATACATCACCATCTTAAAGGTTTAATGTTTTATATTATATTTTATATATTTTACTTTACTTTCTACATGAACTAGTTCAACGTTTAGTTTAGAAATTAGTTTAGTTTATATTATATATAATATAAATATTATAGTTCCAAAAATGAAATAGTTTATAGTTCTCTTTTCTAATATGTTGCTGTGAGCTACTATTTGTCAAAATTATTTTTTCACAGCCCATAGAGAACCAGGAAAGCAATTATTTTTCTTATCTGTTTTAACATTGAATCTATGTGTCAGATTCATCTTTGTATCCAAATTTGAATCCTTATCCAACCAGGTTTTAGTATTGAGGCCTCTAAATTCTAACATTTCCTAACTTTTCCTAACTTCCTGTGTTTCCATCTTTTCAGTCCACACTGGTAGCAGCTGCAACTTTCACCCTGTAGTATGTTCTCCAAACATGAGGAAAAACCTGCTGTTTAAATGGTCTTTTTTATGAAAATAAAACAGGACTCTAGTCCTTAAAGGTTCAGTCTGGGTCAGTAATTTTACATCATTTTTACATTTGACAGCTGCTGCCAGATTAGCTGGTTTTCAGCTACATATTAAGGTCTGTTTATTGTGAGTTTTAGATGGGTTTTCTACCTCGAACGATCTCATGAAATCGGACACACTTGACTAAAGTTCAATTATGAGAGAGCATCATTCAAAGCCACAACAAATGTTGAACGCATTTGTTCTGGCTAATGTTCATCAAGCGAAAAATATAGTATGTGCATTTCTCATTCAGCCAGAATATGAATAGAATATAAGATCATGAATGATTGTTCAAACACAACACTGATAATAAGGTGTATTAATATTCATGATACAAATTAAATAATAATAATAATATTAATACAACAAAACAAACAAAATAACACACTACTTAATATGTCTCAAACCAAATTCTTCTGATGTGTTAGGCTTGAATTTTGCCACCATTGAGAAACACCATGATTTGGTTCTTGTTGCTACAGTTTGATGTCTGAGCTCCTCTGTGCTGAGTAACGTAAGTGAGGTTGACAACAGGCTGTTTTCACATTCATCTCCTGAAAGAGGAAAGTTTACGCTGGGCTCACTGAAAATCTTATTTTGAGGCAAAGGCCATGATTTTAGCAAATGAATTAGAAAGCAATTGCACTCTGATATGCAACTATCAAAAATGTGACATGGAAACCTGAAGCCTCATGCACAAACACTGAGAACTTACAAAGGAGGAGGAAACATCTTGTATCCAACACATTTAATCCAACATATTTAAAGATTCTGGAGGAGAGAGAAGAAGAGGATGTAATTTTAGCAATTTTACCAGGATGATAATTTTTTTGTGTTTTTTTTTTATTAGCCAGATCCAAATTATTCAGGATTTTAGAGACACTTTGGGTGTGTTTCTGTCCATTCTAGTTAGGCCCTGTCCATGACAGTGTGGGAATACTCAGTAGCTGTGATAATTAACACCAATGTTCACTCATTTGTAGAAAAAGCTGATGTCTTCTCTAATTTGCAGGAAAGGTGGAGAGAACCTGGGTTGCAGCAGTGGGTTTCTCTCTAGTTTTACATTCAGGAGGAATGTGTTCGTTCTTACACTGGAAGGAATCTCAGGACTCCTCAAATGAGGGGGGAAATGGTGCCAATTATGAAACCGCATGTGGGTTTTACCTTCATTTGCTGGTAGTCCAATGTGAAAACGTAGGAGGATGTGATCGAAGCAGGACTTATATCTAAAGGAAGCCATACCCGCTCCACAGATTGGTTTGAGATTCAACAAAGCATGCTGTGAGTTTGTTCATGTGAAAATTTTGCAAGCTCTATGTCATCAAGTGCTAATTTACAGGCCATTACATCTAAAGTGTAAGTGAAGGTTTTGAATGTTAAGCCCTATTTTAAAGATCTTTCCTCCCAGAAAAGCCAAGAAATTAAACATTGGGCCCCTGTTTATCTGCCCAGGTTCTTGAAAAAAATTAAAAAAAAAAAAAAACGTATACTTCTAAGGTACCATTGTCTTAAGAGACAATGTGATTCCAAACCATTCACTTACACTGAACCCTAACATCCACACTATTATGTACTACTGGACTGCACAATACCACCTGACATGAAAACATAATGAACAATTTGATTAAATTGGATGCCAAAAAGCAAAAGCATGTCAATATATTCATATTCACACAAAAAACCTCTTCTTTCAACTGATATATAGGTTAGTTAAGTTAGCTGCTAAGTTAAAGTAACTATAAACTGAGGGATTTAGAGATAATGTTGATAAAGATGGAGACATGTAAGAGTGCTGAGGGACAAGCCCTATTGTCATGAAGACTCTAGTGTTGTTTGTGGTCGGCCAGAACGCACTGCAGTGCAGCACCGAAGGCATGGAGGAATTCAGAGTGACATATTTAAACATACTAATGTATGTTTAAATGTATAGCAGAAGAAATGAATAATAATCTGGGTTCAGACACAGAGATATAACACCACAAAAGGCAAGATCTGATACTGTAAATGTGACACTACATGATCCTTGTGTTGTGTATGAAGTGGGCACACAAACGCACTAATAAAATGGACAGATGTGTGGACAAAGTGTCCCAATGGATTGATCAGATTTCCCACATTTCCTTGCAAGCGATCTTTATTGTTATTATGCATCTGCTGCCAGTGCAGCAATCGCTGATCAGACTGTATGCGGGCTGGCAAAGAAGGCAAACATAACGTCATCTAAGTATTTGTTAATGAAAATGTCACACTGGCATACTTGAGAAAGCATTAGTTCAGCATGTAAAGAAAGTAAGCAAAGAAAGGCAGGCATAACTTACATATACTTTAGATTTAAGTAAATCTAAATAAACATTACCTTAAGCTGTCCTGACAGGCTGGGCACACTGCTGTCTAAGTAAGAACACTGTAATCCCTATTTAGAAGCTCAGGGAAACAACCCCAATCTTGATTGCCTTTTTTTTGTTTTTTCTTGGCTGTTTAAAAAAATCTATTTGGAGTGTAAAGTGTTTGCACAGATGATTAACTCCAGCTAATGATAATTAATTGGTGTTGTATTGCTCCTCTATGCAAATAAATGCTTATCTCTCCCCGCCTCAAGGAACGCGACCACCTGGAGGTGGCGGCTGCTAAATCGGCTGTAACGGAGTCCATTTAGCCAGTTCCTGAAAGGAAGGAGCTCCAGGTTAAAAGCCCCTGACGAGCTGAATGCCGCGGTCGCGGCGCATCCGCCGCTGACATGGGCACTTCGATCTGGGTCCCCGAGAGTGATGTACGCACCTAAGATAGAGTTACGGTGCTCGCTCAAACAAGGAAACACCTGCGTGGGGATTGATGGCCGCACAGCAAGATTCACAATGACCAACAGGGGAAACCACGTTATCCTTACAATTAAATGCACCACAGAATTAATTCAATTTGGACTCCCATCTTCTACACAGCACATTTACCCCTGGGGTTACCTGGATAAGTTGATAACAGGCTTTAAATCTTTAATAAACACTAAACACAATAAACAGAGCTTAGCTGAAAAAAATGTTCTGTAATCATCAGTCTGTCACTAAAAAATGGCAAGAGAGTATGGACCGATGCTATTAAAGTAATTCAATTCAATTTATTTGTATAGCCCAGAATCACAAATCACAGATTTGCCCCAACGGGCTTTAAAGTTTGTACAAATGCAACACAACATCCACTGTCCTTAGACCCTCACATCGTACAGGGTAAAACTCCCTAAAAAAAAACTTTAATGGGGAAAAAAAAAAGAAAGAAGAACCCTCAGGAAGAGTAACAGAGGAGGGATCTGTCTTCCAGAACGGACAAGCTGCAGTAGAAGATTTGTGTAGGTGGAAACAATACAGGAAAAATTTGACATTACAAACAGTAACCTATAAAACACTCTCATTGATCAGTGATCAAAGCTCCTTGATATTTTAAAGGACCTATCACAATTGGTTCATAATACAACGTAGTGCTGATTGATTGCCTGTTGATTAAAGTAAATTAATGAGGGGATAATAGTGTCTTGGGAGACTGGCATAGCTTTGACCACCTTGTACCGTGTGTCAGTGTAAGAGGTGTGCTGTGTGAGTGTGTGAGTGTGTGAGCACGCTGTATGAGTGGGAGTGAGATGACCTGGCCTGACCTCCCACTTGCCTTATAATGAAAAGCTGTCTCTTCTCAGATGGAAACTGTGACCCCAATATCCTTGAAATTACTGGAAACAGCTGGCCCTCTTTGCGGGGCCCCTTTTCACCTATCTCCTTTTCTGTTTATCACACAAACACACACATATACACACAATCCCATCACAAAGGATATTACACTATCAGCTTGATCAATCAACATCCCCTGAGGCACGTGCACCTTTCCCATCTCAATCATGCGGCTAATATACTCCCATTCTCCTTGCTCAATTTCACTCGGGCGGCGATGACGGAGGAGTGAACAAGCTGGCAAATTGTGGCGGGGAGCATGTGCGCCGCGTGTCACATTTTGTGACTAATTGCCACAAAAAGAGGGGGCTTGACTGTAATTTCCGGCGTGACTTTTTCAGATTGTGTTTATGCAGAGAAAGAAACGTGGCAGAGAAAAAGAAGGGAGAGCAGAGGGTTAATGGTTTTCTGTCAGTCACCCATGATGAGTGAGTCTCCACCTGGGATTTATGTAAAAGTAAATGATAATAATAGAGAAAGAAAGAAAGAAGAAAACCAACATGTGATTTCTTACAGCCTCATTCTTCCTTATGTGATTGACTGAATGAATGAAGGCAGGTTCATAAAGAAATAAGCTGCCTTCTTAACCTGTTCATTATTCAACCCAAAAGACACTAGATTGAGATGCAAATAGAAAAGGAGGAAAGGGGGTTGAAAAAAAGGAGGTGAAAAGGTAGAATGTACGAGCAGAGGAGCATAGCAGCATGGCAGGGAGGCTGTCAGGTCAAGCAGCCAAGGACGGGAGAATGAAACATCACTGTTTCCAAGAAATAGGCGGAGAAGAACACATCCCTGTTTGGCCCAACTTCCCCCTTGTCTTCCTCCAGGGAGATGAGAGAAGAGGGGGGCGGAGAAAAAAAGGAGAAAGAAAAACACTTCTGAGTGAAATGGAGTGAGAAAGAATGGCTTAGAGCTGTAGCAACATTCCAAAGAGGAAATGGCATTTATCCGGAGGAGGCGGCCTCTCTCCTTTAGTTGATGAGATGGAGCAGAGGCAGGAAGCATGTTTAAGAAGGTGTGAAAGAGGTGGTGGGAGAGAGACAGGAGAGGTCAGAGGGAAGATGACGAGGGCAGACGTGATTGGGCCAAATGGCTGGGACTCATTTCACACACAAACTCCCTCTATAATTTAACTCAGCCTGACAGGCATCCTGTGAAACAAGCCGGAGCCTGATTCCTCCAAGGTAAAAAAAAATGCAGTGTTTTGGATGAAATAATGGGTGTAATATCTAAAAATGCCATTTTCTCACATAGAAAATTGAGCCTTTTGTGAACATGGTTTTATACTGTGTCTACATACAACTAAAAACTAAATTACACCATAAAATGCCAAATAACAGCCAAGGCTTTTATTTGCTTTAATCACTAAACTGAAGAAAAGTTTATTTGAGACTAGGGTGTTTGGGCCAGGCAATTAATAATAAAATATTAGGCTACTTTCTTGACAAAAATCATGCCAAGCAAGAATTTCTGTTATTAAACCAATATGACTACCATATAACATACATTTTTTTTTCAAAATTCACATTACAGTACTATAGTTTACAGCTAATTGAAACCTGGCTTTATTATTTTAGTAATGGCTGAAACGTGTGTATTTATTGTAAATTGCATATTTAAATATGCAATTACAAAGTTACAAATATGCAATATGAAAAAAAAATTCACACTGAAATTCAAATACTTTGCTAACTGAGTAATGAAAATGAAAAAAGTGAAATAAAATAAGCCTCCCATTTCCATACTCACATTAGCCTAAAACAAAAAAAAATCATCTGAATTGGTGGAACACAAAAATATATATATAAATTTTTTTCCAACTGCTATCTTCTTAACAGCAATATTGACCTAGGAGGGCACATTTGTGTTTATGTGCATGGTATTTATTACATTGTGGAAATCCTGCCATCCTTAGAAAGCACTAGCTTAGCTCAACTTGGTTGGCTGACCCATCAGTTGCGCCTGTGCAAATTGGTCACATCTACCTAAACAAGCCTCACCTCTAAATATTGATTTGACTTAGATCATAAAAATGTATAATATAAATGTATAAAATTAATATTTTTATTAAAATAATAAAAAAAATAATAGTTTACTACTGGTTGCTACTCAGTTATATCTTTAGTGAAAGAAGAATGAAGGAGCTTTAACACCTGAATGGTGGTCCAATGGCAACCTAGATAGCACAAAAACTAACAGTATGATGATCATAGACCTCTGATTATCAAGGTGAATTGAGCACTCCTTTGCCAAGTCACCTGCAGTGTGGTACTGGCAGTTCTCCTGTGGAAGGGATGAGCCACAGGTGGCAAAGGTGCGAAAGTGGCTCAACATGTCATTGGAACAACACAATCACCTATGAAAAACTTTCACACTGCATGGTTGGTAAATAAGAAAGCCAAGCGAATCATAAAAGACCAAACTTGATCCAGACACTGTCTGTTTCCCCCTCTCCCCTCTGGAAGACGATGAAGGACAATCAAAAGCACAACAAACGGACTAAAAATCAAGTGACCCCCCACTGACAACAGCTGAAAAAGACTGATAGCTGTGAGAGATTCACACTTTATGTACAGAGTTACCAAGACTATCACATTGCACACATTGCAGTATTGTATATACCACTCCATGTGCTGCCACTTTATCACTAATCTACTCTCTAGGCCACAGTCAGGTTTTATCATGCTTCTCTCTATATATTTTTTTGGCATTATTTATTAAATGTTTATGCTTCACACTGCTGAACACTGCTAAGCACATTTAGATTATTCTGAGCACAATGACAATAAAAATCTAATCTAACTCTAAGACAAATAATATAGCCCAATATTTATTATATAATATGTTTCATGTCTATGAAGAAAAATAGAGCTGCAATGATTAATCGATTACAGTCTGCAACTATTAAATTTGTTTTCAACTAATTTGATTATTGAATAATTGATTACAGTAATTTTTAAGGAAGAAATTGTGCAAATTCTCTGGTTCCAGCTTCTTAAATCTGATTATTTTCTGGTTTCCTTGGTCTTATAATCATAATATATAAAACCAATGAGCTTTGGGTTGTGGACTGTCAGTTGGACAGAAAAACAACAAAACGTAATTGTTTCAATAGTCGGTAGATTAATCAACTATTAAAATAGTTTTGAGCTGCATCCCTAAAGAAGTCTTTGCAGTTTACAGTTATTCGAATGATGACTCCAGTGTTCCAGGTTGAAAGATCTTTGTCCAAATGTTTGTTGTTTTTTATTATATGTTTATGATATTGAAGGAAAAAAAAACAATTTGAAAATACAGAAAAGTGCTTCTTAGTGAGAGACTACCTCCTTTCACACAAACATAGCCACTATTTAAAGCAACCAGCATCTTTGGCTGCTTTATTTATATTCCTCTTTCCCACAGACAGATGTTTTTTTGTTGCACACAATGAGCCTGGTGCAGTTTTTTTCTTGGCAAATGTTGACAAAGGCTTTAATTCAGTGCACCGCAGCATGATTCCTCTGAAATCTTATGCGTGAGGCAGTAAAACCATTTTCATCAGGTCAGCGGCTCCAATGTAATTACTAGAAATCAAACCATGTATTACTGGATACAGCAAGGTGATTACAGTGACATGAAAGACTACTGGGAATGAACCCATTGTATATTGCCTGAGAGTGAAAGGACCAATAGTTTTTCAAGATAATGGGGGATTGTAGTGTTCACAAATGCCAACGTACAAGCCGAGCTTCCTGGAGCGTAACACAAGCGTTTGAATGTTCAATGTAAAACAAAAATCTTAAAGAGATCACCATGGATGATTCCCTCTTTTTGCTCATCTCTGCAAATTTCACAGCAATATATGGAGGAAATCCGTCGGTAATTGATCTCAAATGTCACAGACGACATAAACTGGGACCAGTCTAGACAGAATTAACGCTTCATTCAAACAGGAGATGAAGCGAGGCAAGAGAGGGACAGAAGATGAGCCCCCCACTTTCCAATACTGTAACGCGTCTGCTTGTGTTTTACTCGTCTCGTCTTCTGTCAGCCATCCACTGGAGCTGTGAGCCTTTGCGAGCTGCCGCCTTCAAAGTCTCTTCTTGCCTTGGGCTACTGGTGTGTACGACTCTGATTTTTTTTTTTTTTTTTTTTTATCGCCCTCCCCAACGCGCAGACCCCCATCACTGCTGTTAGGATTCATCTGGGTCTCCTGATCAAAGGAAGCAGTGATCTCAGAGGAGAACTCTGATTACTACCGCCCGAGGCAAGCCACCTCAGCCTTATCCCACCACCATCATCATCATCGTCGTCATCATCATCCCCCACTGCAATCAATATTCCATCACGAGTGCCGGAGCTACCACCTTCCTCATGAGAACATGTGGCATACCCACAGTACACAGAAAGGCATAGATACAGCATACCATCATACATAGTAACAAGTGCTGCTTAATAGTGTCTTATTCAGCTTATTTTCTTCAATAAAGTGAACATCATAATGATAGATATTTAAAGGTGCAGTGCGAATGATTTAATGGCATTTTCCAGAATCTAGTGGAGCAAACCTGACATAAAAGCAATATAATATCCATGGGTATGTCCTATATTCCAGTTCCTGTTGTCATGTTGGGCTAGTGAAGAAGAGCTCGTCTCCATTTTCAGATACCTCAGAGTGCAGCGGGTCTGCAACATTAACACGGGGCAGCCGTGGCTGAGATGTAGAGCACACTACCACTGGTAGGAATCGCGGTTCAATTTCCACGTCGATTTTTTCTTGGGCAAGGTCCTTAACCTCAATTTGCCCTCAATGGTTGTGCCATACGTGTGTGTGTGTGTGAATGTGCGTGAAATGTTTAGCTTCTTAAAGTGGTACGTTGTGTGTCAGCCACCGCCATTAGTGTGTGAATGGCTGAATGAACACTTGTAGTGTAAAGCACCTTGAGTGGTCAGAATGACTAGAAAGACAATATACAAACACAGAATATTGACAGTACATGGAGGCACTTTACAAAAAGGAGCAAGGACGACACTGTGCTGTTCTTTGGCACTCACACTGCTGACAAGGACAGACTCAATAAAGTCATAAAAGAAAGCAAGCTGGTACTAAAATGGACACGACTGATCAGGTGGAGGAGAGGAGAATGCTCTCTAAATTGAACTAACCATATACGACCTGACGCATCCAACTCTGTGCCCTGCAAGTGCTTCCCTGGCAAAGAACTTTTTGCATACCAAGTATTTTTTTTTGTTTTTTTAGGATATTACATTTCTTCTTATTAGTACTGCAATTTGAAGTATTTTTAATTCATCATATTTTACTTTTTCTGGGGATATATTTTCTTATTTTATGTGTGGTTGTGCAATATATACTGTATATATTTAAAAAAATCCTGTGAAGCATTAATTCATCATTTATCCAGTGTATAATTAAATCAAAATTAGAATTATTTTGTTTTTATTACCTCAGTTTGAGAGGTTTTTTGTATAAACGGGTAGCTTCATGTCTTGCTTCATGTGGCGCTGGATGTTGGATTGGTTGGAAGTTTTTAAAAGTATGTTATTGTCTATGTCTGGCCTCCTATGTAGGCCTGGCTGAAAGCCATTTAGATATGGCTCCTCTTATGCTGTCACAACTGGAAGTTAATAATCACCCATGGACCCCATAGCTAAACCCAACAATAGAGTGCTTGTACTTGACGTCTGTTTCTCCAACCAACCTCCAGTGTGACATCTTACAACAGTGTTAGGCTAATCAGAACAGAGCTGGCATTTGGTATTGAAGGGTAGAAGCCAGACTGCATTACTGCTACAGGTCTAACTAGGTGCTTTTGGACCATAAAATTGAAATATTAAACAGGGAAAATGGGAAAAAAGGTCCACCCACATTTAGCAACAACAGCTTGGAGACTTTTTTCAGTCTCAAGTTGAGCGAGGCATTAAGAGACTCATTTTTGAGTCTTATAACATCACTGTCTCTTTTCTGACCTCAACACACTGAAACACAAAAAGCAGACTGGCGAAGAAAGTAGTATACTCACGCATCAGCAAAAATGTGATCGGGACTCTCGCTAATCAGCGAGGTGGATCTGAGAGACCCCTCTTGTGTGTCTGCTAAAACCTGGCCAGTGACCCTCCAACTTATAATACTGCTGCACCAGATGCTACAACAAACCCACAAAACAAGGTGTGACATGGCTCATGGACTATCAGTAATTGGTTGCCCAAAAAATGTTGATTGACCACACACAAACAACAAATAAAAAGAAAGACATATTGAGCCCTTTGCATCATCCTTTCCACAACTTTTCAAGTATGTGTGTAGGATATCATCACACACATTACACGGACAATATAACGATTTGTACTTTCTGTTGAAATGACGTTTGGTTTCCCTTCTCCTGACAGTTCTATCCCAGTTTTAATGCTGGCACATCTGCTTTAGGGTGTCTAAAAAACAGCAAACATGGACAGATACACACTCAGGGAGTATTGTGATGATTTTTAATTGCAAACGTAAAGTAAATGCTGCTGTTTTGTTCCAATTGCATTCACCATGCTGATTTGTGCTTTATCCATTCTGCTTTGTGTTTCTTTCATAAGTGCATGTGAAGTCAATTCATTACATTTTCCACGTTGAAGTCCAAAGACAATGGCTGACAGCTTCTCGCATTTATCATCTTCATGAGCTAATGAAGAGTAATTTCTGTCTTCAGACATGCTACTGTGTGATTTTTGTTTGCCACTTTTCCACTAACTTATACATGCCCTCCTACACACACACACACACACACACACACACACACATATTCGAGTGAGTACATAACTTTTGTAGTAAGGCTGAGCTCTGTTCCCACTGCATATTATTGGTTAGAGATACATGCTAAACCAACAGATGCCAAAAGCTGTTTACTCATGTATTCAGTCATCTCCTGATCCTGGAACCCTCTATACATCATCTAGCTCCTCCTCTATGCCTATGTAACTTCTTTCTTGTTGATAGCTTTGATTGTGGCTGTTAAGTGAATTGCAGTCAACATCCTTTTTTCCTTCATACAGGCCAAACAATAATACAAGAGTGTGTTTCTGATCCTTTGTTGAGGAAATAAAGTGCGTTTTAGCTGTTTGTGTGCTCATGGTGGCCAACTCATCATTGTAGTGTCGATTTTTTTGTTGAGAATTGTGAGGTGGTGGATGGAAGCAGCTAGCCGCCTCATTAGATCAGAGGCTAGTTTCTGCAAAGGCTTTCTAGTTTAATAGCACCCTTTTGGTTGTCCAGCTACCAGCCATTTGTTGGGGGTAGCCTTAAGAAGCACGCATAAACTCCTTTGACCAGAAAAAAAAACACCTCATTTTTCAAGTTTCGTTTGTACTCATTCACTCTTGGGCACTAAAAAGCACATTAATATGTGAATCACCACACAAATTTTTCCGAAAGTTACATATATACACATATAGTCTCTTTAAGTGAACAGTTATTTTGAGTCCCTTTTGTTTTTTTTTTTGTTTTTTTTATTGGTCCCTGATACCTGAGTGGTGCCCCGTCATGAATGAATGAAAGACCATTTTATTTTATATGCTATGTTGTGGCCCATCCCAAAGGATTATATGACACTTCAATCATTAAACAAAAGCAATAGCAGGGAAATGGCCGGGCAATAAAGTAACCCTTTGCGACACAGATAGAGAGAAAAGATGAGCTCCAACAAACCACCCAGCAGCCCCATATCCTCACGTGTCCAAAATACAAATGAAATATATACATAATCTGCATATTCCTGAGTATATTGAGCATAATCCCAACTTCAAGTAAATGTTTTACCTTAATCCAGGTTTTCATCGGGCAAATGGCAAATCTTCGTTACAATATTCATTTCAACCAGCCAGTCCAATCCTTTTCTAAGAATTCTGGAGACACATAGGTTACCCTTCGAAAGAACCATTAAAACGTTCTTCTGGTATTCCAACCATACCGACTCATTTTTTCTGTCAACCTTATTAAAAAGGCGAAGAAATCATAGAAGGGGCAATACAACACACAGTGCATTCATTTTCAACTCCCTTGAGTTCACAGAGGTTGCATATTCTATCCTCTTCAGTGGTGCCCATATATTGGCCTGTCTCAGTATGAAGGCAAAGTCTGCCAGGTCTGATTTGAGCACATAGAGGAACCAATTTTTTATTAGACATGTGCCACTTTATCGTATTCCAGAGACACAGCATACACATATTCAGTGTACCACATTGGGCTCCCACCCCATGTCTCCTATGACATCCAGGGTTGGTGCTTATGATTATGATTATGTGTCACATGGCTTTTATGCCAGCCATTAGCTGGGTTAGCTGCTACTTTATTCCCCACTATCATAGTGTACTACTGAGGCCGTAATTTTGACTTTAAAAATGAAAAATCTAAATTTTCACCTTCTATAGATAATAATTATTGCTTAACCCTAAGCCTCTATGCATTATGCTGAGTCATAAGACCAACATTCCCCAGGCACCAAGTGAGAGAGGCAACTGTGTTGAAATTCACTTATCATACCCAACCACTTATCATCCAGACTTTGCAGGGCATCCTATAACCCGGAGACATATAAAGACAATTTATTTTATTGGCAAATATCTGACAAAGTGGCAGGAATGGCGAAAGAAGACAATCCCTTCTCAAACCAAATTACAGAGCTGAAAGATAAGCAACCGACTACTTGAACATAAATCACCTCAAAAAAAAAGTGGGGGTCTGCTTCTTTGTGTTGTATAGGTGCCTTATTAATGCTTCATTCATGACTCACTCAAGTCAAGTCAGTTTTTTTTTGTATTGCCTAAAATCATTACAAATGGCTTTATAGTTTGTACAACATGATCTCAACATCCCCTGTCCTTAGATCCTCACATTACTGGGGTGATTTTTCAGTTTCAAAGTTCTGGATGCCCTGTTAGGCTCAAACAATATCCCAAGGAACATAAATAACTTGATTACTAAAAACCCTTGATGCATAATCTACATATCTCTTATATTGACCATGCTTTATTATGTAACTTATCTAATTCAGCACACCTGATCATGCAATAGATTGCATGTTTGTGGGTAGTATAAAAAGAAGCATTTGTTTGTACATATGCCCTTGAATTATAAACAATATATTTGAGGTTCATTTTGTATATGTGTCTGTGTGCTAATGCGCATCAATGTCAATGTATTTCTTACTCCAAAATCCTTAAGTATGTCTCAAGTGAACACTGATGGATGTCCCTTGCTCACACCATCATTAAAAGTGGAAGCCACATAATTACTAAGGTTAAACGGGGGCTTGGGAAGCACATAAAGCTCTTGTTTGTCTAGCGCATCATTCAATAATTAATTTGTATTTCTTTTTTTTGCTAACTCTTGTCCCCTGCCAGAAACCTGCTGGGCTGGCAGAGGAGATCAGAAGGCTTTAGCATTCAAGCTTGAACATGAAAGTCAATGATAGATGATGCATTAACTGGAAGTTCAATGCCTCCTGCTACGAGGACACATTGGAGCTTGATGTGAATTTTACAGCTTTTTTGTTAGATCCAAGAAAACCTGCTCACTTGTACATGGGAGGATATGTGTTTTCTACTTTCCAGAGAGACTAAAAGACAAAGACAATGAATAACCTGTTCAGATCTCTGAGAGTAAAAGTAACAAACTCCAGCCGTGAACCTACTTGACCTAATTTCTCACACTTGACTAAGGCCACAGCACTGAGATAATTTTCCTCTTCTGAGATTTCATGCTCAATTAAGCTGTGTATCCAGTTTGGCTTGAGATTCAGGTACTTTTTAACCATGTTCCCACCTCGACAACCAGCTGTAATGGTGAACAGAAATTGTTCACACACTTGCCTATGTGCTTAAAGTGTTACTGGAGGATTCCACTAGAAGGCACACCGGAGAACTAATGATTCTTGAGAAAAGGCACTTATGGAAATGCACCAGCTATTTACGATCCTCGATCCGGGGGCCCGGCCTCAGTCCTGTGCACCTTCATTGCCTTATGGAGGCAATGCAAAACAATCCATGGCTCATGAGTTTCACGAGTACTATAATGGGTCATGGTCAACAGCGGCAGTTTGCAGCGTCAGGGAGCCCTCAAGGAAATGGAAACCCTCCCGGCCCCTCTGAGAGGAGGCCACATTGGTGGGGTGACAGGCAGTTGACGATGTGATGGACCTGGAGATAAAAGAAGCAGATATAACTGTGTGTGCTGTTTTGCCTTGATGCTGAGATATTTTGTAGCTCCCTAAAAAAGACCAAGGTTACTGTTACATTTTTTGAAAGCTTGCTAAATTAAGTCCACAACAGCACTTTTTTTTGTCTGTTTTGTTTTTTAAGTAAAATCACTCCTTTTTACACACAAATAATCCAGACCAATAAAACCCAAGCAGGGAATAAATAATGAAGCCTGACATCATGTCATTTGCCAAGAGGAGACGGGATGGGTCAGTGATGATGAAATCATAGGTCTATCCTTGCTATACATCAGATAAGACTCAAATGGTAAAAGAGAACACTTGAAGAACACATAACTTCCCTAGTAAGATGCTTTCTCGCAGGTCTAAAGTTGTATATAATTCTCTAGGTGTCTAAGGAAGGGAGGAAACCTCCATCTATCAGATATAAATACAACTTCCAGATTTGCATTATGTAAACCAGGGCTGCCCAATCCTGCTCCTGGAGAGCTACTATCCTCTATGTTTTAGGAATCTCCCTATTCCAACACACCAGATTCCAATTATTCTTCAAAGCTTCAGCTACCTGATTGGGAGTCAATGATCATGCGAAAAACCTATTGCAGCATAACTATGACTAGGCTAGCCAGGAGCGGCTGCTAACGCTTCTTCTAACAGGAACGTTTTTAACCTATTCTTAAATATAGGAAGGTGTCTGCCCCCCGGACTGAAACGGGCAGACAATTCCACAGGAGAGGAGCCTGGAAGTTGAAGGCTCTGCCTCCCGTTTAACTTCTAGAAATTCTGGGAACCTCCAATAAGCCTGCATATTGGGAACGTAATCCTCTTGATGGGTGATATGAGACGAAGAGATCCCTAAGGTAGGATGGCGCCTGATCGTTGAGTGCTTTATAGGTGAGGAGCAGGATTTTAAATTTTATTCAAGATTTCACAGGAAGCCAGTGTAGAGAGGCTAATACAGGTGAGATATGCTCCCTTCTTCTAGTGCCAGTTAATAAACATGCAGCTGCATTCTGGATCAGCTGGAGAGTCAAGCCTGGAAGTAACAAATGCATGGATACGTTTTTTTCTGCATCTTTCAGAAATAGGAAGTGTCTGACCTTTGCTATGTTGCGTAGGTGAATGAAGGCAGTCCTAGAAATATGTTTTATGTGGGAAGAGAAAGACAAGTCTTGGCCGAAAATGACTCCCAGGTTTCCACAGTGGAGCTAGAGGCCAGGGAGATGTCATTCAGGATAGCTATATCACTGGATATTGAGTTCCTCAGGATTTCGGCCCTGAGTACAATGATTTCTGTTTCGTCTGAATTTAGTAGAAGAAAATTGCAGGTCATCCAGGATGTTATATCTGTAAAACAAGCTCAAAGTTTAGTTGATTGGTTTCATTAGCTATTTCATCTGTCGTTACAATAACTACATTTGAGGGCAGATTAGTGCCAGTGGATGGGACAAGGTGATAAATTCTGTCTAGTTGTCAGAATTTCCATGAGTCCATGAAGTCATCACTATTAAGGGTTGTAGGAATTCGTGGATCAATAGTGTAGTTACATTTAGTCAGTGAAGCTAACGTGCTGAAGTGGAACTTTGGGTTGTTTTTGTTTTTTTCTATCAGTAGAGTAATAAGCAGCTCTGACATTGCGTAGGGCCTTCCTGTACATTCGGAGACTCTTTTTCCATGCGTGTAAAGCTTCTTCCAGTTTACAACACCATATTCGTTCATGCCTCCGAGAGGTTAACTTTAGTTTATGGGTGAGAGATTTATACCAGGGTGCGACTATTTTTTGTTTAACTTTTTTTTGGGGGGAGCGATGGAGTCAAGGGCCATTCGCAGTGAACTTGCAGCGCTCTCAACAAGTTGATCTATTTCAGATGGACACACAACAGCATTTAACTCCATAGTTGTGGTGAGGCAAGGCAGGGAAATAAATACGGAGGGAATCACCTTTTTGTATTTAGATATAGAACTGTCAGTTAGGCATCGAGTGAGTATGCTTTTTTCAGCTGGTGAGTAGTTTAATAGCAGGAATCCAAAAGTTATTAGTTAATGACCTGACAGGAGGGGATTCTGTGGGAAGACAGATAAGTGCTCAACCTCAATGCTGCATGTCAGAACAAGTCAAGGGTGTGGTTAAAGCAATGGGTGGGCACATTTACTCTCTGAGAAAAGCCGATTGACTCCAGTGAAAAGAGGAAGGCAGAGCCAAGGCTATCACCGTCAACATCAACGTGAATATTAAAGTCAGCTGCCATGATTATTTTATCTGTTCTGAATACAAACATGAGAGATACTCTGAGAATTCGAATTAACATTCAGAATATTGGTCCGGATTGCGGTACACAGTGATAAATATCACTGGTTGTAGTGATTTTGGGTGGGAGAGACTAAGCACAAGGCTCTCAAATGAAGTGTAGCTACACTTCGGTTCAGGGTTGATTAGTAAACTGGATTTGAAAATGGCTGCAACTCCACCACCCCAGTGTCACAAGGAATATGAGTGTTAATATGGCTGGGAGGAGTGGATTCATTCAGGCTGGCATATTCATCAGGATGCAGCCAGCTTTCAGTAAGACAGAGCAAGTCAATATTATAATCTCATATCATATCATTCATTAACAAAGCTTTGGATGACAGAGATCTAATGTTTAGAAGTCCACATTTCACTCTCCAATTCTGTTGCTTTATAGCTATATTAGTGCTAATATTAATCTACATACTAATATTATTGTATATACTAGGTCATCAAATCAGTGTCAGTCAAGTCTGTCAGCTAGGTTGCCTGGAGGGATGTTTTTATGTCCAGTATGTGTCACTATTCAGCGACACAGTATCAACACAGTTTTGCAATGTATCGAAACGCTTCATGACGCCTTATTGACCCATCACTACTAATGACTATTTTTATTCAACTAACCAAATGAATATTGAAGTTAAAAATCGATTAGATATTTGGTTCATAAAATGGTATGAAATGTTGATCGCTTTTTCCCAAAGCTGAAGATGCAACCTAAAATGTCTTTTTTTGTCCAGACCATCAGTTTTTGTCCAACCCAAAGATCATCAGATTACTATTATAAGACAGAAGGAAACCAGAATTTTGGACATTTCCTTCGTGAAAATGAATCAAATCAGTTAAAATAGTTGGCGATTGTAATAGTTGTCAACTAGTCAAATAGTCGTTAGCTCCTGTAATTGTATAGCAACCGTGACTCATCCTACATAATACAGATACATAATTGCGGAATTGCTCTCTTAACTTGTCTTTGCAGTTACCCCCATTGACCCCTGAGCCTATCACATCACCATATTGCCCCCTACTGTTCATGTGAGTGTTGCATTCTGTGGTGGCCGAGCGCTCATTTCTGAGGACATGCACAACGAAATGGTCACAGGATACACAATGCACCCATAGCCATAGTTACTTACTGTTATTAGATGTTATGTGCTGTGCTTTTTAATGATGATCAGACTGTAATCTGAAGTTGAAACAAAACAAAACATTTGAAACGAGCAGTGAAACTTAGCATGTGGAGGTCATTGAGAATGAGGGTAGTGAGCACAACAGAGATGACAGAGGCTGTGTGTGCGCTCTCTGAGGCTGCAGACACCTGTCACCAGGGTTATTCACGATGAATAATTGCAGAAGATCTAAACCTAAACTCAATAGGCTAATAGCTACACCGCCCCTTTCACTGCCTCCCTTTCAAGCCACAAAGGGGATTAGGGTTCAGGGTCCGAGACCCACTCACACTGCAGGACAAAGCTCCTCATCAGGGAGGAGGAATTAGTTAGGGATGGATGGAAGGAAGAGAAGTATAGAAAGCCTACAGAAAATCAGAGGACTTGGAGGATGGTGAGAGAATAGCAGAACAGGGACTGGATTTAATGAGACCTCAGCTGATTACTGGACAGAAGACTATAGGTCACTGAATCATGACATGCAAAACATGCACCCTTTGTTAAGTGACTTTCTTGTTGGAGATATTACATTTAAATGATCAATGATGATTGATTGTTGATTAATTAATGTCATGCCAGGGATTTTTTACAGAGCTCTAGAGTGTGACCTAAAAATACAATCTAATGTATTCTTTTTTCCCCACTGTTAATCATTCAAAAATAGTGAATAATACTCAGATAATGGACAATATTAACATTGTTACATTTGTTTCACAGAAAAGAAGCACCACCAATTGTAAATATAAAAACACTGATCACCACAGCTTGGAGCCTCTTACAGACCTTGACAATCTGAGAAGTGGCTTTACTGTGGTATTAACCCAGCACATGGGCTGATAATTCAGCCTATATTTAGAAATTATATATTATAACCTATTCAGGGCTGGTGACATTAAACATGTGTTCATCATGGCAGGGCAATGGGTGTGGACTGACATTCCCCCACAGGCACACAAACACACCCACTAGAAGGACTCTTGGTGGAAATGTTGGCTGTTTCACAACAGAGGTACCACATAGAAAATGTCATAAAGGACCATGAACAAACTTCTACTACTACTACTTGTAGCTGTGGACACCAGTAGACTCATCACCTCAGACAATTGCTTCTATCTGACCACCACCATCAGTCTGTTTAGCTAGTGGCCTATGAGAGGTAGGTCAAGGTAGCTCAGTCATTTTCTGAATTTCTGTCGGTCAGGCAATTAATGGACTAACCACAGCTTTGGTTTAGATGTTCTATCCTGAACATCCTACCCTGGGGTCTTCTGTATCAAAGACTGTACTGCTTCTCCACTGAACTGACCCACAAAATTTGTAAAAGCACATATCAAAAGGTCGAAATCTATGTGAAATTGAGCGCAAATGCATGAGCTGCCTACTCTTCCCCCCCTAATCACTACGTGAATTGTTATGAAAATGAGTATAAAAGTAGCCTGGAACCCTGGTGCTGTCCAAAAATGACTAACATCCTTCCTAGCATTTGTGATCAAGGTGATTTCTGAGGTGGAGGACAAAAAAAACACATAAATAACATTGACTACAGTAGATATATAATGGAAAAGGGCAAGTAGAAATAAGAATATTTGCCCTTGGAAATAAACCTTTCATTTTCAACTTAGCTTCGTTCACATTACCATTATTATTCTCATTTAGGGTAGGTTGAGGAAGAAACACTGAGTAAACAGATGACTAATTTTATGACACTGAACCATGTTATCATGTCTTCCAGTCACGTTTCTGACCAAACTACAGTACTGAGAGAGCTCTTTTTAAGGGTTTCTAAACATCCATCTCCTTTGCATCCATAGGTAACTACTCATCTGAACATAAATACATAAGTTCAACTCTGGAGCCTCTATTATTCAACATTTACATAATCCCATTAGCTAAAAATATATAAGAAAACAAAATAAACACAAATTCACATCAGCATATCACCAGGGATATTGAGCATTGAGCAAATCAATGATTGGATATGCCAAAACTTTCTCCAATTAAACACAGATAAAACCCAGGTAAACATTTTTGGAACCAAAGAAAAATTATTAAAAGTTAGCACTCAGCTTCTGTAAGTGATAATAAAGCCCACAAATCAAGCATTTCAACAGTCACATCAAAACCACCACAAAGTCAGCATACCACCACCTGAAGAATATATTTAGGGTAAGCAGCAAGACTTGGAAAAGCTTGTCCATGCTTTCATTTTCAGTAGACTGAGTGCTGTAACAGGGTCTTAATCAGACAGCTGCAGCTAAATCAAAATGCTGCCTCTAGAGCAGTGGTTCTTAAAAAACCTTGTTTTTTAGGTAATATTCTTGCAAAAAATAAAGCTCTATGTTGATCAATATACAATGCACATAAACTGTAAATGAAAACATTAACATACAAATCTAGTCCTACTATATACGACTATAAATAGATAAGTATGTTGGACTGAGACTGTCATTTTGTATATAAACAGTATCTTTGCATACACAGAAAGGTTTACTACATCATATTATAATCAGCCAATCAAAACTAACTGCTTTAAATTCTGAGACTAATGACGGTTTGTGTAAGTGCACTTAGCATTTAAAAAACATGCAGTATCTGTTAAGGAAATCATCTGCCTGAGCAGAAAAGAAAAACCTGAGATTCAGCCCCCATTATAATCAGCACAAAAAAATTAAATGAGTCATGTTTTTCCCTCATGTTTTCAAAATGAACCGATTTAAATCCTGAGACTGTGATGAAAATTTGAGCATGAGGTTTTAACATGGAGCATTTGTTAAAGAAAATCATCCCTCTGAGCAGAGAGCAGAAACAGTCGAGATACCCTCTCATAATCAGGACAAAAAAACTTCAAGTGGGTCAATATCAGTGTTCACCTCAAATGTTTAATACTTACTGCATAAATCCTTTGACTTACACAAGCCCTCCCCTGCTACTCTTCCTGAGTATCTGCAGGGAGGTGCGGAATTTGCAGTATCTGGGGAGGCAGGTAAGGCACTGAAGAGGCTCAGACAAAGTAAAAGAAAAACAGATAATTTCACAATTGCAGTTTTTTTAATGTTGTTGCTGTTTTAACACATTCTCTGAGTAATTTGTGCAGACATGTGCACCGCACTTGTCTTGACAGAGAGTGGAAGAGAACAGTTGGTCTGAAATGAGAGAAAGTAACATTCTGGACAACATCAGTGATCACATGAATGCTAGGTTTGATCATTTTTGAGCTAGCTTTCCTTGTTTTAGTGGATTGATGAAGATTCTGATGATAGCATACTGCAGATCCTGTCAAAATGTGTATGGATGTGTTGGGTTCTTGGACATTGTTAGCCAAAAGGCTGCTCTCATTGGACTTGTGCAGCTCACAACCGCTGAGGAATAACTGTAAATCTGCTGGACAGCTTCTCAGCTTTTTGGCCCAGAAAGATCTACTACAGACTGTTCCTGAAGCGACAAAGTTTTTTTTCCCAGCTGGTGCTCGCTATAAAAGTGTTTGTGGACAGCTACAAGCGTGTTTGTGGACTTTGTGTTGATAAGACTTAGTTGGAATAAAACAGATCCAGGACGACTTACCTCCTTGGCAATAATCTCCATTGATGCAGAGAGATTTTTAAAACTACAAGAAAATAAGGACACCAAAGTAACAGATGTTTTAAAGTAAAGGAGATAGTTATTCTATATTGCGAACACTTCACAATGTTGCTGGCTTTGTGTTTTAAGTGGTATTACAAGCCAGATGTCTTGTTTACCAGAGGACCTACATTATACTATGTGACAGTATATCTACCTATAAAGCAAGGAGCATCTGCCCGTGTCTCGCACAGCTGTTCGTCTTATCAACCTTAACTTCTGGATTTAGTTTGCGCATGGTATGATGGGGGGGTATCCTTTTTAGGGGCTAAATATTCAAAGCATCATTATTACCATTACAAGCTCAGCTTCCTGCTTCCGAAGAGTGTAGACGTGTCTTTGCTTCCTCCTGCTGCTTATGCTTTTTTGTCTTTTAATCATTTTATCTTTTTCCACAAGTCTTGGATATAATTTTGTCTGCTTCTTTTAAGGAAACCAAGACTTTTTAATCATTTTAACGCCTTTTTACAATGTATCTAAAGAGTCAGCGACTACGAGTTTCTCAACATGACCGAAGGAGTAACTCAAGCAGTGTGAGAAGCAGTGAAAAGACTGCTTCTCACAACATAAAGTTAAATGATACCGTGTCTTTTCCAAGACTTGACTATAATCGCCTTGGTCCTTAACCAAAACGACGTCAAAATGTCGGAATCGATGCCATAACATCACCTGGAATTAAATTAACAAACAGATTTTTACCACTGTCGGATACAAATGGGACTGAGTCTAACAATGAGAGACTCAGGAAAGAGCAGCACCAGGACTGAAAAACTGTGTCAAGCGTCAAGGACACTTTGCTGCTAGGAGATGGAGCCATATCTAACATAAACATGGGGAAAATGATAACAAGCAGCTATCCGAGTGCCACAGTTTCTGACATCACAGAGGCACTACCAAAGGAACTAGCTAAGCATCAAGGTGTGAAACAGCTGATCTTGCACGTGGATGCAGTGGACATCAGAAATGGACAGTCTGAAATCTTAAAAAAAGATTTCATCACACTCTTTGAAAGTTTGGATAAAGTGACATTACCCACGTTTATTAGTGGACCTCTCCCAACCATCGACAGGAAGGTAAACAATTTCAGCCGGTTGTTTCAGCTGAACACATGGCTATCCAACATCTGTGAGTCCAGAGGACTGCATTTTATTAACAACTTTAACCTGTTTTGGCTTCGAGGTGACCTTTTCAGAGGAAAAGGCCCGCACCTGAACGGAGGGGGAGTGAGGGTTCTGACGGAGAACCTCCTCCACGCTCTGAGGCGACAGGGCAGGCCTGAGCAGAATCAGGCCTCTGTGCGGCCACAGAGAGAAAAGAGGAGGAAAAAAAGAGCTCCCTCTGCCTCACCCAAGGACCCAGCAAAGAGTTTGACCAAAACAGCACCAGCAACAACAAAATCTGCATCCATGGTAAAGGAATCAACTGCTTCAGCTACAGCACCAGCATCTCCGACAAAGGACTCAGCCACTGCAGTTGCAACAACAACACCTGCCTCTCCGGAAGTGGACTCAGGCGCTGCAGCTACTGCCACAGAACCGGCAAAGGAGTCAGCTGCTGCTACAGAAACATCTTTATCTCCGGCAAACGACTCAACAAAATGTGCATCGCCTGCTAAGGGTTTAGCTGGAGCAGAGACTACATCACCTTTACCTTCGCCCTCACCACAGTCCCCACCTGTTACATTGACACCCCGTAGTGACTCTTCATTTTCGTTTCCATCTCCATCGACACCTTTGAGATTTCCAAATCATTGTGAAAGCTTGATCAAATCAGGCACTAAAATAGTTCCTCTTACTCCAGACATGGTTAGATCAAGGTTTAACCTTAGATCAAGGTTTAAATCCCCAAAGAAGTACCATGCTCCTCCCGCTCCTAAGCCTGCTCCAAGAAGCAGAGCCCCCCCAGCTCGGCCTCCACCACCGGCCCAAGCTGTTATCTCCAACAGCGTCACTGCTGCTGTCTAGGATGTAAAGGGCCTCTGCGTTGCTACCACTCACTTTAAACCCAACTGGAGGTCCAGGGAGGAAGTGATCTCTACAAAACCAATCTGTACTGTCACATCACGTAGACTAAAACAGAGAGGGACAGTCTGAGAGTGTCTGAGCAGAGATATCTAATCCATATTCCATGTAAGAAGTTAGAGCCCAACCCAGCCCAGGAAACTCAGATCAGAATCAAACATGCTGTACTCAATGTCAGATCTTTAAATAACAAATCTTTCTTGATTAATAATTTTATTTCTTCTAATGATCTTGATTTTATGTTCTTAACCGAGACGTGGCTTGATAATAGTACAGGTAACGCAGTCCTGATTGAGTCTACTCCACCTCACTATACCTTTGAGTTTGAAACACGACAAAACCAAAGAGGTGGGGGCGTTTGTAGCATTTTCAGGGAGAATATAGTCACCCACAAATTGTCATTTGGGTTGTTTTCCTCATTTGAGTATGTGTCTGTCAGAATGGAGCTAAAACAAGCGTCCATAGTTTATGTCACCATCTACAAGCCACCTCAGAATTGTTTTATTGATGATTTTTCAGAACTACTTTCAGTTTTGTGCACTGAATTTGACCATTTTGTTGTAACAGGTGATTTAAATGTACATGTGGATGTAGCCAGCGACAGACAAGCTAAAGAACTCAATGCTGTCCTTGAAATGTTTGGTCTAACTCAGCATGTGACCGAGCCCACTCACAACAGAGGGCACACACTGGATGTGCTCATTACTAAGGGGGTTACTGCTTCAAATGTTAATGTCATGGATGTCGCATTATCTGATCATTTTTGTTTGTTCTTTGACCTGTCTGTTACACCAAAGCCGGCAGCTGGGCCAAAAAAGGTTCGAAGAAGACTCATAAATGACAAAACAAGGGCACAGTTTATGGAAATGATTGCTTTTGAAAATACCACTGGTTCTAATGTTGATGATCTGTGGAACTCCTATACA
Source organism: Eupleurogrammus muticus (assembly GCA_036785175.1). Lineage (NCBI taxonomy): Eukaryota > Metazoa > Chordata > Actinopteri > Scombriformes > Trichiuridae > Eupleurogrammus > Eupleurogrammus muticus. Next base: position 2,873,861 of record JAYKQN010000020.1, on the reverse strand, counting down.
TCGAGTGTTTTAAATGTCTTGGACACTATTGCCCCTTTCAAGGTTAGAGAGGTTAAAAACAGGCAAAAGGCACCATGGAGAAATGATGACTCAGTCAGGGCACAAATGAGAGAGTGCCGGGGAGCCGAACGGAAATGGCGCAAATCCAAACTCCAGGTTGATCTAGAGATCTATAAAAAGAAGTTATGCATGTTTAACCAGACTTTGAAAAAATCAAGGGAGAGATATTTCTCCGAAATCATTACCAACTGCAAAGGTAACGCTCGAGTTCTGTTTGCTACAGTAAACAGATTAACAAACCCTCCAGCTTCACTGCCCTTAGAACTAATTTCTACATCAAAGTGCAATGAGTTTGCGAAATTCTTTAGTGATAAAGTTCAGAGTATTAAGAATGCAATCATTCCCACCACACAGATAATAACCCTTCATCCACCTAAACACCTCGAGCTGACACATTTCACTCCTGTTACTGACAGAACAGTCGAAGAGATCATCTCAGGTCTGAGTTCATCCACATGCTGCCTTGATGAGTTACCCACTGGATTTCTAAAGTCTGTGTTGAACAGCTTATTAGTAGAAGTTACTAATCTAGTTAACATCTCATTGGAGACAGGAACATTTCCAAAAGCCCTGAAAACCGTGGTTATTAAGCCTCTACTAAAGAAGAGCAGTCTTGATGCCACAGTTTTAAACAACTACCGTCCCATATCAAACCTGCCATTCTTGGGTAAAGTCCTCGAAAAAGTTGTTTATCGGCAGCTAAGTGACTTTCTCCTATCTCACAACGCTTTTGATACTTTCCAGTCTGGTTTTCGACCTCACCATAGCACTGAGACAGCTCTGATCAAGGTGATAAATGACATCCGCCTGAACACAGATGCAGGCAGAGTCTCAGTCTTAGTTCTGCTGGACCTGAGCGCTGCCTTTGACACTGTGGACCATGATATTCTTTTACAGAGGCTGGAGAACTGGCTGGGAATCTCTGGTCCTGCTCTAAACTGGTTTAAGTCGTATCTTGAGGACAGAACTTACTTTGTTGAAATTGGAAATTGCATTTCAGACAAAATGTCTGTGACCTGTGGTGTTCCCCAGGGCTCGATCCTGGGGCCCCTCCTGTTCAATTTGTACATGCTTCCGTTAGGCCAACTAATACGCAGCAACAATGTGTCTTACCACAACTATGCAGACGACACTCAGATCTATGTGTCTCTGACAGCAGGTGAACATGGGCCTGTGGATTCACTCTGTTGCTGTATTGAACAAATCACTGTGTGGATGCAAAACAACTTTCTCCAGCTAAATTCAGAAAAAACTGAAATAATCGTCTTTGGGCCACTGAAGCAAAGAGAACATGTAATCAGTCACCTTCAGTCTCGTTCTCTAAAACCAAAAACACAAGTTAGAAATCTAGGGGTGCTAATGGACTCAGACCTGAACTTTCACAGCCACATAAAGTCAACAATATCAACAGCCTTTTACCATCTAAAAAACATTGCCAAAATCAAAAATATAGTGTCTAAACCAGACTTGGAGAGACTGATCCATGCATTTGTCTACAGCAGGTTAGACTACTGCAATGGCCTGCTCACTGGTCTCTCTAAACGAGCTGTTAAACAACTACAGAACATTCAGAACGCTGCAGCTCGAGTCCTGACTAGAACCAGAAAATATGACCATATTAGTCCAGTGCTCATGTCTCTGCATTGGCTTCCTGTCATTCAGAGAATAGACTTTAAAACAGCTTTACTTGTGTACAAGTCTCTTCATGGTCTAGCACCAAAATACATCTATGACATGTTAGAGCCATACGAGCCATCTAGGACCCTGAGAACCTCAGGGACTGGTCTCCTGCAGGTGCCCAGAGTCAGGACTAAACATGGTGAAGCTACATTCCAGTTTTCTGCAGCTAAAATCTGGAACAGTCTTCCAGAGAATGTGAGACAGGCCTCAACTCTGACAATGTTTAAGACCAGGCTGAAAACAGTTCTGTTTAACCGTGCATATGAAAACTGAAAGTATCTTATCTACACTCTTCACTCTTTTTTAAATTATTGATGAATTCTATGTTTTATGATTTTCCTTTTGTGATTTTATGTATGTTTTGCTCTCCTTTTGTGATTTTGTGTAACTGTAAAGCACTTTGAATTGCCCTGTGTATGAATTGTGCTCTACAAATAAACTTGCCTTGCCTTGCCTTGCCTTAAAAACCCATTGCCCATAAACTCCCCTTGTCTCTTAAGCTACAGACCCCATTTTGAATTACAACTGGAACATTCCTTTGGGGCAGGTCTTCCTCTCTCTCCCTGTACCTTACCTTGTGTCTGATACTGTATAATAAGAGCAACTATGCCAAAAAAAGAAAAAAAAAAAAGGTTAAATTCCCATAGACTTGCATATGTTATCCTGCAGCAGCACTTTAGTAACAGTGTATAGTTTCATATCACTGCACTGCACCTCATGTTGCTTCCCAATTTCTTTTTGCACCGATCATGCAGCCTTTGCAAGTATTGTAATGCTGTTCGAAACCACACGCTAAAGTGCGGTCGTTTAGTTACTTTCTCCCTCATGCCAAGACATGTTCACAGACCATCACCACCATCAAATACATTTGGTCTTGCATCCCACATCCTGATGTCAGCTGATGGGTTTTTGGATTATGTACTATGGCAGATTAAGCAAAGCTTGCTTTTGTGTCCTACAAGGCTAATAGAATATGCAGTGAGATAAAAATGTTATTGCAAACATACTGAATAGTGCCTCATTTTATGCCACTTTCTCAAGGCGCTCCCAAATATCTTATCTTATAGTGATTACAGGTCTTTAATGGAACTGAGTTGGCCATCTGGAAATGACCTGTGTGTCAAGTTGATGATTTTCAATATTTCATTGCTGCATTGGGAAATCGTAGCTGTCATCAGGTTTTCTACCGGCTGGGTCTTTTTATACAGGATTTTTTTTTTTTTATTTATTATTTTTTATTTTTATTTTTGATAAAGCACACCGACTGATAGTGAACAATTATTGATAGAAAATTGCTATAGACTTTGCTATAGGCAAAGTATTTTTTAGGAGATGTACATAGAATAGTGTTGTGGTATAGTAAGGGATGTTCACAGCTGTGAGCCAACTGTGTGACTCTGAAAATCAACATTTCAATTCAATTCAATTTATTCGTATAGCCCAGAATTACAAATGGCAGATTTGCCCCAATGGGCTTTACAGTTCCTACATTTCTTAAATAGTTTTCTCTGTACTTTTACTTGTAATTCTATGTTTCCAAAATAAGGTTTAGAAGAAAAGTAACCAAACAATCTTTGTTTTTCTGTGGAGATTCTGAGGAGATTTAAAGTAGGACATTATGAAAATGAGAAATTAAAGCATCTAAGCCATGTTGTAATAAGACTTATCTACATGTTTATTTAACTCGCTTGTGCTTTCAAATGTACGTGATATAAAAGAAGTGCAGTAAAATTTTCAAAATACAAATTACTTAGCAGATTCCCACATAGTACAATCACAGACTTTATTTAATCATTTTAAAAATACTCATTTTCAACATAGTTTCATGTAGTTTTCCACAAGGGCACATAAGAGCATGACACGGGATGAGAATACATAAATACATAGGCCAGTAAATCCAGCCTGTTAGACCCTCACATTGTACCATGAAGCCCTCCTCAAAAAAACATTAATGGGGATAAAGAAAAGGACAAAAAATATCCAGAAGAGTAACACAGGAGGGATCCCTCTTCCAGGATGGACAGACTTGCAATAGTGTGTAAAGGATAGAAAATAATAAATTTACAGGGAAGAAATCGCTGCTTGTTTTAATGGGATACTGCTAATACTTTTGGCATCACAGAAACTCCCGGGTTCCTCCAGTGTGAGTTTTATGTCATGGAGGCCAAAAAGCTGAGAGGACCAATTAGACCAATTTTGATTTGTCTCCATGGAACGCATATTGCATATTGATGATAAATACAAGTGCTGAAATATGTTCATCGAGGTGGCTAATTTACTTCCACAGATCTGAAGGAGGTGTGTTTTTAACATCTACATCATCTCCAAAAATACAGAAAATTTTTGCAATAAGAGACTGCTTTATCTGGACAGTCTACTCATGGATAGGGCATTACAAAGCAAATATGGTGTAACATCTGTGGAACCTGGGCTTCACTGTAAACTGGGGAAAAAAGAGCTCTCCCTTTCCCTCCCAGCTCTTCATTTATCAGGGAGTGGAGCTAAACTCCCGCCAGCAGGAGAGCTCGGCTCTCGCAGCAGAGGACAGAGGGTCTGTCATCGCTCCTTCTGCGTGTAACACCTCACAACGTGGCGGCAGCTCTGTCAGCAATGCAGCTGTTAAGCATGATGTCTGCAGGCCATGTGGTGATTTACCCACAGGGCATGAGACAGGTAGTTTATTCGTCTGTGCCTAGATCCTGTACACCAATGCAGAAGCATGGGTCCTGCCTGATGGCTTAGCATTTACTGACATGTCTTTTTGAGATGGGAGATCCATCACAGGTGGTGGTAGTGGTGGGGATGACAGTCTCTCTACATTGGAACTTCTAGCTGTGTGGAAAAGTAAATCCAGCACTTCACCCCCAGCTGTTGCAGGATCAGCATGCACTGATCCGTGCAGACAACGAGGTGACAGCAGCTCACAAAAATCGCCACATGGAGGACTGTGATCAGTGCTGAACATATAGCCAGATGATTACTGCACTGGGCTCACAAACACTTGCTCTCCATCTGGACCCCATGACAACCTGAACCTTTGGATCAGGTTTTGCTCAAATTTCTGTCACAACTCAATTTTTAGGCCCTTCATGCCTCAGGACACAGGCTAACTGACTGTGTCCTGAGGCATGAGGTTATTTTGCTATTTAGCAACCAAACCCAACTATTAAACCTAAAGCATCACTAACATTGGATGGATCCTCAGCAAGGAGGAAGCCATGTCTCACCTCCTCTGCCCTCTGGGCCTGTTATGGTTCAAGCACAACTGCCAATGCGGCGTTCCTGTGTTTTGCACATGGCAGGGAGCAATCTCAAGATCTCACAGGCTTTCTCTGTCTGCACAGTGCCTGTTAAACTGTTCGTGTGAGGCTGTTTCAAGGATATACCTTTACTCTGGCTCTAAGCCCTCAGAGAGCATTTAAGCCATTGGAGTCCCCCAGAGGAATGACAGCAGAAGACATTTACACTGCAGCTTCATGGTCTTCTTCTTGGTCTTTGATTTGTTTATAGGGATGTTTCTCCTGTTTTTCACTGACCAACTGATGCTTGCTTGATGCATAAAGACCTGAACTTTCATTTCAACTTTATCACAGCAATAGGATGAATTATTTCCATCCCTTATTCTCCTACTCTGTCCCCTACTAGACTATTACTGTGCCTGACCTTTGTCTGTGCTTCCACACAGTTGTAGGTTGATTTATACCCAGCCAACTGTGGCCATGGGATTCTCTGGGTGCTTCTGGTGTGACATTAAACATGATGCAATGCAGAGGTGTGAGTCTCCTAGAAGTATTGTTACCAGTGTTTAAAAATACTTCTGTACAAGTCAAGGGATCAACACACACTCCAGCTACAACATGATCTGGTTGCAGATGGTGTCACTGTGCATTGCTCAACTATTCAGCACACTTTGTACAAGGGGATGCTGTATGGGAGAGCAATGTGGAGGAAGCATTTTCTGCATGCATGCCACAAACAGAGAAATTCCCAATCTGACTTGTTTGTTGCTTAATTAATAGAGTTTAGTCATCCTCCAAATAAGTCAAAACAACAACTGCAGGAGAATAACCTGTATGACAATGGAGGGGGATTTTGGCTGCTCATTACATAATTACATGATCCTTGTTACCTCGACATCATTGTAAATAAAAATAAACAAGCTTTCCAAACATGAGATACAATTCTAACAATATTGTGCACATACTTTTTTGCAGTTTATAATTTCCAGTGTAAACAAAGGGCCTTAGTGCAGATAAGGGAAAAAAAAACAGAACCCCGTAAATCGTCCAGTTTAACATTTAAGGCAATAATTCCACTGGTGTTTGTGTTAGTTATATTTGCTATAATTATTCCATGAGCATCTTTTGTTAAGCAATCAGATTGGGCTCAACTCTCAAATCACAGTCTGCTCGACATTCTGTTACCTCACCTGGAGCACAGCACGGTTGAAATAGATGATGTATGTGACAGATGTGCAGCAGCTATTTTAGTTTTAGAATTGCTATTCAACACTTCTGAAGAACATGAAGGACATGGTCATGTGTCTGTGGAATGCTGGGGGTCAAAGGGCAGCAATGCTAGAATAAGCCAGACATTCATCGGGCCAAAAGCTCCTGTCGTTATTCAGCAGTATGCGTGACCTGTGAGTTAAGGCTCCGCTGGCTCTTGGAGTGCCTATCAAAGGTTGTCCCAGGAAGGCGATATCCATGACCAGGTCAACCACAGGTGGTTGTGCACCGCTGTGCACACACAGAACATTAAACATGCATGGTAAAGCTAAAAAGAGGATTGATTCGCAGAGAATTTGACTCCAAAGGCTTTGAAAATGAATTTGTGCTTCATAGAGTGGAACCTCTGGTGGATGATGGATCACAAGGATGCCTTTTTTTTTTTTTTTTTTTTTCTCACATGCAATATGGAAGAGAAAAAAAGTTGTGGGCTTTTATCATTTGGAAATAGTATTTATTATATATATATATACACACATAATAACATGTGGTAGCATAGAAACAGTATTTTGGCAAAATAATAATAAAGCTGCTGTTGAAATTGAAATCCTCCTCATGTTGGTGGATTTATTTTATTTTCCATCCCCTTCTGCCTTTATTTGCAATAATTACATTAACCAGTGAGATCCCAGCAGAACGACAGAATGTTGCTACAGATCACTGAGAACCACTGTTTAAATGAGCAATTGTGTACTCAAAGTAAACAAATAGCGCTGGCTCAAACACAGAAAGAGTCAAGTTGTTTTCATTTTAACAAACACAAACTCAACTCAAATACCAGATATTTGCTGGCAATTAGCACTCAAATTGTTGTAAATAGCTATTTCCTTTTATATATAAGTATATCAAACAACCAAAACATCCAATGAGCAATGCATCTGAGTCTACCTAAAGGAACAGAAAGCAAATTCTTGTTGTTATAATCAATATGTTCTCATATACTTTCTGTATTAATGGCCTGACAACAAAAAAGATGATTAACTGGATAACACTAAGCTTTCAAAATAAAAGAAAACACTCAGGCAGCAATTTAAGACCTGACACAAACTTAGTCTCTTTAGCAACTTATGAGAAAATAAGACAACAAATTGATGTGTGGAAATGTTGCTGCCGTTACTCACTTTGTGACAAAGCCATTTGCAAATGAATAACAGTTGCAATCATTTTTTGGTATTTTTTTGTGTTGTTCTCACTATAGATTTTATTAATAAGTAATATATCTAAACAGGGTAATTACTTTGATTTTTTTGAGTACTTTCTTAATTATTAATACCAACCTGTTTACAATCGAGTTTAGTATGTTTACATGTACTTACCAGGTAATGATTATATACATATATATATATATATATATATATATATATATATATATATATATATATATATATATATACACTCACTGGCAACTTTATTAGGTACACCATGCTAGTAACGGGTTGGACCCTATTTTGCCTTCAGAACTGCTTCAATTCTTCGTGGCATAGATTCAACAAGCATTCCTCAGAGAGTTTGGTCAGTCACAGTTGGCGCAGATTTGTCAGCTGCACATCTATGATGCAAATCTCCTGTTCCACCACATCCCAAAGATGCTCTATTGGATTGAGATCTGGTGACTGTGGAGGCCATTTGAGTACAGTGAACTCATTGTCATGTTCAAGAAACCAGTCTGAGATGATTCCAGCTCTATGACATGGCGCATTATCCTGCTGAAAGTAGCCATCAGAAGTTGGGTACATTGTGGTCATAAAGGGATGGACATGGTCAGCAACAATACTCAGGTAGGCTGTGGCGTTGCAACAATGCTCAATTGGTACCAAGGGGCCCAGAGTGCCAAGAAAATATTCCCCACACCATTACACCACCACCACCAGCCTGAACCGTTGATACAAGGCAGGATGGATCCATGTTTTCATGTTGTTGACGCCAAATTCTGACCCTACCATCCGAATGTCGCAGCAGAAATCAAGACTCATCAGACAAGGCAACATTTTTCTAATCTTCTATTGTCCAATTTCAATGAGCTTGTGCAAATTAGCCTCAGTTTCCTGTTCTTAGCTGAAAGGAGTGGCACCCGGCGTGGTCTTCTGCTGCTTTAGCCCATCTGCCTCAAAGTTCGACGTACTGTGCATTTAGAGATGCTCTTCTGCCTACCTTGGTTGTAACGGGTGGTTATTTGAGTCACTGTTGCCTTTCTATCAGCTTGAACCAGTCTAGCCATTCTCCTCTGGCCATTTCTCCTTCTCTCAACAAGGCATTTCCGCTCACTGGATATTTTTTCTTTTTCGGAGCATTCTCTATAAACCCTAGAGATGGTTGTGTGTGAAAATCCTAGTAGATCAGCAGTTTCTGAAATACTCAGACCAGCCCTTCTGGCACCAACAACCATGCCACGTTCAAAGTCACTCAAATCCCCTTTCTTCCCCATACTGATGCTCGGTTTTAACTGCAGGAGATTGTCTTGACCATGTCTTTCATCATGCCTAAATGCATTGAGTTGCTGCCTTGTGATTGGCTGATTAGAAATTAAGTGTTAATGAGCAGTTGGACAGGTGTACCTAATAAAGTGGCCGGTAAGTGTATATATATATATATATATATATATATTTATATATTTATTTTATGTATACTATATTAAAAGGGAAATGTGCCTTTTTTCTATCTTTTTTTGCAGTCCTTATAGAATACAATGCTCAGGTTGTAAAGTTGTCCCAAAAGATACATAGCTAAGTGGTTTTGAATCATGAAGTATCTTAATGAAGTGTTTTAAACTTGTGTCTGTGCTTTTTATTGCTGGTTTTCTCTCCTTGGGGGGCACTTCTGCAAGAGCCACTTTCAAAATATAACAGTAAGAACCAAATCTGTTAAATCACAAAAATACAGTTTTGTTGGCAATCATTGTTTTCTTATATTTTGTGCAAAAGCACACCAATGTCAGTTATTTGTTTATACTTGCTTATTCCTCACTGGGGTACCAGGGGTCTGCTGGAGCCAATCCAGGTGAGCACATTAAAGGCAAGAGGCAAGATACACCCCAGACAGGTACCAGCATAGCACATACACTTACACCTACAGACAATTAGGAATGTCCAGTCAACCTCAGTTTTCTGGACTGTGGGAGGAAGCTGGAGAACATGAAACTACACACAGAAAGATCCCAGGCCAAGTACTTGAACCTGCAACCTTCTTGCTCTGGGGCAACCAATGTACTCAGTGCCCCACCATCTCCACCATAAACTCACGCATCCGACACTTCTATAACGTACATTACATTCAGAAGGATTGAAAGTATATGAAGCATGGAACGACCCAGTAGCTGAATGGTTAGGGCATATGCCACATGGACATAATATGCTCTGAGCAGCAAGTCCCCTGTATGTCTCCCAGCTGGTCAGACCCTTACAGCATGTCTTTCCCTAATTCCCCCTTTACTGCCTCTCTATTACTGTCCTAGCTAATGTAGGCTTTGTCTGTAGGCAATTATACATATATTGCATTTCATTTACAAATACAGCAGCTTCTTTGCCATTGGGATTGTGTACATTGGCATCATGGCACGCTTCTCATATTCATAAGAGACCAAGCTTATCTGCAGGTCTCAACGCCCACTTAAAATGTTTGAGCTGGGAAGCCTGTAAGCCTCTATTTGTTTAGTAATTTCATGACTCGCTAACCTTCCTTCTCTGGGGCACCTCTCTGAGTCAGATGGAGACTTCTGTATGTTTGCTTATAAAATGATATTACACATCACCTCTATGTATGCCCATCGTTCCCACACCTTCTCCATATCCTTTCTCCAAGCCTTCTACAAAAGGCGTCTCAGCCAATGCCCACATGTAAACAGTCACCATCCATGAAGCAAAAATCATGTAGATTCTCCAGCCTGCATGAGAGGTTAATGAAGCCCAGAAAAAGCCAAGTTGAAACAATTAAGGGAACTGGAAGGTAAAACATGTGCTTGACTGGCAATTGAGAAACTACCAAACATGTAAAATGCACAAAAAAATGTTTCCATTTGTCACTGACTGACTAAGCAGTAGTGATGGCTCCCGGCAAAATGAGTCATTTTCCAATTGGCATATTCAAGTGTTCTTGGGCCGTGGCATGCACCATATCAGCTATATTTGCATTTCTATTAAGTCCTTACAGGAAGTGTTTAGCCATAATCAGGGCCAATAGCCTGAGGTTCTTCACCTCATCTGGCCTAATATTCTATATCTGTGGTCGTTAAAGAAAATATGACATTCTTGTGATTCGGTTTTGTAGTGCCAATAGCTCTTGACAGCTACAAGAATATTGACTTGATACTCTACATTAAATTGTCTTTTGAGTGTTTGGTTGTTATTTATATATTTGAGGACATCAACTAGTCTCTCTCTCTCTCTCTCTCTCTCTCTCTCTCCTGAATACCCTCACATGACCACCACTGCAGGGTGTCCAGACCATGGACTGTAGATTAGATTGTATTTATTGTCCCCGAGGTGACTGAACAATTATAAAACATCAATACATTGCACAGAGACAAGAACTGTTAATGCCACAGTTACAGGGCAGGTAAATAAAACTTTTACACCCAGTCTGTACATTTATGACACTTGAAAAAAGGGAATTATTGCCTTAATCCGAGTATAACTGGACAGCTATGGTGCAAGTAAACATGTTACTCCAATTAATATTGTACTTCTCCTACTCCTATTATGACTCCCATATAATGTGATCAGACTTTGGTTTTCTCCAGCGTATATACACTTTAATCAGACTTAAACTAGACGATGGTGTATAACAGAAACACCCAAGAAGGTTAGTGACAGCAGAAGAATCTAATCAAAGTATCTTATCTGCACAATAAGTATAGTGTACATTTAATATGAAAGATTATCCATTTAGCCACAGTTGTGTGTTAATAACATGATGATATAATAGGCCAACTGGTAAGGGGGCCATATTAACACATTGAAATGACAAATATCACCCCCTAGTGTTGAGGGAGGACACGTTTCCATCAGTAACTCAATTTTCTCTGTTGCGTGTGAACTGTAACAAATAAATGTCTGGGTTTTATTATCTACACAGGTGTATAGAGGCCCATTTCCAGCAAGCGTCACTCCAGTTTTCTAATGGTACATTGGGGTTGCTAATTGCATTAGGAGCTAATGGATGATTAGAAAACACTTGTGCAACTATGTTAGTACAGCTGAAAACAGCTTAGCTGGTTAGATGGAGCGTTCTTTGATGAAGGCAAAATTTGAAGGAGAAAATTAAATGAAGATGCAGAAAAACTTTTACTCTCTTTTTTTATCTCTTATTGTCTGGCTGCTTCAAGTCGGACAATAAAGAATTGCAGAATTGCTCTAAGGACTCTCCAGCTGATCCAGAATACAGCTGCGTGTAAATAACACTAAGGCACTAGAAGAAGGGATCATATCTCACCTGTGTTAGCCTCTGGCTTCCTGTGAAATCAAGAATAGAATTCATTAGCCTCCTCCTCCTCACCTACAAAGCTCCTAATAGTCAAGCTCCATCCTACCTTAAGGATATCATAGTTCCATATCACCAATCGAGAACACTGTATTCCGAAAATGCAGCTTATAAGAGCATAATCTTTAAAATTAAAATGGAAGGCAGAGCCTTCAACTATCAGGCTTCTGTGGAATCATCCTCCTATTTCAGTCCAAGAGCCAGTAACCCCTCCTAAATTTAAAAACAGGTTAAAAGCTTTCCTTTTTGAAGAAGCTTATAGTTAGGGCTGGCCCTGACTAGTCTAGAATATCGTTATGCTGCTATAGGTTTAGAATGCCTGGATCTCATGAGATACTCTGACCTGGAAGAGAGATCCTTCTCTGTTTCTCTTCCTGATGGGTTCTTCCACTTATTATTTTCCCCTGTTAAAGTTTTTATTTATTTATTTATTTATTTATTTATTTATTTATTTATTTATTTATTTATTTATTTATTTATTTATTTATTTATTTATTTATTTATTTATTTATTTATTTATCCATCCATCCATTGTCTATCCCGCTTATTCCCTTTCGGGGTCGCAGGGGTCTGCTGGAGCCTATCCCAGCGCGTTAAGGCGAGAGGCAGGGATACACCCCAGATGGTCGCCAGCCAATCGTGGGGCACACACACCATTCACACACCATTCACTCTCACATTCACACCTATGGGCAATTTAGAGTTTACCAATTAACCTGAGCATGTTTTTTGTATTGTGGGAGGAAACCGGAGTACCCGGGGAAAACCCACGCAGACACGGGGAGAACATGCAAACTCCACACAGAAAGGCCCCAGACCCAGGCCCAAGGCGGTCTTGAACCTGCGACCTTCTTGCTGTGAGGCAACAGTGCTACCCACCGCACCACCGTGTCGCCCTTATTTATTTATTTATTTATTTATTTATTTATTTATTTATTTATTTATTTATTTATTTATTTATTTATTTATTTATTTATTTATTTATTTATTTATTTATTTATTTATTTATTTATTTATTATTTTTATACACGTTTTATTATGACTGTGAGGGTCTAAGGACAGGGCGTGTTGTGTTGCTTTTGTACAAACTGTAAAGCCTATTGCAGTGATCAGTGCAGTGGGCTGTACAACAAAAATTTACTTGACTAGACCTTTAAAGTTGTTCAGCTCATTATATCAGGCTTACACAATTTTAGGAATAATTATAATGTATCTCACCTTGTACATGGTCACAACATTTAGTAATTAATGTTACACAACAAAATTTGCACTGCACTGTTTCACTGTTTCAAGAATACAGGACGTAGATTACTTCATGAAAAAGCTAAATAGAAAACAATTGCCTTGACTTGAATGTTTACAAAATGTCATACAGAGCAATGTATTTCAATATTTTGCCATTCATCTGATAAGACACTAATCATTTTTTGAAACTTGGATTCTTCCTTGGATCCTGCTTTGTGAAATAAACATTTCTTTGCCAATTCGGTTGGACTGCATTTAATTTAAATGTGCCACTCCTCCCACCCGTGACTACTGAAACACAGATGAATTCCCTTTAAAAGCATGACTACCTGATTAACAGCTCAAAGTGAAAGACACACAACCATAACTTCTAATCAATCTAGTCATCCAAGAGCTAGACTGTGATTGTTTAGACAGTTGTCAGGTGCCAAGACTCCCTTTAATCTGAACGTCAACTCTGGCATAAATTGCCTTACGCATCAGAATGTCGGCAGACACCTTAAATGAACTGGGAAAATGACTCCAGTGAGAGAAAATGAGCTACTGCTATGAAATGACATAGACATGACTAATAAATCTCACCCACCTTCATCATCTCACCACTCTATTTGTCAAATCAACGACTAGCTGCCCAACAGAGGGAATGAGATAAAATTTTATTTGAGTTTTCAATGTCTTGACACCATGTAGACACAAAAAGGTTCATCTCTGCATCCTGCCCTTTCCCCATCTACTCTGTTGTTCATGTATAAATGTATTAATTATGACATTTAATCATTAAAATATCTCATGTCTCCATTTCCATGTCACATTGGCAATAGCAGGGTCTCTCATGTGTTCCTTTTGCTTTTTGCTTGTTTAAAAATAGATATTAAGGTAATTGTATTATTTATTATGTTTCTTTTATTTTTCAATTTCTGTAAAACATTCTGTTGAGATAGAGGTGAGTTAATATTCATCACATGTATATGGGGTAGTGCTGTGTGAATAGATACCGACATAGCAATATTTCATATTATTTATGTTGTAGAATTAATTCTTATAATAAAAAAAAATTGATATTGTAGCAAGTTAGAGTAACTTTGTAGTTCTATAATTAAAAGTAAATAATCTTGTCTGAATGGAAACACAAAGACATGGTATGTAATGTGTGTAGGAATACTGTTTTTTGTGTTATTTTTTTTTTCAAAAATAAAGAAAAAGAATGAGCTGACTGATGTCTTGGATTCATTATGAAGCTATAATGTATATAAAACGCACTATTTATTTGAACAAAGTATCAGTATCAGAAAATTATTGTTGATACCAGCCTGAATTTTAGTTGTTAATGGATTGATGGAAAACAAATCAGTGGTATCACACATAAGCATCATGGTGTCCTATGAGAGATGTAGTATTGTTTCTGATCATATATTTAAGACTAGGGTATTGTGAGCTTTTATTGCCTTTTTTGAAGGGCTGACTGAAAAAATGTTGAGAACCACTGCTCTAGATAACACTGGCTGGGATAGTTGGCGGGCCAATAAATAATGGCCTGGGCAGGAGGGAGCCTAGGTGTTCTAGGGGAGCCATGGATTTTATATGTGTGTGTATGGCAGGTAGTGGAAATGCTCTGGAGGCAGGTATCTCTCCCTCCGTAAATTCTTGTTAATCCATGGTTTACTGACAGGTGTTAGTGGTGGCGTTTCAGTTTCACTGCGGCATTCTAACAAATTCACCAAATGACTTCTTGCTGTCCTTCACTCTCTCACCTCGCTTACACCCCCCCCCCCTTTTCAGCACCGAAACATTGACAAACACACATCCACGCCTGAACACCTGCCTCCCTCTCATTGCCATCAAACCTTGGCACGCTTTCAGTCACTGTTTATTTGAGTGGCAGGAGTTTTTTTTTTTTTTTTTGATTTGGCAGGCTGAAACACTGTCACCAAGTCACTCAGCCACTACTGAAGACAAACACGAGCCTTTGTCTCTCGCTTCACATCAATTCAAGGCCTCCAGTCTCCACCAAATGTCTTTTTAATGAAAACTGCTTCGTCTCATCACTCAGCGAGTGTCTAATGGTTCCTGTATTGCTGCAGGTACTGGGGAGAGGTAGGGACGTCTGGCACAAGCGAGTGGAACCCAGACCAAGACAGATAACACGTGCGCACACATACCCACAAACACTTTACATTTCAGCCTTGCTGAGTATCAGGCATCCAGAAACACAAGCAATTAGTTTAGCTCCTCTCACAACCATAGCAAACAGGAATGGTGTGGGTTGTTAGAGCAAGATATTTCTGAGTTCATTTAATCATCAGAGACAGTGAGGTGTGGGTAAAAAAAAAAGCCAATAGGAACAAAGCAGTTTTCAATGAAATGGAGTGGCTAATGAGCACTGAAGCCCAAAAATCAGACTAGATAAACGAGAGTATAATCATATACATACACATAATCATGCATGGCGGATGGAAACGGCATCAGTGATGACTTGATTGCATCGTACATATATCCCGGAATCAAGACACAAAGGGCAAAATCAAATCTTTACATCTCATTTCCCTTCCCCTTTTTTTTAGGACTCCTGTCATCTCCTTATTCTCCTGCCTGGTGGCTCATTGTCTTCCCCCACCTTTGCCTCACCTCGCCTGCCCTTCCTTACTCTTCGCCCTATTCTCCTCTTTGAGTGGGGGATTTGCTGATCCCGATCGCACACACACACGAAAAGGAGCAGGGATAATCAGCTTCCTCTCTCTCATTCATCCGGAATCGGTGCTCTTCAGAATTCCCACGCGATGTGGTGCTTTTTTTCCCAAAAAGCGGGAGCCATTATCCCTCATCTGCCCGGCCACTCATCCCTAATCTCCGGCTCTTTTATGCCTGGCTGTCCATTTTCTGTGCTTCCACACCCACACTGGCAGGATGAATAGTCTTTGGTTTGAGACAAGGTTATAATGCTTAACCCCCGTAGAGAGCAAAACACACACCCATCTAGTCAAGTTATTTCAGCAAACAATATGCTGCACATAACGCAGAAGATACTAAGTGAATACTAGTAGTATGCATTAGAGACTGGTAAATCTGAATTTAGCCAATTTCTTGGTTTGTCGTGACCATTCCAGCATTGCTGATGACCTGAACACAGTAGGAACACAACTGCATACTTGGGATTTTATGGCAAATTGGCTAGATCCATGTATTCTTGCAGTACAGATTTTCCTTTTGTATGCGTACTGCACACAAACACATACAGAATTGCTACATTTTAGCCAAATCAATACTCGCTGCTAGTAAAGCAGGTGGTTTTCAAATGTGGAGCCTGGTGCTTTTCACACCTCACGTTAACACTCATTTCAGTTGATTAGAAAGACATTAGAATGATGGATCCCTCCTCTGTTGCTCTTAACACTTCATGAGTTTTTTTTCCATTTCCCTTTTTTTTACCCTGTTAACATTCTTTGTTGTTTGTTTGAGGAAATTTGTCCCTATTGGAATGGAGGGTGTAATGACAGGGGGTGTCATATTGCTGTACAGACTATAAAGCCTCCTGAGGCGATTTGTGATTTTTGGCAATACAAATCACATTGACTTGACTTGACTTGTGTTCAGATCTCTCTTCCCCGCTCTATATGCAAATGACTATGTTCATACACTAATTTCTGTTTGCGAAGATCAAACATGTTGTCATTTTTAACCGGCACAAGGCAGAAATGCACTTTCTGTGCCTTCCCATTCACAAAGAGCAAAATCAAAACTCTTCATTTCGAACAAGCTTCCACAAGATTTGATTTTGTGCTTCTTGTTGATTTGCACTTTAATATGATGCTGTTGGTGCCAAGTGAGCATATAGGTCCACAAATGCAGAGGATGGCCCAGGGCAATTGAAAGGTTGTGGGGGTGTTGGGTCAAAAGACACTGAAGCCTCGCTGCTATCAAGGCTATAAGAACACAAACGCAATGTCTTCTACGAAAACCACATTCAAAAACTATGTGTACTTCATTTTAATTATATTTTGAATACTTAAAATTTTGCTTTAAGGCAGAATTGAATTCTGTTGACTACATAAATCACTCTCCTGTTAACAGAAACAAAATGAGGATGGAAGATAAAGGTAAACTTTTAGGCAGAAAACGACAGATCCTGCTGTAGACAAAACAAACGCTAGCTAATAAGGTAAAATAAATAGTCTCTATCCAAATTTGAGAGAGAGTGTGTGAGTATTGAACAAGATTGTGATGAATGTTTCACCAAGAGTCAAGGAACTTCTGCGCAAGCTGCTTTTGAAGCATGGAAATCCTTTTGTAAGCTTCCTGCATAGACAACCATTTTCCCAGGAGCTGTGGATGTGTGCTCACTTTAAATTAGCTGTGTCATCGACTTTTAGGTGAAACCTCCAACCTCTCACTAGTCTTCCAGTAAAGAAGCTATTGTCTAAGGACTATTGTCCACTTTGCAGTCTCCATTGTCCTAATATTTCCACAGACAAACAAAGGGAACCTGTTTGTTATCAATTAATTGTTGTTGCTGAAACTGCTGCATTTTTCTGGACCTTTTCCTTTTACTAGTGATGGGTCAATGAGGCATCATGAAGCCTACCATTACATTGCAAAACTGTGTTGAAACTGTGTTGATACTGTGTCGCTGAATAGTGACACCTGCTTGATGTAAAAAAAAATCCCTTCAAGCATCCTAGCTGACAGACTCAACTGACACTGAATTAAGTCATTGTATTGTATATGGCATTACTACATATTTTCATTTCAATTATATTTTAAGTGTATTTGATATTTTTAAATACAGTCAATAAATAATGTGAACATGTGTCATACTGTGAAAAATTAAATGATGACGCTGGAGTGCAGAGGAATTGTAGGGCAAGCCGAAAGAGGTTTGGATACACAGTCTTTTGGTTTGCTCAGTATTGCAAAGGATTTTGGGACCTGGTAACATTGCCCTCTGCCAGGTATCGCTGCACCTCCTGGATGGCATCAGTTGTGGCACTTGTGGTCTGCCTGCCCACTTCCTTGTCTAAATGTTGCCAAATGTTATCTAAAAAAACAAAAAATTGCCATTTTAACACATGATTTCCAAACAACAGCAAATAAGTAATGCTACTTTTTGGCCACCATTTGTTTGATGGTCTGAAAATTACACCAAGTCAAACCAAAAGCAAATCAGTGTAATTAAATTAAAGATTACATTTGTTCGATATATCAACTACTACTTTTGATAATTTCCACACAAACCTTTCTGGTCTGCAAAACATATGAGGGCTCAAGGACCTGAATTAGTTCCCTGAAGCCTTCACTCCCCAATGCTAAGGGGCTGCCAGTCCTTCAGGATGAATTTGGCACAGCTTCATCCAGCATATGCTTCCTGGAAACTTGAAAAATCAAAAAGAAGTAAAGAATAAATATATAGGAGTTAATTCACAAAAAAGCAACTGTGAGTAAGTTGTAGAAGGGCTGTATAGGTGAACTTCTCCTGCGTGTATCTGTGACTTCATTTTCATACTATAATGCTTAAGCATTGAGAAGGTGGGTTTATTTAACACATTTAACCTGGAGAAAATAATATGAATACTAAACTAAGAGTCACTTTGAAATCAATTAGAAAATCGGATAGATGAGGTGAAAATTCTGAGAGTAACAGGACGATAAAAGAAAGAAATACCTTCTTTTCCGATATCAGATCACAATGGTCCCACCCTGAGAAATCTTTTCTTTTGGCTTGAGGTTGTTCCATAATTGCTGACAACAAACAGCAAAAGCTTTGGCAGATGCATCCCATTGCCAGACACGCTTGTTTTAAACACAGTTTGACAAGCCGTTGTTAGTTCGAAAAACTTCCTGTATCGGTCATGTGACTTTCTTGAAGCGATACGTCCACCGACATGGTGTTTCGCTTTATGCCCTTGACACATGTGCCGACACATCGGTGTTGCCAGACCTATTACCTTTACCCACACACATGTTCAGGCTATCAAAGTGAAATAAAAGCATCAATGGTTTCACCTCTTTAGAAATCTGAGCGTGAACACAAACTCCTCTGCGGCACATGACAACACATTAAGATGTTCGAACCAATCAAGCCTGAGCCTGGTCTTGATATCTAAGATCGTTACTCTTTGCTCAAAAAAACATGGTATTACAACATGGCATCACGCTGGATTTGGAAGTGACTGAGCAAACTATATAAGGCAGACAAAGGGAATGGTAAAGTAGCAACAGGACTGCATGGTGTGTGTGGAATATTACTGATTCATACAGGCCTCTGATCCCTGGCTGTGAGAGAGTATAGCCCCTACTCTCTTCTCCGACTTCACATATTTTAAAATTCATTGCCCGGCTCCTGGTATTCCTTAAACTGAGCTCCTGTAGATTCACTCACCCATCAATGATTCACTGTCGTGCCCTCAGCTGGAATTTAACAACAGCTGCAGAAAGATTAGGTCTGTGTACACTTGTGTGCAAGAAAGCAATTTATAAACACTCAACATTTAAAATTGACCAATTCAAGAGATGACCAACCCTGGAAAAAAATGCCTCGAAATGGATCTTTTGGAGGCTGATTCTACTGCGCACCCTATTGTTTTGCAGAATTATAAGAAAAAAAAAGATGTTTCTAGATTGCATTCTGGTTTGCAGCAAAACAACAAAGGCTTCTAGTCGAAAACCTCTGAATAATTAGAATTATTGCAGGTAGATGTAAGGTAGGGCCAGCTCTTACACAGACATCCCTGAAATCAAAGAAGCTGCTTGACATGTCTAATCCTTGATAGATTCATAAGAGAAGCTAGGTTCAGATCAATAAACCCTTATTGGTTCACAGTCCACTCACATGGACATGTCCTCCCTGTCACCAGGAAGAAGAAAGAGATGTGTGATTGCATCATTAGCTTTTACGTCCAGATCCTGTGAAGAGGCGGGAGTTGAAACAGGTTGAGTTCACGGGCTTTAAGAATGAGTTCTGACGGGAATACAACGTAAGTGAGCAAAATAAGTCATTTTGAGGACAGGCCGTTGCCTCCAGTGTAGAAGCAGTTAATACAACTTCAAACCTGCCACTCGGCTGCTCCCACCCGTTTATCTGGATCTCTCAGGTCTTTCTGTCAGCTGTGTAGGTGAGAAGAGATTGGTGAGGAAGTCGATAGCGTCCCACCGAGATCCACAGGGAAGATCAATCACCTGTTTCCATTTCTCAGATATGTGCTCTCCTCTCATCCTGTTCTTCTAAAAAGTTTTTTTTTGGTTTCTTATAATTATGGGAGTCAACTCATGACTTTTAAGGATCACAAAACCTTCACACACAAATCAGGCACCAGTTGCACCGGTTTTCTCTGAGGTGTTCTCTTTCTTTAGGGTGTGAAATTGCCACATTGTTGACCCATCTTGCATTATCTGCTAGGGGCCTGCTGAGCCCAATAAACAGTTCTGGGCTTTTCATAAACTCACACCTTCAATATGAACAAATCATTGGATGTTTCCCTGATTAAGAATCAATCTACATTGATATGAGGTCTGTCTGGTGTAAGCCCGGCTAGAAGAAGTAACTGCTCAGTAAACAAACACGGCAGACAAAGTATAAACCAGGAGGCTCTGGATGTAACAAGTTGATTTGCAAGCAAATAGCTGCAGTCCAGCAAGTAATGGATATGATTGAAAGGTAAACAGATATAATAGGTGTGAGAGTGATATTTCTGGGGTTGTGCATCACCAGAGGCTGTTCAACCTTATTTTTACTCCCATAAAGCCTCTGCCCAGCAGTGAGATAATCTCATGGGATTTCTATCACACAGGTGCCGCTGCTTATTTATCTTTCCCTTAACACGTTCAGCACCCCGAGCGAGCGGCGCTAACACCGGCTAACTATCTGTCACTACAAGCTTTGCAACTATTGTGCCCAGCCCCTGCAGCCCCCTTTTCTTGGCTCTGGTGGCTGGCCCACTAGTCTGTGTGATAGTCCCCGCAGGCGCCACTCACTCCACACTTCTCCAGAGCAGACGTGTGTGTGTGTGTGAGAGAGAGACAAAAATATCCTGGAAGATGGCCCTGCCCAGAACACACAGAGTCAGAGAGATGTCCATTTCCTTCTCGAGATTGGCTTCTCCCCATTTTTTCCCCCCTTTTTCTGTTTCAGATTTTTTCGGCTATTTAACATGGACCGACAGACAGATAGAAATGACTCTGAATACTAAAAACTCATAAAAGAGGGAGTGGGCCTAAGCCCTGGGGCAGAGACAAATCACCTGAGGCAGATTACATTTCTACTTTGTACTTTGGATACCCCCCCCCCTTCAATGTCTATTTTAGTCATGAATAGGTATGAGGGGAAAATGAGGTATTTCCTTTAATTAGAAACCCTAGGTACATGAGAATGTGATCTTTTTGTTCTTTGCCTAATTAGGTTGCATGTATCTAGAAATATGCATTGTGTTCTTACCTGCGTGTAAGTTTGGGCCACCCTTAAGGGGTTGACCTACTAAAAGTTACAGGGATTGTGCGCGTGTGCCTGCGTGTGTGTGGATGCGTGTGTGAAAACTACACAGCCATTCAAAGTGAGAAGTGGGTGCGTGTTGTGATAAGAGAGTCATGGCTCCATCTGTGAAACGGAAAGTAAGAGGGAAAAAAATGTTGATTACCTGACGTAAAAAACACCTAATGATTCTATCTGAGAAAAAGGTTAAAACACACACATACACACACACACACACACACACAGACATATGGTTTTCAGTCTTTTCTTACCTTTATCTGCCCCTCAACAGACAGCGGGTCTTCAGGGAGCCCTGACAAGAACTGTGTGTATTTTACGTATGTGTGTGCATGCGAGTCAGTGTGTATTCATTTCATCCCTGGACTCACCTGTCAGAGTGAACCAGGTAGCTCCGACTTCGGAGAAAGGAGACAGGAGAAACAAAAGAGCGGCATTGAGTTCTGTCAGGGTTTTCCTTTCTTGTTTTGCTGGCGTTTTGACAAATGCTGTAGCTGACCTGAGCTTTTCAACTCTTGTATGCCCTCAAACCGTTGGCACCTCTGTCCATCAGACATGGGGAGATGCTCTTTCCTGAGTGATGGAAACATCCCTATTTTTTGTGTGTCTCTCTCTCCTGCTTGTCCATTCCAAATCAAACAGTGTTACTATAGAATGTAGCTCACAGACAACTATGTGTAAATCTGGTTGTTTTTTATTTTTAATGTTTTAGGGGTACACCACAAGACAATTTTGGCATGGTCAAACTAACCAAGTTACAATTGCAGAGTGTGGTATCTACATTCTCTTCCTTCTTCAACACAATTCTTCTTTCTTCTCAGCTGTGTGTTTTTTTCTTCCCTGGCTAACAAAGCTTTTTATGCATGCATGAGTGAGTGAGTGAGGAGGAATAAAAGGGAAGATTAACTGGGCCGGCAACTCATAAACCATGTCCTCGTATCTTCAGCAACGTAGCTGAAACCAAAGCTGAACTTAAACTGACAAGTCTGGAAAAACAGGAAAAAAAAAAACAGTTGGTTTCCACAGCTATGGACGTGCCATAAAACTCAACATCATAAAAGAACAACGACAAATACGAAAGTCTCCCAACACAAAGCTTGCTCCTTCACTCACTCAATCGGTCGAGGTTGGTCTAATGAAGAAGGAAAAATTGCAATAATGCACTCATAACACTGTACACCCACGTATATTATTAATAGAATTATTATCATTATCTATCTACCTGACTTTTTTTGAGAGAACATTCTCAGAAGCATATATGACTTGGTATTTATAAACAAACTACATACTGTACATCTAAAATCTGTAATGCAGTCAAAGTATTTCTAACTGCTAGTTTTCTCCTTGAATTATTTATATATGACTCAGTGTGTGTGTAGTGTATGTGCATGCATGCTGCTCCAATGCACACTGAGAATGAAACGCAGCTTTAATGCTGTATGACAAACCCATAGAAAAAAAATCTAATGGGAGTAACTAGCATGACATTAACATGTAACCTTGATCAAATGTGATCTGATGTGATTAACTTGTATTTCACCTACGTGTAGAGTCACTGCTGTGTCATCCAGCCCCGTCACCTCCGTACCTCTTCACCCTCCCCCTCTGCCAGCTCTCTTTTTTTTTTTTAACATCATACATATTTCAAGAGCAGAGCTTACTCCTTTCACTGAGCTGCAGGCCTGAAGGAAGTTTAAAAGCCACAGAGCCTCACAGGTGAAACCCTGTCAATAAATTCAATGAGTGTATGTGTTCATCTACTTCTTGTTTCTTGTCATCCACCTCCTGTTAGTTATTTTTTACCAGTATATATATATATATATATATATATATATATATATATATATATATATATATATATATATATATATATATATGTTATAAGGGGTCGTTTGGCATTTTGGAAATTCCAACCCCTATTTTCTACATTTTTGGCCTGTATCTGAAGCTTAGAAAAACATAATTATAGTGATTTCCCTTCAATATAATGGAAGTGCACTGGGCAGATTTTCATTGCTTCATCGCTTCCAAACAGGAAGTGCAACAGGAAGCTTATGATTGTCAATATGTTGTGCTGCTATTTATAGACAAATTGAAAACTGCATGCTGAACCTGGAGCTGGATTTATTTTTAATCTATTCCAAAGGCCACAGAATGGCTCTAGTTAACCTCTGTTAGTCTGTCAAATGAAAACACTCATTTCCAAGACATTCAACACAAGTACAAATGAATGAAATAGGAAACCATTGTTTATTCAGTTGTTCACAAAGTTAAATAAATGTTGCTATTAAGGTTCTAATCTGGCCTGTGCACATTAGATATAGATATTAGATGTACTCATACATGCTAAAAGAGTAAAAAAAAAAAAAAAAAAAAGATAAGAAATTTGCACAGAAGCGCATCATTTGCACTTGAGGTCATGCTGTATTTTCTTTTTTAATAAGCTTATAGTATACTGTAAACATAATTAGCCTATGTCATGAAGTAAATGAAGGAGACGTTTCACTGAAAATCTTTGCTCATGCATGACGGTTTTTTCATCACCAAATTCACACAATGAAATTAATGAGCATAGCAGTTCAATGCTCCCTTCAATATTGGCTTAAGAATTCAATTACCTGCCTTCACAGGGGCCATGCGCTCTTACACACACACACACACACATATACTAATACTATTACTTTAAATGAATCAATGATTGCTGTATGCACATACTGTTGACTAAATTTTAAATAATTAACATAATCTGCCGTATGTTTCCTTTTTTGCAAACAGATGGCTTTTAATAAGTAACAACACAGTAATACGTTTAACTTCCATACTGTGCTGCTAGTGGTATTTGTTACTTTATTCTCATAGAACTCTTATTTCTTGTGCTTTCAACTCACTGGCTGCTGGCTGCAGCTTTATATTTAATGGGCAGATGTGAACATTGTATCGATCTTGGTCTTGAAGATTAGCTGCATATTTAAACGAATGGTTTATTTGGAGGTCACTGTTAAAGAGAAAAAGAAAAAGAAAAGAGTTATTTCTACTGAAAAATTTTAAAGTGCTGTTTGTTTCTCCAGAGTAGCCATTTTACTCTATTTCTGATGTGCATGCAAAGCTAAATAAAGGTAACTTTAGCTTCATATGTAATGAACTCTACTCACTCAGAGTATACTGACGAATCCAAAATTCCAAATTATTCATTTAAATGCAACATTTGAATGAAGCAGAGGCATTGAAAGAACAAGAAAAAAACAGGTTAATTTCTCCACCAAAGGCAACAGCCTTCACTACTCGGGTTGATGAACACCACTTCTGTTTTCATTAATATCACTATTCCTCAAACAGTAGGGGGGTTGTACATGAATGTGAGACTGCCTGTGTGTGTGTGTGTGTGTGTGAATATGAGTGTGTGTGTGTGTGTGTGTGTGTGTGAATATGAGTGTGTGTGTGTGTGTGTGTGTGTGTGTGTGTGTGGGTTTGTGCATCTGATGAAACCCCCTCAGAGTTCCAACACGGACAACAGTTGACCGTATCTGAGCTGTCTGATTTTGATTGTGTTAAATTAATGAGCGAATAGCACGCACACCAGGAGGCGGTCACAGTGTATTATAAAGCCAAATGAGACTCTGTAATGGGCTGACTGGAACAAAAGTCTTTATCAAAATCAATAACTGCAGCAAAGAACCAAACACAGTCTGTTTGCAAGGTTAACAGAATCTATGATATATGACTAGACATGAATTGGATCAACAATATGCACGCACGCACGCGCACGCCACCGTGATATGTTTGCGTAGGTTGTGGGCGAGGGCCTATTAATATCCCGCAAAGAGGCTTTATTTCATCATGCATCAAGGTTTTTAATACACATACATCATCCGCATGAATTTCATTAACTCACAGCAGAACGTGACTCTGTTTCCACCATACCGCTGTGAAAAACACTCAAGGTCAATCTCTTTTGTTCCCTTCCCAGGAGCAGGGAAATGTACACTTATATTGCATAACTGATGCATTACTCTGTGCTATACATAACTCAACACAGCCATGGACTGGGTGCAGGGCTTTGTCCCAACCCACTGCTGCTTTTTCCATTTCTCTTGGTGGATGCTCACAGCCAAAATTCCTATTTTATTAGTTTGGTTAGGATACAAATTTAATTTTAGATTTGATGACATCACCATTGAATAAGAGATTAATCTAAGCATTTTTACAGCTTTAGGAATTTACATTTTTGTGGTCTGTTTATATAAAAAATGCATGTTTTTAAGGCTCCGCCGGCAAACCAGAATTAAAGTATGAGCTCTACGGGAGGTGGGGGCGGCTACATGGATCCGTTACTATAAATTTAAATTTCTAAATGGTTGATTTTCAGACAGGTTTCAGCAACACTAAAGAGAAGGATTTCACAGTTTGCGTGTTAGCAGAACACAACAGAACTACAGTAAATATTTATTTATTTACTTTAAATGTGTATTTTTTTTTTTCGCTGCTCTTGTGCATCATCATGATTCTCCGGAGGACCAACCTAAATTTAGCCTCTCATTATATTTGTCAGCATTGTTTCTGGACTGTTTCTCCCTTGCACACATTGTACAGCAGTAATTCATGATTGAGTACCCAAGGACAGGTACTTATTGCCTGTGAGTAGGCAAACATCGAAAATTTAACATGCAAAAGCTACATTGCCAACAAAGACACACATACACACACACACACACACACAGGTTCTGACATGAACAAAATGCATAATGACGTTCCCATTACATGGAATGATATTAAACATCAACATTAACCGGAGTGGGTAATGAAAGTGCCAGATACGTGGACATTTTCCCTTCAACTTCGTCAACACCTTGCTTGTTGTTTGTCGTGTCACATGCGTTTCTGGCTGAGCCTTTTTTTCTTTCTGAGAACACAAATGCCATAATGCACTAAAGTCACTAATTCCTCTCCTAAAGCTGTCAACTTGGCACATCCTTGCGCATTGCTTCTGTCTAACTGTTGCTTTTCCAGTGTGCTTGAACGTCTGTCTCTCCACGTCACAGGAGGTCTGTGGAAATGTGTTTTTTCCAGCAGCCATTGCATCCTTCTGTGCTGCTCTATCCAGGTCTGCCATAGCTGCTGCGGTCTGCTAATTTGTTTTAACACGAATATTACCATAGTCAAGTCTCTGTTGGCTGGGTTACTGCTGCTGCACATTATGAACATTTTCAAATCAATGCACAATTGCTGTACAGTGATAATCTATTGATAAAAGATTCACTGCTATTATGCTGTGTAGGAGTCTGCATCAAGTGGAAAACAAGTCTACTTACATGTCTGAGCTACTAAGAGGAAATAGTATGAAAAAGAGGTTAGGGCTGTCAATCAATTACAAAAAAAATAAAATATGAATTAATTCAATTTGTAAGTTGATTAAGTGAATTATTAATTAAACTCTTCTGGAAGTAACTGGAAAAAATTGAAATGGTATTTATTTTCCAATTTCGAAGCTTGTAATTAAATACAAGATCATAATATTATTATAGAATCAAATATTAATATAGAATCAAATAATAAAATTAATAAAAAACAAATGATGCATATTTAAATTACAATGCTATTTAACAACAATGCATTATTAACACTACAGATAATATATTTATATGAACTATCCATCCATCCATCCATCCATTGTCTATCCCGCTTATTCCCTTTCGGGGTCGCAGGGGTCTGCTGGAGCCTATCCCAGCGCGTTAAGGCGAGAGGCAGGGATACACCCCAGATGGTCGCCAGCCAATCGTGGGGCACACACACCATTCACACACCATTCACTCTCACACTCACACCTATGGGCAATTTAGAGTTTACCAATTAACCTGAGCATGTTTTTTGTATTGTGGGAGGAAACCGGAGTACCCGGTGAAAACCCACGCAGACACGGGGAGAACATGCAAACTCCACACAGAAAGGCCCCAGACCCAGGCCCAAGGCGGTCTTGAACCTGCGACCTTCTTGCTGTGAGGCGACAGTGCTACCCACCGCACCACCGTGTCGCCCTTATATGAACTAATAAACTTTTTTTTTATAAAAGCTTAATTAAGGCTAATAAATCTTATATTGTGACTTCATTTATTTATTGATTGATTTTTTGCAGTAATGTATCTGAAGTGAAAGCATTGCCTTAATGTAGTAAATCTCTGGCTGTTATAATATAATGTTAACTATGCACCTATCAACCTATTGAACATGTTACCTACAAGTAAACTAAGTGTATCGATTAATTATGCACTTATAGCAATAAATTATAAGTGCATAATTAACTGATACACCCCCCCACACACACAAACACACACACATACACACACACACACACACTCACATATTTGTATGCATCTATTTGTTGCAATATTTTTTGCTATTTTTCAAAAAGTTGAAGGAGTGAGGGATCTAATAGGATGTCTTCCAAGTCAAAGACGACATCTTGAATTAGATGTAACACCTTAGTAAAGAGCTGCTGACTGCTCCTCTGAGCTATCAAACACATAAAACAGAATATATAGTGACAGCTGAGGTGCAGCAGATCCTTGCCCCCTGAGCCTATTTTTGGCTTCGGAGCTCTTCTCTCAGGCGTGTCAATACCAACACCAAATGAACAAAGTAAACACACATACACGTGTATTGTAAACACTTTCACTCACTGCTGGCTTGCAATTATGGCTGTCCATTCATGCAATAAAATTGCCTTATCCATGCATAAAGCAAAGCTGTGCTTTCCTTCGAGGAAAAAAAAAAGGGTCTTTGCTCCGTGATACTTGACCAGCGTTGCTGAATGAAGTGGAGTTTGTTCTACGAAATAACAGGAAATTTAAAGCAGAGAAAAAAAAAAGCTCAGACTTCACAAAAGGTCTGTGTTAAGAGGAGATGAAGGAAGCATATTGCTTAAAACTGGGGGATGGCGCTCACACATAATGCTCGCACTCATCCTCAACAGACAGGGAAAAGAGAGAAAACATTTTGTACATGGCAGGTCAGTCTCACTTTGATATCCCATTTTTTTCCCTCTCATATCAAGTAGTGAGTGGAGATCGAACAGGCGTGAAGACAAATGTTATTGAACAGTGAGTGAGGAAAGGATGGGAGGGGGAAAAGAGAAGAACAAGGACAGAAAAGCTCTGAGCAAGAAAGAGAGAGCATATTATGAGTGTAAGGCACGTGAAGGGATGGCGTCCGTCAAAAATGTAGTCTTCATGCTGCACGCTGAGCTTGACAAGCCGTGAAGTAGTAAGACCGAGCCAGGAGGGAACAAGCCTATTAAAAAAAAAAATGTAAATAAAAAAAGGGGGGAGGGGAGGGGTGGGGGTGCCTTTTTCTAGGCCCACCAAGAGGTGATGATCAGACTCTGAGTTTTACATCAGCGGCTGATGGGCATTGGGGTCCCTCAACCCTCATCAGCCTTTCTCTCTGCTAACATCTCTTCATCTCTCTCCACCTTTCTCCTATTCTCCCTGTTCTCCACCACCACAGGCTGCCCTGTAATTGGTTGTCCAGAAGCACTGGATTTTTCCCAGTGTGTGTGTGCCTGTGTGTATATACACTATATATATATATATATATATATATATATATATATATATATATATATATATATATATATATATATATATATATATATATATATATATGTATATATATCCTGGGAAGTTTTTTTTTAACATCCTGTGCTTCTCATCAAAATGAAAAAGCCTCTGTCCTTGAGGTCCAATAAAGGCATTCCTTCCTGTTTTCTTGGTGGTAGTGGTTTTCTTCCTCCCCCGCCATTGTTGACACAAGACTGTATTGGTTTTGGCAAGCTACCATCACCAACTGTGCATTTGAATCTTCGTCATCATGATGCATGATCGCGCCGAGATGCAAACAGAACAGGGACTCGCACTTTAAAATGAGGGTCCATAAAGATACTAGTTACAGTGGCTGCCAGAGCACAAGCCCACTGCAACGTACAGTTTTGCTTTTTTTTCCACAAAATGACATCTGACAGTTACTACAACACAAGCAGGAAACTAGTCAGACAAGAATAATTTGAGATAAATTCAAGTCCGTTAGGATCTAGGTGCCAACAGGCAGCGCTCAGAGGAAAAGTATAGAGTGCAAAGAAGCCTGCTTTGTAAAGAACTTTGATTGTAACAAATACATTTTCGTTTTTTTATCTTTGGTGTTGCACATCCATATCTATGATATACTCCCAAACAGACGTAGACCCACCTGCACACAAACACCCACCTCTGAGTTTTCTGCATTTGGATGGGTTGATGTAGTGATGTTACTCAGTTGGGTGATGCCTGGCTCTGCCCTTCTCAATATCAACAAAATGTGATACATATTTGTCAGAAACACATGAGAAACACATCAGAAATCAATCAGGAATCACTCTAACAGTGTTTAGAGCTGTGAAGCTACTTAGAATATCAAACACAGTAATCTGGAGTTTCGTGAGCCAGCAGCTTCATGCTGGAAGGACCCTGTGGTTTATTTAAATGCAATAAAATACATATATCAGAATGGCCAAGTTGTTTCAAAAAAGGAAACAATCTTATTAAGTGAAATAATTAAATTAAATTAAAAATTGCTAGCTTTCTTTTAAATATTTGGTTGGACATTTTATTCTTAATGACCTACATTTAAATGTAGTGTATGATAATGTTTGTCAGGTGATACAGCTAGAACACATATTTATAAATATCAGTGGATGGCAATGATTGCAAAAGAAAGCTGTGGAGAAGCAGCTGTTTAACTACAGTACTGTAATCTGATATAATTTAATAGTAATGTAATTATAATGTAACTTATAAGGTAGTCATAATGGTTTGATAAATTATTTGACTAAATTGCCATATTTTCCATTTTTTTTGTCCGAAAATTTTTGATCAATAACCGCCTATCCCAACCTGCCACCTGGTCTCAGATAAACACATGATCTGTTAAGTGATTGAAACAAATAAATACCCTGGTTGTTATTTGGTATTTTATTGTATATTTTTTAATGACAAAGACAAAAAAAGCTGGAGGTAAACACCTTATACTAAACGTGTGTCACACCGCGGTGAAGTTTGTCCTGTCTTGGGGTTTTTGTCTTGTCACTTCCTGTTTTATTTTGAAAGTCTAACTCTCCTCTCGTTTCAGGTCACTTGCCCTTCCTCATGTGTCACCGGTCTGATTGTCTGCCCCGCCCTGATTGTTTCCACCTGGTTCCAATTACCTTGTGTATACAGGTACTACTCGGAAAATTAGAATATTGTGTAAAAGTTGTTTTATTCATGCAATTCAACATAAAAGGAGAAACCAATACATTTTATAGACTCATTACAAGCAAAGTGAGATATTTCAAGCTTTTATTTGTTTTGATTTTGCTCATTAGGACTTGCAGCTTCAGAAAACCTCAAATTCAAAAACTCAGAAAATTAGAATACTGTTAAAAGCTTCAGTATTGAAGGCTCAAAGTGTCACACACTAATCAGGTAAGTAATCCAAAACACCTGCAAAAGGGTCCCGAGCCTTTAAAAAGCCTGTGTCTTTGGTTTAGAAGAATTCACAATCATGGGGAAGACTGCAGATCTGACAGTTGTGCAGAAAACCATCATTGACTCCCTGCACAAGGTGGGTAAGACACAAAAAGTGATCGCAAAAGAAGCTGGATGTTCTCAGAGTGCTGTGTCAAAGCACATTAATGGACAGTTAAGTGGAAGGCAGAAGTGTGGAAGAAAACGGTGTACAAGCCGGAGGGATGACCGCAGCCTGGAGAAGATGGTCAGGAAAGGGCCATTCAAAAGTGTGGGGGAACTTCATAAGGAGTGGACTCAAGCTGGAGTTGCTGCTTCAAGAGAAACGACACGCAGGAGGATGCTGGACATGGGCTTCAAATGTCGTATTCCTGTTGTCAAGCCGCTCCTCACGAGCAAGCAACGCCAGAGGCGCCTTAGCTGGGCTAGAGAAAAGAAAGACTGGACTGTTGCCCAGTGGTCCAAAGTCCTCTTTTCTGATGAGAGCAAGTTTTGCATCTCATTTGGCAACAAAGGTCCCAGAGTCTGGAGGAAGACCGGAGAGGCGCAAAATGGAAGATGCATGAAGTCCAGTGTTAAGTTTCCCCAGGCTGTGATGACTTGGGGATCCATGTCAGCTGCTGGTGTTGGTCCTCTGTGCTTTATCAAGTCCAGCATAAACGCAGCTGTCTACCAGGACATTTTAGAGCACTTCATGCTTGCTTCAGCGGACCAGCTTTATGGGGATGCAGATTTCATCTTCCAGCAGGACTTGGCACCTGCCCACACTGCCAAAAGTACAAAATCCTGGTTCAACAACCATGGGATTACTGTGCTTGATTGGCCCGCAAACTCACCTGACCTGAACCCCATAGAAAATCTGTGGGGCATTGCCAAGAGAAAGCTGAACGGGAAGAGACCAAACAATAAAGAAGAGCTCAAGGCCGCGATTGAAGCATGTTGGTCTTCCATAACACCGGAGATGTGCCACAACCTGGTAGCATCCATGCCGCGCAGGATTAAGGCAGTCATTCGTTCAAAAGGGGCCCCAACCAAGTACTAAGTACAGATGCAACATTTTATTTTCAGAGGCCTGACATTTTTGTATTTAAAATCCCTTTTTTAAATTGATTTCAAGCAATATTCTAATTTTCTGAGTTTTTGAATTTCAGGTTTCTGAAGCTGTAAGTTCTAATGAGCAAAATCAAAACAAATAAAAGCTTGAAATATCTGACTTTGCATTTAATAATACTATAAAATGTATTAGTTTCACCTTTTATGTTAAATTGCCTGAATAAAACAACTTTTACACGATATTCTAATTTTCCGAGTAGTACCTGTATATTGTCTGTGTCTCCCCTTGTCTTGTGCCGAAGTGTTTCGTCCCGTGCGTTCACCCAAGCCATTTGGAGTCCTCTGGTCATAGTTCTTGTTGCCTTGCCTTGCCTGTCGTGCTGTCCTCTTCGGAGCGATTTGTTTGTTGTAGTTTTCATAGCCTTAGTCTAGATAGCTAATTGTAGATTTTCAGTTCAGCCTTTGTTTTCAGTTATTTGGAAAGATTTTGTTTTATAGTCATTGAGTATAGTTCCTCCAGTTATTAGGAGAGATTTTGTTTCATAGTTGAGTTTTTTCCTCCAGCCTTTTCGGAGATAGTTTAGTTTCCCCCTAGTCATAGTCATAGTCTAGTCCTTTATTGTATAATGATTTATAGCCATAGATATTTCTCCCCCAAGTCATAGTCTAGTCCTTTATAGTATAGTGATTTATAGCCATAGATATTTCTCCCCCTAGTCATAGTCATAGTCTAGTCCTTTATTGTATAGTGATTTATAGCCATAGATATTTCTCCCCCTAGTCATAGTCATAGTCTAGTCCTTTATAGTATAGTGATTTATAGCCATAGATATTTTCTTTGTATTTTGTCATAGCCCTCTTTTGCTCCCTGTGGAAGAGGTTGCCTATTTATTAATAAAACCCGCTGTTCCACTCCGCATCCGAGTCCTCTTTTTGAGTCCCGGCCTGACAACGTGACTTGGTAATCTGAGAAGGGAGCAGTAATATGTATTTTTTTTTTTTTTTTTTTTTTTTTTTATGCAAACCTTAAATGAAACTATCAATATTAAACTATTTTCTTTTTGTATTGATGATACATTTATTTCATTTTACACAAATGCACTTCAATGTAAAAAATTTTGTCTGGACCCCAAGAACCCAGGGGTGACACGGTGGGTAGCATTGATGCTTCCTAGCAAAAAGGTCACAGGTTCCAGTCCTTGAGCTGGAACCTTTCTGTGTGGAGTTTGCATGTTCTTCCTGTGACTATGTGGGTTTATCCAGGTTCTCCTGCTTCCTCTTACAGTCCTAAACATGCTGATGTTGACTGGAGACTCTCAATTTCCCATAGGTGTGTGTGTCCCATGATAGGCTGGTGACCTGGACACTTTCTAAGACCCAGCCTTAGAAAGTGTCCAAAATAACTTAGACCACAAGTTTATTTTGAAAAATGAGCAACTCTTCGAACTAAACTATTTCAACATCATTTGGTATCAGGTACGTTATTGGGTATGTGTGACGTGATTGGCTATTAGCTATGTACCGATGCATTTGACATATACTCCCCCACTCACAATTCAATGAAATTCCACTGAGTCAGATCAATAAACTTTCATTCATGCAGGACAGATAGAAAGAGCTCAGGCCCAAGAATGCATCATGATCCGAGCAGGTCACTAATAAGATACGTTTCATTTTCTGCTACATATGATTTTTGCCCTCTTGGATCAATATGTTTGTTATTCGTAGCTCTACCTGCAGATGCTGTATCTTCATTAGCACTGCAGAAGTACAGAGACGCTTATTAAAATAAGCGCTGAAGATTTGTTTGTGTTCTCTCATTAGTTTGATAGCTTCTAGTCCCCTATAATTTATTATGTATCACATATGCACAGTAAAAGTCATTTGTGTGTGTGTTGGGTTAGAGAGACTGATGGTATTTATAACTTTTGGTCATTCTCTATCCTATGTTTGATTCAAACTTTTATCAATCCCCAACTGGAACTTGATCCACTTCCTGACTGAAAAGGAAGGTGGCAAATCTCACCATCTCCATGAAACACAAAATTAGCCAATTCATCAGCACATTTTATATGTGCTAGAATAAAAAAAAAAAAAGAAATCCATTAACCCACCCCAAAATCCTTCTCCTGAGCTTTAACGGAACTGTTAATCTTACCAAATAAAACTGAAAAACGCAGTGAGACCAGATACTCCAGGCAAACGAATATGAGGCGCTAATTACCTACCACCTCATCTATCCCCCACCTAACTATGTCTCGATTTTGCTTCTGAAACTTCCTCAAGCATAAAGACATTAATATCTACTCTGTGAGCTTTCTGCTTAAGTGCTCTTTTTTCCTGCCACTTTAGCTGAGATAAAAAGCAGGAGAGAGAGAGGAACACCCTGCTCTCCTCACCCCAGACACTTCATCTCAGTTTGTGCCGTTTCCCCTTCAACTCCTGCGCCTGAATGCTCCCCGACTTCACTTTAATGGCCATCTCTCCGTAATGACTGTCCACGAGGACTGTCCGTGCGTCTGTATGTGTGTGTGTCTCACACATACACATCAGTACATGGCATGATGCGGAGTGGGTTGACATCACACACTCCGTTCCCCAGTCAGCTCCCCCCTGTCTGTAATACATGTCACCTCCTTATATAAATGCCCTCCAGTTGGAGATTCTAAGGAGCCCATGTGGGAACTTGCGTGGGAGTGGGAGGGTGACATGATAAAAAGAAGCTACCAATAAAACTAAGTAATTAACCGTTTCTTCATAATGAAGACGGAGGAAATGCAGCCCCCAGACTGCGTGGCCACATAAACACACCTGAGCTTCATCTGAGCTTGGCGCGGCAGGAGGTTTGGTTCATTGGAGGGAAACACACGCACATTAGTGTGCTAACACAGTACGGGTGCAGCACTGTATGCATGTGTGTGTGTGTGTGTCCACAAATCTAATCTCATGGCTGCAGTTTCAGGTGGAAGCCGCCTCTCAGTGGGGAAGATGTATATTTCATTAATTCTGAGAAGTGACCTCCTGGGCGGCTCGCTTGGGTTCATCAGGCCTGCTGCTGAATGCTAATATCACCAGGAGGGTTTTAGGAGAGCCTTGTGCCTGTCAACGTGTGTGTGTGTTTGTGTGTTTCACGTCTCTTTTCACTTAGCCTGATGGGAATTAAAGCGAAAGTCTCCCTGCATTCCTCAGCGAGAACTTTGGAAATAAGGCGGGATGAGCCAGAGGAGGCGATGGGTTATTAAGAGCCAGGGTGAAAAGGTCGGGTCAGGTTCAAGACACGGAGGAAACCGAGGAGGGAGACACAGATTGCTTCATACCGCCTGGAAGATTGCTGCGGAGCATATTGAAGTGGCTCTCCAGGAAATAAACAGTCATGTGTGAGTGTGTGTGTGTGTGTGTGTGTGAGGGAGTTATAAAGAGTATGGAATAAAAAGGGTCAAAAACTCCCACTTTAGAATATAGAATGTTCCTGCAGCAGGCACTTGTCCCACAGCAGGGGAAAAGCTTCAGTAGCGGCAGTGAAGCAAATATATATATATATATATATATATATATATATATAGTGGCAATCAAGAAAATGTATGGATATGAAATATATCTATACATTTTTTTGGGTCAAGAGTTGTTGTTTTTTTTTCTCTTCTCAGCCAACTCAATCTTTGAGCATCATCCATATTTACAAAATCGACATCCACTTTTATTGCATTGAATAAAGCATCATCCTCACGCCATTCAGAATACAAAGGATGGTAGAAAACAAATTAAATTTGTTTTATATATCATTAAGAGCACATTAGACATATCAATTTCCCTTCTTCCAGATGAACATGCCATTCAGTTTCAAAATTAAAATACCAGATCTTAGCCTGGGCACATAAGGACCTTTGTTTTTTAGACAAATTATGTTTTTATCATTATTTATATTACAAATTAAACTGCAAATTTAGAGTGGCCTTTTATGATGACCGACCTGAGGCAGCACAGAATTGCTCAATAAGGTAGGATTTCAACAAATATAAACAGAACTGAAGAGAAATATGCTTTTTATGTGCATAAAAATGAATTATAAGCTTTTATTTTGACTACTTAAAAATGAGAGCAAAAACAAACAGTGTTGCATTTATGTTTTTGTTCTTTGTAGATCTACATAATTGCACAATTACAGTGTTGCAGCTAGAAGTATAGGTGACACAGGCTATTTAACACTGCATGAAATATTACTTTGACATAGTAAAACATGTTTTGAATGTTTTTATTGGTTAGAATGGCCTAATGATAGATATATTGAAAATATATACAGTATAAGAAAGAGTTGTAAACATAGTGTCAGGATAGTTTCATGCTATGAAGGTCAATGGGACTCCATTGGGTTGCTGCACTAGGAGTTTTGTATTTCATATTTGTTGAAAAATTTTAAAATTATGATACTCAAATGACAAATGTCCATGAGAAAGAGGGACTGGTTGTGTGACCTCATAATTATTATGTCCAAAAATAAAACCCCTTTTTCATGCCTAATTGTAAAAACATACACTTATATCACAGCTTTTTAGAAAAGTAATAAGATAAAGTAATTGTTGCCATATGGCCAAACTATGCAACTACAATATTAGTATTAGTGTAGCAAACTTTTTTTCCTGCATCACAGTAGTTCTACCTTTCTGTTTTTCTGCCTTGAGATCACAGGTTAGGATGCTTACAATAAGAATTTTCACTGGCACTGTAGAAGAAAGTAAAGAAATAAACTGCAGATAAATGAGAGCAGCACCACAGTCTAGATGGCAAGGCTTAACCTTGAATCTGTGCACAAAGTATGCCCCATTTAAGGAAAAAATGGCTTTGAAAGGTATTTTATGACCACTGGGCAAATGCTATCACTGGGACAGATGGGCTAAAGGAGAGATGCAGCGATAGAGATGGAGGAACAACTGTGAGCCAGACTTAGCTATAAGGGAAAATAAAAATCAGCATGGCACTTGAAAAAAGGGACAGGGTGGGATGTTCAGAAGCAGGAGCTGGGAGAGGTTCGAGGGAGGAGGAGAGCCATGGCAAGGGACGGGGGTGTAGAGTGGGCGGGGGGCCCTGCTGGCCACTGATAAGAACGGGCGCCGGTGGGTGGTGCCACAAACTGTTGTTTACCTCACAAAACGCTGTCAAGAGAGTTTAAAAAGAGAGGAGAGAGTGTGAAGACCTTAGAGAGGAAAGAGAGTCAAGAAAATGTCGAAATGTGAAACACACACTGATTCAGAAATATGACTCATCTGCAGTATAAAGCCTTGAATTAATATTTGAATAACAAGCACATCTGCAGAATAGGAACAAACTGCATGTTTCTCATTTAATCTCAGGGATCAATGTTGGTGCCTTTGTTCAATCATTTTGAAAAAAAAAAAAACGAATGAAGCGACAGGCCGAGTTACAAAATCTAGAGTTCACCAACCAGGAGTTTGGATGGAAATTCAGTAAAAAAACCTGAACACAGGAGGTTGGATTGTCGGGTCAACTCAATTATATCCGCTCTGGCACAGTTATCGGTGATCGTTATCACAGGCTAATGATGTCAGGCTTTCACAGGTTGAATAACTATTTTCAAAAAAGCAGCTTGATGTGGAAGATTTTTGAGTTTCGGAAAGTCGAAATAGTGTTGGTGCTCAGCCAACCAGACAGAGACTTTCTTAATTTTAGAGAATACAGGAGAGTGTCGGGAAATTACTCTCAGACTCTCCTGCCAACGGGATTGGTCAATAAAAAAAAATATATTAACCAGCCAAGCTTTTTATAACCTGCCTTTTTGTCACAAATGCATATATTTCAGCACTTTTTATTGAGATAATAAAGTTTTATGTTGAATTCAGACTTAAAGAGCGTGTCACCATGTCACCATATTACAGTCATTTAATTTACTATAGCTAGAAGCTAACATAAGCCATTTTTACATGAACTATTAGGGAAACACAGGTGTTGGTAATTAGGAGAATGGAGTTAAAGGGTTCTGTGCATCAATAAAACAGAACCTCCATTGATTAATCCATTAGTAATACATGGGTTTACCTTTTGCTGTTTCAAGTTCAAAAAGGTCTATTGTTATTTGTATATAATATTTTGGATATCAGTAACATATCATTAATAAAAGCATTATTAAAAAGTGTCAAAGTCAACAATGCAAGGGACATATTTACAACTGAACATTTTAGGAATGTATTTAGGTCAGTGACAAATTACAGTTAGAATGATGAGAAAATAAAAAGAAAAAAACTAAAAAACTGTTTAAAGAAACATCATCATCAGGTCGCTCAAAATGTACATGTTGTGTTCATGTTGGTTTCTTGTTATTTAAAAGTCCATTTGTATCATTTTTTTCTTTACTAAAATCTAGATCACCATCATGATGTTTATTTTGACACGTAATGTCAAATGGTGCAATTAAAAAAAAAAACATTTTAAAAATGTAATTCACCTGGAATTAATTCACCTGGAATATACAACTTGTTGTTGTGTGTGTTTTTACTTTTTTTCAAACATTTTTTAAGAGTGTTAAACTATCTATTCTAACAGCTTGACCTCTCAGTATATTTCTGTTGTCTGTGCGTTCAGACCTGTGTTAATCTATCTTCTTTCACAACATACACACATATCTTGTGCATTAAAGTGCAGGAAAAGCAGAGAGGGAAACAAACAGCACAGAGGACATTAAGGCGGCTGGGTGAGTGGGCGAGAGAAAAAAAGAGCCACTTTAACTGTTTGGGATTAGAAATAAAATATATTACTCTCAAAGAATGGAGCGCATTATTGAATGGCTTCATGCATTCACAGATGAGAACTCCATAAGCCCACCAAGCGCCATGAAAAATGTATCAGTCTGAGATATGGCTTT
This sequence comes from Eupleurogrammus muticus, assembly GCA_036785175.1. Lineage (NCBI taxonomy): Eukaryota > Metazoa > Chordata > Actinopteri > Scombriformes > Trichiuridae > Eupleurogrammus > Eupleurogrammus muticus. The sequence continues at coordinate 2,834,957 of JAYKQN010000020.1, read as the reverse complement.
CTCTCAGAATAATCAACGCCACAGACGGCGAAGACAAAATCAAATTCCGCAGCCACCCACAGACACAAAAGTGCGCCTGGTCGCACCGCCGCCACGGGCAGCACCATCCCAAAGGGAATTTAAATTATGTTCCAGGGGCACTAAGTTCACACAGGCTAGACAAAGTTGTCATTGTAACGTTCTGTGCCTGCGAGTCTCTAGTGGCTTCATGCTAGTTTCGCTGTCAGAATATCCATGTAGCTGCATAGGGAGCAACCGTGACAAATGTTTCGGGGTGCTGATTTGCCGGGAGATGTCAAAATGTTTTATTTCTGGCATAATCCCAGAAATACTAGCATTTTGTACATTTCTTTTAAAGTCTTGCTGGGTCAAGGCAAGCTGGAAACATCATCAATTATCCACTGTTGGAATTTGTCAACATCATAATTTTCTGTGGAAGTCGCTTTCTTTTTTTATTTTCTTGTTTTTGCACTTTAGGCAAAAACTATGGTACCGACAGCAAGTGAATGCATGAATCATTAAACAAGTCAACAGAGGAGGAAGGCAGTTCACTGTTGAGCAGTGCATTGCTGAAACTGAGAAGGCAGATTTGTAGTCTATGGTCAGCTATTGTTGGTTACTGACCTTGTAGTGAAAGTATAGCAAAACACTGCAGTTGGAAATACCTGCAGGCAACATAAAGCTGGTCACTGTTTCTGTTAAAAGGAGCCTGATTTTGCATTTTGCATTTTTAAGTTTAATATTCATTTTTTGGTACATTTATAGAACAAATTGAATGTTATTTATGGTGAAAAACACAGAGTTAGACCTGTAGCAGCAATACAGTCGGCCTTCCTACACACACTCTGAATCCAGACTTTGTTGGGATTGGCCTGGGGCTGTGACACCAGAAATGTCACAGCCCCAGAGAGCTGGGGTTGGTCAGAGAAATTCATTTCAATTTAAAATGTTCAACCACATCCAACACTTCCTCATGCCATGCTTCATAAATGCTCGTCTTCCCAGAATACAGATAATCATGATCTACCTGCAGTACAACCTGAAGATCCCCTGCCAAGGTAAAATATTAATTGTAGATTTGTCTTTAGATTTGTCTCCTGTGGGTACAATGAATTGGGACTAGATCCCTCTCCATGTAATTTATCATCTCTTGTTGGCTTAAAACAGCTGTATATTTGACACCCTTTGATTAGTTGATTATTATTAATAATAATATTATGACATTGGCTTTTTTGCTGATATCCAATAAGCCGTTCAACTCTCAATTTCTGATTCTGTTATCAACCTATAATAATACCCATATGCAGTACACAAGTTATTTTATCTACAATCAGGATTTTTTTATATATTTTTTTATTTTCAAAATTAATTTTTAGTGACATCATATTTAACACATCATGCCTAATTGTATTGTAATGCTAAAGTAGATGCTTTTTTCAAATGTAATTATTATCTGTGAAAAGTAAGAACATTACCTCAACTTAAGTTACAGTAAAAGTACCATATTTATTTATTAATTTAATTTTCAACAGTCTTCATGATTTGGCAACCATACTGTTTAAGTATGGGGGGTGCATTGGAGGAACATGCTTTTTTTGAATGAATAAGGTGCATATGCACCTCCACTACATTAGGGGGCAGTGGAGCTCTCATTGGCAGAGAGTGTTCGCTTTGTGGTGTAGGTGTAGAGTAAGAATTTTAAACACAAAGTATAGCATACCCTTGCCATGTGAAAAAATATTTATGAAATGAGAAGACAGGTAGAGAGACGGAGATAAAGATACAAACAAACGTCTCCCAAAGCTGAGATGAGGAAATATGATGAAGCGTGTGTAGTACTTGGTTCACTGTGAAATACTGGTGTGTTACTGAAATAAATGTTGGCAGCGGACAGCATGAAGACAAAGAAACTAAAGACATTACACCCCAATCATGCTGATAAGCCTGATTTTTCAGTATCATATAGTTTGACATGGTCAGTCAAATTTTAAATAAATAGTTTAATGAGGATTTAATTTTATTTTTGAATTTAAGATGCACTTTAAATCTTTTCTGTTACAGTTAATAAATCTATTCTTTGTTGTAAGTTGGTCCATATTTCTTGTTTTTTTATTATCTTACACGTTAAAGTGTTATGCAGAGGTATTTATAACAATCTTATAGACAAATGATACTATTTATAGTTGCGCGGGGAGGCGCGAGATGTTTTCTTCTTCCATAGGGGGGGCGTGACAGAAAATAATTGAGTAGCACTGGCTTGGTCCAATGTTGGACTTCAGTGTTTGCCCCTATACACACTGTTAATAATCATAGCTTCTTGTTATTTGTTTATTAGTTAAGCTCACTGCCCCCTAGTGCTCACAAATCACTTTATGTAGCTTTAATTAAGAGTGAAATCAAGAATAAGAGACACACACTCCAAGGATGACAGTTTCAGGAGAAAATCTACAAGAATGCTATTAGTAAAGGATCAAAGCCCACACGTGAAATCCAAGTAGTCCATGCCTTGTCTGTCCCAGAATTGTGTTTTCGTCACATCCCCACAATTGAGGCAGAAGAATAATCAATGTTCAAGCATGTTCAATGTTGATGCATGTTTATATATATATATATATATATATATATATATATATATATATATATATATATATATATATATATATATATATATATATATATATATTTGATCTATATTTCATCAGTATCATTTTATTCATTTAAATCCTACATTGAGGTAATGAAGGAAGAATAGATGGATAGAATTACAATATTTAAACTAGTGTGGTGCATGTGTCTGTATTCTTATAGAACAATGATAGATTGGATGAAGGTGATTTTTCCATGTCCCACACACTGCTCTGCTAATCACAGTAAGTGTAATCGGTGGAGTTATAATACATCTTTTTTTGTGTGTGTTTTAACACAACAACTGTTTTAACAACTTGTTCAACGGGTGTCTATCCATCCATCCATCCATAAAACAATAGTGTCAGGATTTCCTGAGGGTCTTTGTGTGTGTCGTGGAGTTTCAGTGAAGTTTATACTTATACTTATATTTAAGATGCTGCAGCTACTGAGTAGAGAGTGGTTCTTCTCTGAAGGAAGAAAAAATGGCAGCACGTAAACATTTTGTAATAAGTTAGTAGTTTTGCCGTTGGCTTCAGCCACAATAGCCTGTGTTAGTGAGGAAAAAAGTAGCAGATAAACCAAGAAACTTACTTTCACTATGTTGACAGCATTTGAATGGTAACCAAACTTTTTTTTGTAAAATATACTTTGTTCCATAGACGCAAAGGAATACCTCAGCTAGGACTCAAACCTGGGTTTGGTGTTTATGATGCAAGCAAACTACTCCCTACGAGATAAATGAATACATAAAAACAATAACAACAATAACAATAAAAATCTGTGAAATTAGCAATTAATCCTTGGTATAGTCCCAGTCACTGAAGTCAGTTTGTCTGAAACACATTCCAAGTATATGGGGCACACTAACAGAAAGCACATCTTTGTGAATGCTGTGTGATTTTCTGGCACCAGTAGGGTGAGCCATGTTTGTGAGCAGGTACAATGGTTCACAGCTTTATAAATGAAGAACAAATGCTGATCTCTCCTCATTGGCAGAGCATGCAAGCCATTTTTTTTTGGTAAATTGGACAATACACAGAAAAGCAATGTGGCTACATTGTGGTTGTCTCTCACTTCTAGTATTGTTATCTCTCAGAAGACTGACATCTCTCTGTGTGGCTATGCAAGATATCTGGATATATGAGTGATGCTTCATGTCTGCAGGGGCACAGCATGCCTTTTCCCTTATGTTGTTGTTATCATTGGTTCAGGCCACACACTTTATGTGATATCTGTAATTTGACAATAATCTTGTTGGTATTTACAGACACGTTGAACGGTTCTGCTTTATGTTCACTGTCACTTTCCATTCCACCTTCAAAAGACAGGCTGTTTGCTTGTCTTAATTGACAGTGGCGCAGGCTAATGCACTGCAGTATTCACTGATCTGTAATGCTATATGGACTGACACCCCTTTGATATTTTAATCTTTTGCTCTTATCACTTTGGCTGTCAAATCACATTGGAGCTATGAGGTTAATGTTCAGGAAGCTTTCCTCCCCATCTCCATGAGATTAAAAGTTAAGAACATGAAAAACATAAATTGCAGAGTACCTGATATCATTCATGACATATCTTCCATTTAGGGATTCCAGGAGCTCTTGCATATCACCGACATTTTTTTTTACATTAAAGTTGGAGTGCAGAACTTTTCACACAGTGCTGATTAAGCCTATCTCCACCAGGTACCAAGGTAGTCTAGTGGTATTTCCCAGTATAATGGAGCTGGCACTCAGGTCTTGATGCATCTTGTATTAATCAACAATGATTTGCCTGATTTCTTTCAGCAAGGATATAAAGAAGGGCTTGGAAAAAATATTAACTTTTCATGCCTGCACCTACTATTTATTTAACATGCCATTAGATACAATATCTGGCCTCTCAGATCTTTTTAAATGAGTAGCAGAAATTCTGACTGTTGCAGCTCGCATCAAATTTGCTCCCTGTTATAAGTGTTGTTGCCATGCAGACTTCTGACTGAGGTTATTTTCATCTTCCCAATAATTTCCTCTAGCATCAACCACAGCGACTCCTGACTGCATTTTAAGCGGGAACTTATTCATCATGAAAATTGCATTTATATGTAATTAAATTGTTTTCCCCCAATTGTGTCGCAGTGGAAAACGTAATCACTGCCTGGATTATGCTCAAAGGAAATGTTGATTTTGAATGAATTAGGAGCTACATTTATATATCACACGGAAGTCTGAGGCCAGAGGCCGTGCTGACTAGCAAATGTAAAAGCTGCAGGACACTGGAGACCAGCGCTGTAATAGAAACTGCCTACTATACTGGAAGGATAATGGTTTGTCTTAAATGTATTAAGTAGTAAAAAAAAGGACAATATGCAGTAGATTCAGGATTTGGGAAACAATCTCCAGTATGGATTGATCCAATCACCTTCACCTGTATCCAACAATGCAAACCCCTCCCCCTCACATTCCTGTTCATCCATCCATCCATTTTCTATCCCGCTTATTCCCTTTCGGGGTCGCAGGGGTCTGCTGGAGCCTATCCCAGCGCATTTTATGGCGAGAGGCAGGGGGATACACCCCAGATGGTCGCCAGCCAATCGTGGGGCACACACACCATTCACACACCATTCACACACACACTCACACCTATGGGCAATTTAGAGTTGCCAATTAACCTGAGCATGTTTTGTATTGTGGGAGGAAGCCGGAGTACCCGGTGAAAACCCACGCAGACACGGGGAGAACATGCAAACTCCACACAGAAAGGTCCCAGACCCAGGCCCCAAGGCGGTCTTGAACCTGCGACCTTCTTGCTGTGAGGCAACAGTGCTACCCACTGCTCCACCGTGTCGCCCCATTCCTGTTCATTTTTACGATATTAGAACAGATCTGTCTATACTCAATTGTATTTTTAATTTGATAAGCCTATTCCCACACACAGTCCTCAGCATAAGCACCCAACAAAAAGAATTACACATGTTGGTAGAGACATTCTGTAAATCGGGTTATTTATTGTTTAATGTACAGTTGCTTTAGTAAAAGTCCACACTGTCATAGCTTCATAACATTTAACAACTCTTAAACTGATCTGGTCATTTTAAAACATTTATGTGTAAAGCCCCAGAGGAAACCACTTTTTTTCTGTCCATTAAAAATATGAGACCTCACTTTACATTCAGTCAAACTAATGTAGCAGCAACAACTGTTAAATTACTTCTGTGAGACCATTATTTTAGTAATTATTATATGATACAGAGCTTTAGACTGAAACCGAAATTTTAAGTGGTGGCATTTGTGTGAATCAGGAATTCATTCCCCAATGGTATTTATTAAATGTATTAAATAAAAGGAAACATTACTATTGCATAACTTTTAAGTTACTCTCTCAAAAATAACTAGAAATGATCTTGTTATTGTTGCTGCTAGTCAACGGGGATCTGTGCTGATAGGTTTTTTAAAAGCTGGTGATTCCACGATTGATAGTGGATCTCATACCTTCAACAACATCCACTGACACCCCACCTCTAGAAGCTGAAAAAAGTGGGCTGGGAGAATGTTAATTTTGTCTGTTTTGTCGTTTTATCTTCACTCTCATGCCCTAGGAGCTTCCTAGATAAGTTGCTAATGTTTAGGTAAATTCCTGCTGCTGTTTCAGAAGGTCAACAGATCCTAAGGTTTAGACACAAAGTGCATTTGACTACAATGTTCTTCAAATAGCAAACGTAAAGTAATGAAGTGTATGCACATCTGGAGAAATTGTTATCTGATGTTTCTATCAGCTTCACTCATCTTCATCCTCTGTCTGTGGAGCCAAAAAGAAAAAAAAACAAGTGAAACTTTAAGCTCGGACTTTTCACTGCTGTTAATTTCACTTGATTTTAGTGAATTTGTATAAAGAAAAAAAAACAACTAAAATTCAATCCTGGTTAAAAAATGCTTTTAACATGCTGACATTTGTACTAGTAAAATATTACTACCTTTTCCTGTAATGCCTTACATTACTGCATTACAACAAGAAAAAAACAAAAAAAAAACAATGCATTACAGTAATTCATTACTTTTGTAACGCTTTACTCCCAACACTTTTTATTAGACAGTTCATGAAGCATTCAGGTGTCTCTCATAAACTCTGAAATTCTATTACTTGCAGCAAAGCATGTGAGATTTCATGGTACATTCAGATGCATCTCATAAGGTCAGAACACCTACAGCCTTAAAGGTTGTTTAAAGATGGATTTCAGCATTTTTCCAGCTGGACCCTATTTTCCTGACTTCCAAACTAATCTCATAACTTAATATTAGAGTTATCTAAGAAAAACAATCCTCAGTTTGCTCCACTATTTTGCAAGAGTCACCTAATGGAGGCAGACTGGGAATCTCTAGCGGATTTGTATAATTATATATGTTTGCTTCTATTCTACCTTTTGTACATTTATCATGCTCCAACTATTATCAAAGGGCAGAGGTTAAGATTAGAAGGCCCCAATGTTTTGTGAGTGTATGTTGTTTACTTTTTCAAAAACAGTAATATAATATTTACAAAAAGGGACAAGTTCCTTGTATTCTGCTACTTGTGCATTGTACAAGGTGGGTTCCAATTTTCAAAATGATGCTGCAAATCAAACATGAAGAATGTGAGAGTTGATTTTTTTTCAGCAAGCACATAAAGAAGTGCTTAAAATAACATCTCCCAAGCTTGCATCGACTTTTTATTTAATATGCAGTTACACTATATTACCTCTCAGATCTTTTGCAATGAGTAGCAGAAACTCAGAGTGTTGCAGCTCGCATCAAATTTGCTCCCTTTTATCAGTGTTGTTGCCATGCAGACTTCTGACTGAGGTTATTTTCATCTTCCCAATAAGTTCCTCTACCATCAACCACAGCAACTCCTGACTGCATTTTAAACGGGAACTTATTCATCATGAAAATTGAAAGTGTGAACAGTCTGTTGCCTATAAATTCTTCATTTAGTAGGAGGTATCCAGTACAAGCTAGGGCAGTATTTAGTAGGCAGTATCCAGTACAAGCTGTAGTTGTTTAGTCCCTAGGTTGGACCCTGAGCACCCACTGAACAGTCGTTGTACTGCAGTGGAGTGTTTTTTTTTTTTTTTTACCTACTGCCCCGCCTCCTCCTGGGAACAAAGTAATCACCTATGTATTGATGTCAGCTGTTGCTGTTTAGTGCCCTGCCTTATTTGCTATTTAAGTTCTGCCACTTCCTCAGTTCTGTCTCTGATCCTCTGACCTTGTTTCCCCCCTGTCTGTGAGCATTGACTCTGTTTCCTAGTGTGTAAGAATTTGCCTAAGTTTGTGAGTAACCCGAACTCTGTTTCCCAGTATATGACAGTTTGCCTGTATCTGAGTAACCTGTAGATTCTGAAAACCATTTAGCATTTTTTGAATTTTCTGAAAACCGATTGAGGTGTCTTTTGTTTGGACTTTGAAAACCAGAATTTGTTTTTGAAATAAAAGAAAAATGTATTTCAGCAGATCTGCACTTGAGTCCCTGTCTGTAAGTCCTAACAGTAGTATTTAGTAGGCAGTACGTTAGCAAACGCAATGAACATTGATGAAGGTTGTTGGTTGTGGTTTTGTGTAAATGCTGATAAATTTGATGGGGTGGCTCAAAAAAAATAGATTCACATACAGTGGCTTGCGAAACTATGTGGCCCCCTTAAACTTTGTGACCTTTTGCCACATTTCAGGCTTCAAACATAAAGATATAAAACTGTAATTTCTTGTGAAGAATCAACAAGTGGGACACAATCATGAAGTGGAACACACTTTATTGGATATTTTAAACTTTAACAAATAAAAAACGAAAAATTGGGCGCGCAAAATCATTCTGCTACTTTACTTTCAGTGCAATAAACTCTGTCCAGAAGTTCAGTGAGGATCTCTGAATGATTCAATGTTGACCTAAATGACTAACGATGATAAATGGAATCCACCTGTGTGTAATCAAGTCTCTGTATATGCACCTGCACTGTGATAGTCTCAGAGGTCTGTTTAAAGTGCAGAGAGCATCATGAAGAACAAGGAGCACACCAGGCAGGTCTGAGATACTGTTGTGGAGAAGTTTAAAGCTGGATTTGGATACAAAAAGATTTCCCAAGCTTTAAACATCCCAAGGAGCACTGTGCAAGCAATAATATTGAAATGGAAGGAGTATCAGACCACTGTAAATCTACCAAGATCTGGCCGCCCCCCTAAACTTTCAGCTCATACAAGGACAAGACTGATCAGAGATGCAGCCAAGAGGCCCATGATCACTCTGGATGAACTGCAGAGGTCTACAGCTGAGGTGGGAGAATCTGTCCATAGGACAACAATCAGTCATATACTGCACAAATCTGGCCTTTATGGAAGAGCTGCAAGAAGGAAGCCATTTCTTAAAGATATCCATAAAAAGTGTCGTTTAAAGTTTGCCACAAGCCACCTGGGAGACACACCAAACATGTGGAAGAAGGTGCTTTGGTCAGATGAGACCAAAATCAAACTTTTTGGCAACAATGTGAGACGTTATGTTTGGCGTAAAAGCAGCACAGCTCATCACCCTCAACACACCATTCCCACTGTCAAACATGGTGCTGGCAGCATCATGGTTTGGGCCTGCTTTTTTTCAGCAGGGACAGGGAAGATGGTTAAAATTGATGGGAAGATGGATGGAGCCAAATACAGGACCATTCTGGAAGAAAACCTTTTCTGAGTCTGCAAAAGACCTGAGACTGGGACGGAGATTTGTCTTCCAACAAGACAATGATCCAAAACAAAAAGCAAAAGCTACAATGGCATGGTTCACCAAAAAACATATCAAGGTGTTAGAATGGCCAAGTCAAAGTCCAGACCTCAATCCAATTGAGAATCTGTGGAAAGAACTGAAAACTGCTGTTCACAAACGCTCTCCATCCAACCTCACTGAGCTCGAGCTGTTTTGCAAGAAGGAATGGGCAAAAATGTCAGTTTCTCGATGTGCAAAACTGATAGAGACATACACGAGGCGACTTGCAGCTGTAATCGCAGCAAAAGGTGGCGCTACAAAGTAATAACTCAATGGGGCTGATTGATTTTGAACGTCCAATTTTTCGTTTTTTATTTGTTACAAAAGTTTAAAATATCCAATAAAGTGTGTTCCACTTCATGATTGTGTCCCACTAGTTGTTGATTCTTCACAATAAATTACAGTTTTATATCTTTATGTTTGAAGCCTGAAATGTGGCAAAAGGTCACAAAGTTCAAGGGGGCCACATAGTTTTGCAAGCCACTGTATATCAAAAATGGACGTTTTTAGGGTCAAAGGAAAAAAAAGGAGAAACACCCACATAGGCTACAGTGTCTTTATGGCTGAGTTATCTTTTAGTTCATCTATTTTAAAAGTATAATTTCTATTCAAAGATTAATGTCCAGGAAGCAAAACAACAAACAAAACCAGCTGACCAACACACTTAAATAAACACCGTTATGAATAAAAAAACATTCCCAAAAAAATCAACGCTCTGTCTGTGTCACCTCAAATTCCCTGGGCCCATGCAGCTTCTGGGCCATCAATGTTTTTCCCCAGAACTAACAGTGCAGCAGAGAGGAGAGCAGCCTCTCCTCCCTCCCCTTTTTGTTATTCTCGTGGCTGGAGACTGGAAGACTCAGATACTTACAAATGAATGAATGAATTAATACAGTTAACTTTTTGAAAATGAAAAACTGTTCATCTTGACCAATGGCCAACAATGATTCATATTGTACTTCAGTGGACTAAAGATACCAGCGAGTGGTTTTGAATGTCATGTACTGGCGCAAGTTTGGAAAACGTCTACTTTTTTTGCCACTGAGAATAGGTTTGAATCAAGAATCAATTCTGAATCAACTCTTCACATTTCTAATAAGCATCAAACTTTGTATTAAACCAACTATTTAATCTATAATTGTGAAAACGCAATAGTTAGTTACGTTTATAGTGGAGTAACTCAGTTACAAACTCAGTTCATTTTTGAGAGAAGCAACTTGTAACTATAATTAAGTCATGTGCCCAACACTGACTGCCAATGCCTAACCACCAACTTTTGCCATATTGGTTAAATACTGGTAGATTAGCTGCATATTCAAAAATTTTGCATTTTCTCATACAAAGAATGTATTGTATTACATTGTATGGCATCAAATATAAATTAGCCTCAAACTAGCCCTTGGATCATTGAGCATTAAGTCAGTCTTCATATGGCCAGGTATGGAAGCCAAAAAAAAAAAAAAACGCACATTTATCAAAGATGTTAGAAACAATGTTTCTAATGTAAAAGTGAGATTACAATTTCCAGAAAGATAAATACAGAACCAAGCCTTTTGAATGGTGCATTTTAATTATGTCAAAAAGCTGGTGATGCAGAGACGACTGACTTCATGATTCAACTGTAATGATCAGGAAATGCAAGCAGTAGACAATTCTTGATTCTTGTTTTTCATAATATGTTATGCTCTTTATGGACAACTGCAGTAGTCTAAAATACACTTTTGAAGTGGTTTTAATATGTTTTCATAATGTCAACACTGTGTTCTGTTTTTGAAGCAAGCCTATTTTTTTAAATTATTTATTTTTATTCTTTGTAATAATATTACTATTACATCACCAAAAAAATATTAAAGAAAAACTCCATGTCTGTGACTTCAGAAGCCTCGTCAAATAAACTTTCAACCCCCGGCATTGTGTTTTTCTATCACATGGCTGTGAGAAGCATACAGGATTTATGTTGGATTGACTTGGTACATTTAGCACAGTAATTTCGAATGTCTGCAAAATAGAGTGGAAGTGATGTATCCCCTGCAAAGCCGCGAGTGCACATTTGAGTCAGCGAGTGTGTATTGTACACACATCGCAATGCGTCTTCCTCTGCCGCAATCAATCCCTTTAATTACTCTGTCGACGCTGCAACCAAAGCCTTCATCAAAGCACAAAACATTGCAGTCCTGTCAAGAGTGGGAGAAAGTGAGGGAGGAAGACGCTCGGCTCGAGGAAGGGAAGAGCAGGAGCTGCTGTTATGATATTTCAGGTATATCTATCCTGTCACAAGAGTTGAAACTATCATTTCCATTTTCTGACAGTGTGAGGCGTAGGGTATATGTAATACTTCAATGTGTGGACTTTTACATAATTTGCCCGTTCTGCAATCTGCATCGCTACACATCTATAAATCTGTCATTCATGCAAATCGGCTGAATGTATTTGCATGCATTAGCCATTAATAATTGAACACTATTTCCAAATTGATGTGCATTAATTATTGAGAGCAATAATACTTTCAAATCATAGAGATTTGAGAAAAGTAAACTGATGCAATTGGCAGATAACTTTCCTGAATTTGACTCAGACTTTCCAATTGTGCAATTACACCCTGGCAGACTGGTGGTTGCCAACCACTTATTGCTTGTGATGCCCTGTGTGGCGATATCTCCATGTGACCCTTTTCACCTCGGATTGTTTCTTGAATAGGTAAAACCATACCGGAAAAGAGAAAAAAAACTATAATGCAGAGCGGAGTCTGAAAAAGAGAGAATTGAATGTAGCAGAATGACCCTGGGTTAACATGTTACAACCTCTTAGATTTATCTTTGTGCCCACTTGCGAGGGTTCCTAACCCCAAGGTTTAGATCATTTGCTCTAGAGAGCTGTATACATTACAAGTGGCAAATAAAATCCTTTACCTAACACACTGACATGATTGTCCGCCTCAAAATAAACCCCAAGGCAGGAAAATGCACTGCACAAATCACGCTGTCTCTGACTGTTGGCTGGCCAATCCCGACAAAACCCATCTGAAATAGCATTATGTTTATAGCCCAGCTGGTTGACCCATTACAGTTTTTAATTAACAAACTTTGTACACTGCCTGAACATTAACAGACTGGGCCCGCAGTCTGTTTTAGGCATTTGCCTCTCTAATTGTTAAATGTACTATGTCCGCAAAAATTATTTTATAGGAATCAATACCACTCTGTTTCAGTGCTACCTCTCACTTTGCAGCAGAACTCTTCTATCCTTCGCCTACTTTTAGTGGGAGACAGAAGGCTTGCTGAGTGTGCAGTACTGCGCTAGCCTCTAGGCAGTGTTCAGAGGCTGGCCTGGGGGCATTACTATGCTTTTCATCATTCTCATCCTTTAGAATGTGCCCATAGGAGGTGACAATGCTGTGCCTGGGAACCACTGTTGTTATTGTTGTTCACCTCTGCTGCAATTTGTTCTTTTTGTCCTGGCAGCTTGTTGCTGCTCAGGTCTAATGAGATCACACAGAGAATGCCATTGAAAAATGATTTACACCAAGAGACACGTTTTGGAGGAAAAGGGTTTAGTTTGGTGGGAGGAGAAGATCCACTTTCATACACATCACAGCAGACTGCGGTGGCAGGTCTGGCTCTTAGATTCCCTATTGAAGTGCCGTCTGATGGAAGAGGGAAACAACACAGGGGGGGTGTTTCATCAAACCATCACAAGCTAATATTCTTTTCTTCCCTCAGTCTGCACCATGTGTCAGACAAACGGTGCTTCTCTGAGATGGGATTGCAACAATCGTTGCTAAGGGTGTTGTGCTACTTCAGTAACTGCTCATCGTTTCCAAGCTCTGGTATAATGCTTGACTGAAAGAAGTGGGTGAAAAAACAAATCACATTTGCTCAGGTACTGTACTTTAGTGCCAACTTGGAGATACTGGGACCTTATCTTTTCCATATTGGAAGTCTCCATCTTATGTAGCTTGAAATATCTATATTAAGAAAGATGTTAATCTGTCTGCTGGGTCCGCAGATCTACACCCTCATCTAAATATATCCACAGGACAGACACTCCTGGCCCAAAAAAAACAAGAAAAAAAACAACCTTCAAAACAGTAGTTTACATAGCAAAGCTTGGCTTCACTGAATAACTGGATTCATCTAATAGTCATCTTTGAGGAAATAAAAAAAGACAGGGGGGTGTTTAATGTTTCCTGTTATTCATAGTTAACAACACAATGTATTTGCGAAATAGGTTCAAAGAATCCACTCAACTAAAAAACTTCAATGATCTTCTTCTTTCAACATTATTGCTCTTTGTCTTTGTCTTTTCTCCTCAGCAACATCAACCTTATTATTTCCAAATTAATTCATCATCAGTCATAAACTGGTTCATTATGTGGGAAGTTTGATATGTAATAGAAAAATACTTTATATTGCTTGGCTCCTCCGCCAATGGTAGTAGGCAATTTACTATAAATATGTGTTTTTTAAAAAGAAAAAGTCTGTAAAACTCAATACTGGCAACAAAATGCCTCAGCATAGCAAGTGCAAGCTATGCAGTCTATACAGAATTTACTGTTACTCTCAAGCTCAGATGCAGAGATTAGGTCTTCATAAGGGATGGTGCATGGTTAATTATTGAAGAGAAAAAACAAATAGCACATCACTGCTATACCATAAAGGGCTGCCCATAGGTAATTTGGGGATTAGAACTTGGTGTTTGTTGACTCATCGCCAGCTATTAACAAGATATCGTGGCAACTGATGTTTTCAGTTATACTCTTTTACAGATCATAAAGTGGTGTGATTATACATGATGCCATGACATAATTCCCAGAGAACAGCCAAAAGCTCATCAGAACATGTAGCAACTTACTTCAAAAACTGCTCCGCAGCATTCTGCAGTTCACTTGATCACATACAGTATTCCATGCAGAGGTTTGGTAATCCATCAAGGAAGCATAAAAAATAGTAATAAAAGTGATAATGTTTTATGCACTTATCATATAATACCAACCAAACAAACAACCATCCTGGCGGCCATGGTGACTCTCCCCTCTTAGTTGCTGTGTGATTAGGTGGTGGATGTGTGTAATGTTTGCAAAAGAAAAAAGGCACGTCACCTATTTGGCGAATGTGACTGAAGTGATTTACACCATGTCCCTAGCATTTAGAAATCTACTGCAATAATATGGCATTGAGCGCTTTGGCCGCCCTTAAATCACAGCGCAAGAAATCCCTCTGCTGCGACAGCCCCGTTTCTTATTAACCTATCAGTCACAAATACAGCACAGCTCAACCTAAATCCTTACCTTGTCAGTGGTCATCAATCTGTGGCCATCACGCTGCACAAACAGGACCCCCCCCACACACACACAATGAGACCACAGTCATAGTCTCAGTGACATTGCTGCTTTTATTTTCACTGACAAAAACTTCACCAGAAATACATGATTTATTTAGCATTCCTTATACATCAGTGGTGGGATATACATTTATGAGGTACAACACAGAATTTTGAGGAAAGCCTTGTATTTCAGATTCCGCTACATTTATTTAGCAGCTTTAGTTCATTTTCAGATACAGGCTTTAATATTTTACATAACCTTATTGACTTTAATATTCTATTATAGATATGCATATCTTGAATTGCTCTTTTGTTTTTTAAATTTTCTATGCACTTTGTGTGTGTGCTATTAATCTATCCAAAGTATCTAAAATTGGCTCCACATTGATAAAATAAAGCATTAAAATGCTCCTGTTAGTCTTTAGTGATTAAAAACAAGTAGTATAATTTTACTACTACAATAATATAACCGTCTGAATAATGAGGACTTTTTTTTTTAATACTTTAAGTGCATTTTGCTGATATAACCTCTGTACTTTTACTTAATTAAGGTTTTTTTTTTTATTCTTCTTCTTCTTTTTTTTTTTTGCCAGCAGTAGTTTTATTTTTGTTCAAGTAAAGGATTCAATAGCTTTGTCCACCACTGGATATTTTTCCTCTCATGAGTTGATAAAAGAGTTCCATTAACTATGACATAGCACTTACAGTAACTGCAAAAAAAAATAAGAAAAGGTTGATTTCAATACTCTTTTGCTTTTCTTGTACCTCACTTCTGTCCTGATTTGACACTTCCCTCTACATTTTTAGCAACGTGCGGTGTATTGAAACTACTCTGCTAACTCATGTGGCTTTAATGATAGAGCAAGAACTTCACTATGGTTTCTTAATCACTGCCTTCAGTCTGTTTTTTTTTCCTCCTCATTGTATGTATGGACTATGGCACTGAGCAGCTGAGTTACACTGAGACTGAGTTACATCAGAAATGTGCTTCTGGTTGACTCAAGGCTTGACATCATTTTCATATGAACATCTGGGGCCAATCGCGAAGCTGAATTGAAGCAAAGGAAGCCCAGGTGCCTGAAAGGCTTTCATATTAAAGAAAAAAAAATTGCATTCAGGCAATACGAGATACACGAATGGACAAGGAGTTGCAGAGATGGGAGGCGGCACACATTAATGACATTAATTTCCCCCTTTGGCCTGTCTTTTCTCACAAATACTGTATTAAAAATTGCCTGATAACCCAATGTGCCAGGGAATGTGACTGGACTTAGCTGATGTTGTGTATCATGATCAGGTCTGATCAGAATTTGTGACACTTCACAGCTCCTTTTCAATCGTGCCTGTTGGGGATTCGAATAATAAGGAAACAATCTATTAAAAGGTGCTTTTCATTTTTTTTATTTTTACACTATTCCATCTTTTATCTACGCAGGTTCATTTGAAGCAGGTGAAGCCAAAGGGCTGAGTTTTCAAGGTGAGGTTACATCAGGAACTGAGGCTTAATCGCTGGATTTTATTGTATATGTGTAATTGAACAACTTTTATCTTCAGATTCTTACATCTCTGAATTTTTTTTCTTTTCCCCTCCCCACCTGCTTTTGATCCCAGACTACTACATCTGCCAATCAACCATGGACATTTGCAGAGATGAAAACTTGCACACAGATGAGAAGCTTTAGCCACTCAGGCAGTCATAATGAATGCAATTCCTTTGAAAGTCAGACCCTGAAAAAATTTAACCTTTATAGGAAAGTGACACTAAGACAATCAGTGCACCTCTAGCTCTGTGCCCAACTTTTTTTTTTGTTCATAGAATCATCCACTGGAAAAAAGGGGAGACTGTCTATCTACTCTGTGCAAATATCTAAATATTTTTGAATTGTTGTGGCCTGATCTGGTCTCCCACTCTCAACACATTTGCATCCCTCCTGTTGGCTGTATTATCAGCATTTTCCCAGGATCAGCTTTGTGCATATTGAGTTTTGTCAGTTGGTTAGAGTTTGGAATAGTAGACTATGTTAATTGGTGCTGCATTCAAATAGATTGTTTTAACTATGGGATAATAGGATCACATTGATATGATTGATTTATTTTAATGTGGAAAGTAACAAACATGTCACATTGCCTCTGATGTATTTCTATTTCTTCTTCTTGTAATCCCTTATTTTTGTTTTGTTTTTATTCCAACACTGTTTTTGACAGTTTCCTGTTTCTGACAGCTCATGTAAACCTTTTAGCTTCAATGTTTCCTACAGCCTGGCAGGAGGGAGTGTGAGGATGTGACTCATGCACGCTACACTGATGCGATTTACATTCTGATTTAATGAGAAAAAGGCTAAACAGTATCTTGGGGGGGAAAGACTCCCAACAAGACTAGCGCGGAGGCGGTTTTATCTTCAAAAAAATGTTTTTTTCAAAGCAGCTGTTGGATATTGACCTTATATGCAAGGTCAATATGGTATATGTCAATCCGTACAATGTAGAGATATGGACAATCTGCAGGATATGCAATGGGCTTTGCAAAAAAGGAAGCTCTGCCCATATTTGTTTGTCTGCCCGTCCTGGTGGGCCGCGGGATGGGAGTAGTCACTGGGCAGAAGAGCTAAATTTAAACAATTCAAGTTAAGTGTCAAGTATATACAGCGGTCAACTGTTTGAAGATGGGGGTGAAACATATTTTTTTAATAAAGGACAGCTGTTTGAGCAGGAAAGTCAAGATGCATGTTAAGAGGGCAACTTATCACAGTTTGTCCACTGGATGGGCACCTTAGAGGGCAATTTATCACCTTATCTTGCACATTGGGTCATGATCATGTTTGATTCACCCTTGCGAGTGATGAAGATTCACTTCAGGATCACCGGAGTGAGATTAGAAACATTTCCATGCATACAGCAATGTCACTGCAGCAAATATGCTACTGGACATGTGAGCAGCAAAACTAAAAGCTGTAGTTATAAACTTGACAGAACGGAGGAAACTCTCTGGAGGAAAACAGCTTCTGGGATATTTTTTTAATCAGCTGATGCAGTTCAGGATTTATCAGGTGGCTGCTTTATTCCAAACTATTTCCCATATGAACTTGTGGTTCACCTGATCTTTTCGACAAGTAGAAGAAAGCAGAAGATTAATTAAGATCAGATTGGGACTGATCCTGGCATGACTGCAGATATAATAATGTTAATGTTCAGGCAGTGTAGAAATGATCAATGAAGCCTCAGGGGATCTGTTTTGTTTCAGCCCAAAAATTTGCATCTGGCATGATCAGCACTAGACCAGAATATACCAGCAGTACAGTCTAGACAAGATATTATATGTTGATGTAGTGAAGCTACTCAATGATAACAAGTTCATAGTGAACAGGTAGCTGTAGGTGTCGTCTTACTTTTCCCTTAATTTCTACTCTGTAAAAAAATGGCAAAGCTTGATGAATCAAATGATAGAATAGAGAAAAAAATAAGTTCTAAAAATAGAAGTTTTGTTTCTATGTGATCTTAAAATCAGAAACTTTATTTTTAGAAAATGTGTGATAGTAGTTTTGTAAATGTCTATTGTGTGACACCCTGATATGATCAGACCTAAGTTTTGGAAACTTTAGTAGAGTTAATTAAGGAACCATCAAGAAGGAACAGAAAACACATGACTGAACTATATACACACACACACACACACACACAGAAAGGTGGCAATATAGAAAATCCTATTGCCTGTTGCTTGGTACACAGAAAACAGGAAAAAGAGGGCTCGCTGGCGTGAATGGCGAAGTGGCTTTTCTTGCAGGAAATGACAAGGCGATTCACTAACCAAGCTCCAAACGTCCCACAATGCTGCAGGAAGGTGCCGCTGTGTTTGATTGCTATGCCATCTCCCTGTGCAGCTTTCTGCTCAGTCTCTGCAGCAGCAGACGTTTATTGGCTGGGAGCTACATGCACACACGCACACACACACACACACACACACACACACACACACACACACACACACACACAAACATACGTATACACACACCACCCAAAGGTTGGTGCCAATGAGTGTCCAGGACCCACCAAAACAATAAGAAAGAAATAGATGCAGAAGGGTAGGGTTTCTGCACATAATCACACCACAACAGTTCATGAACTCCTGTGAAGATGGAACCCAATGATTGGAATTGAAGTAAACCTAAAATGACTGCTGTTGCAAATTTAAATATCAATAACAAGGTCAGGTTGTCATTGCTTTAAAGAGCCTTCACACACCTTTCATTACACAGTAGGTTATTCAGACTATCAAATGTGTGGATATACACAAATGTGGATACATTTGTGTATATGCACACACACACTACTCAATTAAAGACTTCCCTTCTAATTAAGCTGTGGTGAGTAACGCTTCCAATCTGCCAGGAGTTTCCACGCCAACAACACTGCAGTTGCTAAGAGACCGCTAGCTCGCTAAAAGCACGTGTATACTAGTGTCATTACCAGCAAGATTCTACTTTATTTACCTAAATCGTGGTTTCTATTGCCTTGTACTGGTTTTATTGGACTTCCACTCAGTGACATTGAAAAAGGACCAACAACCGAAGTAATATTCTGGGATTTAACATAATGTGCTAGATGGGCACCCTAAAGGGCCATTTATTACCTTATCTTGGTACATGACCACATTTATTTACCCCCATGCTTTCATGCTTGCTTTTCTTTCTTATTTTAAAAGGTATTTTAAAGGTTTGATTGAAATTTGCCTGAAAAGGAGATTCAAACACAACTGGTGAGCGTCTTCTTTGCTCCAGCAGTTGGAGAAAAAATCACTATCTAAAGGACTTCATTCAAGGCAGGTTCAAGAGGAAAATTTACTTCTCAGGCTCACAGTCATTTTCATGACCGCCAAGCAATTGTTCAGCAAACCCTATGTGTGAGTTATTGAAGCCACTGCTTTTT
The DNA here is from genome assembly GCA_036785175.1 of Eupleurogrammus muticus. Classification (NCBI taxonomy): domain Eukaryota; kingdom Metazoa; phylum Chordata; class Actinopteri; order Scombriformes; family Trichiuridae; genus Eupleurogrammus; species Eupleurogrammus muticus. The sequence goes on along the minus strand of JAYKQN010000020.1, from coordinate 2,815,325 downwards.
GAGCATTAGAAGCAAGATCATCTGTGCACGTGAATTGAAGGCCATATTCCACTTGTAATAATATGAAGCAAACAAGCATGAAATTACAAACAAATATGAATCAAGATCATCAAAATTCTCAGCAATGACTATCCTGTTAATCAGGTATTCAATGAACTGATCTTCACTGGCAGCACTTCATTGGCTTGTTGTGCTTAGATGTCAGCAACACTTTACTCACAACATTAACTTTCCACAGAATAGGGGGTATCCTTTTTTGAAATTTTTTAAATGGACATTTCCTTAGTTAGTTAGGTTTCCCCATTAAAGGGGTTTTTAGTGAGTTTTACCTTGTATGATGTGAGGGTCTAAGGACAGGGGATGTTGTGTTGCTTTTGTACAAACTGTAAAACCTGTTGGGGCAAATGTGTGATTTGTGGGCTATACAAATAAATTGAATTGAATATTTCTAACTTTTTTGGTGAAGTTTTTCAGATGGATGGTCAAAATAATATTATGACATTATTATCATTAAAATTGGAAGGCCCATAGGTGTGGTGTGGGTGGTAGTGTGTTTGCCTCATAAGCAGCAGGCCCAGGTTCAAGTACTAACTGAAGGATATTGTGTTAATGCCACAAAATATATTTTATAAAAATTGAAAAGCCCTCTACTTACGCATCACCTCTCTATCTTGCAGCAGCTCTTTTATTCCAGTGTTAGAGTGCCAGATCATGATGACGATGATCATGTTGTCCTTTTGCTCCAATCATGCTCCAACATAGTAAAAGTAAGTTTCCTGGTTTAGCTGCTACTTTATTTCTCACTAACACAGGCTACTCTTGCAGTAGCCAACGACAAAACAAACTTCCTAAGAAAATGTCATGTGGTTTCAGCATTTCTTCAAAACTCCAAGACACGTTACCCAAGGTTGTTTGGAATAATAAAACAATGTGAAAAAAATGCATTTATATTAAAGTGATTTATCATCACTTTACTATCTACTACACATACTGTGGTTAGCAGAGCAGTGTGTGGGACATGCTCGAATCCCATTCATCCAATCTTATTTTCTATAGAAATACATAGTTTCTACAGGCACTGCAATAGTTGCATTAATATTTCATATTTCAGCCCAACTACCATTTGTCCTTTGGTTTCCACAAAAAAAAAAAACATCTGGTTTCTGAAATTTATGTTGTGTGACTAGGTGAATGATTAATCTCAACCTTTCCTCCGCAAGCAAACATGTCAATGCCTCTGTTACTCTCTACAAGCTTTTTTTTTTTTAGTGAATAACTCTCCCCGAGAGAGACAGACTAAAGATTGAGGAGAAAATCTACCACCTTTAGCCAGAAACTCCTCACCGAACTCGATAACAAGTTTTTTGCTGACTGTTCAGAGCACAGATTCAACAGTTCTTTCCTCTCGTTTTTTTTTTTTTTTTTCTGACAGAGAGACAGCACGAGACCCGTCAGGAAGGAATAAAGGATTACAGACAAAGCGGGCTGGGCTTCCCAAATTGATAAATGTCAATTCAGTCACTTAAGGTATTATTTCATCTTATCTGAAAGGAGTAGAAGCTCAAGTCCTTGTGCAGCATTTGGGGAAATCTCTCTTTTTTGAGTCCAACCCTACCATCCAACCATGTCTTACTAATTTGCAATTTCCTGCTAAATAAGGCTGCTGGATGAAAAATCCAACACCTTCACAAAGCTTTTCTTCCACTTAAACAAAAAGTGTTGTTTACTTTTTTGGTTTTGACTGTTTGTAATTTGCGCATTGGGGCGGAGTGTGCACAGTGTAGAAGACCTGCCCCAGTTGTGTTATTCCATGAGTAAACAGACGGTCTCTCGAGAAAAAAGCAATCAAATGCTTTTCAAAGAATGATTACATAAATCAAGGGCACAATAGACCAGCGCTGTTACATGTGATGGGGCATTGAACGTCAAGAATGGGTCAATGGGATATTCAACCATTTGAAAAACTAAGAACAAATGAGCCAGAGAAAAGGGATGTTATCGATTTTTCTGGTATGGGCTGGTTTGCTGTTTTTTTTATTTCCATGTCTATGTTTGGGTGCAGCAAGTGGGTTTCATTCAGTAGCAGTGGAGGTTAATGCAAGCTAAGCCGTCTCAATCACAAGTGTTATAATGATATGTGTGGGCTAATCAATGTGTTGACCCCTGCATAGATGATTAGAAGATACAGTGTAAGTACACACATTTTCCAACAAAAAAACACAGACAAACCAAACAGATTTTGACTAAGCATTTGCTGCCCCTATTAACTTACTGTAATTTCTCCCCATTTCTATGCATGTATAATCTCACTGTGTCAAACACCCACATAGATAGGTGCATACTGATTTTAACAGCTGCAGTTGTGCAGCGAAAAATTTCCATTTTAAGAAAAACAAAACACTTGGCTGAAAGCGGGGGAGAGATAGAGAAAAAAAATGACTGAAATGACTTTTCAAGGGGTTACTAGGGCTTTCTATCAAATCCAAATCCAAATTAGATATCCAGCAGATACACGTACATAATTCATAAGTTATGTGTCATTTGTGAAGTCTGCCCAAATTGTACAAGGTTTCAGTTGTTGGGGAGGCAGAGGAAAAGGATGATGGTGTTGAGCCCGCGGTGCAGCGTAATGGTGCAATAGAAGAAACAAAATCACACTCCAATGACGGTAATAGCCTAACATTGCTTCCTAGTTTAGCTTTGTTGATGAATCATATGGAGGCGTCAGCTCTCAAACAGGGCTTTATTGGGCTATACTAGTTTCCAGTTCTCATTCTGTTAGTCAGAGTTCCCATTTCTCTTGCTGAGCTCATTTCGCAGGTCAGGAAGAGCTCCATGAATACTGAGAAAACGAGCTTCCTCGGCACAGGTTTCCATGGAGTGGAGTTGCTCTGTGAAGAGACTTTGAACTAAAGGAGGGAATTAACAACAAGCCACTCTTTCTGAGAACAGGAGTCCAACCAGAGCTAGGATGCTATTTTGTTTCGCATACAGAAAACCCAATAAATTATCAATGTGATGTTTCATCATGGAAATCGTGATGGACATTATTTTTTGTTTTATTTTTTGTCTTCCTTTCCTAAATTACCAAGCCAAACAATATATTTGTGTGCAGCACAACATGAGATGAATATCTATGCTAGAGACATGAATTTAACTGCAGGAGCTCAACCTTGATTCTCTAAACATCACAGCACACTGAGCTTAACTGGAAGAAGACTGTTTGAAAGATTAATAGATGATATCTACATGGAAATGATAATGATGACACATGTTATATTAAAGCTTGATTTAAAAGCCTATATACTGGTAAGGCTTTGTGAAGGAGAATGTCAAGGAAAACAAGAAATGTTCTGATGTTGATGTGAAGAATACTATATATATTCAAATAAAGCTGCACACAGCTATAATTATAAATCATTATAGCATGTCACAGCTATACATGTTGTATATCATTAGAGTAATAGTCGTAGTAATGGAGTGACTGCCTGCTTGTGTAACATTTATTACATTTCACAGACATTTTAAAATATGTCTGTGAAGTTGTTGCATTCTTTTGTTCCAGTTGGGAACTAATGTATATATGGTGATAATGTATAACTTCTCAACAGCTTTGCATTTTTTGTCAACAACTTTGTAGCAAATGAAATATCTACAGCAGTGTCATATGAGTTGTGCATTCCCACTCATGCACACACACACACACACACACACACACACACACACACACACACACACAAACACACGATCTGAGCTCTACACCATTTGCTGCAATTCATGCATCAAAAAATATATTGACCCCCTCCCTCACTCAAAAGAAAAAAATAAGTAATTTCTACAACAAATGTTTGCTCATGCATCTTTTCAACACACTGACATGGTTGTATAAGATACTTAGGATGTTACAGATTGAATCCGGTGTAAGTGACAGTTCCATCAACACCTGTCACACAAGGGCTTAAATGGCCTTAAAGGATAGTTTTAAGGTGATAATTTGATCGAGGTGGTATGTTTAGTTGGGTAAAAGTTAACTTTTGTCGTTAGGTGTGAAACACCATTAGAATCGCTTCTGCACGTTGTTTGGTCTGTTGATAGTAGTTTGTGTCCCATGTTATTCCTGTTGTTAAGTGATGTCTCCAGGCTCATGCTTTGACACCTTCAGCTGGACTCAATGGACTCGCCCACTCTTCTTCACACTTCTTTTTTTCCCATTCCTGAGTCTATACATTTCCACCCCCACAAAGTTACAGCAGATGTGTGACAATGTGATAATTAGATACATTTATAGTCTGTAGTTCAGGTTGGGTGTTGTCCAACCAGATTATTTCTGTATTTATTTGGGAATATAGGAGGAAAAAAGGAAAAACTATCACCACCTTGTCATGCCAATGTGAATACACTATTGGTGTCACACCGCGGTGAAGTTTGTCCTGTCTTGGGGTTTTGTCTTGTCACTTCCTGTGTTATTTTGAAAATCTAACTCTCCTCTCGTTTCAGGTCACTTGCCCTTCCTCATGTGTCACCGGTCTGATTGTCTGCCCTGCCCTGATTGTTTCCATCTGGTTCCAATTACCTTGTGTATATATTGTCTGTGTCTCCCCTTGTCTTGTGCCGAAGTGTTTCGTCCCGTGCGTTCACCCAAGCCATTTAAGTCCTCTGGCCATAGTTCTTGTTGCCTTGCCTTGCCTGTCGTGCTGTCCTCTTCGGAGCGATTTTTTGTTGTAGTTTTTCATAGCCTTAGTCTAGATAGCTAATTGTAGATTCTCAGTTCAGCCCTTGTTTTCAGTTATTTGTAAAGATTTTGTTTTATATTCATTGAGTATAGTTCCTCCAGTTTTTAGGAGAGATTTTGTTTCATAGTTGAGTTTTTTCCCTCCAGCCTTTTCGGAGATAGTTTAGTTTCCCCCTAGTCATAGTCATAGTCTAGTCCTTTATTGTATAGTGATTTATAGCCATAGATATTTCTCCCCCTAGTCATAGTCATAGTCTAGTCCCTTACAGTATAGTGCTTTATAGCCATAGATATTTTCTTTGTATTTTGTCATAGCCCTCTTTTGCTCCCTGTGGAAGAGGTTGCCTATTTATTAATAAAACCCGCTGTTCCACTCCGCATCTGAGTCCTCTTTTTGAGTCCCGGCCTGACAGCGGCCTGACAGTACACTTCGGCCAGTATGGACTCAGCGGAGAGAGAACAGCTCACGGCAGCCCTGCGAGCCCAGGAGGCCCGGCTCTCCCGTCAGGAGGAATTCCAGACCGCCCTGGCCTCCCAGATGGCGCTCCTATCTTCACGACTCCAGGATCTGCACGATCACCTAGTGCAGACGAAGGCTGCACCTGAGCCTCCAGTAGTGGCGCCCACCAACCCAGTGAATCCCGTTCCATCAATGACTGTAGTGGGAGCAGCATGTGAGTTAGCTCCACCAGCCCGATTCTCTGGCGAACCGGGCTTATGCAAGACCTTCCTCATTGACTGTTCATTACATTATGAGCTAAACCCCCAGGCTTTTCCCACTGACCGATCTAAGATTGCCTTTATGATTTCCCACCTGGCGGGGAGAGCCAAGGCTTGGGCTTCGGCAGAGTGGGCCCGAGACTCCCCGGTTTGCAGTTCTTTTTCGGAATTTGAACAGACTCTGGAGAAGATTTTTGACCCTGTCACAACTAACCGGGAGAAGGCTCAGGAGCTGAGCGGGCTGAAACAGGGCAATAACTCAGTTTGCGACTATGCCATCCAGTTTCGCACCTTATCGGCGGGGATTGGTTGGAATATGACAGCCCTATATGACGTCTTTTTAAAGGGATTGGCAGCTCCGATCCAGGACCTCCTGGTTCCTCTGGATTTACCCACGGACCTCGACTCGCTCATCGCCCTCGCTATCCGGACGGATAACCGAGCCCGCCAGCTCAGGCAGCTACGCACTGCGAGAACCCTGCCGATGGAAGGGTCCGTACACCCACAAACACCAGGTTGGCCGGTAACCCGTCGATCATCACCAGAGCCACGTCACTGTCATCATCCAGAAGAAGACGGAGAACCCATGCAGCTGGGGAGAGCCCGACTATCGCCGAAGGAACGACGGAGACGGCTACAGGAGGGTCGCTGTTTCTACTGCGGGGAACCCGGCCATCTCGTCGCCACCTGCCCTGCCAAGAAGAACCTGGTGGTGAGAAACGTCAAGGGTGCAAGCACCCCACCACGTACTCTCACTACCGTCCAGGTAAAACACCACACCACCATTGAGCTTAACGCACTCATAGACTCGGGGGCGGACGAGAGCCTGATAGACGGGCGCTTTGCGGAACAACTGGGCCTCGAAATAGAACTTTTAGCTAAGCCCATCCGCGCTAAAGCTCTTAATGGACAGGACCTTTTCACCGTCACACACATCACAGCACCTCTCAGATTGATCATCAACAACCACCAGGAGAGCATTCGTCTGTATGTAGTCAAGTCACCCTCTCAGACTCTCATTTTAGGACAGCCATGGTTACACCACCACAATCCCCACATAGATTGGAGATCAGGGGAGATCCTGAGGTGGGGAGCGGACTGTGTGAGGGTCTGTATGAAACTCCCACGGCAAGGAAAAGAGGTCACAGGCAATAGACAGATTTCTGCTAACTCCGTCACAGACCCCAATGACCCTGAGCCTGTTGCCAAGGATCCAGAAACGATCCTCCCACGTACTTGTGTGGTTGGAGCTCTGACCTGGCAAATAGAAAATGAGGTTAAGCAGGCTAATGGTGAGGCTCCGTCACCTAGTGGGTGCCCAGAGAACCGTTTGTTTGTCCCGGCTTATATGCGCCCACAGGTGATCCATTGGGCCCACACCTCACTGCTTTCCGGCCATCCAGGAGTTAGAAGGACGATGTTCGCTATCTCCCGGAGGTTCTGGTGGCCCTCCATGGAGCCGGAGGTCCGGGAGTACGTAGAGGCATGTTCGGTCTGCGCCCTGAACAAGACGTCCTCCGGGTCACGCATGGGCCTGCTGCAGCCACTCCCCACTCCCTCCAGACCATGGTCCGACATCTCGGTGGACTTCGTCACGGGGCTTCCGGTCTCCCAAGGTAACACCACGGTCCTCACCGTGGTGGATAGATTCTCCAAGATGGCTAGATTCCTTGCTTTGCCTAAACTGCCCTCCGCCAAAGAAACGGCGGAGATCATGATGAACAATGTTTTCAAGGTTCACGGATTTCCCAAGGACGTTGTGTCAGACCGGGGCCCCCAGTTCGTTTCCAGGTTCTGGAGGGAGTTCTGTCAACTCGTCGGAGCGAAAACCAGCCTGACCTCAGGTTATCACCCGGAGGCCAACGGCCAGACCGAACGCCTCAACAAACAACTGGAAACCGGCCTCCGGTGTCTGGTCTCTCAGAATCCCTCGACATGGAGCCAACACCTGGTCTGGGTCGAGTATGCCCACAACCTACTGCCCACCTCAGCCACAGGTATATCACCGTTTAAATGCGTATTTGGTTACCAACCTCCTGTGTTCCCAGACAATGAGCAGGAGGTGTCTGTTCCCTCCGCCCATGCCATGGTTCGCCGCTGCCACCGCATCTGGGCAGCTGCCAGGGAGGTTCTAATTCGCCAAAGGGACCGGGTCAAGAAAACTGCAGACCGCAAGAGGCGACCCGCCCCAACTTACCGGCCAGGCCAGAGAGTATCGCTTCCCGCCAAGGAGAGCCCGATGGTCCCAACCGCCGCCCCTCCACCGCCCCCAGAAGTGATAGACGGCGGTCCGGTCTACAAGGTCAAGCGGTTACTGGCAGTTCGCAAACGGGGCCGAGGAAAACAATATCTGGTGGACTGGGTAGGATATGGTCCGGAAGAGAGGCAGTGGGTCCCGGCGCGTTATATCCTAGACCCTACACTCATCACAGACTTCCACAGGGACCACCCTGACCAGCCTGGGCCGTCAGGAGTCGGCCCTAGAGGGGGGGGTACTGTCACACCGCGGTGAAGTTTGTCCTGTCTTGGGGTTTTGTCTTGTCACTTCCTGTGTTATTTTGAAAATCTAACTCTCCTCTCGTTTCAGGTCACTTGCCCTTCCTCATGTGTCACCGGTCTGATTATCTGCCCTGCCCTGATTGTTTCCATCTGGTTCCAATTACCTTGTGTATATATTGTCTGTGTCTCCCCTTGTCTTGTGCCGAAGTGTTTCGTCCCGTGCGTTCACCCAAGCCATTTAAGTCCTCTGGCCATAGTTCTTGTTGCCTTGCCTTGCCTGTCGTGCTGTCCTCTTCGGAGCGATTTTTTGTTGTAGTTTTTCATAGCCTTAGTCTAGATAGCTAATTGTAGATTCTCAGTTCAGCCCTTGTTTTCAGTTATTTGTAAAGATTTTGTTTTATATTCATTGAGTATAGTTCCTCCAGTTTTTAGGAGAGATTTTGTTTCATAGTTGAGTTTTTTCCCTCCAGCCTTTTCGGAGATAGTTTAGTTTCCCCCTAGTCATAGTCATAGTCTAGTCCTTTATTGTATAGTGATTTATAGCCATAGATATTTCTCCCCCTAGTCATAGTCATAGTCTAGTCCCTTACAGTATAGTGATTTATAGCCATAGATATTTTCTTTGTATTTTGTCATAGCCCTCTTTTGCTCCCTGTGGAAGAGGTTGCCTATTTATTAATAAAACCCGCTGTTCCACTCCGCATCTGAGTCCTCTTTTTGAGTCCCGGCCTGACAGCGGCCTGACAATTGGGTCTTTAAGTTCTTAATGACTGCAGAGGTTGTGAACAGAAAATTGAAATGCATTCACCTCACTTTCACTCAGCTTCGGTAAAGACATTGTAGGAGTTAAAGGTGATGGTACTGGCCCTTATGTATCAAATGGGTGTCTCACAGAGAACTGGGTATGGCCATTTCCATGCAAAGAGCGACATTCTAGACATGAGCAAATTGGTTAATTAGTTATGGATTAGATATATGGAATCTTAAAAATGTGACATTCACTCAAATATACATCCAATACAGAGCAAATAATTGAACTCTGCAACCATGTAATTGTTTCTTTCTTAGGGGCATTTTTTTCGGCATGGGTGGTCTTGAACCCTAAATTCCCAGCAACAATGAAACTCTAGCTAAAAAGTCAGTGAGTCAGTTATAAATAATGTCATCCAGAGATGATACAATATTCTAACCTCAGCTAAAGATTTATGATCCACACCAGCAACTTCTTTAAGTACCTTTTTTCAAACTGCTAAATGACCGACTGAAAACTAATTTGCTCTGTCAGACTACAGCGTCAATTTCTAGGGGGGGGCACCAAATTTATTGATACCCAATCATTCACAGGCTGTGATTGGTGAGATACACACATGAATTAATCATTAATCACACGTGAACCTGTGCTGGTTTCTGCTGGCTCAGCAGTCTGCAGAGAGCCAACTCCCTGTATTTGAAACAAGTTGATCAAAATAAAGCATCATATTTAAAATGACTCACTAATGGAGGATAGTGCGTCATTGTCCCTGTGCTCTTGATCTTCAGATAGTGTTCATACCAGAGATTTAACTGTCTAAAAGAAAATATAGAAAAAAAGGTTAAATAACACCTGCACTGTATAGAGCTGTGAAAATTAAATGAAGATGAGCTGTGACCCACAGGCTTGAGCTGAATATCAGATGTGATACCTGTGTGTTACACTCAGTGTCAGGATCTTACAATCTCGGAATCAAATGCAGATTTTTTTCTTGGCTCCAAACAGTTCTTTCATTAATCTAAAAAAAAAACAAAGGTAGATTGGTTGATCTTGAAACAAAAAGGTACCAACAAGGATTCCAAAACGGTCAAAAGTAAACAGTAAAAAACTCCATAGCTCAATCACAGGCACAGGAACAGACTAGAAAAAACATATGGTGAAACATCACCAGAGAATCATCACCAGAATCGCAGAGAAACTGCAAAAGGATATCAGCAGATTCACCAGAGAATCCGCAACAGAGAATCAGAGGACGAACAGATGAAGTGGTGGGGCTTAAGTAGTAACCAGAACTAAACAGGTGAAGACAATGAACTGATTGACTGATGAGACAGTACTGTCCCTGTGCAAGTCCAGTGGGGGTGCCTAGGGACCTGACACTCAGTTTTACCTTGTATTACAGAAAAAAATAAATTGCAATTCCGTAATCCAGTAAACAAGAGGGTACATGTTTTTTGCATGACACTGACACTTTAAAGAAATGACTGAGGTACAGCTAAGTACAGCATGTTCATTTCAGTGCAGCTGTCTAGGTCTGTTGTTTTCTTTGGTGACTATATTTCATCACTCTTTGCTATTTTCAAATTACCTTGTATGGTTAAATGGAGGATGGGGCAGTTTGCAGATCTCACAGCAAGATCATAGGTTTAAGTCCTTGGTCTGGGACCTTTGTGGAGTTTCATGTTCTGTGTCTGTGTGGGATTTCTCCAGGTTCTCTAGCTTCCTTCCAAATCCCAGTCCAAAAACATGCTGAGTTTAGTTAGACTCTAAATTGACTGTAGGTATGAGTGTGTGAGTGAATTGTGTGTGTGCTCCATGATAGGCTGATACTGATATTCCTGCCTCTTGCAATGCAGATCCATGAGACCCTCTGACCCTAATAAGGAATAAAAGGCTCTAAAAAAGGACTGACTGGTTTGACGGAGCTATTGTCTTTTTATTTTAAATTATTCGTCAAACTTGATGAAGTTGTTCCCCTCTTCTTTCAAAAGTGTCAAACCTGCTACCATGAACAAACCCTTTAGTTTTTTTTTCGGCCTGATCTCAGAACTTGCAGGCTAATGCTTCTCTCCCACAGCTGAGCAACCAAAATACCAGGGCAGGGTGCCATGCAGCTGCTAAAGCCATAGCACTGTTCCTACTACTTCAACACGCAGAAACAGGTGCACCTGCATTTCCTCTGCAAGTATTCCTTTGCATCTATGCCACAAATATATTTCCCCAAAACAAAAAAAGTTAAATTCTTATACACTTATGTATCACACCATACACTATGTATCCTCAGCAGTTGTTTTGTTTGAGTGTTACAGCACCAGATCATAAACAAACCACATGCTGTCGTCTTTTCTTCTTTCCAGAGAAGAACCAATGCCTGGTAATTGGCTGCTCTGTAGTCCAATACGTGAAGCTAGCAACACTAGGGTGCGACATTGAATCCAACCTGAAGCTGTTAGCTAGGACTAGGCCTAGATTTGATCAGATTATTATTCACGTCGGGGGTAATGACGCCCGTGTTCGTCAATCAGAGGTTACGAAGATTAATGTGGAGTCGGTATGCACCTATGCAAAGACCATGTCGGACACTGTAGTTTTCTCTGGTCCCCTGCCAAACATGACTAGTGATCTCAGGTTTAGTCGCTTGAGGTCTTTCCACCGCTGGTTGTCGGGTTGGTGCCAACCTTTTATAGATAATTGGTCGACGTTCTGGGGGAAACCTGGTCTGATAGCGAGAGACAGCATACATCCCACCCTGAATGGAGCCTTTCTCTTATCCAGGAATATGTTAGACTTTATCATCCGAAAACTTTGACTACATAGAGTTGAGTCCAGGAGGCAGAGTCGCAGTCCTACACGCTTCTCTGTGTCTCCCTTAGAGCAGTCAACCACTCAGAACTACATAGAGATGGTGTCTGTCCCCCGACCACTTCATTCATTCAAATCATTTAAATCTTTTACATCCAACAATAGGAGACGATCACCCACAGTAACTTAATTATTATTAGCACTAATAAGGCCATAAAGCAGAAGGACTGGAGAGTAAGTGAAATGTGGACTTCTAAACATTAGATCTCTGTCATCCAAAGCTTTGTTAATAAATGATATAATATCAGATTATAATATTGACTTGCTCTGTCTTAATGAAGCCTTGCTGCATCCTGATGAATATGTCAGCCACAATGAGTCCACTTTTCCCAGCCATATTAACAGTCATATTCCTCGTGACACAGGGGTGGTGAAAATGCAGCCATTTTCAACTCCAGTTTACTAATGAACACTGAACCAAAGTGTATCTACATCCTCCCAAAAAAAGTTAATTGAACAAACCCATAAACAAAAGTTAACCTTTCGGAGGCAAGAACGAATATGGCACTCCAGCAATCTGGAAGAAGCTTTACACGCATGGAAAGAGAGTCTCAGAATGTACAGGAAGGCCCTACGCAATGCCAGAGCTGCTTATTACTCCTCACTGAGAAAAAAAAACAAAACCTAAAGTTCCTCTTCAGCACATTAGCTTCACTGACTAAATGTAACTACACTATTGATCCATGTATTCCTACAAACCTCAGTTGTGATGACTTCATGAACTTCTTTAATGACAAAGTTCTGACAATTAGAGACAGAATTTATCACCTTGTCCCATCCACTCACACTAATCTTCCCTCAAATGTAGTTATTGTAGAGACAGATGAATTAGCTAATATTCACCTCGACCAATTTACTTCAATCAACTTCGCTGAAGTAGCTTTACTGATGTCTTCATCTAAAACTTCAACCTGTCTTTTGGACCGTATTCCATCCGGTTTGCTAAAAGATATCTTCCCTTTGATTAGCCCTTCCTTACTAGAAATACTCAATATGTCTTTATTATCTGGCTATGTAGCACTGTCCTTTAAAGTAGCTGTAATTAAACCTCTCCTTAAAAATTCTGCCTTTGACTCAAGCATTTCAGCCAACTATAGACCCATTTCCAACCTTCCCTTCCTCTATAAGATTCTGGAAAAAGCAGTTGCTAAACAGCTGTGTGACTTTTTACACAACAATAACTTATACAAGGATTTCCAGTCAGGTTTTAGAATGCATCACAGCACTGAGACGGCTCTAGTTAACGTTTCAAATGATAATCTATACGCATCTGATAAAGGATTTATTTCCATCCTTGTTCTGTTAGATCTTAGCACTGCATTTGACACAGTTGACCATCAAATCTTGTTACAGAGACTAGAGCATCTTATTGGTATAAAAGGGACTGCACTAAACTGGTTTGAGTCCTATCTTTTAGATCGTTCCCAATTTGTCCATATCAATAATGTTTCTTCTATCCATACCAAAGTTATGGATAGTTATCCACAATGTTCTGTGCTTGGACCAATACTTTTCACTCTCTATCCATTGGGTATAATCATTAATCATTAGGTCTTAAGAATATAAAATCCTGGATGACCTGCAATTTTCTTCTACTAAATTCAGTCAAAACAGAAATCATTGTACTCGGGCCCAAAATCCTGAGGAACTCAATATCCAGTGATAGCTATCCTGGATGACAACTCCCTGGCCTCTAGCTCCACTGTGAAAAACCTGGAAGTCATTGTCGACTAATACTTGTCATTCTCTGCCCACATTAAACATATTTCTAGGACTGCCTTCATTCACCTACACAACATAGCAAAGGTCAGACACTTCCTGTGTCTGAAAGATGCGGAAAAACGTATCCATGCATTTGTTACTCCAGGCTTGACTACTGCAACTCTTTACTGTCCGGTTGCACCAAAAAGTCTCTAAGGACTCTCCAGCTGATCCAGAATGCAGCTGCATGTTTATTAACGGGCACTAGAAGAAGGTATCATAACTCACCTGTATTAGCCTCTTTACACTGACTTCCTGTGAAATCTTGAATAAAATTCAAAATCCTGCTCCTCACCTATAAAGCGCTCAACGGTCAGGCACCATTCTACCTTAGGGATCTCTTAGTTCCATATCACCCATCGAGAGGATTACGTTCCCAATATGCAGGCTTATTGGAGGTTCCTGGAGTTTCTAGAATTAAAACGGGAGGCAGAGCCTTCAACTTCCAGGCTCCTCTCCTGTGGAATTGTCTTCCAGTTTCAGTCCGGGGGGCAGACACCCTTCCTATATTTAATAATAGGTTAAAAACGTTCCTGTTCGAAGAAGCATATAGTTAGGGCCGGCCCTGGCTGGCCTAGTCATAGTTATGCTGCGATAGGTTAGTCTGCCGGATCCTCATAAGATGCTCTGAGCTTCTTTTTCTTCTTCCATCTGTGATAGTGATGATCCCCTATTGTACTTTTAAATCTGCCGTCTTCCCGGAGTCCTGCCCTGTGTCTCTCATTCGCAGAGCATGCTGCAGTGCAGCCACTGAGGGATCTACAGATGTTGGAGGGTCTGATGCTGTCCTGGTTCACCTGGAAGCTGTGATGGATCCTGCGCCTCATCTTCCACTTCCACCCAAATTCAGTACATTTCTGTTTGTCTGTTTGTAATGTCCCTGTAATGTTTTCACTTGCACACATCATCTACTGCAGCCTGTCCGTGGAAGAGGGACCCCTCCTCTGTTTCTTTTCCTGAGGGTTCTTCTGTTTTTTTTTCCCCGTTAAAGGGTTTTTTAGGGAGTTTTACCTTGTACGATGTGAGGGTCTAAGGACAGGGATGTTGTGTTGCTTTTGTACAAAATGTAAATCCCTTTGGGGCAAATCTGATTTGTGATTCTGGGCTATACAAATAAATTGAATTGAATTGAACCACTGTTTACACATCAGCTGCAGCATCCTAAATATAAACTACAAGTATAAATTACACTAAAACTCCCAAGATGTGCTTAGAGACCCTCAGGAAATCCCAGTACTGTTTTATTGATGGATGGATGCATAGATAGATAAGTTGCTGAACAAGTTGTTAGAAAATGTGAAAACACAAAAAAAAGTATTATTATTTCACTATTTACTAAACAGACTGTAGTAATCAGAGCACTGTGTATGCCATGAAAAAATCAGGTACATCCAAACTTTCTACTTTTCTATAGGAAGGCAGACTTTCTACAGGCACTGAAGGTCCTAAAGGTTAAAAAGCTAAAAAAAAAAAATCAATAGGTCCTGAGATACCATTTGGAATGCTTTTCTAGAGCTATTTAAAAGATGACGAGCAGGCCCCAGGAAGTGTACGGTCTATAGTTATGAGGAAAATATTTACCAAGACTATTGTCATATTGAAATACGATGATGTTAATTCTAGTGCTTAATGCAGCTTTGAACCTTGCTGCTGCTGTGGGCTGAGTCTGTACTGTACTACAAATACTGATCACTTTTTGGATTTTTTTTACCATGAAAACCGACGAGGTCCGGAATAAAACAATATTACCATAGCACTATAACAGTAATTACATTCAGGAAAAGTGAGTGAGTACAATTTTATATTGCAATTACTTTGAGTGCAAAATGTAAACAGCTTTCTGTTTACACCAGGTGCTCTGTAATGCAGAGATGAGTAACGTCTCTAGTGACATCTGTGGGGCAGCATATGGATATTCATGTTTGCCTGATCCCAGGGACACACATGCTTGCTATTGATTGTATGATGAAAGCGGCCATGCTGTCTTCATGGTGAAAACCCTGTTAAATAAAAAAATGCCTTCTTGTTTTTTTTTTGATCATTGCTGTAATGTATTCAGCTTAAGAGCCATCTTTCCTGATATGCGTGACTAACATTTTTTTGAGAAGTGCTTGCTTTTATTCCCATATTAGTCTACATTATGATGAAAGACCGCATGTGCATATCACAGAATTTGTGAGCCGCACTCGCCTGCTGCAATCTCAGCGTAATACAGGAAATGCATGCTGCCTCACACCCTGATAAAACACACATACACAGAAGCACACACACACACACACACACACACACACACACACACACACACACTTGCCCAAGCACCTGTAGTATTTTTTAAGTTTTGCCAGCTGCCTAGCCAGTCCAAGATCACAGTGCCAGTCCCTGTCATAATCTGTAATGCTGCCTCACAGAGACACATTTAAACCTGAGCTAGTGTGTGTGTGTGTGTGTGTGTGTGTGTGTGTGTGTGTGCGTGCTGGTACACAAGAACAGTTGTATAATAAGAGCTACATACATGTGATGTGTAAAATCCCATTTATTAAACAGGCCTTCTTTGAGGTAGAAGGCAAGTAATTACTTTTTTTTTTTTTTTTTTTTAACCAGGACCTCTTGCTTTGCTAGAAGTTGAGAGAAAACACTTAATCCAAGAGGCTTTGGTGAGGAGGGAAGGGAAAAAAAGTTATTCCCATTACTCTTCTTTGAAAAGGAGTATCTTTTTGCTGCCACTCACCACCCCTCGCTTTTGCGTTATCACAAAAAGACACACAGACAACGGGGGATCCGGTTCGCATTCTCAAACTTTTCTCTGCCACTTCTCTCCCCTTGCACTTCAGTATTGGCACCTCTTTATTTTTCACTTGTTGTCTAGTCTCATTTCAGCCCAGAAAGTTGTCTCATCTGTCTGAGCTTTACCTCCTGTTTTTCCTCCTCTTTTTTCTGTCACCTCTCAATGTGCCTCTACATTTTTATCCCTCTCTGTTTGGTGCTTTTTCTAGGCAATGCAAAACTATTCATTTAAATTATTTTTCTCCATTTCGTTTTAATTCTCTCACTCTTCTCCCCTTTCCCCATGGAAAACCAGCATGCCATTACCTGAAATTCAGCATATTATACCGCTATCTAGGATTTCTTTCTGTTAAATTCTAGAATTGAAAATGTCCCATTAGTTGAAATGATAAGAGGCAAGTGTCAAAATGGTTCTAAAGTAAACTTGTTAAATTTAAAGCGCCAGTGACAGTGTCTTTGTCAGATTGTGTTTAGGTGTTTTGAGGAATGTGTCTTCACTTGGAGCTGTGACAGTTGAATATTTAATACAGAAATAATGGAAAATAGTAGACAAGTTGTGCTCTGGGGGCCACATAGCCATAGCATGCAGTAGAATGCTGGTGGAATGTTAGCTGTCTTAGCAAAGGTGGCCCGGTTCATCCTACTGCTGTCAGAAAAAAAAAAAAAAAGGTGCAACACTGTAATTAAAATATGCATTGTTACTACCCTGCTCTATGATGAGTTAGCTTCTTACTCAGGCTTTGATTGAAGCCATTTATAATTTTGGCCAATGAGCTTGTAGGTTACATTTTTCAAAATGTAAATGATTATTTTATATCTTTTTTTTTTCTTTTTTTTGGTTTTGCTGTAATAAAAACATAACAAACCATTACCCTAAAACTAAGGTGCATGATGAACTGTGAAATGTTGTGTACCATTGGTGCCCCCTAGTCAATGTCAGTGAAAGTCAACATCTCAACCAGTAAATCCAAAATTACCCATGAGCCCATTAGTTTGTGTCTAAATCTTTTTTTCTACTTTTTCTCCTTCCCTCTCCCCCACAGCAAACCAATGTCATGACTTCCCGTATCCTTAAATTCCACTGCAAAAACTCACAACCACCTCGCTGTGAACTCATAAGACTAGTATATTAACTTCTACTCCACTAGCCTGCCTATCCTCTTCCTTCATCCATTTTTTCCCGACTGCTGTTCACCCGCTCCCTACCTCTTCATCTCTTCAAGACCCGTCCCGGATCCGTCCATCCGCCACTGCGTCAACATGCTGTCTAGAATAGTGAGCTTCCAGTAGAACAGCCCTCATGATTGGGGCAAAGAGCTAGCCAAGAGCACTGGCCCGGGACCAGAGGAGGGATCCTGGGCGGCCCGCGCCCAGATTAGCCCCACCTCTGAGTGGTGCTAGAGCTCCCCTGGTCCCTGGGCTCCAGCTGGAGGAGAAGAGATTAGAGCGAGAGGGAGAAACAGATTGAAACACTAGAGATTCAAGAGCCATTTTTAGACTGCCTGTGAAATTGGATAACAGATTACTCTCAAATGTCCTCCTAACACTTTATATTAAGTAGAACTAATAACATTGATCTAATACAGTGTGAAAATACTTCAATGGTGCTCTGAAGGGAGGGGGGGGTGGGGGGGCAGGAACTGGGCGTGTTCTCCTTCCCGTCACAGTTGGGTTTTTTGGTGGACATGGCTTTGTTGAGGTTGTTGATGCAGTCTCTCATTACAATCAATTACTTGGTCATTGTTTGCTGCCTGCAAACTGTACTTCCATCAAGCCTGTTTCCAGCAGCAGAAATATATATATATATATATATATATATATTTACTCTTTATACACATATAGTCTTTACGTGCACCTATCCTATAAACATGTTATGGTAGTGATAAAAGTGTGCTTTTCCTATAGCATGGGATTACAAAGTAAACATTCACTTGTGACTTATATAGCCTTCTTTAAAAAGGAACAATTTTTAAGCACTGATTTAGTGTGTGTTTGGAATGTAGTGTCCAACTTCACAGGAACAGGTGATGAGATACCGTATCCCAAAGATAAGATAATATGTGCCACCCTTAAGTCTTGAGCCTTTGACCACGGGAGAAGCAGCAAAGAATTGTGTTCTTACTTAATCTGCAACTATTTACACCCCTACCCTTAGGTACAATGTAACTAGGGACTACTATAATCTCAATAAAAGAGGATGATTGGACAGTGAGTGTTCAGAGTGGGTTGGAGACTGTAACTGTGCACTCTCTGTCCATTCTCCTTGCAAGTAAAAATATCTGACTCTTTACTTTCATCCTCTGTTCGTATGAATGCTTAGGTTGCTTAAACATGACATTTACTTAGTTCTTCAAACCGTATGCCAAAAGACCTAAAGGTTCCAGCGGGTGTGGTGAACTTCAGAAAAAATGTGGCCAGGGTGGACTCTAGTGAGTTCTGAGACCTTTTCCAGGACTGGACTTCAACCTGCCAGTTGGAACCTGAAGGTTGACGGCATACCCGAGAAGGAAAGACAAAGAGTGGTGAGTATAGTTTTGTTTAAAGACCGGTGAATGTGTGAGCACAGAGGTGCTATAAAACCCTAAATATTCTAGACCCTGACAGGTAAAAAGAGGGAACGCAACCCCACAAAACCTGTGTTTAGAGAGCGGAACTCTGGAATTTTCCATGAGGACGGTGGGGTCCTACATTTCGTGTTTTTTGTTGTAGTTATAAAATAAAAGTAAAAGAGAAAAAAAAGAGAATAAAGTAGGACATAAATAAATAATAAATTAACATCTGTGAGAGTGAATGTGAGTGTGATTGGAGTATAAACCACTAGGTGATTTTGCTCATATAAAACAACAGGAAAGAAAGCAGTAGACTGGTGTGGATGCACTAGGCAAGATTCTCCACTCGAAAGAGAAAGAGTTGAAATGAGAATCACCACAACAGAAAGTTTGAAGTGATGCCCTGTTGAACAAACAGCATGAGAGGCTGTGTCCTGGAGGGGTGCTCCATTCCCAGGTATGGCTCCATCAGATGGTGGAGGTGGGAACTCCAGCAGCCTTCTCAACACAGGTGTGGCTAATGACAGCTGATTGCCTGAGGGCTGGCATATAAAGCCGTCAGAGGCGGCCTGTGTTGGGGTGTGTGCAGAGGTGTTGAGATGTTGTTTGCAGGGGTTGGAGAGCTGGTGGTGTTGCTCTCCTGGAGAAACCCTGTGGATGGTTGAAATGGTGCTACTTCTCTGAAGGACTTACCTGGATAAATAGTTCCTTTGAGAAAGACTGAACTAAAAACTTTGAGTTGTTTGGTTTTGATACCAGTGACACAGAGACTGGGGGGGTTCTCACTGGAGAGACTTGTGGATAAAGAGACTTATTCTGTTGTAATCATTAAGAAGCCTGCTTTAAGTCTTTTGAATCCCTACCTGCATTGTGTTAATTCCCCTTAGACATTAAATTAATAATTGGTTGGAAATCACGTGTCCTTGCACTATTTGAACTGTCCTGCTTGAGATCGACCTCTCATGATATCACTATATATATATATATATATATATATATATATATATATATATATATATATATATATATTGCTGCCTTTAAAAACACAGATTCTGCAATATAACTTTATTAAAATCTACAATAATATTGACTCTCATTTATCATAATGATATGTTGGCCAGCTCGAGACAGTGGTTCAAGGTTCAAGGTTCAAGGTTTTTATTTGTCGTTACAGCCATATACACAGTATATAGTGAGACGAGACAGCGTTCCACCGAGAGCAATTGGTGATAAAAAAGAAAAGAAAAAGTGCCTAAATGCACTGAACAGATTAAAACACACAGTGTCTATACACAAACATACCTGCATACATACTTTATCTTACATACACGCACACACACACACACACACACACTCACTCACGCCCTCATCCTCACCCACCCATACATTATACATACATTATACATACATCCTCCACCCACACACTCAATTGTATTGAAAAACATGAGTTAAAAACACAGTAAACAAACCCTGTAAACAAAAGTGACTTTTTTGCAGAGCACTGTGGCTAGTGGTGTGGTTACACAGATTGCACAGACTGTCCTGATAAATATGAGGTAGATAGTGCTAGATAATGAAAGGTGATAAAAAAATATATATGATATGAAATATGATAAAGAAAGTGCATAAGGTGCAGTGTGCTGGTTGGACTGGTATGTAGACTACAGTCCAATAGTCCTGGTGTTGTTTAGCAGTCTGACTGCCTGGGGGAAGAAGCTCTTCCCCATCCTGGAGGTGCGGGCAGTGACGCTGCGGAGCCTTCTACCTGATGGTAGCAGCGTGAATAGTCCTTGGGAGGGGTGGGTAGTGTCTTTGATGATGTTTACAGCTTTCCGCAGGCAGCGGGAGCTGTAAATGTCTGAGAGGGGGGGCAGAGAGACTCCGGTGATCCTCTCTGCTGTCCTCACAATCCGCTGCAGGGCCTTGCGGTCTGCAGCAGTGCAGTTGCCATACCATGATGTGATGGCGCCGCTGAGGATGCTCTCAATCGTTCCTCTGTAGAAAGTTGTGAGGATGGAGGTTGGGAGATGGGCTTTGCGCAGTCTTCTTAAGAAGTACATACGCTGCTGGGCTTTCTTTATGATGTGTGTGGTGTTCTTAGTCCATGAGAGGTCGTCTGTTATGTGAACGCCCAGAAACTTTGTGCTCTGGACGATCTGCACTGGGTGATTGTCAATGCACAGTGGGGTGTGTGTGTGCGATGACCGTCTGAAGTCGATAACCAGCTCCTTTGTTTTGACCACGTTGAGGAGCAGGTTGTTGTCGGTACACCAGCTGCTGAGTTGTGCCACCTCCTCTCTGTACGGGGCTTCGTTGCCTCCGCTGATCAGGCCCACCACGGTCGTGTCATCAGCAAACTTGATGATGTGGTTTGAGCTGTGCGTTGCCACACAGTCATGGGTGAGGAGTGTGAACAACAGCGGACTGAGCACGCAGCCCTGGGGAGCTCCTGTGCTCAGTACTGTTGTGCTGGATGTCTTGTTTCCGATCCTGACTGCTTGGGGTCTGCCTACCAGGAAGTCCAGGATCCAGTTCCGGAGTGTTGTGTTGAGTCCAAGTTCACCTAGTTTTGTTATGAGCTGTTGAGGGATGATGGTGTGGAATGCTGAGCTGAAGTCGATGAACAGCATCCTAACATATGTGTCCTTTTGGTCCAGGTGAGAGAGAGCCAGGTGGAGTGCAGTGTTGATGGCGTCGTCTGTGGAGCGGTTGGGGCGATATGCATACTGCATTGGGTCCAGTGTGGCTGGTAGCTGGGACTTGATGTGTCTCATTACTAGCCTTTCAAAGCACTTCATGATGGTGGATGTCGGTGCAACTGGGCGGTAGTCATTGAGACAAGTCACTGAGGGTTTCTTTGGGACGGGGATGATGGCGGTGGTCTTGAAGCAGGTGGGGACGACGGTGGTGGACAGGGAGATGTTGAAGACGTCAGTGAGGACATTGGACAGCTGATCTGCACACTCCCTCAGCACACGACCTGGTATTCCATCAGGCCCAGCAGCTTTCCGTGGGTTGACTCTGAGTAGGGTCTTTCTCACTTCAGCAGTGGACAGGCTGAGTACCGGGTCGTTAGGGGGAGGGACGTCCTTCCTCACCTCTGAGTTGTTGTGAGCCTCAAATCTTGAAAAAAACTGGTTTAACGCCTCTGGCAGGGAGTCATCGCCAACACAGGAGTGGGAGGCAGGCCTGTAGTTGGTGATGGCTTGAATGCCTTGCCATAAGCGTCGTGTGTCGTTGGTGTCTGTGAAGTGGCTGTGGATTCTCTGGGCATGAGTGCGCTTTGCTGTTTTTATGGCCCGGGACAGCTGAGCTCTTGCCTTCCTCAGAGCTTCCTCCTCCCCAGCCCTGAAGGCAGCGTCCCTGGCTCTTAGTAGCGCTCTCACCTCTGCAGTCATCCATGGTTTCTGGTTGGGGCGTGTGGTGATGGTTTTGGAGACTGACACGTCCTCTGTGCACTTGCTGATGAAGCTGGTCACAGTTGAGGTGTATTCCTCCAGATCAGTGATGCCGTTGTAGGTGGCTGCCTGCTTGAAAATGTCCCAATCAGTGCACTCAAAGCAGTCCTGAAGTGCCAGCATTGCATCCTCAGGCCAGGTCCTTGTCACCCTTCGACTTGGTCTGATGCGCCTGACGAGTGGCTGATATGCCGGAATTAGCATAACAGTGGAGTGGTCAGAGTGTCCTAGGTGGGGGAGGGGGGCAGCTCGGTAAGCCCCCGTGATGTTGGTGTAAACACAGTCCAGTATATTATTTCCTCTTGTAGGAAAGTCCACATTCTGATGGAATTTTGGTAGGACTTTCTTCAGGTTGGCATGATTAAAGTCCCCGGCGACAATAAACAATGCGTCTGGATGTTCTGTCTGAAGTTTGCTTATTTCTTCGTACAGGTCTGTTAGCACGTTGCTGTTAGCGCTAGCACTCGGTGGGATGTAAACACCAGTTATGAACACGGATGTAAATTCTCGTGGGATGTAGAAGGGACGGCATCTGACAGTTACGAACTCCGCTAGCGGCGAGCAGAAGTTGGAAACAAGCACCGCATTCCTGCACCATCTGTTGTTAACATATATGCACAGCCCACCTCCCCTGTTTTTACCTGACAGCGTAGCATTTCTGTCGGCTCGGAAGGCTAGCAGCCCTGGTAGCTGGATAGCGGAGTCCGGTATACTGTCGTTGAGCCATGTTTCTACAAACACGAAAACATTACAGTCCCTGTAATTCCGTTGTGAGTCTCGATGTAGTTGAATGTAGTCCAGTTTATTGTCCAGTGAGCAGACGTTTGCTAGCAGGATGGAAGGGACGGGTGGCCGGCTAATGTTAGCTTCCACCTAGCTCGGATCCCTGCCCTCTTGCCGCGCTTCCGGTTTCTCGCACACCGCTTTCGGGGTCTCCTCTCCCGGCAAGCCAAGTTTGGAGGTCCCGCCGGCTGGTGTACTGGTTCCCGCAGCAGGCGGAGCTCGCGAAGTAGTCCGATGATGCCCTCTGGGATCGGAGTAAATGAATTTTCTCCGATCTGCAGCAGTTTATTCTTATGTGGAGTGGAGAAAAAAAACAAAAAAACATGAGATGCATCTTTAAAGCTCATTCTTCACTGAGAGAAAGTCAATATGAGGACACTTAAAAGCAAGAAAAAACAACAAAGTGCAAAACACACTATGGTCAGATTAATATTGCGTTACACTTAATTAATGCACTAAGGTGAGGAATAATGTGCTGAATATGTGCACAAGCACACACACAAAGGCTCTTTTCTAGCCTAATGCTATTCTTCAGGCTGCTGAGAAATTACTGTACATAGCACATTAAATTATCTAATTTTACTACATTAAGTCACTCTTATTTTTGTTGTTGCTAGTTTAATAATATTAAAACATTTAGTTCACAAAATAAGACAAAAAAATGGTGATGGATAAAACAGTCATGCATTCATTATTTTTGAAGGTATTTACTCCGTCAGTTACACAGTGAGGTGCATGTAACATCAAGCCATGAAAAGTTTAAGTTGACACACATCAGCACAGGCAACCAATCCCATTAGTCTTATGTGGGGCCAAAAACCCATGCTTACAGCACAGGTGCAGCATAACCTCAGCCGTAGCCTTTGTCCCTTCCACAAAAAAACGGATGGGACGTGTCAGAGGAAACACCTACTCATTTTCTGCGGGAAATAATCACACATGGAAGAGATCATGTCATGCTATAAAAACCTGATTCTGCTCGTGCGTGATGCATTACGCACTGGTTGCAGCACAGCCACTGATTTCAGGAGGGCCACGAGTCAAATCAATACGGATACATTGATGGGGTGAATCAATAGGGTGAGGCAGAGGTTAACCTGACTCAGATTGTGTGCTGGCTTTGGCAAGTATCCAGTAACCCTTGACTCCTAGCATGGCGTCATTCACTGCAGCTCGCAGTGGTTTTGCTCCTGTTTATCCAATTGCAGAAATCCCCTACTTGAAGTGTGACTAATCCTACCTAGCATTTACTTGTTAGAGCATCGTCTACCCTCTGCCATGCACTACTTTGTATTTCTAAATTTTTGCACTGTTTCTCACAAATTCTTCATCGTTTTTGCTAAAGTGACTGCATGGCTCTATACTGAGAACATAATTAAACAGCTAATACAAGCTCACCGATGATAAGAGCATGAAATAATTGGCTACAATGTGCATCTCATAATGTGGGAGATTATTTTACACCATCAAAATCAAATAAAAAAAAAACAATAAAAAAAAAAATAATAATCCTATTTTTACTGCAACGATAAAAGGACAGGAGGAAAGAATAAAAATAGAAATCGGGAGAAATCGTAAACACTTCAAGTATAGGTTCACCAAATGGATTAAATTGATTTATGCTAATAACATTTAGCTCATGTCATATGTTGTCATGTCAACAACGCGGGTAGTATTGCATCTGTTTTCTGTCTTGATTTATCTAGTCCTTAATCATGTGTTTGTGCATGTGTCCAGTAACAGGTTATCTATGACACCAATCCATTACTGCATTTATTCATTGTCACAGTGACTGCACAGGACCAGTCAACCATGTGGACACACTCTCCCATTGACTTTCTCATTCAGGTGAATGGAGAGGTGCTAATTTACTTGAATAAATAAGTAATGACTGACCGCATTTCTAGCCATTGTTAGTGCCTCTTCTATCTTGGAACATTAGACATTCAAATTCACAATTAGTTTAGATTGTGGAGAGAAATAAGTCACATTTCTAAAGTAGACCTAGGATGATGCAATGGCAAGTTGCAGAATGCACTTTGGAGGTGCATCTGAGTCATTTTGATAGAAGCAAAGAAAATTCGCATTAGCCTCTTCTGCTGTTTATTTGGTCTGCTGCTGTTTGGGTCCGACTGATGCAGCAGCAGAAGCTAAGGTGCCAGCTGACCTGGACGTGCACCAAAATGACACTGGCAGCAGACCAAACCAAAGCCTCATGGACATCAAAGCTAATGGTACTTTTGGGTGGTCCAAAAACTTGCAGAGTCTGAATTTCCCTTTGGAGGAATATTTTTGTGACTAAATGTGTCAGTGACGTGATGGACTGGCAACCTGCCAGGGGTCTATCTCACCTTTAGCATAATGCCAGATAGAAGAAGCCCTTTTTGTGACCCAGCAAAAGGAAAAAGTCGATACAGATGATGGATGGTATGCTTTAAGCTGAAAGGATGCATCCTTTTGTGTAAAAATCAAATAAATTATTCCTCAAGTCCCAACAGTACATCTCTATTGAAAAAATGGCACTAATGCTTAATAGGTTGGATATATGAAAAATATTAATTTAATTATTGGGAGAAAAGATAAGATTTAGATAAAAAGTCGATGATGAATGATACTGAGGTGAGCTTTAAAATTTAGTTTCAATGGTTCAGAGGATTGTTTTCGTCATGGCCAGACCTAAGGCAGTGATATAGAATCTGCTGCATGAAAGCACAAAATTATGAATTTATGACCCGCTGTTATATATACTTTTATGATTTTAATGACATCTCTTTGTTCAGTTATTTGAATCTATCTGGGCCTTAATTTAAGATGGAGTCTGGTATAATTCATTACATTCCTGGATTTCTATTACAACACATGTCTACAAATAACTGAACTAAATACTCTAAATACTATAAAGAGCAGAAATGACAATGTTGCTGAGGGAACATGTCTTAGTGACATGTCAAGTCAAGTCTTAGTGGCAGAGTAATAATAGAAGCCATTGATTTCTGTATCTATGGATCCACTGCAGCACTTTCCATTTTCTACCAGTGTGAAAGTTTGCAGAGCACATACACTAAATTCACAAATGTATTTTGCTTGCTGTAGAAGCGAGCTTTGTCTGACTTCAGACATCTCAAAAAGGAAAAAAACAAATCTGATCATTTTTTCATTACAGATGCTTCGCTCCGTTTGAATATATCTGAACGTCAGAGTACAACTCTCTCAAGTGATTATAGACATAATCTTAGATATGCTCACAATGTGAACACACAGACCAACCTTCACTGAGTGTATTGGATGCCACTCGAGGGTCTGCTGCAGTTGTTTGATTCATTTTGCATTCGACTTTGCCATAGGAGATAAAAATATAGGGTAAAAGAGGGAAAGATGAGAACTGTGATGCTTGAATCAAAGGGAGCTGGAAAAGCATTTTACTGGATATTTCTCTGGTGATCCAAGAAGAATCGAGGCAAAGAAACATTTTTTGTTCTGGTTGTATGTAATGCACAAGTACATGCTGGCTGTCAAGGTAAGGAAAATTAAAAAAGAAAATTAAAGTGAGCCACATGCACATGATTCTTGACTCACAGCTTTTTAGCTGGTGCAATCAATGATTCTGAGCTTTCAGCAGCACACTTTACATGGTTAGCAGCCTTTAAAAAGACATGACACACTATGCAAAGCTTTCCCTTGACTTTTAAACAGGCAATCATTCAGAAGGTAGTATGTGGGCGTACTTGCGTGGGAGACGGACAGAGAGAGAGGTAAAGACTATGAGCGGGAAAAAGCAAAAACAGCTCCAACCATGCAATAACAGAAAATGACTCACTTTGTTCCATATAGCAATCCTTGCTGCAAATACCAAACCAATCACCTGTGACTACTCCTTCTTTCCTCTTCTGCAGGCAGCATGTGTGAGCAAGGGTAACAAATCTCCTCACCATGACCCTTCTGTAAAATTGGTTACATATTTTCAAGGGCAAAGGGCCACATGTGACCTTGGGATTCACTCCATGCAGCGAGAGGTGAAATTAAATCAATAGGTTGCAGGCTGATGGAGCTGATAAGATGATTCCAGAGAAGTGGCGTTAATACGACTGGCCTTTAGTTTGACACCATTTATCTCAAGTGGTGCTGTTCTCAGTTTATTTCTGGCAACATTTACACTTTTTTCACTACAAGCTTCCAAAGGATTAAATAAGGCTCTTGAGTTAACTTGAAATTGGCTTTTGTCTTACCTTGGTAAGATGTTTATTCCTTGACCAAAAAAAGATGAAATCTGTCACATAATGTCCCAAGAAGATAGTCAAGTCAAGTAAATGTTACTTGTAAAGTCTAAAATTACAAATTACAGATTCCACCCACTGGGATGTACAGTTTTTACAAAAGCAACAACATACCCCCCCTTCATAAAATGAAAAACTCCCTAAAAGAACCCTTTTAACAGGGGAAAAGAAAAGTCAAGTCAAGTCAATTTTATTTGTATACCCCAAATTGACAAATCATAGAAAAGGACCGAAACAATGCATTGAAACAGGAAAAAACTGATTACACTAAACAGAATAACATAACAATAATAATATATTTGTGTAAGTTTAAGATGATGTAACAGGATCCATCTCAGTTTCCAGGTGAAGCAGGACAGCAACAGACCCTCTAACAACTAACAGTGGCTGCACTGCAGCATGTTCTGAGAATGAGAAAAAAAAAAAACACAGAGCAAGACTCCTGGAACACAATAGAGTTAAAATGTACATCAGTGGTTCATGATTATTACAAATTCATGAGGTCCTGGCAGTCTAAACCTATTGTAGCATAGCAAGGGCCAGCCCTAACTATAAGCCTTAAATGTAGAAAGGGTTTCTGCCCCCTGGACTAAACAGGAATATGATTCCACAGGAGAGGAGCCTGATAGTTGAAGGCTCTGCCTCCCGTTTTGAATTTTTTAGAGATTCTGGGAACCTCTAATAAACAGCATTAGGGGTGATATGGAACTATCAACACTATCATAGGAAGCCAGTGCAGAAAGACTAACACATGGTGAGATATGATCCTTTCTTCTAGTGCCTGTTAATATATCCAGGACAGAGAACATTGACTTCACGTAGCAGAAAGTTGCAGGTCATCCAGGACTTTAGGTCCTGAAGACATGCTTGAAGTTTTTTCTAGCTGGTTGGCCTCATCTATCTTAACTGACGGGTACAGTTGTCAATTAAGCATAACAATGGAAATTAATAGAGTGTTTCCTAATAATCTTAATTAATGGTAACGTTTCCAAAAACACACGTGATGTTGTTATCATTCTTCTAACTCTGAGTGGTTGGGGCAAAACTGGAATGAATTTATGGGTACGCATCATCAGTAGGGTGTGGGGTGTTTCGGCCTTACACACTATACACCCTTTCCAGTGGCGGCCAGCTGCAGGTTATCAGACCTGAGCTTGCGTCCCAAGTCCAATTGGTCACAGCAATTGCCTTGTTGGTTAGTGGCAGAACTCTCAGGGGGGGACTATGTATAGCAGGGGTGTCTGGTGTCTGGTTCCCTGAGTCAATTCAATTCGCCTTAGCCCTCAAGTTGCTAAGGGGCAACTTGAGGGCACTGTCTCCATTGAGCCCTATGGTTGTGAGGCAGCATGGGAGTCCAAGCCACCTCTTTATGTAGACCATGACATTTCTCTCCAGCTTCTCTACCATTGAGACAGGGACCTCATAGATAGCCAGGGGCCACAACACCCGGGGAAGTAGCTCAAACTGGAAGCACCAGGACTTCAGCTTGCCCGGTAGCTGGGTATTGTCAATAGCCAGTAGGCCTGCATTGATGTCCTTGGAGTTTTGCTTGACCTGGTCTTTGTCTTTCAGGCTTGCGTCGTAGGCTTTTGACTGGTTGCTCTGACACACTGGGAATTGGGTCGCCCCCGATGAAGAACTACAGGTCAACCAGCACTCCCTTCACCACTGAGATGCTGTGTGACTTGGATGGTTTAATCTTCATGCGAGCCCAACTGATGTTTTCCTGGAGTTTTTTGAGTAATTTCCTGGTGCATGGGACAGTGGTAGTAAGAGTGGTAATGTCATCCATATCGGCTCTATGGGAGGGGATTCGAATGAAGGAGCCGAACCTTTGTCCTCCCATGACCCATTTTGATGCTTGGATAATAACCTCCATTACCAGGATGAAGGCCAGGGGAGATATGGTACATCCGGCCATGATGCCTACCTCCAGGTGCTGCCAGGAGGTGGTAAATTCAGGTGTAGAGAAGCAGAACAGCAGGTCCTGAAAGTAGTTTTTGACCAGGGTGGTGATGGTGTCCTGGATATTGAAAAACTTGAAGGCGGTCCAGAATGAATAAAAGGTGAAAAGAATTAGTCCGAGCACAGAACCCTGCAAAAACTCCACGTGTAACTTCTATACAGATAGAAGAAACATAACCAGCTTAATTCATTCCTTTTTATGCCAATATGATCTTCTCTCTGTAATAAGATCTGATGATCAATGGTGTCAAATTGAGCACTAAGGTCTA
Organism: Eupleurogrammus muticus; assembly: GCA_036785175.1. NCBI lineage: Eukaryota > Metazoa > Chordata > Actinopteri > Scombriformes > Trichiuridae > Eupleurogrammus > Eupleurogrammus muticus. The sequence continues at coordinate 2,785,918 of JAYKQN010000020.1, read as the reverse complement.
ACAAAACAAGAATGGAAATAAATCCTTTATCTGATGCATTGAGACTGTCATTTGAAACCTTCACCAGTGCATCTCTGTGTTGTGATGCATTCTAAATCCTGACTGGATATCCTTATATAAACCTTTGTTGTGTAGAGGTCACACAACTGTTCAGCATCTGCTTTTTTCAGGATTTTAGAGAGAAAGGAAAGGTCGGATATACTGTAGGTCTATAGTTGGCTGAAGGTTTTTTGGGGAGAGGTTTAATTAGAGTTTCTCTGAAGGACTGTGGTACATAGCCAGATAATAAGGGTATGAAGGAAGTGCTAATCAAAAGAAAGAAATTTTTAAGCAACCCTGAAGGTATAGGGTCCAAAGACGGTTGATGTTTCGGATGAAGAGATTAATGAAACTAGTTCAGAAAGGTTGATTAAAGAAATTTTGTCTGGATAAATTAGTTATTTTGTCTGTCTCTACAGGCCCTGTGTTTCAGGGCAGATTGGTGCCAGTTGATGGATCAAGGTGATAATTTCTATCACTAATTGTCAGAATGTTGTTATTTAAGACGCCCATAAAGGCATTAATATTCAGGGTTGTAAGAATCGGTGAAGCATAGGTACTAAAAAGGATCTTGGGTTTTTTTGTTTTTTTTCTATTAGTGAGGAGTATTAAGCGGCTCTGGCTTTACATAGGGCCTTCATATATGTTCTGAGACTCTCTTTCCATGCATTGAGAATATCTTCCAGTTTGCTGGAACGGCATATTCATTAGAGTCTTCATGAGGTTAGCTTTATTTATGTGATTGAGGTTTGTTTGTTTGTCAACAAGTTGATCTATTTCAAATGGACAAACAGCAGCATAGAAGTAAAAGGATGTGGTGAGACAGGGCAGTGAATTAAATACTGAGGGAATCACTTCTTTCAACTTAGATATAGTTTATGGTGAGTAGTTCAACAGGAGGAATTCAAATTACTAAAACATGGTCTGATAGGAGGAGGTTCTGTGAAAAGACAAATAAGAGTTCAACTTTGAACGCTTTCAAAGGATCAGGGCTGATCAATAAACTGGAGTTAAAAATGGCTGCAATTCCACCACCTCGGCTGGTGTCTCTATGAATATGAGTATTAATATGGCTGGGAGGAGTGGATTCATTCAGGCTAACAAATTCCTGAATGAATTTGTTAGCCTGTTGTTTTACTCAGTAAGACAGAGTAAAACAATAGTGGCATAGAATAGAGTAGAGTTTTTCCATTTGTACAGGTTAAAAAGAAGTTTATAAAAGTACATTGGAATTCTTATCTGCATCCCTGAGTCAGTTGTAGCAAAAACAAGTGTTAACAGACAAAAGAACAACTATTTAAAGACAAATATATTACAAAATATATTGCAAATACATTACAAAAGAGCTGCACAGTAATAAATAAGCAATAAAAAAGACAATAAGGAAATAAAGCCAATAATAAATTAAACAGGAATATATACAGAGAAATGAGTTGCACCTGAGATTATTACAAATTTGCACGTAGATGGAGTAGGCATTGCACACTAGATAGTGCACATAATGGCTTTGAGGTGACATAGATGGTTCTGAGGTAATAGACTATTGCACATAAGTTGTCCATCAGATGGGATTACATTGTACAGTGTTTAGTGGGTAGTGGTCTTTTTTGATGTCCTGTGCAATTGGCCTGACAACAGATGGGAAGAGGCTGTTGTGGAATCGGGTCCTGTGAACACTGATGGTGTCTCATTTTGTAGCCTGAGCCCACCCACTGCAACAGAGCATGGGCTGGATGCTGTGTGTCCCTCGAATGCTTAGTGCTTTCCTAATGCTGTGCTGTTTGTAGTTCACGAAGGGGAGGTCAGAGCCAATGACCCTCCCATTTATGAGCTGTTGCAGCTTCTTCCTCTCAGTCAGGGTGGTGTTTCCGTACCACACTGTGATGGCGCTGGTGAGAATATTTTCAGCGAGTCCTCTATAGGCCAAGGTGAAGAAGCTAAAGTTTGAGGCCAGTCTTCCTCAGCAGCCTGATGAGGTTTCATCTGATATCATTTGTTTATTATTCTTTGGATGACAGAGATCTAATGTTTAAAAGTCCACATCCCATTCTCCAATCTTGCTATTTTTTTAGCTGTATCTGTGGTAATTTAAATGAAGTGAAGAGTTAAATAAAATAAATGGTTAGGAAACAGACACAGTTTCTATGAAGTTTTAAGTAGGTGACTGGTTTAAAGGAACAACAGAGAGGTGTGAAGGACTCCGCCTCTTGGACTCAACTCTGGATTGTCAGGGGTTTCGAGTGATAAAATCCACCATGTACCTAAATCAGACAGCAGCACCGTCCAAAGTGGGATGTATGCCATCTATCGCTATCAGTTATTTCCCAGAATGTCAACCAATTGTGTGTCATTTTTATTTGGGCACCAACTTGACAGCCAGGGGTAGAAAAGACCTCATGCAACTAATCATGAGATCACTAGTCAAGATCAGCAGGGAATCATATAAAAGAAGGAGAGTGCTTAAGTGAAAGTAGTGTACAGTGATATTATAAATTAGCTCAAAAAATAAGATAAAGAATAGAAAACTAGGCAGCGATGCAGATGCGTTGCAGCACACAACAAAACAGAAACTTTGAAAAGATGCAACACTGTAAATACACTGTAGTATCTAAAAGGAGGAGCCTCCAGAGACGTGTAACATTGGGAGTACATATTTGCATCAGGTCGTAAAGGTCCCATGTATATAAACTCTAGGTGTTCTATGAATATTCCCCCATGCATAAAAACACTCAATCTATCTACAGAGGAATTCTGTAGATTGAGTCACATTTGCACAATCAAGACACACCCTCCATTCAAAACTGTGTAATTCAACCTTTCAGACAAGAGGCTTACTGAAATTATTGAAACAGATAGACAAAACCACAGATGAGTCCATTTTAACACTAGCCAAGGTAAAGTGTTATAATAAAACTAGTGTTTTTACTATGTAGGAATAATGAAGCTTAAAATTATACGGTATGATACGGATCCTTTAGGAAATACATTCAGATTTTCCAATCATGTTTTGATCTACTCTAATGGACACCCTTAAAATTATTCATGGCTAACTAATTATTTGTTTTCTTTTTTGTTTCATTTAGTCTACTTTTTTTTATATTTCTTCTTTTTTTATATATTTATAACTTATATTTTCCTTTATTTACATTTTGATTAATTCCTAATTCCTTATTTATATTTTCTCATGTTTTGTTTATACATTCTCCTCATGTCTCCTTATCTCACCGTGTATTTTTATCTCGTGCAAACCAATAAAATTTTCCAAAAATTCTAATGTTGCATTATACTATAGGAGCTCAAAGGTCTTATTGGTACCCAAATGATTAGGTGAGTTACAGCCATTTTTCTGAGTGTGACATCAGAATGAGTGTTACGCTTCGCCCTGTCCTTGATCTCTTTCAGATTGAGTCATCTCTAATGACAGGTAGGGGACTCTAAAATGTTGGGACAAGGTGTCTGTGTCAATATTTAATGGATGTGTCCAGTTAGTGCAAGAGTGGTAATGAAAACCCTTTGACCTGTCTTGTTTGCACCTTCCACAGCTTTTCCTAGCTGCTTATTCTAAATCACTGAGGTGGAGTTTTGTTCAGAGAATTAGCTGAAAGTGAAGGATTTTGGCTCGCTTTATGCCCGAAAGCAGCCGGATCGCCAGACGTTCTGAGGGGTTGATCACATCAAACTGCCACAGGAGATGGAGTGGAAAAGGACAATGAAAATTGTTAAAAAAAAAAAAAGTCAAAGAGCAGATGCATGTGCAACCATATCAAAGTCCACACAAGTAGACCGTGCCGTCCTGGTGTGTGCCACATGTAGTCAAGACAACTACACTGCAGCAAAGCTGAAGCATGTAAGGGACGCAGAGCCGCGATGAAGCCAGCCATGAAATTGATCTAAACATGGAGGGCTTAAGAGCTCTTACCTTCACACAGACACATACCAACACACACACATGCTGCAGCTGCTCACACATGCATGTAGGCTCACAAAATGCAGCTCAATGCAGCAACAAGGGAAAGCCTGAGAAGATAAAAAGAGGACCCGAGGATATTAGTAAAGCAATGAGAGCTGACCTTCTCCGTTTAGGAAAGCAATATCCAGCTGACACAGAAGAATGTAAATCCACAGCCTCGGTAATAACTAGGCCGCTTTCAGCCGTGTGGTGTTTAGCTTACATGGACATTCCCATTCATTCAAACATCCATTATCTGACTGATGTGGGTATATTTCACCACTGCATGCAAGATGGCTGCCAGACACATTTTGGAGCTAATGAAAGTGCAATATAGCCAGTGATTGTTTGTATTCCTTGTTGCGTGGGGTATTTGGTTTTCCTAATATACATATCATTATAGGATTTTCTTCTTCTGCTATTTTGATTTTTTTTTCTTGATTAAAGAGGATAAAGATTTGAGGTGACAATTTTGATGCAAATGTGTGAGATTTTACTCGATAGATAGAAGGAGAAGAAGAATTAAGGAAAGCATTTGCACATCTCTCACAATCATTTTGTTTGTTTTATACAACCCATCGCTCTCAATAATTTTACTTGCCCTTGGAGACCAGCTGCATTTAGCAAATCAATATTCCCTATTGATTGTGATCTCTCACAAAATAGATCAACCATTACAGGCAATTAATGTAGGGTATGTGTTTCAGAGCAATGAAAATTATATACACACACATCTGTGCACACAGCAAATACATCTTGTGTGTTTTATAGATACTGTATATGCATTTGGATTATCTGATAGCAGGATTGCACAAATAATATAATATATATAGGTAGATTTTTTGGATGCGTGTCCACAGCAATGCCTGCATCTCCAAGCCTCCCACCTAAAATCTTCAAGAATACATTATTAATTTCCCGTCAAAAATGACAGCCGCCTCGGATGACAAGTGCTCTTCTTTTTTTTTTTTTATTTTTCATTAACTGTAGTGCACCTAAGACACAAATACTGGCTTAATGCCCCTCCTCCTCCTTCGATCCGAAACCCTCTTCCCTGCCGACTGCACAGTGACACTGACATGTCACACACACTCAGTATATATACACACATAGACATGGAATCAATATCATACTGCAATCTGTATGTATAGAAAAGTGGAGAAGACACATAAGAACATAAACATGACCTAAATTACTGCAATAACAATCCTATCTGACATGGAATCATTCTGAGATTAGGATGTGCTACAGTCATCTAAACTACAGACAACAAAAGAGAAGAGAGAGATCATTTTCTCTCGATTTCTCTCTCCTTTCTCTTCTCATCAATAATAACCCCCCCCCCTATTGCTTTCAACTCTATACCTGAGAGGCTGTTTTCCAAGACTTTCAAGATAGTTACACACATGGCTTTGTGTGATTCACATGATAAACAGTTTTTTTTCCTGATGTTTCAGGTGATTTGTTCAGACCAAAAGCAATGTTGTCGTTTATCACTGGCTGGTCAAATCCAGGGTTGATAGCCAGGTCAAAATCCTCTCCACTCCCTGTGAGAGTTTATTGTCTTTCATTACGTTGGGAAATCATTTCTTTGCATCATACTCCGGGGTCAGTGGTTTGAAAGTTGAAGGTTTGCAGTAATAAAAAAGTGGAAGCCAAAGAATAAATCAGAGTCTTTGCAAGGTCACATAACAATGTATGTTTTACTGTCTCCCTTGCACAACACAACACAATACTATATACGTATATATACCAGGATGTCTACTTGGTCACCTTACCTAAGGTCAAAGGCAATTTCCATGTCTCTGTGTAGGGAACAACATTAATCACAACATTAACAGACTTATATTACTTTACACTAGTTATTGAGATGTCTGCTGGTGACGCTTAACTTTGAGACATCAACTTTTGTCAATTTAAGAGGTATCAAGAAGTGTGTAGGAGGTGGCTCAAAATCAATTAGACTATAGTGTAGGGATGCAACAAAACAAATTCAATACCAACCTTATTAAGCAGACTGGGTATGAACCATGGCATGACCAATCAACTTTAAATCAAGTTTCCCTGTCAGTATCATTATATTTCTGTATTTCTGTTCTGTACACAAAAATAGTCCCAATGTGTTCCATAGAGAGAAGTATACAATTTTAGATTGGGAAAAAAAACTTTTAAACCTCATATTGAGAGAAAAGGTTGGATTAATGCATCTCCACTACAGTGTAGGTGATGGAGCATTTCTTTCTTTTTTTAAGATATTTTATATTATTCTATAAGTCCTTACTTATGATAGACCAGCAGCGTTTTCAGGATCCAGAACATTCTGTACATCTTTCTATTTAACGTCATGTTCAACGTTTCCTGTTCGAATCAATATTCCATTCCGTGCACCGCATCTATTGCAGCCTGCCTTTCTGTTAAAGGGGATTTTTAGGGAGTTTATTATTGTATGATGTGACTGTGAAGCCCATTGGAGCAATTCAGTGATTTGTGGTTTTGGACTATACAAATAAAACTGACATGACTTGACTCATTTGTCCTAGTTCCCAAAGAAAATAGCACAACACTGTGCCACAAGGAAAAAAACTAGAACCCTAGATTTAACATTATGTTAACATTCAAATGTCAATAAAGCATAAAAAAATCACTTGAATTTTCAAACCGAGTGAGCAAATTCACATTTTTTTTGTATTTTAATTATTATTTTTTTTATATTGATATATATTTTATTTGCATTATATAAATCTGATTGGGATGCAGCTCTGTTTAAATGAAACCAATTATATGTAATCTTGTACACGGCTTCAGTTTATCTTTTTTGTGCTAAACTGTGTCTAGAACTTGTGTATTATGCCATAAAGGTTTATGTACTTCACATGACATGATCTATATCTATTTTTGTTATTTAATTAGTAGGAGCAAATGAGATGTCACAACTCATTCATGGTTCATGGTCTTAAGACACCTTTTCACCAACCATTTCACATCATCCCTTTCTCATGTGTCACCGCCCTAACGTTGTAACATGACTGAAGTCGAGTTTCCTGCTCATTAACATTGTGGTTGTGTGATGACGGATTAATGGAGGGCAACACTGGTCAACTCTTGAAATAATTCTAGGAAAGTTGTCTAACTTGTTATATTAATTGCCATAGCCCACTGTTTCCCTTCAATCCACAGTTTCCCTTCAATCAAATTATTCCTGACTAATCAAGCTGCTAAAACATATTTTTTCCCCCCTACAGAAAAATCTTTTTAATGCATTTATATTAATTCATTATTTCTATCTCAACAATTACTCTCTGTCATTGGCCCTGGTGGCACTGCTGTAGCAAATTAAAGGCAGTTTGCAAAAAAGACAGATACACACTTTAACAAAGTTGACACCAGTGACAAATCTTCATTAAAATAACAACATACTGTTTATGCTCCAACTCATTGACATGCATACACGCTCAGTTTATCAGAGGGTGTTTTGGCAATAATGTGATTATTGGAAAGTTTAATGCAGCAGTGAATGCAATGTGGGGGGACGGGATGTGGGAGGGCATACATGTTGTTTGAACTGAAACTGCTGTTTGAAATATGACAAAACCACAGGATGAAAACAAAAGGAGGCGTAAAGTGCTCATTGGATAATTGAGCATTTTTTGGTTTTGTTTTTTTGGAGTGATGCCATAACTAACTCTTAAAAACACTGTGCAGGGTCCAACTCTCCTGAGGGTTGAGACAATGATTGTTTATGGGCGATTAGGCAAACTGCTAACTAAAAATGTCTGTTTCGGAACAAAACCTCCCTTCTCACCATCTCAGAGGGGCAGGGCCACAGTCTTCTAGGTTGCTTTGGAGTCAGAGATTGGACTTTTGTACACTGCTCGCCCGTTTTCCTCTGGTTACTGTTTAAGCCTCTGGCTTGTCATACATTCACATACCATCACACACACATCTACCTCCATTCATTCTCACTCACCTGCACTCACCTCCCAGTCCAACTCCACTGCTCTTGTGCGAAAGCACGCGCCACTGCAGGGGCAGTATTTATCGAGTGTGGCGCTAGGGGGTGTACGTCACGTTGCACAGGGGCTTTCCGATTTCTTGTTTTATTGTAAACATGTAACTGTGGTGTAAACTTTGAGTGTGATCATTTTATGAGGTGTGTTTTGATACTTTTATTATATTTTTCACTATTTGATTAAGTTGTGTTTGATGGTAATTGTGCAAGTAATCATTGGGATATTGGTTTTCCCCCACTAATGCTTTGTTCTAATTAAGCCTAGTCAGGCGGACGCTTAAAAGGGCTGCCATTTTCCATTTACACGGACTGTGTCCAACCTGCTGAGAGGTGGATCATTGTGTTGTGTTGGTGTGTGAGCATTTGCTGTTTTTCCTTTCAAAATGTGTGACTATTAATAAATCACCTTTTTTGGCCAAAATTGAACCCTGTTGCCTCCTTGTCTCCACCAAGCCTGGTTGCCCTGATCCCTTTTGTTGGGAGGCCATGTCAGTCGCCCACATGCCCGGAATAATAATTGGATTTAGTAAAAAATGTTTTGAATGTTTTTATTAATTCAAATGTCCTAAATAATATATAAACATTTAAACAAAATATAACGTTTTAAACAGTTTCAAGATAGCTTCATGCTATATAAGTCACCAGATTGTTGCAGTAGTAATTTTCCATATTATCATATTCATGCCATATGAATGTAATAAAAAAAGAATGGAATTAAATGAAAAATAAAAATCCTAAATTTACTTCCCCCAAATAGCAAGTCTTCGTTTGTGAGGCAATGACGCTCACATGTCAAAAGTCCATAAGCAAGAAGGACTGGATACAGAATATCCTGGTCAAGTGACCTCCTAAAGTGTATGTCCTTCAAAAATAAAAGCCCCCTTTTCACGCTTACAACACATTTTTATCACAGCTTTTTAGAAAGATTAGGATAAATTAAATTATTCAATAGAGGGTCAAGCGTAAATAGTCCATTAAGTGACTAATAAATCTGATGTGAAACAATTTAAAGATTGTTGTGGAAATGGCTATATTTGGAATTCAATTCTTACTGCATTTAAACAGTGTAAATAAATTAATGGGAATATAAATTATCAGTCGATATTGATACCGTTCTTTAGCCGTGTTAGGTTATACTTTTAGTAACCAGTATGACAATGGAGAGGAGGAGAGGAGATCAGTCAGAGTAAATAAATCAACAAAGACAGACTTCTGGATCATTTATAGGTTGTGTCCCATAGTTTTATCCCCAGGAGCATTTTAAAATAATCAAGATTCATTCACGGACTCACACACACTGGGGGCTAAGGGTTTATAGATGTCACAACTTCATAACCTGCTTTAATACCTAAGGTACCAAAGGTACTACAGTATAAATCAATTTCAAAAAGTAATATTCAGAACTCTTCAGATGAGCATTTAAGCCATTTAAACTTAAAAAATGCACAAGTTGATCAATTTGGTGTCAATGTCTATATCATGTCAACATTAGAAAAGGCAATCTGTTAATATTTTAGTCATGATTTTAGGATATTATACTCGACAGTAAACTGAAGCTATGTGCAAGCATCTAAAATTCAAACCAATTAAAATTAAAAGTGATGAAATGAATAGAATATGAGGCAAAGTTGGTACAAAAGTTGTTTTGACAAAAATCCAGAGAGTTTTGAATATATTAATCATTGTAAGGTCGTCCAGTTTGCATAGGTGAATTTCTCATTGAGAAATTTTATGTCGTGTAAGGGCGTGTAGCACTCCTGGGAACTGGGTAGGAAGTTGTTATGGCCACCAATTATGCAAAGATGGGATGGTTAATTTGCATATATTTACTTACAATGGCTATATTTAAATCTTCTGCTCTGAAAATGAAGCTGGCTCTAGTCTTGATTTTTCCCTCTTTAGCCTGCATGTCAGATTTGATGATACTTTAAACAAAAGCGAATGGAAAAATAATGTACAGCGCAAGCTAAGCGATGATATCTAGAAATATTGCTATGATCATAGATATTGAACGAAGGACATGAGGAATCACGAATATGCAGAGGCAATCGTTCAGATATCATCAGGGAAAAGGAATGGATGAATCAATTCTGTTTCCTTACCTTGCTGATCATAGGATGTAATTTTCTCATCCTCAAACTCTGTCTCCACTGCAACTCTGGTGCAGGAGAGACAACGAGAGCTGAAAGAACACAGAGCATACAGGATTGAGGGTGCAATGAAACTATCTATAACCTTGAGTGAAAAGGGCCAGGTTTGATAAATATATAAAATGATGGATGAGAAATCAAAGGTTATAGTAGGTAAAGATGTTTCCACAGGCATTTCTTACATTTGGGGAATATGCTTATTCACTTTCTTGCAGGGAATTAGATGGGATGAGTGATTTAACTCTCTCATGTCTGTATGGTAAACATGAAACTTCATCAGCAAACACAGTAATCATGAGGAATCAGCGAGTCTGGACATGTCTCAATGTAATAAAATCCATCTACCAGCATGGCTAAAGCTAATCAATCAAGACATTGAAACAACAAAAATGTGGTTTTACAGAGGATTATAGCAGAAGATTGAGACCACGTTCATGTTGGTATGGTAAATATGAAACTATGACCATTACTCAGCTTAACTAAACACACAGACTGGAAACACGATATCAGCTCACCTGGACATGTAGTAAAATCTGTCTAAATAACAAAAATATTGTGGTTCAGGGGGGTTCCTACTCACGCAATTGTCTTAGTTAAAGTAATTTACATTAAAACTGTTGTTTATATAATGTATTTAGCACTAGTTAAAGTATATTAAAATGTATATGTGTCTTTGAATAAAAGTTCTGAAATGTTGATGAGAGATGAAAAAAACATGATTACACAAGGTTTGTGGTATGTTGCTCAGAACTTGAATTACTGTCAAACCAGACAATACGTTTATGTGGATCATCAGTGGAAAAAACATGAGTCTGCGCTTCTTGAGACTTACAGTCTGCTCTGCATTGACTTTTTGAATTCAAAACATTCTAAATCTTGCTTGCCTAGGATCGCATTTTTGAATCATATTTTAAGAGAAAGAAACAATCCTTTTCAGTAGAGGAATGTAAATCCAGCTCTGTAGTGGCATATTTTGCACATATACAACCAGTAGAGTTAAGGTTTGGCATTTCATGGGACATAAACATACACAAAAAAGAAACTCAATTTTGAGTAAAGGAAACACCAAGTTGTTCACAGACACAGAGCCTTCTATTTGATAAGTGACATGGGTCCAACAGCTGGACCCACTGTGGAAATTCAGCTTCAGCTTGACTCACTGATCTGACTCGAGACTTAATCTCAAAGCTAAAATAACCATTCCCTGTTAAACCATAGCTTAAAGTCAGTTCAAATTACTGATTTTGATGAAGCTTCTAATAGACAACACCAATAAATGCACAGTTGCAGAAGGTAAATAATTGGTCTGTCTTTAACTTTTTGGATTTTGGAAACAGATGCATTCATCCATCCAGATACTGCTATTGTTGAAAGTAGAGTGACATAGTTCTCCATGTATATACATAATAACAAATTGCATGGGGAATTACAGTTAGTGGGGATGTCCCTTTTGTTTTATACGTGTCAGTTTTGCGAAAAAATAATTAATTAATAATAAAAGGTGCAGCCTAAATCAAAAATGATACTTTTGCTTTCAGGGTGTCACATTGCCTGTCTCTGAAGGTTTGCATGCTATATGAAAAATCTGTATTATCCAGAGCCTGACCCTGAGGTAAGGTAGGGTGATGTTATAAAAATGCCATGCAATATTAACATATGTAGATGTGAGTGCCGGGTTTTGTTATTTCTGAGGTGGCTGTGGATGGAGCAGCATGAGTCTGGGAGGCTTTACACTGAGATTTTTAGTACCATTAAACAACAACAACACATAGACAGACATAAGACATAGACAGATATTGACAGCATTTGTACTCATTAATAATATGAAAAAATAGGGGGTAAAAAATGACAAAACAAGCAAATGCAGAAACACAAAAGACCAATCCATGAGTCTTGACAGTAATGATGAGGCACTCAGTTTGGGTGAACGTGGTCTTATAGGCACAGTCACTGTTGTGGCATTTTGACAAACAGCCTGCCAGAACTGGTCTTGTCCACAGAGGGGGCATGAGCCAGCAGAAAATACTCAGAGGCAGTGCCCTCCTCTGGGGATGAAATCTGCTCAATGTCCTGGAAGGCTGCACAACTTCAAGGGCGAGCTTCCGTCTGAGCACAATGTGGCACCCGACATGCTGAATTTTCAAAGTTAAGAGTTTCACATTGAGTCGGGCGAGAAGCCATTGAGGCAGTTATCAGAAAATGGTTCCAATTCAATGGGACATAAATTTAACATGGACTGCTTATTGCGTATCTAAGAAGGCTGGAGTGTTGCTGTAGCGTCTCATCGAAGTCTTGGATGACTTGAATGTACTTTGCATGTGTCTGTGTATGTGGCAGCATTTATATATATTTAATCTGCAATTATTTAATGTTCTCCTAATAAATGTGACAACAAAATCAGCAAAATGTGAGACATGCTGGTTGACGTGACAGAAATAAAAGATTCATGATAATGAATCAACCAGGAATCAGAAGATAACTGTGTACAACTGTGGATGTATAAATAGAACCATAAATATCTGACTGTGAATAAAGGAAAAATTGTATTTAAAAAAAAGGAAAATTAAAAATTGGCCATCTTCTGAATTGCACCACTACACATCTGGTGGAGACACTAACATTTACTAGAGTGGCAGTGATCGGCTCTGGCGGCTGCATCAATAATCGCTTACATGTCCTGTGGAATCAACCAGTTATGACAAAGTAAATAAATTTGAACTCTTGAATAATGCCAGAATAGTAGGTAATAACTTCAGTAATAATTAGATTTAAGAGTCTTCTCATTCTTATTGGTTTTAGAAGAATAGAGGGCGCGGCAACAACCAGAAGCAAGATGATTACCATGTAAAAATAATTTCTTAAAGAAGAAAAACATGTGAAGTTGTAGTTTTCAACCTTAATTAGTATCAATAGTAACACCCGTGTTAACAGGTTCTGATAAAATACGAACAACAACACTAAAGAAAATGTGGTGTTCCTTTTTCTCATCCCCGCCTCACCCTCCCACGTTCTTGGCCTTGGTAGATTCAGATCATTTCGTGCTGAGCACAGATATTTGGGCTTGTTTGTTATGGTTGAAGTGTATCGCTCACTGAGCCTCCGCTGCGCTGCATCACATGCATTAATAATGAGCCAATGGAGAGGTCGGAGGAGCGGGGGAAGGAGACGGAGGTGGCACACAGCCGCGGACTGATGACAGAAAGACGGACAGGAGAGGCATATGTGAGTCAGGGATTAGTGGGGGACAATAGGAGACGTTTATCGTGAGGCAGAATGAGAATGGGGATTGGCTACAGAATAAGACATCATCTTATCGTCTCCGGGTTGTTTTGCAGCAGAACAATCACGGAGCTCATTTGATTACAAGTGTCTCATTGAAAACATGGGTTTTCATGAGTGTGCAGCCAAATGCTTCAATCACAAGCACATGACATTTTGTAGCCGAGGGGGTTTGTAATGAGCGCTGACTTCACATGTGAATGATTCAGCTCATCTGACGCGGCGCTGAGCAATTTTGGGTTAATTTTTTTGTTTGTTGTTTTTTTTACACAGAGGCGGTTCCAGAAACTGAACCAAATTTGTGTTTTTGTATTCTCTTTGGTCCTTGTAATTTCTTCGCGAAGTGTTGCGTCAGTTTACTGATTTTCTAACATTATGAATTAGGGCTGGGAAATAGGAGCACTTGCCTCAGTCAGTCTAGTAACATTATCAATCAATCGATCAGTTGTGACTAAAATGATTTTGCTAATACCAAACAATATTAAAGTGTTTTTTCACAACTAACACAGCAAAAAATTACACATACTCTGACATCATTGCATAGCCTAGTGTCCACGTTGATATGTTATGTTAACCTGAGTGATTCCACTTTTCTCAGCCATATTAATACTTTTATTCCTTCAGACACCAGCCGAAGTGGTCAGGTTGCAGTCATTTTCCAGTTTATCGATCAGCTCTGAGGTGTAACTACACATCCTTTGAAAGCCTTGTTCTCAGTTTTTTCACCCAGCGTGGAAAACACTACAACCAGTCATAGAGGGTAGATGTGCCCAACTATTGCTTTAACCATGCCCCTTGATATTGTTCTGAATATATGGCATCAAAGTTAAACTCTTATTTGTCTTTTCACAGAATCCCCTCCTATCAGACCAATTTTTTTTATAACTTTTCAATTCCTCCTATTGAACTACTCACCTCAAGCTATATCTGAGTTCAAGGAAGTGATTCCTTCAGTATTTAATTCACTGCCCTGCCTCACCACATCCTTTGACTTCTATGCTGCTGTTTGTCCATCTAAAATAAATCAACATGTTGAGAGTACCGCAGGTTCACGGCAAACAACCCCTGTCAGCATCCCTTTAAAAAAGAAGTTAGTTAAACAAGAAAAAAATCACATCCTGGTATGACTCTTGAACCCGTAAATTGAAGCTAACCTCGTGAAGACTTGAACGAATATAGCATTGCTGCAAGATGGAAGAAGCTGGCACCAATCTGCCCTCAAACACAGGGATTGTGATTGTATTTATCTAGTTTTTCTTCTAATTTTCTTCAATCAACCTTGGTGAACTAGCTTCATTGATCTCTTCAACCAAAACATCAACCTGTCTTTTGAACCCTTTATTATCAGGATTGCTTATATATAGATTTTTCCCTTTGATTAGCACTCCTTGCTGGAAATGCTCAACATGTCCTTATTATCTAACTATGTTCCACAGTCCTTCAGAGTAGCTGTGATGATACCTCTCCTCAAATATCCTGCTCTTGACTCAAGTATTTTAGCCAACTATAGACCTATGTCCAATCTTTTCTTCCTCTCTAAGATCCTGGCAAAAGCAGTCACTAAACAGCTGTGTGACTTTCGATATAACAATGATTTATATGAGGATTTCCAGTCAGGATTTAGAATGCATCACAGCACAAAGACGCACTGGTGAAGGTGTCAAATGAAATTCTCAATGCATCTGAAGAAGGATTTGTTTCCATCCTTGTTCTGTTAGCCCTCAATGCTCCATTTGACACTATCAACCATCAGGCCTTATTACAGAGAGAAGATCATCTTATTGGCATAAAAGGGAATGAATTAAGCAAGTTATGTTTCTTCTATCTGTGCAGAAGTTTCACATTGAGTTCCGCAAGGTTCTGTGGTTGGAGCATTACTTTTCATCCTTCATATACTGCCTTCGGGGAAAATTCGTATTGGTTATATGGATAATACACAACTGTACCTGTCAATAAAGCCAAATAAAGCCAACCAGCTAGCACATCTTAGAGCATATCTTAAAGACATAAAATCATGGATAACCTGCTACTTTCTATCAGGCTCCTCTAATGTGAAATCATCTTCCTTTTTCAGTTGAGGGCAGACACCTTTTCTATATTTAGGAACAGGTTAAGAACTTTCCTTTGTGAACTTATTGCTATGCTGCAGTAGGGTTAGACTGCTTGGATCTCATCAGATACTCTGAGCTTCTCCTTCTTTCTTCCATCATAATACTCAATACTATACACAATACAATACATGCAACTTGTGGTTGCAGGATTTTATGGACTATATATATATATATATATATATGATATATATATATATATGTATATGTTAAGATATGATAAGATATGACTTTATTGATCCCACAACAGGGAAATTTGCTTGTTACTGCAGCATACGAAGTAAAGAAAAAGAAAATAAAATAAAAGCTAAAGAAACAAAAGCTATAAAAAAAAAAATACACAACACTATGTACAAAATTCGTAGAATTTGTTGATCCGCATACACAGTATGCATTATGGACATAGGAATGGAGAAAAAAATACTAATAAAATAGCAAGAAAAAAGTATGCATAAGCAAAGCATACATACATGCATGTACATTCCTACATATATACACATACACACATATTTACATATTTGCATATATATATATATATACACACATACATTTCCACGCACATACACACATGTACACATACATAGCTAATGCATACTTAAGATGCAGGGTGTGTGTGTAGAGAAAAGTGACTAGTGGAGGAAAAGTGATTACAGTGAGTTATAAAGTCTTATTGCTGTCGGGATGAATAATCTGTGGAAGCACTCCTTCTTGCAGCGAGGGTGTTTCAGTCTCTGGCTGAAGGAACTGCTCAGCGCACCCACCACCCCATGCAGAGGGTGATGGGGGTTGTCCATGATGGGTGTCAATTTTCTTTCTGTCCCCGTCTGTGCATCTGCCCCCCCAGCAGACCACTGCGTAGAAAAGGGCAGATACTACGATGGAGTCGTAGAAGGTCTTTAACAGGGTCCTGCACACTCCAAAGGACCTTAGTCTCCTCAGCAGGTGAAGTCGACTCTGGCCCTTCTTGTGCAGGACATTAATGTTTGTGGTCTAGTCCAGTTTGTTGTTCAGGTGAACACCCAGGTACTTGTAAGAGTCCACTGTCTCAATGTCTTTTCCCTGGATGCTCACTGGTGTGGTGGATGGTGACTTCCTCCTGAAGTCCACAACCATCCCCTTTGTCTTGCTGGTGTTGGTGTTGTTGGAGAGCATTGGTCTCACACCAGCTGACAAAGTCATTGATGACCCCCCTGTACTCCTGGTCGTTCCCATCTGATACACACCCGATGATGGCTGTATCATCTGAGAACTTCTGTAGGTGGCAGTTGTCAGAGTTGTAGCTGAAATCTGAGGTGTACAGACTAAACAGAAAAGGTGAGAGCACTGTACCCTGTGGTGCCCCCGTTCTGCAGACTACCACCTCAGACACATAGTCATGAAGTCTCACATACTGTGGTCTGTTGGTGAGGTAGTCGATGGTCCAGGCCGTCCCTGAACAATCTGGAGCTGATTCCGTCTGGACCTGCTGCCTTCCTGACCTTTGTCTTCTTTAGCTGACTTCTCACCTGATCAGCTGTGAGGCAGATCTGCGGCTGGTCCGGGGTGGGGGGTGTGGCTGGCTTTGCTATGGGTAGGTGTAATGGGGGTGTGGTGGGATTTTTCGAGGGGAGTGCATGTGGCAACAGCACAGAGCCAGAAGAGGGGGGAGAGGGGGGAGACAGCACATGGAGGGGGGTTGGTGGAAGCTGAGGGGTGGGGGAGGTTGTTCGTCCAGTATCGAATCTATTAAAAAACAGATTCAATTCATTAGCCCACCCCCGGTCGGTGGACACTGTTACTCCTCCATTGTCCTTGAGGTGACCAGAGATCTTGTTCATGCTTCTCCAGACCTCTCGGACATTGCTTACTTGGAGCTGCTCCTCCATCTTCCTCCTGAAACTCTCCTTGCCACTCCGGATTTTATATTTTAGGTCCTTCTGCACTCTCCTCAGTTCCACTTTGTCCCCCAACCACAAGGCCCTCTTCTTTTCATTTAGCAGGGCCTTCAGCTCTGGGGACACCCATGGTTTGTTGTTGGAGAAACACCATACCTTCTTGGTGGGTACAGTGTTCTCCACACAGAAGTTTATGTAGTCTATGATGCAGTGGGTGAGGCCGTCAATGTCCTTACCATGTGGCCTGCAGAGTTCTTGCCAGTCTGTACATTCGAAACAGTCTCTGAGGACCTCACTGCAGTCCTCAGACCACAGCCTGATCACCTTCTTGGTGGGAGGGGTCTTCCTCACTCAGGGGGTGTAGGTGGGTTGGAGGGTGACCAGGTTGTGGTCTGAACAGCCAAGTGGGGGGAGGGGTGATGCTCTGTAAGCCCCCTTTGTGTTGGCAAACAGTAAGTCCAGAGTTTTATTGTCCCTTGTATGGCAGTTAACATACTAGGTGAAGTTAGGGAGAGTGGTGGAGCATGAGGCATGATTGAAGTCCCCAGAGATAATAATTAGGGACTGTGGATGTGCCGTCTGTAACTGAGAGACAGTAGTGTGGATGTCCTCGCAGGCTGCCATGGCATCGGCCGATGGTGGGATGTAAACAGTTAACATGATAACATGCGAGAAATCCCGGGCCAGGTAATATGGCCTAACGCTTACCGCTAACAGTTCAATGTCTTTGGTACAGTGCTGCTCATTCACATACATTGCCAGTCCTCCTCCTCTCCTCTTACCGCTCTCCCTCGCGTTTCGGTCCGCTCTATCCGGTTGAAAGCCATCCAAAGTTACAACAGAGTCCGGTGTGTTGTCCGTGAGCCAGGTCTCCGTGAACAGCAGGAGGCTGCTCTGCTTAAACTCCCACTTCAGTCTGGTTAGCGCCATCAGTTCTTCCATCTTGTTGGGTAAAGATTTTACGTTACCCATTATCACAGATGGAACGTTCGGTTTGTACCGCCTTCTCCTCTCCCGGTACTTCGCTCCAGCTCTGCATCCTCTCCTCTGACGCCGTAATTCCTTCGGACTCCCGGGTTGCTCCTCTGGGAGTACCCCCCTGTTCTGTAGTGCCAACAGCTGATCCCGGTCCCGACTATGAAATTGCTCACTTTATCACCAGATGCAGCAGTGAAAAGTCCCGATAGGAGTAGAAAGAAGACTAGTCGGGCCCATTCTGGTCACCAATTAAAGCAATTTTAAGCAAAAAAACAAAAAATAAATAAATAAATACAGAAAAGGAAAGAAAATGACTAGAAAGTTGCCCAACAGGCTGCCTACCGTGGCGCCATTTAAAAAAATATATATATAATATATATATACACACAGCATGTTGTCAAAATGTCTCTGCCCTGTCCTGGCTGGTTGTGGTGAGCTGGCTGTGTAACACTGTCCGACCTGCCAATACAACAAACTCCCATCCCGGCCTATTAGCAGAACAACTCTGACCCCCATTCTGCCTTTTAACTTTTACACAGACCGGTGAGGCGACTTATCAGGGCAATAATCCTGCCTTGAACAGGCCATGAAAAAGGGGCTAATATTACATTTCCATGAGGTAATGTGTTTCGGGAAAGGTTGTGAATAAAGTACTAAAATATTGGGAAACTAGTTTTGTTTTTATTAACACAATTTTTTTTAAATGCTGGTCTGTGCTAAGTGCCGCCGGAGGAATAAAAGACACCCAAAAAACGTGCTTGATTAAAAATTGAAATGTCAACCTCAACTTTTTTTGTTTTAGTATGCCACCAAATCTGAATATCATGTACTCATTTAGCATGACTATTCCCATTCATTGCCACTAGCATACAGCTTCTAAGAGATGTGTCCTTTAGCAAAGAGGTAAAAAAAAAACAGAAAGTGCCTGACCTGTCTCCCTGTTTAAGTACCCTTCTAATCTCATATATATTAAAAAGTATTACTTTTCTTTTTGAAATTATTTTTTGGATGATCTGATTCAGCTAAAAACATCTTAAATAACTCATTAAGGACAAACACAATAACTGCATTGTTCTGTGATGAAATTGAATGGATGCTTCTAAGCACAATGATAATGGAAATTGAAGAAAATATTTCACTCTCTAAGAAAGAGAGAAAAATGTTAGGTCTAAACGGTGCAGACTCTAAGTAATAGTTGTAGTGTAAGGTACTATCATATTTTTATCGATTCTTATGAAGCAATATGTGATGAATCAAAGCCAAATGAAGTTTATCATCAGTTTATCAACATTGCAATATTTTTAACATGGAAGAGGAAGAGAAATTTTCAAGTGGTAACATTAGAAGAAAATACCCGCTAAGTGACAGACAGAATTGCATAGTGAAACTTTTTTATTTCATAGTGATAAGTTAAAGCAGAACACTTTAAGTAAACTCTTGAAAATACTGAGCGACATGAGATTTCCAGAATGCATGCAAAATAGCTATGATTGTTTAAGTCTCTAGCTACTTCACAAAAATATGTCAAGTGCAGTTGTGTCCACAGACAAAAAAGGCTATGCCTGAAGAGAGCAGATTCAACAACAAAATGCAAGAATCACAGATATTATAATAGTTATTCTTGTTCTCAGAATAGGAGGAGAGCTTAAAGGACAAAAAAATACCCCCCCCCTCTTGTCAATAGCAATCTTAGGATGTTGTTTTGAAATAGTTGTTGCGTTGATGTAGCTTTGTGTACTGATACTGTTTAAGCGTGTGCATTACTGCGAACATTGTCATAAGGCCTGGTACTTTCCACTAATCATTACAGCAGGGATCTATTAACTCAAAGCCTTTTGGGGAAAAAAAAAAAATTCTGCTCGTGACTCACTGCTCATCTGCCAGCATATTTTACTCTCTCCTCTAGAGATGTCTTATGAGATGAAAATGAAATACGAGCGTAATCAATATCAAAGTCTTTTTTTCTGTCTCATGAAGAATAATTACCAAAGGCATTGGCCACATCCAGAAGAGAGTGTGATTTTTATCACCAGGCTGCGGTTTCCTTTTGGAATTTTCTTTTTTCTAGCAGTTTTTTGTCCTGGTCGTGGAATTGTGGACCAGCTCTATTACCCTTAGCATGGAGGGTGCATTGGATCCACATGTGCTTTGTGGAGTTGCAGAAGGCACTTGTCCCTTGGGGAGGCCTGTAGGGGGATGCTCCAGGAGTATGTGGTTCCAGACCCGCGGCCTGAGCTTGGTCCACTTTAAGTATAAGTGGATTTGTTTCCAGTAGAGGTTGGACTCCACCAGGGTTGACCTTTGTCAGTGATATCGTTATAATCTTTATGGAGAGGTTCACATCCGAGTGAGAAGATGCTGAGAATCAGAACCTCCAGATCTGAGGCCAGGGTTCCTAGTTGGAAAAGGTTTGACTGCATCCTCCAGTTCGGGGATGAGATTCTGCCTCAAGTGGAGAAGTTTAAGTGTCTTTAAGTGTCTAAGTGACTTGTTTACAGTGTGTTGTTCTGCATTGATAATCTGTACTAATCCATCCTGGTGAAGAAGGAGCTGAGCTGAAAGGGGAAGCTCTCAATTTACCAATCAAGCTACGTTCTTACTTTACCTATGGTCACGAGGGCTGGGTAGTGACTGAAAGAACAAGATCATGAATACAAACGGCTGAAATGAGATTCCTTCGCGGGGTGTCTGGACTCTTCCTTAGAGATAAGATAAGAAATTTATTCATCCAGGAAAAGCTCAGTGTATAACTGCTGCTCCTCCATATGGAGAGGAGCCAGATGAGCTGGCTCAGGCATCGACTGAGGATGCTGTTACCATGTGGGTGTGTGTCAAACTGGGAGGTCAAGGAAAAATCAAAAATTCAAAAAAATTGTTGTTGTCAAAAACACCAGCCAGAAGGCAGACGTGAGGGGAATAAAAATTTTTTTAATGCATTCCAGGCCTGGACAACAAAAATACTGGGAAGAAGCTTTACAACAAAATTAAACAGGAAAAATTGAATCAGTGAAACCAGCAGCCAGCCTTACCTCCTTCCCTGCTTATATGAAAAACATCTGCCACTCTGCTTCCCCCTCTAACATCTCCTAAATAACCACACCAAGGTGTTTCCAATGTCATAATCAGTATCCTCTGTCCCCAGTAAGACACAAGTACACCACACATTAGCACCCATTTCAATACATTTCACATTCAACACATACTGGAAGCATTGCTATAATTAACACACTTCACATATAAGCATGACAGATGCCTCCTGGACACTTCCCTGGTTGGGTGTTCTGGGTGGTGGACAAGCTAAAGAGACTATGTCTTTCAGCTGGTCTGGGAAGACCTTAGGATTCCCCTAAAAGAGCTGGAAAAAGTGGCTGGGGAGAGGGAAGCGGTTTCTCTGCTGACCCAACCTGAAACAAATGATAGGAAATGTATAGATGTAATATGTAATCATTCAATCAATCATTTATATAATTCCCATCTAGATTGTTCCTTTCTTGTTGTTGTCTTATTTTAGGAATCTGAACTTACAATGAACTGAACAATCTGAAGATGTCACCTTGGGCTTTTGTTAACAGCAATCAGCTGTATTTGCTATATCTGACATTTAATCGACCGAATGATTCACCAAATAATCACAAAAAATACCAAAGACTGTTCCTTAGCAGGGCACAGTAACATTATTCATTAGTCATTAACTCTATCATAATCATTAATTGCATGCCAGCACAACAAGGTTCTGGCAGAAAAAAAAAGACTTCTTTTAAAAAAAGATACCAGAGACCATGACTAACCATGACAATACTCCTTGGATCCTAAATGGTACCTAGTTGTATGTGCCATTCTGTAGAAGGACTCTGATCCGAGAGTAAACCTAGTACCTTAAAGAGGGGCTCCTTCTGTCGCATGGATGTGGTTTGGGTATGATCATAAAATGGTCGCGAATCATAAAACTTTGCAAATCACCCCAACAAATTTAAACCCCACTAACATGTTTAACCACTTATGCAAGAATCTTGTATAATACAGAGAGAATCTACAGATAGGAGCCAAAACAGCGCTCCAAGCAAAATCTTACTTTACAATCTAAGTATTAATTCACCTGTTCCAACACATTCACAAAGTGACAGCAGAAACATCTGGAGTATCTTGCCTGAGGATGCTTAGAAATGAGAACTGGAGGAGCTGGGAGTGGAACCACCGGTCTTCCGATTGGACACAGCCACCCAAAGAACTAGAGATGGTGAACTACTAAAGAGAGAGAATAGTTTGAGAGGTGTTTTATTTTGTTTTTCAAGAGGCAAAAAATGCAAACAGCCCTTGAGTCAAACAGAATCACTATTTCCAAACCTTGGAGGCTGGTCCAGAGACAAAGGTACTGGAATGGCAGAGGCGGCATAAGGCATTTTCCGCTAGTGGCCAAAATTGCAAAGAAATACTTGTGCAGCCCTATTAGAGCAGGTGCTTAGTACAAATAGGAACACTCTGACACGTCATCACTTAAACCAGCCTTTTTTCCTGGCTCCCAGCCTGTAGAAGTAACTCCCTGAAATTTGACAACACAAGGCAAACATTTCAAAGAGTTATTGCCAAATATCCATTTGTTTTGCAGCACTTTGGTTGTTTCATATAATGCTATGATTCCAAACTGAAAAATGAGTGTTTTCTTTGCTTGTTATAGAATTTGATATATTTATATAATAAGCCTTATGTTGCTGCTATAGTTTAAAGGGGCCATATTTTTCATTTTCCCACCCTAATACTTTCATTTATATGGTCTATTTATAATAAATAGCAGGATTTTATAGTCCAAAGGCACTTAGTTCAACCTGGAGAAGCAATGCATTGCGCATCCTCACACTCCCTCTGAAACACCTTGTTTCTTTGCCTCCCTTTTTCTTCCAGCCCTCTAGTGTGATCATTCTAGCACTGTTAGAAATGTCACATCCCTTATTGAGCCGGGGTCGGTACAAGAAATAGAAGTCATGTACAAGCACTGTAGGAAGCAGCTACAGGCCTTGATGGGCAATTATTTCTAATTTTACCTCTTTTTGTGACATCATAACAGGAGCCATTTCTAAACGGCTTGTTTCCAGGATACTACAGAGGACAGACTACAACAGAATGGGTGGGTGGTGTAATTTTTTTACATGCAAGCAATGAAAACGTTTTTTTTTTTTTTCATTTTGTTTTTTACAATAGTTCCTTTTACAGTCTATTGTATACAAAATATTGCTTTGATATGGTATAGAATGTTTAGAAATTTTTATTATTTCAAATGGCCTAAATAATTGATATATTCAAAAAAATATATAGAGAGAATATAAGAAAAAGTTGCAAACATAGTCTCAGGATAGTTTCATAGCACTGTGTCAATGGGGCTCTATTGGGTTGTTGCAATATGAGTTTTTCATATTTGCATATTGATGCTATATGGCAACAAATCAATTTTAGCATATTAGTAAAAAAAAAAAGGTTACCTTAAAATTTAATTAAATGTAAATAACTAAATAAATCCCCTAGACAGTGTTTAATTTTTTATTTGGTGAAAATTTTAACAATACTATAAATAAAAGACAACCTTCAGTTGTGAGACAATGATGTGACACAAGGCGGGGCCGGAGGCTGAACCCAAATGCACGACTCTTCACGGATCGATCAAAGAAAAGGTCTTTATTATGGTTCCGTACAAAAGATTCACTCTGACGAGGAATAAACAAAAAATCACTCTTACGAGGAATAAACAAAAAGTCACTCTTACGAGGAATAAACAAAAAGTCACTCTTACGAGGAAAAATAACGAGGCAAAGGCCGACAAAACAAGACTGGGAACTTGAGCATGAGAGAACAAAACCTGGTAGTACTTGGAGCTGGGCGCTGGCTCTGACACATGGGACGTGACGAACTGGCACAGGACAAGGGGAGACACAGACAATATATAGGAGAGGTAACAGGGCACAGGTGGAAACAATCAGGGCAGGGGAAGGCAATCACTGTGGCGGGAAACACACAAGGGCAGGAAGCAAAGGTGCCTGAAACAAGAGGGAAGGGTCATTTCACAATAAAACAGGAAGTGCAGGACAAGACAACACGAGTGACAACTTAACATTTACGACGAGACATGACAGTACCCCCCCTTCTAGGGACGGCACCAGACGGCCCAGGCTCCAGAGGATGGCGGCGGTAAAAGTCATCTATGAGGCCCGGGTCCTCAATAAATCTGGAGGGTATCCAGGAGCGCTCCTCCGGACCGTAGCCCTCCCAGTCAACCAGGAACTGGCGTCCTCTGCCTCTGTTCCGGACTGCCAGTAGCTGCTTAACTGTGTATACTGGACCGCCGTCAATCATTCGGGGGGGTGGTGGGGGCTTGGCAGGAGGGACCATGGGGCTATCCTTAACTGGTTTCAGTCTCCCCACGTGGAAAGTGGGATGGACCCTGAGGGATCTGGGGAGACGAAGACGAACAGCAGCAGGGTTAATCATTTTTTCAACAGGGAAAGGACCAACAAACCTGGGAGCCAGCTTCCTGGACTCTACGTGGAGGGGCAGATCCCTGGTGGATAGCCAGACTTTCTGGCCAGGCTTGTAGACGGGCGCTGGGCAGCGCCTCCGATCAGCAGCCCTCTTCATCCGGGCCGAGGTTCGCAGGAGGGCCCTGCGGGCTGCTGCCCAGACCCGCCGGCAACGACGAACTAGGGCATGCGCCGACGGCACCGCTACCTCCTTCTCTGTGTCAGGAAACAGAGGAGGTTGGTAGCCGTAGGCGCCTTGGAATGGTGTCAGACCGGTGGCTGCGGTGGGGAGGGAGTTGTGGGCATACTCGACCCAAGCCAGGTGCTTACTCCAGGTTGCAGGGTTCTGGGAGATGAGGCAGCGGAGGCAAGTCTCCAACTCCTGGTTGAGGCGTTCAGTCTGTCCATTGGACTCGGGGTGGTACCCCGACGTGAGGCTAACTGTGGCCCCAATCAGCGCACAGAACTCAGACCAGAACCGTGATACAAACTGCGGGCCCCGGTCGGACACTATGTCTCTAGGGAGGCCATGTAGGCGAAAAACATGAGTTAGCATTATCTCCGCCGTCTCCTTGGCTGACGGCAACTTAGGCAAGGCAATGAAATGCACCAACTTGGAAAAACGGTCCACCACTGTCAATACAGTGGTGTTACCTTCAGATGAGGGAAGTCCTGTAACAAAGTCCAGTGAAATGTCCGACCAGGGCCGACTGGGAACTGGGAGGGGATGGAGCAATCCCATCTGAGGTCTCGAGGATGTCTTGTTCTGGGCGCAGACTCGACAGGCCTCCACATACTCCCGGACATCCTGTTCCATCGCAGGCCACCAGAAGCGTTGCCTGACGACAAACATAGTACGACTCACCCCTGGGTGGCAGGTAAGCAGGGAGGTGTGAGCCCAGTGAATCACCTGAGGTCGCAGGGGCGCTGGGACAAACAGCCGATTGGCTGGGCAACCACTAGGTGGCGGGCTCTCACCGTTGGCCTGCTTCACCTCAGCTTCTATCTGCCAATTCACCGCCCCTACCACACGTTTCAGTGGCAGGATGGGCTCGGGGACCTTGGCAACAGGCTCGGGGTCATAAAGGCGAGAGAGGGCGTCTGGCTTGGTGTTCTTGGACCCCGGCCTGTAGGACAAGACAAAATCAAAACGGTTAAAAAACAATGTCCATCTAGCTTGACGTGCGTTTAAGCGTTTAGCCTTCCTAATATACTCTAAATTTTTGTGGTCCGTCCAGACGAGGAATGGTTGTTGAGCTCCCTCCAGCCAATGTCGCCACTCCTCCAGGGCCACCTTCACCGCCAGTAGCTCCCGATTCCCGACGTCGTAGTTGCGCTCCGCTGATGAGAGCCGCCTGGAAAGATAGGCGCAGGGGTGCATCTTCTGGTCCTTCTCTGACCGCTGCGATAAAACAGCCCCCACTCCTTCACTGGAGGCATCCACCTCCACCACAAACTGACGATTTGGGTCAGGCATTGTGAGAATGGGTGCTGTCGTGAACATGGCAATCAACCTCCTGAATGCCTGGTCAGCCTCAGGGGACCACTGGAAGGGTGTCAGAGGAGATGTTAATGCATGGAGTGGTGCCGCTATTGCGCTGAAGTTTCTGATGAACCGCCTATAGAAGTTAGCAAACCCCAGAAATTGCTGAACCTTCTTGCGGCTATCAGGAGTTGGCCATTGAGCCACAGCGCTAACTTTAGCCGGGTCCATCTGTATCTGTCCCGAGGCTACAATAAAGCCAAGGAACGATACTGTATCGGCATGGAAATCGCATTTTTCTGCTTTAACATATAGCTGGTTCTCCAGCAGGCGCTGGAGAACCAGTCTGACATGATGGACATGAGTATGCTGATCAGGGGAAAAGATCAAAATGTCGTCCAAGTACACAAACACAAACAAATTCAAAAATTCACGGAGGACATCATTAATAAAAGCCTGAAATACTGCAGGGGCGTTGGCAAGTCCAAATGGCATGACTAGGTATTCATAGTGCCCTGATGGTGTGTTAAACCCAGTCTTCCACTCATCCCCCTCTCTAATCCGAACCAGGTGGTAAGCGTTTCTTAAGTCCAGCTTCGTGAATATCTTTGCTGACTGAAGCTGTTCAAACGCGGAGGCCATAAGGGGCAGAGGGTAGCGGTTCTTAACCGTAATGGCATTAAGGGGGCTATAGTCTATGCAGGGACGGAGCGAGCCGTCTTTCTTCCCCACAAAAAAGAAACCGGCTCCCGCAGGAGATGACGAGGGACGAATAAGGCCCGCCTTGAGTGAGGTGTCAATATACTCCTTCATGGCCTTTTTCTCGGGACCCGAAATGGCATAAAGTCTCCCCTTAGGAATCGGAGCACCTGGAATTAAGTCAATGGCACAGTCATACGGTCTGTGGGGAGGCAAGGACGCAGCCTTGCTTTTGCTGAATACCTCCCCCAAGTCATGGTAGTCCACGGGTACAGTTGCTAGGTCTGGTTCTTCCCCAGGAGATGGGTCTGCCCCTCTAGTATAGACCTGACCTATTGCCCGTCTCTGACCCGCGGCTAAACAGTTCTCCACACAATTCTCTCCCCAGGCTGTGATAATTCCGGTCTCCCACTTAACATGGGGGTTGTGCCTAGACAGCCATGGGTATCCGAGAACCATTGGGTGCCGAGCAGAGTTAAAAAGGTAAAAAGACATCTGTTCATGGTGGTCGCCAACCTGAACATGGAGTGGTTCAGTCTTATGGGTTATTCTAGAAATAAAACGGCCATCAAGGGCAGTGGCTTCCAGAGGCTGGGATAGCAATTCAGTCTTGACTTGCCACTTGCGGGCCAAATCCCAGTCTAACAGGCTTTCGTCAGCCCCTGAATCAATTAGAGCCCCTACTGAATTAGTGCGACCCGTCAGGGTTACCTGGACAGTCGTCAGTGCGCGAGGGGGGGTTTCTGGCGTAGACAGCTGTCGCCCCCGAGTGCCTCCTCTCCCTGCTGGGCGCCCACCTTTCACCGGACATGCAGCCAGCAGATGTCCAGTCTCTCCACAGTAAAAACATCTGCCCTCCAGTAACCGGCGCCGTCGCTCCTCTCTGGACAGCCTTGCCCGCCCCAACTGCATCGGCTCCTCCCTGGGCTCTGGGGGTGCTGCAACCTGTGGAGAAAAATGTGACAGCGTGGCGGGTTGAGCAGCTATCCGGTGGTGAGAAGGTGTCCCGGTCTCCCTCTCCCAGTCCCTCAGCCGATTGCCCGTCCGGATGGCTAGGGCGATGAGGGAGTCCAGGTCTGTGGGTAAATCCAGGGGGATTAGTAGGCTCCGAACGGAGGCAGCGAGCCCCGTCAAAAACGTGCATTTGGGTTCAGCCTCCGGGCTAACTCCCTCATCTCCGTGGTCATGGCTGCCTGAAAACTGTCCTGGCTGTGGGCCAACCCTTGCAACCCTCGGGCAAGGGAGGTCAGGTGTTCCTCCTGCCTCGTTAGTCGTGCTTCCTGGGAGTGGACCGCTGTGGTCAGCTGGTTGGAGTCGGCTGGGTTCATGGCTGGCCAGTTCGTACTGACACAAGGCGGGGCCGGAGGCTGAACCCAAATGCACGACTCTTCACGGATCGATCAAAGAAAAGGTCTTTATTATGGTTCCGTACAAAAGATTCACTCTGACGAGGAATAAACAAAAAATCACTCTTACGAGGAATAAACAAAAAATCACTCTTACGAGGAATAAACAAAAAATCACTCTTACGAGGAATAAACAAAAAATCACTCTTACGAGGAATAAACAAAAAGTCACTCTTACGAGGAAAAATAACGAGGCAAAGGCCGACAAAACAAGACTGGGAACTTGAGCATGAGAGAACAAAACCTGGTAGTACTTGGAGCTGGGCGCTGGCTCTGACACATGGGACGTGACGAACTGGCACAGGACAAGGGGAGACACAGACAATATATAGGAGAGGTAACAGGGCACAGGTGGAAACAATCAGGGCAGGGGAAGGCAATCACTGTGGCGGGAAACACACAAGGGCAGGAAGCAAAGGTGCCTGAAACAAGAGGGAAGGGTCATTTCACAATAAAACAGGAAGTGCAGGACAAGACAACACGAGTGACAACTTAACATTTACGACGAGACATGACATGATGCTTACATAACAAATGTCCATGAGCAAAAGGGACTGTTCATGTGACCTTGTAAATTGTCACTCTTTTAAAACATAAAAGCAACTTTTTCACCTCTAACTGTGAAAACATAGACTTTATATCACAGCTTCTTAGAAAAAAGAAAAACAGTTATTGTTGCCATATGACAACATTTTGAGGCTTAAATTCAACCATGTTTACATGTCTATTTATTAAGGAGTGTATGAGGCCTGTATTTATCTTGTTCGCTGCAAGGTTTCCTTTACTTCTACCATTGGAGAATTTAATATGTTTGATTTTGATATTTTTGAAGGCTGTATGCTGAACTCGTGAAATGCCAGGTCTTTCTTCAGCAGCACCATTGGATGTGTCGGTAAATTTCTGTCAGTGAACAAAAGAGAATTAAAAATCGCTGCCAGGCGACACAGGAGTGTAGCAATGATTGAGACAGGCGAGTGCAGGAACCATTTTAGACTCCTTTCAGGACGATTCATGGCAACAATTTAGCTTTTATAGTAACAGCCATAAATGGCAAAATATGTCTGCAATTGAGTTTCCAGGTATTTAAAAGGTAAACTGCCTGTAGCTTGATTCTAACAACACTGGCTTATGAATCTCTTAAGAAATCATAACTTATTTTGATTCTCTAGCTGCCTGGTGTGTAAAGAAGCAATCCTTTTAAAAGCCTGGATCGGGAATATATCCAGCCAATATAGCAAAGATGATTAACCACTGTCTGCCTGTCAGTGTGAGCAGTAATATGCGTGTTCATATTCTCCTCATATCCCTGATCCTGAGAATTAAATTCTTCCTCTGCTCACAACACTAAGTCCTCCTCTCCTCTATCCATCTGCCTTCCTTCACTCTTTTTTTTCCTCAGAAATAGAATAACAGGAACAATGTCAGGTCTGCTGAGAAATTCTTAACATTTGCAAAGTAATGAAGAGAAAGACAATGAGTGGGAGCGGACAACAGAAGAACCAGAGTGACAGTGAATATACACAAACGCACACACAAGGCCTCAGGCAACATTAGGAGCGCTCAACATAATCAAAACTGACAGCACAACACCGGCATTATGGATATTTGATCATGGCCAGAGATGCAATATGCACACGCTCACGGGAACACACACTCACATTTCACAATCTCAAGGATAAACACATGCAGGCGCACCATACACACACACACAACTTTTCTGCAATTCACTTCAAAAAGAGTTGACTTACCATAAATTCTATTTCTGGGGTTCTGTATCTGCAAAACCACCCAACAAGAAAAAAAGTGAGGACAAAAAGGAAAAAAAAAACCTCCAGGCGTTTTTTGAAACATTTTGATCCACATATATATATATATGTGTATATATATATATATATATATATATATATAGCAGTATCCTTTCTCCCTCTAATCAAAACATGTCAAAACTCACTCACTTTCCTCCATGTTCTGCTGTAGTGGAAGGAGCCACTCATATTATGTTTCTTCCAGGAAAACAGCGATATAAAACCTGTGACATTTCCTCCGGCGTGCCATCGAGTCTTTGTTGGCCTAAAAATAACTTTGAGAATCCAGTGGCAGGTAAAGCGCATTCTCCTCCCATCCCCACCACCAGGAAAATAACCTGAGCACAAAATTAAATACACTTTGCCCGTGCCAGTGTCAAAAAAAAAATCAGACCAGAGAAGTAATGCCGGTGATACATCATCATTACAGAAGCCATGGGAAAGGGAAATAAAAAAAAAAAAGTTTGAATAATGAAACTTCTTTTTTGCACTTTGCACTGGAAAACCTTATTATAAATCACACCTGGCTCATCACAGGATCACTCATTTCCTTCCCTACTCTAATTCTCTCCTTCTCTCTAGAGAGCGAAGAAAGAGTAATATATATGAAATCCAATAGATGCCAAAGGTGTTGTTTTGACAGCGAGAGGGAGCCGAAGAGAACAGGGGGAGTACAGAGGAGGCGTGGGGGGGACACCTGACATGGGATGATAAATGTATGGCTGAGGTGGAAATGGATTCCACCTGATTTGATATGGAACGCTCTGCCTGTCTCTCTTAATCTCACGGACTTGGTAACATATTCATTGGCAGTGTCAGACACACTGCTTTATGGGCTAAAGGTGGGGAGTGTTGCCATACGCTCTTATCTGTACATACCCCGTGTGCAACTTTTAGCATTTTTTTCATACAGGGTGCAGGCAGCAGCGTGCGGCGTGTTCGTCGTTGGAGAGACGCATATCGTTTACATATTCATGCGTTTTCGTCGAGGATTCAAACACGCATTTTCATTTAATGTCATTTAAAGTTATGAGTGGTATGAGCACGAACAGGAAATCGGATATTTGTCGGCTTGTGCTTTCTTTTTTGCACACGCGAGCAAACACAAACACACACACACACACACACACACACACACACACACACACACACACATACTCCTTACCTCTGGGCGAGCTGCTGCCGGTGATATAGAGAGGCTGTAGAGGCCCCAGCTGACCTGGGCTTTGCTGTGCTATGAATCTTTTATCACATCAACTCCACAACCGCTGCTCTTCTCTCTGCCATCCACCCCGCCCCCCCAACCCTGCTTCTGTTTCTTTTTGATCACCATCGTCATCATCACATTGCAAAAATGTATAAAATATTTTATTCAAATATTAATGGGAGGATGAGGCATCACTTAAAGAGAAACGAAAAAAAAAACACTTCCAAGACTGTCAATCTCTATCAACCTCTTTTTTTTTTAATATACTGTCTGCTATGAGGTTGGTTTTCAGCAGAATTTTGATATATTGTTCCATGGCACAAAACAGAAAAAAAATCCATAGAAGATGAAAATACAGACAAGGCTTATTTTTCCTAATAATGCAGCTGCAAAGTGCATGCTTGGGCCTCAATAGGGCCCACATCCCAGCTGGAAAAGCATGGACAGAGAGTGGAGACAAACATGCACAGGTACTGTTACAGGAAAATGATTGTCAATCACATTACTCATGAGCGCTGAGCTAAAAGATAAGTCCATCTGAAATTCTATTCAGCGATTAATGAAGGAATGGTATGTCATTTCAGAATATGAAATACACTTCAAATGAAATGAAATTCAATTCATTAATGATGAAATTTGTTTTAAACAAGTCCTATAGCAGATTTGTGTGGTTGTGAAACATTATGCATGACATTTCTGTCATCATTAGGTTGGGGATATTCATAAAAAAAAAGATTATTTCATGTGGTAGTATCACTGCAACACTTGATCATCATATGATTTAACAACAAAAAAACAAGCTCAGAGATGAAAAAAAACAACTAAAGAAAATGGTGCATGACACAGGATGCAGTTCCGTGTCATGAGATTTACTGCTTCCAATGTAAGACTAGAAATATAATTTACTGGTTAGATATTGCATCTCTATGGTGTGGTGTGAACTAAGAGTAGATCGAGAGAGACACTGAACTTAAGAAAAGATTTCTGTACATGTGCTTTAGGCTTGGTTGGTATCTGTATTTTTCATACCCTGCTAAAATCTCAGCAGGTTAGCTACACAGAGACACACACACACACACACACACACACACACAAAACTGTGTAAACACTCTGGCAACACAAGCACATCCTACAAGCTGCATTCACATTCAAATGCCTCTCTTCTTAACCTCCAGTCACTCCATCCCTGTGGGATGGAGTGACTGGAGGTGTGGCATTCAATTATCCCGCTCTTTACAGGACAAGTGTGGTGACCTTGGCTGCCCCGGCTTAACTTTAAATGAATAACAGAGGGGGCTTTCATGTGAAATAGGAAATGTGAAACAGTACAGCACATGACAGGCAATTACTCTTGGCGATGTCGGCCTGTCAAAGGGTCACTTCCGCCGCCATTGTTGTTATGTGCCACTCCTCCCGTACTCCAGACTTTTGATAGACATTTCTTTAGAGTTTAGGCCGAGCCTTGCTGCCAGTTTGTGGCTGTGCCTGGACAGAAACTCAATATGGGCCCGTATTGGTATGAATGGACATTTTGTGGAAAAAAAAAGACAGCGGAAGAAGGAAAGAATGCAGACAAGGGTAAAGGAGTCGCGATTCCATGAGACTTGGTAAATAATCTGTGTCCTGTGGTCGTGGTGAAAAATCCGGCCATTGTTTATTCATGGAACTGAAAAAAAGAATTTGAAAAAAAAATGGAAATTTCTATTTACATGCATAACATATTATTCCACAGGAAGCCCTCTGAGACATGTGCACGATGGAATCGTGAGTGACAGTGGAACAAAGTGGCTGAGTTCCAAAAGCACTACATCTTTTTAAGGAGCGCAAAATAAAAAAAAATTTAAAACACAGCCTTTGTAGGAAATTTCTGTTAACGTAACCATATCCCATCTCCCCGTTGGCCGCTGGATTGCGGCTCATCTCTTCCATAAAGAGCCGACAGCATGTGCAAAAAAGCAGGAGGAGCTCTTTTCCCCTGAGCACCAATTAAAACGTCCTTTGGCAGAGTGGCAGCTTTTTGTCCCTTTTGCTTCGCCTAATATGTTTAGAACATATTTCTTAACAAACTGCAGCGAAAGAAGGAGCAAAAGCAGGGTTATTAGAAAACTAAGAGCTGAGCCAGTCTGGAGAAAGAAAAAAGGGGTGAAAAAGATAAAAGACTGAAAGACCAAGAAGGCTATTAGTCACGCATTATTCAGATGTTATGGAATCATTTCAAACACGGTGGAGATTTTGATCCATTCGGGAGCTCGGTGCTGGACCTTAACAGACAGGAACGTGCCCAGATGTTTATATTCACGGCATGATGCTCGAGTTCAGGCTGGAATTGAGATTTTTAAGTGATTGATTAAGTGTGCTGGTCTATATTTCGAGCATGCACATTGAAGCTCGCGCATCTCGCACTCAAGCATAGTGGACTTAAGAACCCAAACATGTTTCTGCTGCTTTGATGAGTGGCGGTAAGCGGCGCCATGATTAGTTATGCTCGTAGGGTTTTTTTCATGTGTAAGGGCTGGATCTCGGTGCTTTTCCTTTCGCTATCTCCTCGAAGCCCAACAGCTCGGCTTGTTGTTCCGCAAGAATACAAGTTTTCATCTGGACCAGGCCATCAGATTTAATTACCGAGCACAAAGCCCACGGCAGCACAAAACCCCTCAGCGTTCAATAACAGATGGAAGTAAATAATAAAAGAAAGGGGCATTCTAAGATAGTGAAATTCATTTTGTTTCATTTTTTAATAAAAGTTTTATCTTTTGTTCCCATTTCATTTTTTTGTCTGTGATCTGTCTTAAGATTTGATGGGCTTTTGTTGAACTTGTATTCAGACATGAGATTACACAAAGAGCTTAATAAAATTGGGTTGAAAATGACTTGAAAAAAGTTGTCACAAGTCTTTGCTTATGGCTGGTTGTTCAATATAGTTTCTACTGAAAATTGTTCTAGAAAAGAAGGCATGAATTAATGAAAGCGTTCGACTCTTAAGATTCCAAACTGATCCCACAGAGGGGCTTCATGACTTCAATCAAAAGGCTGGCTCTGAGAAGTCAAAGCTTTATAGATTTGTAAAAGCATTATACACACATTTTTTTTGATTATATGCAACATCCCAAGCACAAATAAATGTTCTGTCAAAAAATAATTAAAACAATTATTGTATCATTATAGCTCTCTGCGACATGGAAACATTCCATCAGTTTGAGATGGATGTCGATGACATTGATCCACGGCTATTTCACTCCAACACAGATAAGAGAGACACCATTGCTCCACATAAATTAAATCAGGGACCATATCTCACACCATTACATAATGCATTATGAAATATAGAGGCAACCAATGCACGCTAGGCTGCATTGGTACTGAATATGTGTCTCTGCTTGCGTGTGTGTGTGTTTTGCAGGGAATGTGACAGCAGTGATCAGATAGCAGCGAATGCATCCTGGACTGGATTTAGAGTGTCTGACATAAGTATGGTACAGGGAAATTGTCTCAGATATTTATTGACTGCAGTGCTTGTGGAATATTGGAACATTTCCAGGACTGCAATTTTTTTTTTTATTAGTAGTATTTTTTTAGACTTAACTTGACACCAAAATAGCACTCATGTGATGCTCCACTATAAAATACTGATTCTGTGCAGTATCAAATCCTGCAAAGTAATCACCACCAGCTTGTACTGAACTCCTCAAAAATCTGTCCCAATAAAGGTGCCCAATAATGAAAAAAAAAAAAAAAAAAAAAAAATAAGCTGATGCTAGCTATTTAGAAGTAGCTCTGGTTAACTCCAGAATAAATTACACCCAATGAGGACAACTGAGCGGGACAGCTGAGTAGAACCATTTGTATTTTTACCACAAACTACAAGACAGTTTGTTTTCATTTTGTCTGGGGCATTTTTTCCCCAACTGTTTCACCAACCTGGGACAAAACAAGACAAATGCTGTTTTTGAACAGCTGGAATTGTGCCAAATGTCTGAGAAAAAACTGCAGATGCTCTAAGTTTTTTCTTTAAAAAATGCATGGTGTATTTTCCCTTTGTTTTTCACACAATGTGCAAAATCGATCTAAGCTGCATTATTTAAGCATCCTGTGTCGATTTTTCAGTTAAAGGATTTACAGAAAAGTTTGAAATAATTACTAAAATGAAAGTATGTATGACACGTTTGTTGTTTATTGCTTTGAATTTTTTCAAAAAACTAGCTCAGAGATTTCATCAGTTTCCATTGTGTGGAACATTGTGAGGAAAATAAAGTCCAAAGGCACAGTTCTAGTTAAGGCCCGGAGTGGCAGGCCAAGAAAAATGTCTGGTTTTCAACACCACAAGTTGCTCACCTGTGTTAACTGACACATGTCTATGACTGACACAACTACTCATTTGCACCTCATCAGGGGATAATTACAGTTCCCAGAGCTATAGGTGAGTCAACACCCACACTGTGCCGCCTCCATTGGGAAAGTTCTGCAAAAGGACATCTCACGACATAAGACCTCGAAATCCTATCACTCAGCTGTGCTACTCGTGACTTTACTGGGGCAAGAAGATAGCCTACATGCCTCAGGGAGGAAGGCGGGTTAAGAAAATAGAGACTGTTCAGTCTTTGCAGCATGAGGAACCAGTTATGTTGTTGCCTTCTTTTCTACATGATTGATTCAGTGTAGTGTGTGCAAACTTTGCATAACCCGACATTGCCATGTGTAACAGAGTTAGAAATTTATGGTACAATTATAGTGATTTTCGCCAGTATATGAGCATCCTCAGGGATTTGGGATTTAGAGCCTCCTTTGGAGCTGAGGTGTACTGCAGGTCTGCTGTATGTGTATGCGCTTTCCCTACCCGATCGGGGCAATATGTGCATTTCACTCGGGTAGGTTCACTGTACAAGCGCTCCACATTTTATTAGTTCGGGCTGGTGCAGCCAGGCCAACTCTCGGCACAGTGCACAGAGTGCACTAGCCGAGAGTTGGGCTGGCGAAGCCAGCCCAACTCTTAATCTTTCTCATATTTATTATTATATCTATCTATCTTCTTCCGTAAAAAGTTTGGCTCGCTTCTCCTCCTAGGGAAAAGGACAAACCCCCACAATAGTTATATCAAATCGACCGGCTCGGCCGGGAATCGTGTGGTATGACTTTTGGTGGCGATATTGGTTACTATGGCGACGTAGTCGCCATTTTTGTGCGAGATTTTGGCGCAATGCATTCCGGATGGGGAGTCTAGAGTGGTGATGTCATCGCTAGAGTGCAAAACACACAAAAAATTCCTCTGAAAAAAAAATTTCTAACTCGCAGGCGCGACCACAGTTTTCACCGCACGTTAATAATTTTTACATCAAAACGTCGGCACGACCCTCCCGATCGCTCCAATGTGAGTAAAAAAGCGGAGAGTTGTATGGTTTTGGCGCTATGAGCCTCCAAGCGCAGCTTCGCGCTCCTGCTCTTCCTATCTCTCCCATTATAAATTTTCGCTGATTCACCCTGCATTTCTCTAAAACATTGAATTTCTAACCTGCTCCTGTGCGCACATTTTTCAAGCTACAGAAATAAAAAATACATCAACACGACCAGGAGACCCTCACCTCTCACACGATATGCTCATTTTGTTATCATGTTTCACGGTTTTTGAGTTATGAGCAGTTGTTCGGGGTCTATTTTAAATGAAACAGACGTTTCTCCACACACATTCAAAGCAGAGTTTGTCAGTTGGGACTTTGATGGCTCGTTTACATCAAAGAGCTTCACAGATGTGTAGGTTGCCTAGCAACAGTCCCAGATAATGCTGCATGACAGACAGAGCATTTTGGCTGTGGTTTTTCCTTAATAACTTTTGATATAAATGTTGCAGGCTCACCAAACTTTGTGAGAGAAATAAAATTAAGGCTCTGCACTATTAAAAGCTAAGTTCTGTCCACTACAGCGATGTATTCACTGTTTCAGTGCAAATTCATTCCCCATTTATTTCTATGGAGATAGTCTGCAGCACATTTGATTTGTGTTAACAGATACTGTAATTGATATCATAGTCACCACAGAAACAACACAGCTTGGTGGCTGAGTAGATTACTCCATCAGGCTGAAAGCTGATTGGTTGCTGGTTTTTCCTTAATAACTTTAGATCTTAAGGTCCTATAATTACCAAACTGATGACCATGGTAACTCCAGCATTATGACAGACTGACAGCTGATTGGCTGTTGGATTTTTCTTAATAACTTTGCATCTAAATGTCCGACACATACCAAACTTGGCAGTAATGATCAGAGGGACTGCAGAATCACATCCCTGGCATCAAAACGTTTTAAAAAGCCACAGGAACGTCCCGATGCCCAGTCTGCAGCAGATTTGATTTATGTTAACAGATACTGTAATTGATATCATAGTCACCACAGAAACCACACAGCTTGGTGGCTGAGCTGTTTATTCCATCAGGCTGAAAGCTGATTGGTTGCTGGTTTTTCCTTAATAACTTTGGATCTAAATGTCCGACACATACCAAACTTGGCAGTAATGATCAGAAAGACATCAGGATCCCACCTGTTGTGTTAAACTTCTGTATTAAGCCACAGGAGAGTCCCGAAGCCCAACGGCCCAGCCCGAACTCTCACAATTGCCGCGGGAATTGTCTAGTATCTATCTATCTTCTTCCGTAAAAAGTTTGGCTCGCTTCTCCTCCTAGGGAAAAGGACAAACCCCCACAATAGTTATATCAAATCGACCGGCTCGGCCGGGAATCGTGTGGTATGACTTTTGGTGGCGATATTGGTTACTATGGCGACGTAGTCGCCATTTTTGTGCGAGATTTTGGCGCAATGCATTCCGGATGGGGAGTCTAGAGTGGTGATGTCATCGCTAGAGTGCAAAACACACAAAAATTTCCTCTGAAAAAAAATTTCTAACTCGCA
Organism: Eupleurogrammus muticus; assembly: GCA_036785175.1. Classification (NCBI taxonomy): domain Eukaryota; kingdom Metazoa; phylum Chordata; class Actinopteri; order Scombriformes; family Trichiuridae; genus Eupleurogrammus; species Eupleurogrammus muticus. The sequence goes on along the minus strand of JAYKQN010000020.1, from coordinate 2,747,529 downwards.
GCCGCGGCCACAGTTTTCACCGCACATTAATAATTTTTACATCAAAATGTCGGCACGACCCTCCCGATCGCTCCAATGTGAGTAAAAAAGTGGAGAGTTGTATGGTTTTGGCGCTATGAGCCTCCAAGCGCAGCTTCGCGCTCCTGCTCTTCCTATCTCTCCCATTATAAATTTTCGCTGATTCACCCTGCATTTTTCTAAAACATTGAATTTCTAACCTGCTCCTGTGCGCACATTTTTCAAGCTACAGAAATAAAAAATACATCAACACGACCAGGAGACCCTCACCTCTCACACGATATGCTCATTTTGTTATCATGTTTCACGGTTTTTGAGTTATGAGCAGTTGTTCGGGGTCTTTTTTAAATGAAACAGCCGTTTCTCCAGACACATTCAAAGCAGAGTTTGTCAGTTGGGACTTTGATGGCTCGTTTACATCAAAGAGCTTCACAGATGTGTAGGTCGCCGTAGCAACGGTCCACAGCTCCAGAATGAGAACATTTTGGCTGTGGTTTTTCCTTAATAACTTTTGATATAAAGGTTGCAGGCTCACCAAACTTTGTGAGAGAAATAAAATAAGGCTCTGCACTATTATAAGAGAAGTTCTGTCCACTACAGCGATGTATTCACTGTTTCAGTGCAAATTCATTCCCCATTTATTTCTATGGAGATAGTCTGCAGCACATTTGATTTGTGTTAACAGATACTGTAATTGATATCATAATCACCACAGAAACAACACAGCTTGGTGGCTGAGCTGTTTATTCCATCAGGCTGAAAGCTGATTGGTTAGTGGTTTTTCCTTAATAACTTTGGATCTAAATGTCCGACAAATACCAAACTTGGCAGTAATGATCAGAGAGACCTCAGGATCACATCCCTGGCATCAAAATGTTTTAAAAAGCCACAGGAACGTCCCGATGCCCAGTCTGCAGCACATTTGATGTGTGTTGACAGATACTGTAATTGATATCATAACCACCACAGAAAACACACAGCTTGGTGGCTGAGCTGTTTATTCCATCAGGCTGAAAGCTGATTGGTTAGTGGTTTTTCCTTAATAACTTTGGATCTAAATGTCCGACAAATACCAAACTTGGCAGTAATGATCAGAGAGACCTCAGGATCACATCCCTGGCATCAAATTTTTTTAAAAAGCCACAGGAACGTCCCGATGCCCAGTCTGCAGCACATTTGATGTGTGTTGACAGATACTGTAATTGATATCATAATCACCACAGAAACAACACAGCTTGGTGGCTGAGCTGTTTATTCCATCAGGCTGAAAGCTGATTGGTTAGTGGTTTTTCCTTAATAACTTCAGATCTTAAGGTTCTATAACTACCAAACTGATGACCATGGTAACTCCAGTAATATGACAGACTGACAGCTGATTGGCTGTTGGATTTTCCTTAATAACTTTTGATATAAAGGTTGCAGGCTCACCAAACTTTGTGAGAGAAATAAAATTAAGGCTTTGCACTATTATAAGCTAAGTTCTGTCCACTACGGCGATGTATTCACTGTTTCAGTGCAAATTCATTCCCCATTTATTTCTATGGAGATAGTCTGCAGCACATTTGATTTGTGTTAACAGATCCTGTAATTGATATCATAATCACCACAGAAACAACACAGCTTGGTGGCTGAGCTGTTTATTCCATCAGGCTGAAAGCTGATTGGTTAGTGGTTTTTCCTTAATAACTTTGGATCTAAATGTCCGACACATACCAAACTTGGCAGTAATGATCAGAAAGACATCAGCATCCCACCTGTCGTGTTAAACTTCTGTATTAAGCCACAGGAGAGTCCCGACGCCCAACGGCCCAGCCCGAACTCTCACAATTGCCGCGGGAATTGTCTAGTTCTAATTTGTTATGGTAAAACACGATTTTAGTTTGGTAACTCTGATATATGACTTGTGTAATGTTATTCTGCATGCATTCTGAGGGTGTGAGTGAACTTTGCAACGCAGACAAAGTTTACTATTGGTTATGTTTTTACAGAAGATGCTGCATGTTTGAGTACACCGGAGCCTGACGGCTGGTTTTTGTTTTTATTTCTTAAGGTATGCTGCTCCAGTACAAGTGTATATAGTGTGTGTATTATTTTGTTATGAGAGCAATATGTGCATTTCACTCGGATGCTGCATGTTTGAGTACACCGGAGCCTGACGGCTGGTTTTTTGTTTTTATTTCTTAAGAGAATAAAGGTTTGTGAACTGCAGTTCCCGTGTGTTCCCCTGACTGCCTGACCTCCGTTACACATGGGTATCCACCAGGGTTTTCCACATAGAATATGGATTCAGACAGCAAGGGAAAAAGAAGACAGCTCTGGAGCACAACAGATGCAACAGTACCCAGAGCTACAGTTCAATTGTTCCACTAGCAAGAACCTCTAACATCTGTCATGGCTTGAGTGAGAAGCATGACAACATCAGTTTTTGGTACAATGGTACTTCTAAGCCAAAAACCAAGTGAGGACAATGAGAGGAAAGAATGCTAGGGAAGAACCATTCAGTTTCCAGTCTCCAGCTGATCCAGAATGCAGCTGCATGTATATGAACTGGCACTAGAAGAAGGTATCATATCTCACCTGTATTAGCCTCTCTGCACTGGCTTTCTGGGAAATCTTGAATAGAATTCTAAATCCTGCTCCTCACCTACAAAGTGCTCAACAGTCAGGCCCCATCCTACCTTAGGGATCTCTTAGTCCCATTTCACCCATCAAGAACATTACGCTCCCAATATGCAGGCTTATTGGAGGTTAGCAGAATTTCTAAAATTAAAACAGGAGGCAGAGCCTTCAACTTCCAGGCTCCTCTCCTATGGAATCATCTTCCCATTTCAGTCGGGGGGGACAGACACCCTTTCTACATAAAAACATTCCTGTTTGAAGAAGTGTATAGTTTTAGCCCGCCCTGGCTGGCCTAGCCATGATTATGCTGCCATAGGTTAGTCTGCCGGGTTCTCATAAGATGCTCTGAGCTTCTTTTTCTTCTTCCATCTGTGATACTGATGAACCACTATTGTACTTTTAAATCTGCTGTGTTCCTGGAGTCCTGCCCTGTGTTTTCCACTGAGGGGAATTCACCAAAATTCATTACATTTCTGTTTTTTCTGTTTGTAATATCCAATTTTCCCTGTATAGTTTCCACCTGCACACATCATCTACTGCACGCCTGTCCGTCCTGGAAGAGGGATTCCTCCTCTGTTACTCTTCCTGAGGGTTCTTCCATTTTCCCCCCCCATTAAAGGGTTTTTTTTAGGGAGTTTTACCTTGTGCGATGTGAGGGTCTAAGGACAGGGGATATTGTGTTGCTTTTGTACAAACTGTAAAGCCCAAAGTAAAAAAAAAAAGGGGGGGGGCACATTCTGATGTACACAAAAAAATGTATTACAATAAATGGGTTGTTTTTAAAAAAAACGATTTTAAAGATGTGTTATGGAATAATTAGAGACAGAGAGAGGCACGTTTATATATATAGACATTCAAACAGTTTAATATATTTAGAGGGCAGCTTTTAAAAAAAAATGTTTCTCACACTAGAAGGACAATTTTAAACTGATTTTTAAACATGTTTTTAGTGAGAGAAACACAAGGTTTAAAGACTAAACACAAAGGTCTATTAAAGTATATATTATTTTAGAGTTCTTCAGACTGCCTTTTCCAATCCTTAGACCCATGAGTGATCATTGTCCTAACAGTAACCTGTTCTACAGCCTGACAGAGGTGGTGTTTGCCTGCACGCTCTCTGCAGTAAGTGGTTTGGAATACTAAGCAGCTTTATACCGTTCTCCTATACAGGCTCTGCCGCAGGAACAGGGCTGAATTATATATGTATTCGGGATCGCTGAATGTGCGTCAGGGTGAGGGAGCGACGGGGGGAAGAGAACAACAAAGCAGCAGAGGTCGGAGTGCCGCTGTGTAGAATCAGCTGTCAATTATGTTGCCCTCCTATTCACGCAGCTCTGCCTTGTCTCCAGTGTCAAACCACACTTGTTGAATCTCATTGTTGGTTCCCTCCCACTGAACCTGCTCAGTCCCTCTGATTGCAATTGGAAGTCTCAGCCTTCTGACATTAAGTTTGCTTGCCCTGCTGCATGCGGTGCATTTGGCTATCAGCAATCAGCAAAATCATCTCCGGGCTTATTCCGAGAGACAGGATTTTTATAAAAAGAAAGAATCTTAACACATCAGGCAATCAGAAGGACAATTGGGGGGAGAAATAAAAAGAGATGAATGTCAAAGAATGCAGACGTGTAATTACATGTGCACACACTTGCCATGGAGCAACCTGGGTGCACAGGATTATGATTGAAAAGGACTAAAAGCCCCTGGTGTGTCATTATTGGATTATAATATACAGCCTTGGCATATTTATGTTAATGAGGGCTGGGCAGTATTTAGAAAAAAGACGTTCAATAAAAAATATATTATATATATATCAATATTGATGAACATTGATAATTATTGCTGATTTTTAAAAATATATATTGGGGTGTAGTTGATGCATAATGACCTACTTTTATGTAATATGTAAATATCTGAGGTAATTGATATTTTTTTATTTTACTGACGAGGAGAAAAAAAGTCTGTTTGATTCAATGATTGATCCATTATCAAGGGAAATATGTTTATGAGCAGCAAACAGGGAGCAGCATTGAGTATAACCATCCATATTTTATTGAACTGTTTTCTTATTGTATTGATGATGTGGATATTTAGGATATATGTTGATTTTGTTTTACTGACCAGGCCTACTTGAAATGGACTTAAAGCCCCTGGTGCAATGTTATCTCAATACACAGCCTTGTGTATTGAGATAACACTATATCATAGAATATCATACAATATTTACATTAACATAGAAACACTAGACATTTACCTTTAAAACAAGCATAGCTTCCCTGCTACCATTCTGACATACAGTTGTTTTTATTTAAGAAGTTATTAACATGGTGAAATTGTTAAAAAAAAATAACAGGTATCTGAAATATTTTCTCCCAGATTTAAACTAAAAAAAGACTAAGTGTGTTGACAGGTTCACAAGGTTGCATACCTTGATAGATTATGGTGGTTTAAATTAAAGATTTTTTTTTTTTGGAGTCAGGTGTATGTTGCCTGTCATTTAATGAAAACATATCAGCACTGTACTTTTTTATCTCCTGAATAGGCAGAAGCCACTAATGATCAAAGCCGGGCTACAGCGAGAGGCATTCCGAGCACCTTCCAAGGATTCTTCAATCTCACACGCTGATGGAATTAAAGTGCACCTCTGACTATGGCGGCTGCAGCCAAACCTGCATTTAAATAGCGTTTGCTTTGACGTTGTGGAGCAGAAAAGGTAGTTATTCTTGCACTGCATGCATTTCTCTTAGTATGTGTAGTGCACAAAAGGAACATCTTTCTTGCATAAAGTGAGTGACATTGTTGCTTATTTGGCACCTTCACAGATAATCTACATTAAATACTGAAATACTGAAAAATACTCAAATAAAATATTACTTAGACATGATGAAAGATACATGTTTTGGCTGTTTTTATTACTTAAAGTGGCCTAAATTATAAATATCTGAAAATATACACATATAAGAAAAGTTGTAAACATAGTGTCAGGATAGTTTCATGCGTATGAAAGTCAATGTGACTCCATTAAGTTGTTGAACTAGGAAGTTGCCATATGAAAACACATCTTTTTCAGCAAACTCGAAAAACAACATTTAGTTATGACACAATGATCCTCACATGTCAAATGTCCATTAGCAAAAGGGACTGGCAAACAGTAAATCCTTGTCATGTGACATCATAAAATGTATATCTGTTTATATATTTTAATGCATGAGAAATCTGATGCAGATTGTACAATATCTGTTGAAGTTATCAGTTTCATTGTGAGACATGGAAAATAACAGCGCCGTCACAGCAACCAGGAATAACAAAAAGAAAGAAAGAAAGAAAGAAAGAAAGAAAGACCCTAATAAATATATTGTATCTTACCTACCAAATGAGTTGCATTTTCCTAAACTAGTTCAATCCCCATATAAAGATAGAAAAGTAGAAAGATTGGATTAATGTGATTTCTGCATGGCCCCCACTGTTCTGCACAGTATGTGTAGTAAATGGTGAAATCGTTTTTACTACTTTTTTTTTTACTAAATCTTTGTTCAAATATTCAGACTTGAACACAGGTCTGCATTTTATGAGGTAAGCAAACCACCTCCTACACTACACCACTTAAGTTTTAATGATAATATAATAATGAGGTTTTGCCTAGCCATCTGAAAAAATGTATTTAAAAAAGGATACCCCTCATCATGTCATGCGGAAACTGTGTCTGAACCTTGAAGTTGATCCGACAAACAGTCGAGAGGAACATACTGACAGACACTCTGCTTTATAGATAGATAATATCTTCATCATGGGCAATAATGATGATTCTTTGCACGGTTTAGGGTCGTCTGCCTATTCAACATGTTGCACACATATCCAGAGGCCTAGCACGAACACCACTTTGATCTACCCACAACAGATTAGCTCAGGGGTAATGCTAAGATCACCACTTCAACACCCTCTCATCCCGTCCCTGGAATATCATGCTGGCAGTAGTCAATGAGCATTATGGTGAAAAGGGGGAAGGCTCAATAGTGGGAAAGGGCAGCACTGAAAAAGAAAGCATCATTAAATCAATGATTTGACTATTACTCTGAGATTATCATTATTGGAATTGCGCGGTTCACTGCGGCCCAAACAAGGGCTTTCCTGAGGACACAGTCTTGCGGAGCAAGTGTGGAAAGTCAGTGGAAGGACCATTTGTTGTGCTGTAATGCTGCCTTTTGTTTTGATTAGCAGCTTGACCTCGAAGATGCGATTGGCTGGCTCGTCATTAGCCGGAGACCAGAGGGGAGCGTTGGCATTCAAAACCGGATTGCTTGGAAGCCATTCCACCCAGCAGGGTTCAGCTGCCTGCCAGAGCAGATTACACTGGGAGATACTGATGCCTGTCTCCAGAGTGTTTTGACAGCTGACCCCCCCCCAAACCTGAAAAAAAGGTGATCGCTCATAGAACCAGCATGACACAGAGGAGGGGTTAATACATTTTAGGTTCAAGGGGTGAGGACTGCATATTGATTCATCCAATGGGAATCTAGCCTGGAGTCGATCTGTAAGATTCTTCAAAGTGTTGGAAAGTGGAACTGCTAACGCCTGTTCAGCAGCCAAGAAAAGATAGGTAAGTAAGTTATGGTGGTTATGCCCTCCAACCTGCTCCAACCTCCAGCCTGCCTGTAAGCAGCCCTCACTGCACATGAAGACAAATCCTGACTGAAGTATAGGGGATAGGGGTGTAAATTAGGAGTGTCAAACATGTGGTGTCAAACAGAACCAGTCCAATAAAGGGTCCAGTCCAGCCCTCTTAATGACTGTACAAAGTGTATTTAGAAAAAAAATGGACCAGTTAATGTTTCTACACAGAAATGTGAAGTCAGTGAGCATTTTTCAGGGCTTAATGGATAGAAAATACCAGATACCTTAACCTGCTGCTTAAGACTAATTATTGTTCAGTGAGTACATATTTTGATTTTAAATGCAACTGACTGGAATACCTGAAACATTATATTATTGAAATTGTATTATTTTTCTCATGTCATCTTTCCTGTTTTTTAAATTGAAGATTTAATTAATCATGTAAAGACTTCTAAGGTATTTCTTTACAAAAAAAGGAGGGGAGAAATTTGTTAGTCTTGTACATTTATTTTTACTTACCAGCCCACTTAAGTTGTTTGAATTGGGCTGGATGTGGCCCATGAACTGAACTGAGTTTATAACATATTGATTGAAGGAAACATAGTTTTCAAGTGCCATTGAAATTAGGTTATGATTTAAAAAAAAAAAAGACTTTAGCAAACATCCAGATACCAAAGGACCTCTTTACTCCAGCAAAGAGTACAACATTTCCCTGTGTTGTAATCAGCCATTTATGAAAAATTAACAAAAATAAAAATAAAAACAAACAAAGTCAAATGCACAAATCCACTGATGTATTTCACTTAAGTTCTCAGCTCTGTTCTGAGTGGCTTGCCGACAACAGACCAGCCAGGGAGAGCAGCAGCCTGGTGTCACTGATTAACCCATGATCAGATTAAGTGGAGGCATACTGCCCCTGGTTGTTTGTGGAGACTTATATGACTTGATACCACTCAGTCCAGTAGTAGGGGGTGGGGGGGAATATGCATGTTTGTGTGTCCCCATGACCACGCAACGCTTGTTTCCACAGCTAATCAGATACACGCCGTCGGTGGAGGGACACAGGACACCTCCTGTGATTATGAATGATACTGAACTACCTATACTTACAAAACCCAAAGCCAGAGATGTTCTAGATTTAATTTTCATATTAAATATCTATATTGCAGCCGTTTTTGGTAAACAGTTCACTATTAAGAGAAACACAGTGGAATTCAACTATACTCAACTAAACCACTTATTCTTTCACCCCTTATAGTCCTGTGCAATATGGCGGTATAAATGTGTTATCGTCACATAAAACAATGGTTGAACATAAAAACACATACGGGGATGATACCTTGAAAAGTAATTATAGTTACTAGTTACTACTTCCAAAGAGTAACTGAGTTACTCTATATAAGTAGTTACCAGGGGAAGTATTTATTGCGTTACTTTTTTCAGTTTAAAAATGTACTGTGATTTCCTGAGGGTCTATGATTGCATTTTGGAGTAAGATGCTGCAGTTAGTGAAAAAAGCAAAGACACAGAACTCGTAAACTTTTCTCATGAAGTTAGTTGTTTTGTCATTGGCTATGGCCACAGTAGCCTGTGTTAGTGAGGAATAAAGTAGCAGCTAAAACAGATGAAGTTCAGAAAATAACTCTAACCTATCTCTGGAAAGTCGCTTCTTTACACGCTGATCTGTTACCAGGTGCTTGATGTTGTGATTGTAACAACCTCCCTCACTTGTCTTTTGTAACAGTGTGTTGGAAATGGTAATGGTAACTGCATTATAGCAAAAAAAAGAATTACCCGTTCCTAAAAAAAAGGAATGCCAGTGGTAATGGTGTTACTTTTAATGCCATTATTTCGGTCACAGGTTATGAGTGGAGCTATTACAGCTGTATATGATTTGTGTAGGAAACCAGTTTTATCTTTGATGATTTCTTGTATGGTAATTCTTCATAATTAAACAATAAGGATGCGTAGTTAGATGTCTTGTATTCATTGGGAAGCTAGTAATGATGCTACCTTTTTTCAGATTTTCTCAATATGATACGTTTTTTTCACAAAGTATCTGTGTTGGATCAGTATCGTTGATACCAGCTTGATTTTTTTTATTGGTGTTAGATCAGAGAAGAAATCAGTGATATAACAGGTCACTCAAAGTAAGGCAGAGAAATAAGGAAGATCAACTGAGATTAAGAACAAAGAAATACATGGATCTACCAACTAGAAAGGCATGACCCAAACTGCTAATGAACAGACCTCAAACACAGCCAATTAGTTGTGGTGCTTATTAAACTGGCAACCTAAGGCATTCAGTGTCAGGAGAGATTGGTCTTTTTATGGATGGTTTGGGGCTAATGATACGAGTGCTGACAAGCGCATGCAAAGAGGAAACGTGCTTTAGGCCCAACCAAGCCCTTCTCTTTTTCGTTCATATTTTGAGAGAACATTAAGTGAGTTTTTCTCTTGATGAGCGTTAGTGTGAACACGTTCATTCTGGTTGTGAATGGAGTGTCAGATATAATTAGATCCTTCCTGATAAAAACCCAGCTAAAACTGCCAATAAACAGACTGATCTGGCAGCAGCCATCATACCTGTCACACTAACAAATACTTCATAAAACACAGAGCAACAGCCAGGAGCATGGAGGAAGGCAGCACCACAGCTATGACCATTAACCCAATATGATGTAAAAGTCAGTACTGACCCAGACTGAACCTTAAGAACTACAGTCCTGTTTTTATTTTCAGGATAAAGACCATTCAGCAGGGTTTTCCTGATGTTTTGAGAATATTCTGCAGGGTGAACGTTGCAGCTGCTACTAGTGTGGACTGAATGGATTGAAAAACAAAGTGTTAGGAAATGTTAGAATTTAGAAGGCTGTGTCCTCAATACTAAACCCTGGTTGGATAAGGATTACATATTGGACACACAGATTAATCTGACACATAGTTTCAATTTCAAAACTGGTTAAAAAAAAAACAAAAATGCAATTTATGTCTCTGGTTCTCTATGGGCTGTGAAAATAAATTTGCAAATTTTAACAGTAAACTTATTTCACAGCATTCATTTTCGGAACCATGAGCTTAGTTCACAATTTTGAATTATGACTTATTAACTTTTAATTTTTATGACTCTGCCAACACTGATAACATCATTCTCATGTGAGCAAATGAAAGAAGGTCGATCGGGTGCCCCGATCTTCCATCTGCTGATTACCTGATGCAACCTGATGGTTTTCTCTTTTTCCCAGCTTTGTGGGAGACGGGAGAGAACAGAGGAGGGGAAAGCGCTGGAGGGAGAGTAATGGGAACAGAAAGAGATATAGAGGGTTGGAGGATGATGCTGCACGTAGCAGACCTATTGCAAACTGGAGAGACTGAACAGAGTTCCCTGCTTGCTACAGGACAGGGAGGGATGGAGGAGGCTCTGCGGTGAGAGATGCCACATGAGAGGATGGTGTATCTTATCCCCTCAAAAGTGAAGGAGAAGGGCCAGACAACCCCCCACTGATTGACTGGCGACGTCTCAGGCCTGTCATTCACCATCCACTCACACTCGACGGCTGGCTGGCGTCCCTGAGATGGAGCCAAACGGGCTGAAAGCAGCGCCGCACAATGAGATGCACCCACACAAAGCCTTTCTCCAGCTGCACGGCAGGGGGGGGCTCAGCTCTTTCTCGACAGGCGTTTATTCTGACATCTGGAAGCTTCAGATACTAGTTTTTCTGTATTTATTATTATCTTTTATTTGATCATATTAAAAAAATGTTTCATAAACATCTGAAGGAAGTAGTTCTCATATTGCAATAAGTTGTAAAACAAGTGCAAGTGCCGAGTCAATATGAGTCTGCTCCTCGTGGTTACCAGTAAAAACAAAACGCCTTCCCACTTATCAGTCTCCCCTCTACTGATGTTCTCTGAACTGGGTGCGGGTAAATCATGGGAGAAGTTTAACGCCTCCCTCCCTCTGTATTCTCCTTCCGAAAACCCTACCATGTATGATTCTAAATTACCGGGGCAGCCTCCTACTACTAAATCCTGACTAGTATCCCCCCCCACCCCCGAAGACAGTGGCAGTCACCCTGTTGGCGCTGTCCAAGGTGCTGCCAGATAGAATACATCACTTCTTCTCAACGCTGCAGCCCACTAGTGGTATCTGGAGGAGGAGGTGGGGGATCGGGGATCAGATGAGGTAGCACTGCTCTCTGGTGGTCTGTCCCTGGGCTGCTGTATGGTTTATAGACTTTCAGCACCATCTGGTGGAGAGAGGAGACATTACAACCCATCAACACCCTTGTCTTTGGCCCAGCAGGAGAGAGAGAGAAGTGATGTGTCTATCACTGACATTGAGATGATGCTGAAGGTTGCAAAACAGTTTCTTCTAAGACAAGGGAACTTCTGCAAGTGAATTCAGAAATGATGTGTTTCAAATCACAAAATACTGCTATATACTGCATAGTGACTATCAAACGGGACATTGAAAAATACAGCCATTTATCCAAGAGAGGTTGTTTTTTTGTCACTTTTTACTTGATTGTCACAAAAGGTCTAAAGGTCAGTGTCAAATCATGGTTGGCAAGCTGAGAAAAAATAATAATAAAATACAGTTTTAAAAAACATCAAACCTCAAATCTTATCTCAAAATGTACACTTTGTGGTCATGTCTGTATTTTCCAGTTGTACCATGTATTTTTACAAAAATTACAATTTTGTGTTAGTTTTGAGACAAAATTGTCAAATGGTGCAACCCAAAAAATGATAAATTCTATATATTTAATCCGCCTAGAATAAAAAACTATCCTTTTTTTAACCTTTTAAATTCAAACTATCTGGTACCAATTTTTTAGAGTAACACCACATGACAGTTTTGGAATTGACGGTTGGATGAACGGAACTGAATTTTATTTTTAGATTATTTATTAGATTATTTATTTATTCATTTTTTAATGTGCGTTCTTAGTAATTTGATTGGGTAGGATAAAGGGAGTAATAAAATCCAATTATTTTTTTTCTACTTCCTTACAAGATTTTAAGGGCATTTTCATTTAATTGTACTTTATCAGTGAAATAAATTTACATTAAAGAATAAAAAAGAAGATGAAGAAGAAGCTGTTTGGCCATTTTGTGTGCATCATCTGATGAGAGTCAACACACACAAATGTACCCAAATCACAAAGCAAAACTCCCTGATTGTCTTTGGCATGGAGCAATAATCACTTGAATACAAATGAACAATAGGCAGTAATCACACAAAACTAGAAAATGGAGAACACGTCTGTGCAATTTCTGCAAAAATAATGCAACTGAACCATGTGGTACAGTGCAACAGTTGAAATCATGGTTGTAGTGGAAGGAAAAAAAATGTGAAACACCGAAATAAGTGGAACTAGGCTCTTAAATCAAAGTGGAGACAGAAGTTGTAGTGCCGATGGAAGTGGACTGCCAGGAAAGGATTGGCAACTTCACAAAGTCACAAAGTGAAGGAAGACTTCTGTTTAAAGTATCGGCTAAAGTGTGAGCCCTTAAAGACATTTGGAGTAAAGTGTGTATTAACAGCATCAGTTGTTGCTGTTCAACATAGAGCTGCAGCAACTGGTCAATAAATATAAAATTAACCACAACTATTTTAATAATTATCAAATAAGATACTCTCTGCTTCCAAAGTGTCCTTAGTTCTCTATGACAGTGAGTGAATATATCTTTGGGTTTTTGACTGTAGCTCTGGGATTCAGCTGCTTGACCTTTACAATTTATTGGTTTGCAGAGGTTTTCTTTGCTACTTGCAGACCAATAACTCTTTTTCAGCACAACCACAGTCCATATGTTCCTTAGACAACAGCTACCAAACTCCATCTGACACAGAAACATGAGTAAAAGCTATATATTACAACAATGTCAGACACTCATTCTATGCCAGAAATGACTCTTGCTAAATGGCCTTAAATCCCAGAAAAAAAGAAAAAGCCAAGACCTCAGTGTCTCAGATACTATATTGGCTCTAGCTGTGGGTATTCAGGGTAAAATCACTTCTCAGTTTTCAATTATTACTTTCTATGCCACATGATTTGTTGTTATTATTGCATCCTTCAAGCCACACATTCTAATGTGACCAAACATCAATTTTTCCAAATATGCCTCATTTAGAAATTGAAATTTGATAGTTTCTCTGAGTGTGCATATTCTTAAGAGATGCTAAACCCTACTCTTGAAGTTAAATGGTTTTGCTCTGAAGCACCAGAGAATGATATGCAGCAGTGTAGCCTGTGGGGAGTTGCTGTGCGGAAATACTCGGTCTTAGACAGAGACAATTGATCAAAACAGACTAATTAATGTATGTGTTTTACATATATTCATTTCCGAATCAAATATTAATGGAAATAAACGTATTTGTTTTTCAAATGAGCACAAGGCTATCAAATATTTCAGACACACCTCATTAAAGATACAGAGCCAAGAGCGAGCATGCATTTTTAAAGGGCCCAGGATTCACAATGGCAATGCAAGTGGCTGCTTGGCAGTGTGGCCTAGATCAGGAACATGGAGGGCTGAGCGTGGCAGTAAATCAGGAGCATTTCTAATGATAGATGAAACCTTTTTTTTTGCCTTTTTTTGGCAAAAGTTATATAGTTTAAAGTTATAGTATATACACATCATCAATACAATAAAAAAATTTAAAAAAAATAAAAAAAAAACTCAATATAATGTGCGTAGTTTCAAACAGGGTTCCTCTCCTCCTGCTGTTCCCTCCCTGGCTCATAAGTATCAAGTTTCCTTTGATAATATAAAGTTGTCACATTCAGCCTTTTTTAAGAAAAAGTACAGGTCAAATATTCAAAAGAAAAACATCAATCGGTATTGATACTATTCAATATAAACTATATTTATCAATTACAGTACCTTTTGTTGAAGAAAATTTAGACAATATCAATTGTCAGCCTCTAATAGTCAAATCAGCACATCTCTTCTACAACCTATCAGCAACAACTTGATAGCTCATTTATTATTTTTGTACCTTTTTTAAAGAAGAATGTAGTAGTTCCATCTCCAGTCAGTTTTCTTGTATTGTTACTCTACTCTACTCTCTCCACAAAAAAAAAAAAAAATTATATATATATAATTTTCCAACATACATAACCTTTATGGATGATCTCTAGTTCGATCAACAAAATAGCAAGTTTTATTACTGCAATAATTTATGTATATTACCAGACTTTCCCAACTTGAAAAATATCTTATCTTCTTCATCTGGGATTTGTAAACATTCAAAAAAACTGTTGTTCTTCTTAAATCTTGCAAATCTAAAGTGGAAACATACACATCACATGCATCCTATTGTGTCCATGTGTTGGTTATTGTACTGTGTAGTATCCATAGTAACCGGCATCTTACCATGCTATGCAAGTGCCTGGGAGTGTGACAGCTTGGCAGTTGTATCCAATCTTCCTGTCTCTATCACTTTGGACTCATAATTGAAATTATCTTCAGATAGAGATGATTGTGGCAGATGGGTCTCAGGCAGAAGCTGAACCAGTCATGTGCCAAGATGTTGGACAGTCTGGGGAGGGAATGTGAGGTGAAAGAGACACAGTGACGTGGCTACGATTACTCTTACCTCGCACTGGTGATCATGTCTTTACAATATTGAGACACATCTGCCGGCTCCTAGTGATTTCAGTGACAGGCTACTGTATATCGAGTCCATCTGTGGTCCTTATGTCACTAAACCCTGTATTACATGACATATTTCTTAGACATGGTTAAAAAATGTTTTTACTACTTAAAATGGCCTAAATAATAAATATATTCAAAACATGTAAAGTATAAGAAGAAGATGTAAAAAGAAGATGTTAGGATAGTTTCATGCGTTAACCCTCTACTAAGGATAGTTTCATGCCATGTACAACAGGACTCCATTAGTTTTTATGCACTAGGATAGGGTTAGGGTTAGTATGGCAACAAAATGTATTTTAGCACTTTTCAAAAAATTTTAAATAAAAGACAACCATTGGTTGAGAGACAATGCTCATAAGTCAATTGTCCATGAGCAAAAGGAACTAGTCATGTGAAATAGTCTATCCTTCAAAAATAAAAGCCAATAAAAAAACAGAATGGTGACATTTTTTTAAATGTCACCAATTAAAAAAAAAAAAAAATTAAGATGAATTGTGGCCATACGGCAACACTATGAAACAGAGGGTTAACACATTGCTCTGTTTTAACAGAAATATTTGTATTCATATGTTTATATATATTTATATTATATATAGTAATAGTATCTGGCACAATATTCTCATGCTGTACTATAAAAAAAAACAAAAAAAAAAAAAACATTCTTCATCATCCATAAAATGAGCACAATCTACTTCAAGTGGGAAATTTGCAAAATGTAAGGCTTCTCTTAAGAGAGCAGAATGGCTCAATCTGCTTTCTGAGTTAAATGAGGATTCAAAATATTCTGATTCCACAGTAAATAATATTTATATCATTTAATTGAAGAATTGCAGCATTTAACTTGAAAAAAGCAGATTGCTGCATTGTTTTAGGCAACTTATCTAAAAGTAACAAGATTTAATTCAATAAATGGTTTACCAGAAACACAGATCAGCTATGAAACGCATCCTACTCTGACCGCAGACAGCATCCAGTTCCACGCATCATGACAACTTTCCTTCTGGCTGTCCTGCTGACAGACTTCGAGCAGCAGGTGGCGCCCTGTCACCCGATTCAGGAGCTGGCTGGAGTCCTGGCCACCAGTTGCAGTCGTGAGTCATTCCTCTAGTCACGGCTCCTGTGCCTTCCACGTGGTGCTGAGTCACACTCCGACAGGGAAAGGACATGTAGGGGAGACTTTGACTGACACGCCTGATGAGGAATAGGAAATGTACATTGATCCCTAACGTCAGCATCAACTGCAACTACCTGCTCCCGTACTTACGTTATGAAACTCCACTCACGCTCGTGTTGTATCACATTCAAGTGGTTGCAAAGTAGACAGAGAAAACACAGATATATGCTTTTATTTCAATTTATTTATCTTTAAAGAACCAATACGAATTGGGGATGTTTTCAAAATGGGTACGACAATAAAAAACTGACCATTTAATTCTTCTCCACCTTGCCTTACAGATTGGATCTTAGGCTCTGTGTATACCAGTTTAAGTATGTATAACTAGGGAAGTCCTATTGTTGCCCCATTAAGGAGAGTGAATGAAAGCAGGAGAAGTACCTATCCTAGAGGTTGCCAAGTTTTTCCTGTTTGTTTACTGCCCAGATGATTATTTGAAATGTGTGCGTGTGTGTGGGTGTGTGTGTTGTCAGCAGGGTTTGGTGGGCTTTTCTGAGGTGGACTGATTATTGCACTCCAACAAGATTCATAAAAAAAAGAATAATAAAAAAAAAAGACATGGCTCTTGGAGGATAAAAAAAACAAAACAAAAAAAGTATTGGATAACAAAGTGTCCTCGCCCCTGCCAAACCCACAACTGCCACACATATCTTGTGAATAAATATTGCAGACATATTCAAACTCAGTGAACCCCTAAACTGAAAGTGACTAAGCAAGTGAAGGGTAAAAGGAAAACATTACTGCATTTTCAGGTGAACCTTTGAGTTTTTGTGCAAAAAAAAATAAAATAAAATAAAATAAAGAAATATAATAATAATGATAAAAAAACACCCCAATACCAAAATAGACAGTCACGATGTGTTCAAAGTTTTAAAATGTTTTTTAAAAGATACATGATTATGGCCCAATCATAATATTAATAATTAGTGGAAATAAAAATCTGAGTATCATTTAACATTACATCTTTTCATCACCATTGTATGTGTAAAAATAAAAATTCACAAAATGGAAAAAAAAATATCCCATGATTATAACTGAAACAGGAAAAAAAAGAAAAGAGAAACAGGATGGACTCAAGTTGAAAAATTCTGGCCCGTGGTTGACAGTATAACCGGGAAGCAGGCCTATCTGTGTGCTTTGACCTTCCATTCATTGGTTCGGCTGGTGGATCCCCAGATCTGGAATTATTCATTCGATCACTCGCTTGCTCTCTGATCAATTAACCATGACGCAGTGTTAACAAATCATCACAATAATTACTGATAGCACTCTCTTCATTTAATTTGATCTCCCCTTGTTGGAAGATTCCCCCGCTTGGATGCGCATAGAAAGACGCACTGACAGGCAGCCTACTGCACGCAGCAGACATGGCCGTTGGTATCCTTGAATCGCAGACGCATTTTGGGTCTGTATTTCTCGAGGTAAAGAAGCTGTTTAGAGTTGAAGGCTCCACGTCTCTTCCTGTAAAATACAGAGAAAAATAAGTAAAAAATTAGCAATGAAATAAACTAAACACACTTTAGCATTACTGTTTTAATAGACATCAGCCATCTTACCCAACTGCAATAATCTACAATTTTCTAAAACTTCTGAAAACATATGACAATGTTTCTTCACACTCTACTCTTTGAAACCAGATGTTCCTAAAATCTGCCCTTTTTCTGTCAAGTGAGGACAAGGAGGAAAAGACCATCATTGGAAGATGTTGAAACACTCTTTTATTCTGAAGAAAGGGCCGTTGCATATTTCCGTCACTGCCCATGTGAATAAGTGATGATGTGGTGGGATTACTGTTGTATGAGCCAAGAATATTTTTTAACCAGCCCTAAAGCTGCATCATGCATTTTTTGACTTAAAATTAATTACCATGACTTTTAAGCATGCAAATGCATTTTTAGCATCTCTTCAGAAAGCCAACTGTGAATAGATGCCTTTTATTTTTCTTCTGAATTTTTGTTTCCTACTTTTCTTTTCCAGCCGAACACATTTTCCAAGAACATGAACCCTGTGTTCATAATCAAAGATTTGTCGTATTGGTAACAGAAGCTAAACCCAACATACATTACAACTTCAATTTACACTAGTGTATTTTCAATACAATGTTTAAATATGTCTTTCAAATAAAAATAAAATAAACTTTCATTGTCTTTCTCAGACAGAGAAAACAGCTGACACTTTTGAAACCTGAAGCCTGTGTCAGTAGGTGGACAGCAACACACACATAACACGACATGCACTTATTAGGGAAACCCTGTGTTTGAGGTGTTATGACTGGTATGAGTATGTGTGACATTGGCTATGCCTCTTTAATGAGAACCATGTTTTTTAGTCATTGTAATTAAGATGTGTTAACATCTAAAATCTGTTTTACATTTTTTTTAATAGAGCTACACTTCTCAAATTCTTTAAAATTAAAGCCTTGAATTACACCACCCAGGGCGGGGATCCATGAAACATGTGAAGAGGGTCAGCTGCTTAAAGTAGAAAAAAAAAACAGGTGTGTGGTTTGCGGATTTGTCACGATAAAGTTGCTACAGGTGATTATTACTTACTTATTTACCCCAAAATTATAACATTTACATTTGGTGCTTGGTTCCATGGCATGTATAACTGAGAAAAAAACGTCTATAAAAAAGCATGTATACTAATAAAAAGAGCAGATTTTTTTTTTTTTTTTTTAAATTGACTTTGCAAAAATTTGTGAAAAGAAACCCATTTATCACTTTTGGCAGACCTGATACACAGAGTTTTTCAAGGGGACCAACACTAGAAAAATTATGCGGAAAAAAAAAACTTTACAACACAACCCCACAGAGCTCCTTTAATACTTCATCTTTATTATAGCTGTAAAGTAAAAAGATAAATAAATAACAGGGAAGGTACTTACTGCCTTATAAACTGTACAGCATCCTCATACTTCATCCCGCACTCAATAAGGGCTAAGGCCACCAAGACTGGAGCTCTGAGAGGAATAAGAAATCCAGTTCATGGAGACAGTAAGAGAATCAAAGAAGGAGAAAAGAAAGACAGAAGATTAAATGCCATGGTTCACATGGTTCCATAGTAATATGTTGGAGGGGGAGGGAGAGGGGTCTAAACCTGGGAAAGAGGCCTGGGAAATCAACAGGGGTGCTTGAGTTCACTGTTGCCCTGCTGGGGTGCTGGGCTCACACCCTCTGCCACACATAATAGTAACAGTGATAAGTTACAGTAAGAAAACCTTCTCATTTCACACAAGAAAGAGACAGAGTGAGAAAAAATAAATATATACAAAAGAAAAACTTTGGTCAAAAAGGTTTGACCGCATGGCAGGTCAAACCTTGATGCTGACAGAGCATTTCATCGAGTGGGTTCTACCTCACACTAAATTCACGAGTTATAGCCGCTGAGAGGAGAATAGAAAGAAAAGGAGACATAAACAGTGCAGTGGTGCGAAAAGGATAGGTGAAGTGAAGAGGACAAACAATAACAAGGAAGCTAGACAGCTGCTATCATGGCTTGGATAAGCAGCGGGGAAACGGGGGGAAAAAAATCATTGGATAAACCATCCTCACACACCTGCCTTTCATCAAACCTGACACATTTGGATGTGTGGATTTGTCACGTGAAGCATCCATTTTATGTCACGGGCTGATTTGTATCACCGCTGACTTTATGGACCCGAGGCTAGACTGCATTTTGATTTACTGTCACGTCTCGAGACAAAACGTCACAGGCAGGGAACTCACCGGCCGAGCCCTGCCACACAGTGCACAGCCACGCAGCAACCAGGTTCCTCTCGAAACTTGTTGTTGAGCAGCTTGAGCCAGTCGTCCACGATCTGGGTGGGAGGGGGGGCGCCATCATCGAAAGGCCAGTCCTGCAGGAAAAAAAAAGGAGAGTTTTCACATGAGTGTGTACATAGAGTTATTTGAATCTCTACTTTAAAGTGTTTGTGTTATTGTCGTTTGTGTGTCTGCTCTCACCAGGACTTGTATCCCCTCCTTCTCCACTGGAGCCTTATCATAGGTGGCATCACACACTCTCACCAGCGTGTTCACCTCGAACTTCTTCAGCTCCTGACAGGCATTGAAGGTGCGGATTTAGACAGATAACTCACAAGAAGGTACAGGCACGGTATAAAAAATTGACAGGCGAGCCCATACCTCGGTGAACTTGTTGAGCGTGGCATTGGTGGGATTGTGGGTGATGAGGAACCTCATGCACTCGTAGGTGATCTCGACTGCGGCGGGGCGGTTCATGTTGGCGAGACGGCTTAAAAAACAATTACAATACAATACTCTTACAAAACAAAAAGCGACTTTTGGCTCAGACTGCTAGGATTTATGTATTGAGTAAAAGGGTAGAATAAATAAAAAGGACAAGACGTGGAGGATGATGGGTCGGGGGGACAACAGATGTTCAACTATGGGGGGTTGATGTACACAGAGAAGGGCAACGAAAAGGAGTAAACTAGTCCACAGTACTCCAGGATGTAGGGGGGGAAAACAAAAACAAAAATATTAAACCAAAAAAAATTAAGTACAAAAAAAAAAATGGAGAGACTATTCAGGTGTCATCCAATCAGTTTACCCCATTCAGGAGAGCTGTTTGTGATTGGCTGTTTGAGGAGAAATTGGAAAGCAAAGGTTTGTCGTATTGGTTGGGACACGGCAGGGCAGTCGGGCCAAGGACTACGCAATATCCCAGGGGGAGGGCCAGGGGGGGGCCTTTGGATGAGTCAGCAGTTCTTAGTTTGCCGGTGGTCAGGGTGGCTTCTGGGTAGCGTAGTCCCTCAGGGGGCGGCCGATTCACTTCTCCGCAGAGGTGAGGTGCTGTGCCTGGCAAAATTCTCCGCTCACACACGCCATATAGGTACGGCTCAAGTCAACAAAGAAACCCTGGCAAGAGAGGAGAGAGGGGGCGTTAACAATTTCAGGGACATCACAAAGACCTGTCAAAATGTTTAGATTGTAAAAGCTGCAATTCTTAACCAGCTTTAGCAGGTACAGTGGCTTGCGAAACTATGTGGCCCCCTTGAACTTTGTGACCTTTTGCCACATTTCAGGCTTCAAACATAAAGATATAAAACTGTAATTTCTTGTGAAGAATCAACAAGTGGGACACAATCATGAAGTGGAACACACTTTATTGGATATTTTAAACTTTTTTAACAAATAAAAAACAAAAAATTGGGCGTGCAAAATCATTCAGCCCCTTTACTTTCAGTGCAATAAACTCTGTCCAGAAGTTCAGTGAGGATCTCTGAATGATTCAATGTTGACCTAAATGATTAACAATGATAAATGGAATCCACCTGTGTGTAATCAAGTCTCTGTATAAATGCACCTGCACTGTGATAGTCTCAGAGGTCTGTTTAAATTCAGAGAGCATCATGAAGAACAAGGAACACACCAGGCAGTTCCGAGATACTGTTGTGGAGAAGTTTAAAGCTGGATTTGGATACAAAAGATTTCCCAAGCTTTAAACATCCCAAGGAGCACTGTGCAAGCAATAATATTAAAATGGAAGGAGTATCAGACCACTGTAAATCTACCAAGATCTGGCCGTCCCCCTAAACTTTCAGCTCATACAAGGAGAAGATTGATCAGAGATGCAGCCAAGAGGCCCATGATCACTCTGGATGAACTGCAGGGGTCTACAGCTGAGGTGGGAGAATCTGTCCATAAGACAACAATCAGTCGTATACTGCACAAATCTGGCCTTTATGGAAGAGTGGCAAGAAGGAAGCCATTTCTTAAAGATATCCATAAAAAAGTGTCGTTTAAAGTTTGCCACAAGCCACCTGGGAGACACACCAAACATGTGGAAGAAGGTGCTCTGGTCAGATGAGACCAAAATCGAACTTTTTGGCAACAATGCAAGACGTTATGTTTGGCGTAAAAGCAGCACAGCTCATCACCCTCAACACACCATCCCCACTGTCAAACATGGTGGTGGCAGCATCATGGTTTGGGCCTGCTTTTCTTCAGCAGGGACAGGGAAGATGGTTAAAATTGATGGGAAGATGGATGGAGCCAAATACAGGACCATTCTGGAAGAAAACCTGATGGAGTCCGCAAAAGACCTGAGACTGGGACGGAGATTTGTCTTCCAACAAGACAATGACCCAAAACATAAAGCAAAAGCTACAATAGCATGGTTCACCAAAAAACATACCAAGGTGTTAGAATGGCCAAGTCAAAGTCCAGACCTCAATCCAATTGAGAATCTTTGGAAAGAACTGAAAACTGCTGTTCGCAAACACTCTCCATCCAACCTCACTGAGCTTGAGCTGTTTTGCAAGGAGGAATGGGCAAAAATATCAGTTTCTCGATGTGCAAAAGAGACATACCCCAAGTGACTTGCAGCTGTAATCGCAGCAAAAGGTGGCGCTACAAAGTATTAACTCAATGGGGCTGAATGATTTTGCACGCCCAATTTTTTCGTTTTTTATTTGTTAAAAAAGTTTAAAATATCCAATAAAGTGTGTTCCACTTCATGATTGTGTCCCACTTGTTGTTGATTCTTCACAAGAAATTACAGTTTTATAATATTATGTTTGAAGCCTGAAATGTGGCAAAAGGTCACAAAGTTCAAGGGGGCCACATAGTTTCGCAAGCCACTGTAGGTGACATGTAGGTCAAAAGCCATTGATTTAGGCAATCAGATCAACTGTCCAGTCGTTTTTTTTCAGATGAATTTCATGACCAGAAGTGATCCATTTAGACTGTTGCATCTGAAACCTAAAAGTTTGCCCCCTGACACTCGGAAGTGTCAATTTTCTGAACATGTAACTAACTCCAGTGTCTACAAACTGCAGCAGCAAAAGTGCTGTAGTCTGCTGTGACTGACTCAACCTTTTGGGTTACATCACTGTATTTCACCACCAAAATGGAAAAATAATAACATGAACACTATGTAACAGACAGAGGGAGGGAGGGAGAGAGACAAACAAAAACACACACACACAGAACACACACCTGTCTCACAGAACAGGTAATGTCTGGTCTGCAACTAGCCAGAGAGCAGCCAGTCAAACTGTGCCAAGTCCATGATGGTCTAAACCCTGCCGCCGCAAACTGGCTGGAACAGTCTCAGAGCAACATGGGCGGGAGGGAGGGAGAAAAGCGGATGGTGAGAGATGGATATCACTTCACAGCGCTACGTACACAAGGCAGTAGGAGGGAAGCAAAGAGAAAGGGCTTGGACTTTAGCAACATGTCAGAGGCAGCAGTCACAAGGTGAGGATTACAGGGTGGGCAACGCTTCAAACGGGCCAGGCATTCTGGTCCCACGCTCCCCGTTTTCACCTCCTCGAGACTGACAAGACTGCTCTCTTTGTTTCTACTTTGCCATTTCTACTTAATTGAGTCAAAATATACACTTTATGTTGAACATTAAGTGCATAAATAGTACACAACTTATTTATTTGTGTCTAGTACAGCTTTTTTTTTAAAAAGCTAAAAGACATTATCTTTTTGTAACCTAAAGCCACTCCGTTCAAAAACCACAAAACCTCTCTCCTCTTTATCTTGCTCTCGCCCACTACCTCTCTGCCACTTAATCCCACAATTAAGACACTGTCAAAGGGACGTGGCAACCCACTCTCCCTTAATTTCTTCTCTTTGCTTTGCCTGCTGTGCTTTCCAGCTTTTAGAGAGACAAGGACAGTCGATACTGCCTTGATTTGTTTTTTTTTTTTCCCTTTTCACAAGCCGTTTTTGTAGATCTGACCCAACCAATAAGATTCTGACATCTAGCAATCAATGTTGAATGTAGCTTGACTCTCTGCTGAACTGTAGCAGGTCTATTGCTCCGCCCCCTGTAAGCAGGGACTTTAACTTACCACCTTGGAGCAGTACTGTACATAACATGCTGTATGTGTGGGCAACTGGAGCTTGGGCATATAGTAGTAGGCTTCTAATATTAGTTTTGCATTGCATTGGTTGATGCTCACCATGTGTAGATGAACAGTAGGCAACAGAATCATCCAGCAAAACACTACAGCTATACATCTATCTTAGCTGACTAATAAAAGCTATTCTTATAATTGAATGTCATTTAAGCGGAAATTCATTGTCCAAAAAAAAATAAAGCTGCCAATAAAGTCCAACATTCGTGTCTGTCTCACAGATCAACCATTCATAAACTGTACACGGGACAATGCCTAATCTGCCATATGGTGTAACCCTTAATACTCATACCACATAGTTTAACTCTCTTGAAATGATTTTCAAAATTTAAAAACGCATACAATCAAAAAGTTTTACATTATTGGTGGAGGGGGCAAGATACGAATAGACTTTTAAATGGCATGAAACAAACAAACACAAAATGTACATTATAGGTGACCTGATTATTGTGTCTTAAAACTATTTTTAAAAGTTCTTGACTTTCTCATCTTGCCAACCATAATGGGTCACTGACCCACTCACTACAAGCAGATTCACTGTGGTAGTTTGATTGACACTAAAACCATAGTCTGGTCTAAAGGTGAGCTTGTTACCAGGGAAGTGAGACAGTGATACCACCACTCGTCCGTGAACATCACAGCAATGTCAGGAACGCATGCAAATGCACTGGGAAATTTGCAAAACCGGTTGTGCAGGTAGACACACTGCAGAAATGCAGGACGAAAGCAACAAAAACAAGATGTGTTTGTGGGAATGTAAAAACACTCAACCACACAGGAAACAAGAAGCTATCCATACACATAAGGTTGCTTATGTGTGTAAGTTTTACACACATAAGCACACATAAGCAACAATCAAATGAAACAAATGGAACTGCAATGATTAGCCAAATAATTGCTTAGTTGCCAGCTATTATATTAATCACCAACTATTTTATTATAAATTTGAATAATATTTAAGAAAAGAATGTCTAAATTGTCTGATTATAGCTTCCCAATTTAGATTATTTTTTGGTTTCTTTAGTCCGTGATAATCATAAATTGAAAAAAAAAACATTTTAGGTTGAATTTTCAGCTTTGTGAAACTGACATTTTAACAGTTTTATGAACAAAGCAACAAATTAATCTTTTAGATATTCAATACAAAACTATTTGGCCATCAAAAAATTATCTACATTTTTAATATGTCACCTTGTTATTAAAAAGGTGACTTCATCGTTAACACCAGCAACACTAGCTGAGACATGGAATAAACCAAAGGAAATTCACTCAAAATACAGACTTGATACATTACAGTGAAATTTATAAATCCTTGTAGAACATCCTATCACCCTAAATGTCACATCCAATAGTTGCCTTAAGGCTAGTGATAAATTTACAGAATATTTTCCTAAATAAATACTCAATAATCGTTTCATCTTTAAAATGTCTGCAAACACTGAAAAACTACATTTATATCTTTCCCAGTGCAAAAGGAATCTTCAAACGTCTTGATGATTACTACTACTCAATGATCATTAACTAATAAGTTGAACTTTTAGGTTCTGTACCAATTAGGATCTCTCGGAGTGTGTAAAGCAGCCATCGCAGGTACACATCAGCCAATTGGAAGTCTGTGTCTTTTTTCCCCCCAGTTCTTTGTGTATATACGTACATCATATACATATAAAACTGGGAGAAAGGTCACTAAGAAAAGAGGCCCACACAGTAGCCAAGAGAAAGCTCCCTTGGCGCCCTCTTCCTTGTCACATGCTTTACGGTTATGAGGCATGCTACAGAAGAAGGGAGTGGGGAGATGGACTCGCAAATTGATTAACAGAACCTCCCAAATCAGCTGGATTCTTCTACAAATCTAGTCACTACAGACAGACAGACAGAGAGAGGAAAAAAAGGGGGAAGTGTGAGAGAGCGGAGAGCAGTGGTACAAGCTGATAAGGGTCACGGGATCTCAGAACAGAAAGGACACGCAAACCTAAACAGGTGATAAAGTCACAGGAGAATGGGAACCAGGGCATGGGTATCCTGCTATTGCCAACTCCTCATTTTATGATGATTCAGTCAATCAGACTGTCTTACAAAGTAAAAAAACAAAGAGATCAGGTTGTAAAGCAAAATTTATTAGAAAAAAAAATATTTTAATTTTAGAGTGAAATGGAAGCAACAAGGCAACCTGTAAGTCTGTCCTCTTTATCCCCTTGTGAAAGATGTTAGTATTACATGGAAACCCTGTCTGGTGGTCTGAGGCTGTGCCTGAATCTCACTGATGTTTTGTCTGGATCCAGACTGGGCATGACCAGTCTGCACTGCCTTGAAGCAGCTCAAGGGATGGTTTTCTGCATGGGAGCCCAGTCAAGGGGCGAGGGTGAACATCGCCACCCGGGGCAGCGACTTCTCGGTGGCAGCAACATGGACAGCAAGAATTAAACCAAACACATCAGCAGCAGCACCTGGTGCACGACTTCTCTTTTTAGTGTCTCACTCAAATACACTTCTATAAATGAAAACTGGCATGAATACAGGGTGCCGGAAGGTAATGCATTCTCCTTTTAGCGGCCTAATAATACCTGGCCCTGATCCGAAACGTGCTGATGAGAACTAGGGGACAGTAATGACAGTTGCAATCCAACATAACACACAACGAATCAATCATTGTGAAATGAAAATGGGGCAAAGTGTCACAGAGTCATGTTTTCAATCCTGTGGCCTCCGCTGGTGCCAAGTAAAAGATAAAAGACACACACGTAAAGGTCGAGAGGAAAGGGATAAAAGGGAAAAAAATATGTTTGCAAGATGTGGAAGAAAGTGTATATCTGGACAATGGATGAGCATAGTTAAACGAAAGCAAAAGAGAAGGGAAGATAAGTAAAGAACTGCAAAGACTGACTGAAACTTTGACTGAGATAAAGGAGAGGATCACACCTGCCCAAAGGTCCAGCTGGCTGCTTGCCGTGACGTCAACGCTGTGCAAAGTCTTGGGAGGCGGATGTCACCTCAAATTGGAGCCGTTCACAACTTAACTGTGTACTCGCAGCAATGGAGGCATTAACAGATAAAACTACAACTTGTTAATTTCAAATGGAGGGGGGTGGGTCATCTTGGGAGTAGAGAAAAGTTGAAGAGTGGCCAACTTTTTTTCTTTAATACACCTTCTTTTAAGACAATTTTACATATAGGACACTATAGTAAGTTGGTTCATAAAATGGAGTGTGGGAGTTTTCGTAAAGCTAAAAATGTGGGAGTTTTCGTAAAGCTAAAAATGCAACTCAAAAAGTATTTTTCTCCAGAACAATAGCCCACGACCCAAAGATCATTTTGTTACTATTATAGAAAACTAACGAAACCAGGAAATTTGATTTCAGATTTGATATGCTGGATATTTTCTTCTTAAAAATGACCTCAAATCGATTTTCAGAAGGGTTGATGATTAGTCAGGCTAACTAATCAGTTCACTCTCATGATGTGAATGCATAAAATATTTATTGGAAATGCCTGTCCTGTTAATAAATAAGCCTAGCGTGAAGGTGTGGCTGCATTAGCCGGGCATGATGTTTTCCATATTTGCACATGTCAGCAGAACCGGAGTAATAGTAATACGATTAAAAGTGTTTACAAATGTGACATTACTAGGTGTACTTTTGCCATGGATGCCAATTGCACAATCAATCCCTGGGTAAGGGACTCTTGTGTATTAAGGAAAAGCTTCAGTAACAAAATTTTAGTCAAAATCCAAAAATATGCTTAAGGTAACATTTAAAGCCCTAAAGCGAGTTACAAGATAGGATACCTAACTCTATGCTTATTAAAGACAAAAGCCTACCATATCCTGGGACATGGTCCAAGACTAAAGGGTTCCTGTCAATGTGGGGTATGGCGACAGGTCACCACAGCATTCAGCAAACATTGCACCACTTTGGAAGTTGCACGAGTAACTCTCCTTTACCATCAGTCATGCTTGACCACACACAATAACAAACAGACGGCCTAAAATAACACACACACGTACACGCACACGTGTTAAGCTTCTACTCCCTTTTCTCTGAGCCCCACCAGTTTATCAAGTGTAAAAGGAGCAAAAAAGCTGAAAATCCCCAGGCATGTCTGGACAGGACAGCATTAAGATAGATCTTAAATGCAAAAAGGGGGGGCGAACAGAAAATCCCAAACTGTTGCTGTGCTTCCTCTGAGCTCCCTGTGGCCTTGTGCTCTGCTGACTTCAGATAGTGATGTGCCTGCCTATGGTTTTCTTAGACTGTAATCAAAGATCTAGGAAAACCTGGTATGCCTTTATTTAAATAGTTTTTTGAAACAGCACCTTTAATTTTAAGGAGTGGGTGTTGAAATGCTTATTCATAACTGGGAGGGGAACAACGCTATTATGAGGTTTGGTGTTTCACAAGGTTTGAAAGGTGAAACATTTTTGACAGTTGATGTTTCATATGTGACACAACCATTTGGTTGTATGCCTTTTTATCTAAATGTAAACTATCTTGAAGCTGATGAGAATACGAAAAAGGTGAATAAAATCCAATTTATGAAACCACAAGTATTTACACATCACAAATGTTTTTTGGCTGTCTTAAAACAATAGCTGAATAGTAGTTAATATTGGGGAAAATGCTTAAAAGTTAGAATTTGGGTTTGTTATCAAGTTGAATTTGGGTAAATTTCAAAGCCAAAATGTTATTTTTTGTCTAGTTCTGTAATGTACAGTTGTTGTGCATCTTCACAGGAAGAGACTTATGTACATGTATGAATGAATGAGGGGGGGGGGGGGGGGTTAATGAATACTAGCAATAGCATAAGATACCGGTCTTTCTAGGTGTCTGGTCACCTAATCAGCCTAATATATTTGGGATGTGAGTCAAAAACAGTCATGTCTGCGTTTACCTGCAGAACAGTTTGACTCAGGACTGCGGCTGTCTCAATTTGAAATATCATCAACCTGTGTTTTTCACAGGGCTATTACCGCAGGCCCCTAACATATACAGGCTCCCCGGTCTGGGCAGTCGTGCTTTGAAATGGACCCAAAACCAGACCGCGAGGCAAGTCTTCTCCTTGTGGAAGAGGGAGCACATTACTCTCGGTCCAAAAAATCAAATGTGGCAATAGAGCCACAAGAATTTAACAGTGTGCTCAAGAAACGGAGGGGTACATTAAAATTTGTGTCACACCATGACAGTTACACAAAGATGTCGCGTTGTTGACATGAAGTAAACCCCACCACAACACAAAGTGTATACTGTATAAAAAGCATTTTAAAAGACCGTCTTTCCTTTCACAGTTTAAAAAAAAAACATCCCTCCACTTGCAGCATGTATGTGGGCTGACTGTGTTTGATCAAGCCTAGAAATAGGTTGGGGGTAAAGAATGACCGTCTATAAATGCAACACTCGATCCCGGCAGACTTGCAAAAATGCCTCAAGGCTGCCTACAAGTTAGGATTCCAGCTTTCAAAAATTTTATGGATTCACCAAAACATTTAATCTGACCTGCATGGCGTGCTTTCACTCTGTTCTAAACAATAATTAAAGTCTGTAGCGGCAGGGGAGCGATAAAGCTGTGAAACATCAAAGCCACCTGCACTGACAAATGGCTGAGCATTAGAATGTCCACTGACAGTGCTCCATTATCATTTTAAGCTCTAAATTAAATCCAACTGGTTAAAGTAAATGTTAATCATATGAATGGCCTCTGAATAGACTTGGTATAATAACATGAGGCCCCATATTTGTACAAACGAGAATAACCTGACTACCGATGCGGAGCTTTTAAGTTGACAAGCTTAAAATATTAATATGCTTTAAAGTCTTATGGCAGCTTAGCTGCTAGATTGTTTCCCTAAAACACTCATGACTGTTGGCCTGCCGGAACCATAAAAGGACAGTCTGCGAGCTTTTATTTAGAACATCCTAACTACAGACAGCGGTTCATTCTCTAGAAACCGTCTGGTTACGTATAGATAAACATTGTTGCCTGGTGTGCCATCTGCACGCTATACTAGTTTCTATAGCAGCAGTTCTCAGTACTGACACAGCAAAGATACCCTACCTGATAAAGGCTGTGTAACACTTCTGCGATGTCTGCTTATTTTTACAGTGTTGTGATAAAATCCACCTATCAGTTCCTGTATTACTCATGTACAGTAGTTCGGTATGTTCAGTCACTGCGAGTAGGTGTGCACCATAATGGAATGTCAACAAACAGAAAGTTCGGAAATTTGTGTTCACTCAATTAAGCCAAATATATTCTCTGCCGTTGTCTCTGAAGGAAAAGTACATAATGTAAATTTTAGAATGGAATCATTCAGCAGCCTGGTCACACACTGCTGTAAAACGGTCAACAATGGTTGTGTTGGTCTGTTTAGCATGAACAGCACATTCGAGCCGATCCCACAACTGTTCAATTGGGCTGGGGTCAAGATATATCGGATAATCAGATTTATCCTGACCCCAGCAGTGGGGATGAGCAGTGTCATCTTTGAGGATGGAGTTTGGTTCCAGACTAAAGATAAAGGCCTCTCATCTGTGGCTACATTAAGCTAGAAGAAAAGTAGAAACAGCTAAATATGATTTTTCAGGAGTGCAGCCCACATCCTCAGCTGCACTGCTCACCCAACAAATGCATTGACTTTCCAATGGTATACAACATAGTCTCAAGAAGCAGTGTTAGAACAAAATTAGTCTACCAAACACAAATTTCTAAACTTTTAGTTGCCTTTTTTTTTTTTACCTTTATTATATTCCTTGAGAATGCTGAACTCTCCCCCCTCCTCCCTCTCACCCTCAGCCCCAGCCCGAAGGAGCACCAGGCTGGCAGTCGAAGTCTAGGTAACTGGACTCTCACCCCCCCCCCCCACCCATCCAAATTGACATTCTGCAATGCAAAAATTGCAAACACTTGCTTATATTTATACTTATATTGTTATTGCACTAGCCATTACATTACAACAAATACCTCATAATGCAGACAGCTGGGACAATCAGTGTTGTCTTGCTGTGTCTTGTTGAATTTGTCTTTCCATACCCTGCTACTCATGTCTTGTCCTGTCATACCCGTTTTTAAACTATATATAAATAAATAATATATATAAATAAAAATGACTGATTCGTTGAGTTAAGCTTGATGCTCTGCTAAGGCTGTTTGTGTCATTAGAATTATTATTTAAATTAGTTTGTTTCTGTGGAAACTGATATGTACTAATATAAATAAGGTGTCATAATCATATGATTGTTTAAAAATACTTTATTGTAATGTTTATAATTTAATATTTATTTTATTTGGCTAAAAGGATGGGAGCTAAACTTTCTGCAGAGTGTTTGTTGTTCCTACTCCTTGTGCCTGTGTAAATTGGGCTTGAGAGGGGAGGTGAGAGAATATACACCCCCCCCATCCCTTATTTCCATTAACAGTTGAACACCCAGTACACACGCACTCTCACATGGCGCAGCCCACTTATCACACTGCTTTGCAGCCTCTGAGCGAGCACAGATAACCAGTGTGACGATCAAAGGCCCCTGGTAGTGCTTGAGGGGGGGGGGGGCTGATTCGTTTCTGGAAAGGACTGAAAGAGTCTCAGGCTCACTACCTTAGAAATAGGAATGAAAAGAGGAAAATATATCAAACAAAGGCCTATTCTGTCCCTTTTGTGACCTAGTTGCACTTTTAATCTCATGCTTTACACAGAATTAAGACACCAGCAGCAGCACTCGAACAATTACATCTAGTGAGGATAGTGAGAAACGCAATTTCGATTCCTTTGTATGTCAAGTACATGTAAAGAAATAGACAATAAAATTGACTTTGACTTTGCCATCTGAAAATAAAAAGTCAGACATTGGCGTTTAGCTATAATTTGAATGCGAAAACGTGTAAACATAAAAGGAAAAAAATATTTTATTAATCATCTCCTGACAAAGGATTCTTTGGGGCAGGATCTTTAACACTGTTGTATCGTGTCAAAACTAGATTATACCAGGGTCTGAATATAATAGCAAATATTTTAGACATATTTGCTCAAGAAACAAAACACACAGAAGACAACAAAAACATTCTCTAAAAAAAAAAAAAAAAAAAAAACCTTTCTTTCTCAATTTTAGAGTGATATAGAGGATGATGTTTTTTCTAACAAAATTAACACATAAAACTATCTGTTTACAATTTAGTTTAGGTATTACAAAAGAGGAACTGGAATTCCTAGTAAGCTCAAGTGACTGGAACACCCGTTTGAACATTTTCCTGAAGTTTAAATAGATCACCAAATTACTTGCGACTCATCCACAGAATAACCACGGATATGATGTTGCAATCACTTCTTAGGATAAGGTGGGTGTGTTTGAGAGGAGGCAGATGCTTTCTTGTACCGTATTGCTTTTCATTAGCTGGCTTCAGTGATCAAATAAGCATGGACGTTCTGTACAGAAACACATTTAGAAGAGAAGAAATCTGTAGGTGAAGCTATGCTGCAAATCAAAATACAGGACATTCCCTCCACCTCCTAGCTTACAGATACTGTAAAACAACTGACATACTGTTAAAGCTTACTAGCTTTTAGAGAGACTTATAGTACTAGGTCTGGAAGATTTACTACTTTTTTAAGACATGACGGAAAATCACAATTTATTTTAAATCAAAGTCTAAAAAAATTATAAACTTTAGCAGAGGAGACACAATAGCAGGCAGGAGAATGCCTGCTCACATTCGCCGAAGTGGTGCGGATCCCCACAGCGACATCAACTCTTCTGACATTTGGAGACTAACTTGGCCTTCTGACAGCAGCATCGGGGGATGCCTGTTGCCATACCGATGCTTATCCCAGCGGTAGCAACAAGTGCTCCTGTAGGGAATTCGGGTATACCTTGTGAAGGGATCAGAGAAGAGAACGGTGCTCTCTTTAAACATTCACAGGGCAAGATACAGCTGCTTGCAATATGCCATCTAGGAACTTTTTAACCTGTGGAATTGAACTAGTTTACCAGAAGGGCAAAAATACATCCTGTGATCTTCAATCAGGCGCTGGTAGCAAATCCATTTTTTTTTTAAGACTATGGCCTCTATGAACAGCTTGAGGTCATGTTGTGAAGAGTCACACATTTAATAAGCCACTTATTGAAAAAAAAGAAACGGTTACAGTGAGAAAAGAAAAAAGCGCCACTTCAATAAGAGAATGCAGTTTGTTTATGTGCAATAATCCAATAACACCTAAACTATAGCCACTAAAGAACCCCAACACTTACCTACACCTACAAACAAGAGGCCTAATTACAACACCATTTGCAATAGCCTGTTTTAGTGGAGGACTGTGCTCAGCTGTTACTGCAGCTCTGGCAGCTGCTGCTTGACAAGGTAGCTGAAAACAGAACAAAAAAGGAAGATCCTACTCCTACCTGTTGCTATAGTTTCAGCCTTGCAGCGGTCTAGAAGACTTGTTAATCTGTCAGGTACTGCTGGTGGAAAGGCGCTGTGCCTTCGCTTTATCCCAGCGCTGTGGCAACAACAGTAAACGAACACTGTGCCGACCAGAGCATGATTCATTAACCAACACACAGCATAAGAAACACACAGGTACCCATGGCTACTAATACATAATTATATATGGCTTTTCAATTAAAGGTTCGAAATAAGAATAAAAGAGTGCAGGCATCTAATCATAGCTTTTCACTTTGAGCTGATTTCAACACAACATAATTGTTTTGGAGCCACGGGTTTTAATACACTAACACATATAAAAACCAGAGCTTATGTTCCATTCTGACCACAGCCAGACAGCCAGGAGCAAAACTGGATTTTAAATTGGTCAAATCTGTTAAGCCAGTCACTGTGGAACAGACCTCTTCAACCCGACCTTTCAACACTCACGGCCACCCTGCGGCTAGATGGGCTAACTGCCAGCGGGCTACAACATAGGTGTTCTTCTTCCCCAGTAACCCTCCTTGGTAAGCTGGCATCATGTTACTGTACACTGGGTTCGCCTTTCACAGTTACGGTAACCAAGGCTGTGAACTTCCCTTCTTGTCACACTGCCTTTCTTTATGCCGCTCGCACAGAGAGGAACTACCCTTTTGTCAGTGTAAAATATCATGTTAGACACCCAGCTAGATTTAGAGTCACTATTAACAGTTCAACCAAAATCATATGCAAAAGCCACCAATGCAAAGCCAGCGAGTTCACCGATTTCAGTCAGATTTTTAGGAAGGCTCCCTTATTGCTTTTTGCAAACAAAAAACAGGTGGGGTGTATCACTTCAGCTATAATTTTCTTCAAAAACCTAAAAACCTTTTTTTAAGGATTCACATTTCACTTCACATAGAAGCATTACAGATAGACATGAAGAATGTCTTCATCTAAATCCAACGACAATACAGCACATTATCAACTAGGACATATCTTAATTTTGAAGGCTCAGAAAAATAAATAAAAACAATTCAAAGACTGGCCACTCTGGTACAAGTTTGATTTGGTCTGTACCATCTCATGAGTGGGGGGGCTCTTACTGTAAAAAAAAAAAAAAAAAGCCCCGTCTTCAGCTGCAGGCTGTGGACTGCGCACTGCTCCAAGTTGAGCCATGCTATTTCTAGATTGGGCTATGCATCATGTGTCAATTAGACATAATATAAAGCAGGTCACCAGTATGAGTGACCTACTTCCACTGCAAAACGTGAATAAAAGACTCAAAGTGCTCACGTATGGGTTACGAAATCTCGGTCTGGCATCAAGCATGTCATTATTATCCAATGTGGATGGCTGAGTTTGCGTAACCTTAAGTGGCACAAATCATAATTAAATTTATAGAATAAATATAAAATGTGTAGTAGTCGTTGTGTTACTGCTACTGTAAAACATATTTTTAGTTTGTTGTGATAACCGATCGCTACATCCTCTGCTAACTCTTCTGAGCCAAATTAGGTCACCTTGCAGTGACTCATAAGCAGGAATGTATAATTAGCTTACCTGTTACACCAGTTACTCATTGACTCATCCAGCCATGTTAGTAGGAGTGCCCAAAGCCATTCATTTGTAATTGCTACACACTAGAAATTGTTGTCAGAGGGGGGAGACTCGCACCATTGTAAGGTCATAAATTGAAAACTGAGAGGCATGGGAACGTGCTGCGGCCTTCAGTGTCACAGCTGCTCCAGTTAACTTCCTCCCCAAGTGCATTTCCTCATTTCACTTCAGCCCACATGGCTAAATGGTCGGCTGCTTTTCTGTTTTTAGGAAAAAACAGACCAGGGCCAAATTATAGGCCCACCTAACTCCAGTGTTGGCTGCCTGTGTTTCTACACGGAAGAGTCTGGCGACTTCACCGAGTGAAGCGGGCTAGTTAACAATAAAAAAGACAATTTCACAAAGGCTAACGGGAACCCGACGTGCGTTAACAGCCAGGAAATATCGGGTTATAAACCACTTCGCGTTGTTATTAGTGTGTTAGCACGGTGTGTGGCTTAAAATAATTGGGTCAAGCATGCTCTGGGTCAAGATTTGTCACAAAGGGCGGAAGGCAGTTAGCTCAGTCGCCATCCACCGCTGTTAGCCGAGCTTTTCACTGCTACCGACGTCTGTCGACACCACTGCTGAACACCCGAATACTATCAAAACACATCCACAGCTTGTGTTTTAATCAGCGAAACTGTGCCACTGCATGCAAACCTGCAGTTTAAAGCGTCAAAAAAGCGTTGGTTTAGCGTTCCCCACGATAAAGAGTTCCCTTGACTGATAAACCAAGAGCCCCATTGTAAAAGCGAAGGGTAACGTTAGCTCTCGTTTGACGAAATTGCGAGACACGTTCAGTCTGACGTTATATAGCATTAAATGTATTGTTTCACATTTTAAAAAAACATCAGGGCACATTGACAGTAGCGTCCGTTAACGCTAGTGAGATTTTCTTTTTCTTCTTTAAGGCTATAGCCTTGTTCCTAATAGCAGAGCTAACGTAGCTACATTAGCTAGCATGCTAGCTCCAGCTATGAGTTGGGAGATAACGTCAACACTCGCCACAGTGGGGGTAACCCGCAAAAGAATCGTAAAAATAATACGGGGTGTTAATAAAACATTAACGCGATTTTATACGAGTGTTCGTTTGTCGACGTCAGCCGTCGAAGCGAAGAGAGTTGCCATGTTAACATGGCTACAAACTGGTTTATCTACTCAAAGAAACCACTCGGAGGCTATAACTTACTTTAGCTCACTTATCGCTTCACGACGTGCACCAGCCCAACTTTTACCCAGGCGAACTGCGGATCTGCGGTGTTTGCGATCGTAACTCGCACGATCGCATCGGAGACATGTTACCTGCGGTCCGCAAAAGTGAGTTAGTTGAGGTCCTTTCACTACTTACAAAGAGCAGGCTGAACATTGAAATCCCGTGACTACCCCGGAGAAAGTGGAGGGAGTGCAGAAACCGCTGTCAGGTCGCCTTTTTGTTCCTCTTCAATGTGGCAGCTTGGATTCTTCGTCGGATGTCGGTGGACTGTTGTTGGGGAGGAGCCTTCTCACTTTACGATAACACCATCAGGCACCGTCGGAAATATTAGCAACGACAAGGCAAGCGCAAATCGCCATTGGTAAATAAAACGGGTGCTATCAGGTATAGTCTTATTCTGTGGCTTTTGTGAATACAATATGTATATATGGCCTTCTAATTTAGTATCACTATAGTTATTATTTATTATTTACTATTATTTATTTTGCAAGCAAGAATATTATCGTAATAAAATGGCTAATAACTCAAGTTACCTGACAATATTGTCAAGCTACAAGGCTATTAGTTTTGTCTCCGTGTTTTGTCCCTTCGTGCTTCAACATCACTTAAATTATGAACCAGATAGACGCAAAAACGCTGCTGTGGTCTACACACACATTGTGTGGAAAATACAAGTTTGCCAACCTCTGGATTTGGACGTCCGACTTTTACCAGCACCCCACGAACGCAGCGCGAAGTGTATGGCGTCAGTACGACGTAAGAAGAATCCGGGTCCGTTATGACAGCTCACCATGGTGACGACAGTTCCAGAAAATAGCCACACGGACATTGTTTTGCCAATAAACTCTAATCTAACGCCTTCATCCAATTATATCCCTATTAGTATTATTTTACAGGATAGCTTAATGAATTATGCATAGTGTTGTCCGTAGGATCCATGGATATGGTTCATCCATGGTAGGGTCCTAGGGAAATATATGTATTGATCTAAATCATTTCCTATGAGAGTGTGTGTGGAGCGTGTATGGATTTAAGTGTCATAGTGAAATTTGAGGCAACCATTGTATGCACCATATCTGGGATGCACGATTTAATAAAAGATCTTCTGTTCAGTAAACTAATACAGGTGCCCATATTGTTCTGGATGTATGTTTATTTCATATCAACTCTTAAGATGTAGTCATGTGATTTGAACCAAACGATTAATGGTTTATCAACACAGCTCTAAAGACACTAGAATATCAGGCAGGGGTACATAAATAAATTGTAATGCTCAGAGGTCTGAAATACTGATTTCTTTATAATTGTATATCTCCCTCTACTGTCCATTGCCTTCAACTGCTCAAAACCCCCCCTCTAGCGCCAAACGTTTAATAAAGTAATCATCTCCCTAGAATTTCTACTATTGTCGCTTAGCCGTGGTGGAAAGTAACAAAGTAGTACATTTTCTCGGGTACTACAGTTTTGATGTACTTTATTAGATTATTTCCATGTGATACTACTTTATATTTCCACTCTAGTACATTTCAGAAGGGAATACTTTACTTTGCTTTTTAGATGCTGATTTGAAACAATTTAAAAAAGGTTTTTAAAATACAACACATAGTTAAAAGATGAAACTGTTTAGTCTTTTGAGGTCTTACAAAAGTAGTGAGTACTAGTCAGGTCACTTTTAAGATGTCTCGATGTCAGCATTCAGGTTAGTCATTGATGGTGTTTCAATATTCTAACATAATAATACATGTTCTTAGCACCAAAATCACTACTTTTACTGCAATTCTTCAAGAACATTTTGCTGATAATATGTGCTTTTACTTATGTAATATTTTTCATATAGGACTTTAACATGTAATGCATTTTTTTTCTTTTTGACTTCTTAGTAATTTTACTTCAGTAAAGATCTGCACACATTTTCTCAGGCCACAAGAAATATAAACAGCTACACTAATAAAGGAGTCTGACACAGACATACAAGAAAGTTTTTATTGATGTGGTATCAATACAATCAAGTACTGTAGATTTTGTATAAGCAGACAAACATTTTCAATCAAAAAGAGTGCATTTTATACCCAAATTCTATTGCATAGTGTGCACGCAATAGCCTTGTATGACAAAAATCCTATAAGTAGATACATTGTACATTACACAAATAGAAAATAAAAGTCCACAAATAATCCTTCACAAACAATGCTAGAATACTAACTACATGTTGTAAATGCTCTTAACTCACAATGCTGTTAAATACCATTTATACGTTCTAGGCTTCGGTGGTCAGTTTTGGCATCCCTATTAAATTATCATAAATGTATAAATACATCTTAATTAATTCCATGTGCAAATGGGAATGGCCGTTTGTATTTATTGAAACTAAAACAAACAAAATATCCCTTAAGAACCGAAGCAAGGCTTTAAAAAATTTTTTTTTGTTCTTTTTTGTATTTTTTTGTTTTTATAAAGACAAAAACAGAAAACAGTTCAAAGGATTTTGTGATTGAGACGGTACATAGATGTTAGTGACACTTGTTAAATGATTTGCACACAGGGCAAACTCAGCAAAGCAAGTGACATTGTCTTTGAAATGTGAGTCATATCATCATTTCATATGTCCAAAAATAGAAGAAGACAAAAAAGGCAACAAACAGTACAGAACGAGCCTTGGACTGTCTTTTAGACTCAGGCGGCAATAATGATATTCGCAGTTTTAGGTGGGTTCATGTTGTGAGACAAAAATGGCAAAAACAAGCGCATTGTTTGCATTACATAGATGTAAAACACTGATTAGGCCTTATCCTAGCACTGCTTTGTCAGAGCAACTTGAATAGTTACTGTTCATGTAGAGTGATGCAGCATGGTAGATGGTTTGTAGAAATTATTGTGAATCAGTCAAAGAGTATACATTCATTCTGATTGCAAAGTTTAATATTTGGTACAGTCCTCCTGTACATTGACATTCCTCCATCATGGTTTAAAGGTAGTCCTAAATTCAGTGTAATGAAAGTGTTTGGACGGCATAAGTTAACATTGGAATGCTTTCTTAACTGAGGCATTTAAAGTCACGGAGAGAATAATGTCAGCTCCACCTTTTTCATTGTGAAATATCCAACAATTTTGCCTAAACCACCTTTCTCCCTCCTGTCTTCATTTCCTGCAACAATCAATACATATATCTTGTATACTTCACATAATGGATTTTTTTTGCTCATTATGTGTACAATGCAGAATTATTGCACACCATTAGGCCACTTATTGGACTAATATGCATATATTAGTCTAATAATATAACAGTCTGTTCAGTGTTAACCAGTGACTCATGTCTAAAAAATATTGTCTTATCTTTACATGTATTGATTTAATTTCTGTTTTCTCCTAATATTCCTATGTATCATCTTCATCCATCACTTACTTCATAACTTGTTTCCTTACTTTGCAAAGGCACTATTAGAGTACTGTAAAGGAAAGATTTATGGACTTTCTTTTAAAGGCAACAAACCTCTTTAAGCCAGATTTCCTGTGGAACATTAACAAAGGTGAAAGCTCTTCTGAAGGTTTTGTAAGTTTACTCAAGTTTATTATTGTCTTTGCTGAAGTTTTCATGACGTGAATGCTGGGGGCTGGCAGGCAATGTGACATACACAACTACACACACACACATGTAAACACACAAACATTTAGACACAATGACAGGCAGAACAGCGTTCTGGAACCTACAAGCACATGCACACACACACAGCATGTATCTTTAATGCTTTATGAGTAAATACACAGCTCTCAACCTTAGCCTACCACCTCTCCAAGAAATCTAGCAGGGGTTTGTTAAAAGTTACACAACCTGTATTTCGCAACGCATGGACCTCAGTCAGTCCCTTTACTTATTCATGGAGCAAATGCAGATCAATTCTCATTTCCAAGCCATATACCTAGACAATATCCGACTCTGAAACATCCTGTCATCTTGTTGACTGGGATGCTTCCATTAAGCTAAATTAACTCAGCTATTTTTGGACACTGACATGGTTTTGATTGGAAAATCTTTTCAATCCAAACAACAAATGAACCAGAATTTCTCTCATTTGTTCAGCTACAAATTATATGCAAACTAGCTCTGATAGACAAGGGAGATGATTTTTTTTTAGTCCATTTACATGATTGTTTTCTTAGGTTTACAGCATCTTCACAGATTTTGCAGTACATAGTCATGATGGGGCTTTTATAGTATGGCAGCACAGACTGTACACTACATTAATAAGGAGTGATTCTGATTTATGAATCAGGAGTATACCACTAGAAAGCAGTGATATCATGCTCAAAGCATGAGGAGAGGATGCAACATCAGATTTGCAGTGCATATGTGAAAAAGGGAAAACCCATCAGACTGATAAAAAGAAACAGGCCATTTATCCACATCTAGGTGTGCCTTTACTGTCCATTTGCAGTTGCTCTCAGTTTCTATTCTATGGCATGTAAACGTTGACTGTATGCATACATATTATCCTCAATTAAAATTGTCCTGAAAGTAAAATAACAAAGGCATTTTTCTTGCATACTTTTAGTGATGTTTTTTGTTTCCAAAATGTCAATTCAAATTTAATAATGCTAATACTGTGAGGTCATACTATTCTTGGATCATAAATTGCATTTCTGGATATTTCAATAAATTACAAGAAATACAAAAACCCATGAGGGCGACACGGTGGTGCGGTGGGTAGCACTGTTGCCTCACAGCAAGAAGGTCGCAGGTTCAAGACCGCCTTGGGCCTGGGTCTGGGGCCTTTCTGTGTGGAGTTTGCATGTTCTCCCCGTGTCTGCGTGGGTTTTCCCCGGGTACTCCGGTTTCCTCCCACAATACAAAAAACATGCTCAGGTTAATTGGTAAACTCTAAATTGCCCATAGGTGTGAGTGTGAGAGTGAATGGTGTGTGAATGGTGTGTGAATGGTGTGTGTGCCCCACGATTGGCTGGCGACCATCTGGGGTGTATCCCTGCCTCTCGCCTTAACGCGCTGGGATAGGCTCCAGCAGACCCCTGCGACCCCGAAAGGGAATAAGCGGGATAGACAATGGATGGATGGATGGACAAAAACCCATCATTTTATATAGTTGGCTAATAAATTCAGAAAGAAGCTGAGAAATCAACATCCAACAGATGTTTATGCCAACCGACTGTCAAAATATATATATATATATCTTATTCTAACAATAACAATTTTAATCCCATCAATAAATTTAATAAAGCAACTGTTTACAGTACCAAAAAGGTTAAACAAAAGAAAGTGACAATTGCGGTCTTACAGCACCAAATGCCTTGTTTTGCTATCATTTGTCTATATTTCTAAGTTGTATGTTGTGTAGTTGCTCTTTATGTCAATATTGTCATTCACTGTTAAAAGTAGAAAACAAAGGGGGTGTGGCTGCAGCCAGAGGAACCGATCACTCCCCATGGTCTGGTGATATATTCCTTGTGGTGTCAGAGCATGTGGGCAGGATGTGCAGTCACATGGGAAGGTCTGTTACTAGCACATTACAAAGTAAGGCACTTAATAGTCTGAATCCAATAAACAACAACGATGACAACAATAATAACAATAAAATTATGACAATATAATAATTAAAATAATATAAGCTAAAAACACCAACATAAAATACAACCCAAAACACATTTGAAGGACACTGAACTCAGAACACATTATGATATTCCTTCCCCTGCCTTTTAAATCTTTCCATATTTCATTAAAAAAGTTGTTTTTTTTTTGTTTTTGTTTTTTTACATTTGCTGATATTGTTGAGGATGAGACAGATAATGATGATAACAATAGCATGAATTTCATGGGTTTTGTTTTTCTAGCATGGCTGCAGGTACTTTATATTTAGGGCTGCTCTGAGGTGCCAATACAGGAACATGTTTGAATGAAAGAACAGGGTTATGTGGGACAGAGCAGGAATCCTGAGAAGGAAGAGTGGATATATTCGGTGGAATAGAGGCCATTCGCTTGATCCGAAGGCATTTGGACCCATACCTGGTCACCCTCCTTCAGCTCAAGCACAGCACTACCAGACGCTTGGTCCATGTAGCCTTTCTTGTATTCATCATAGGTGTAAGTGGCTGGTACATTGTTCTTGTACAGTGCCACCCACAGGCTAGTTCCCTTTACATGCATGTGGTAGGCAAAGTAGTAGACACCCGATATAGGAGCTGTGAACATGCCAGTAGCTGGGCTGTAGGCATTTTGCCCATTGTAAAGAGTCCTGTCAAATTTGATTGGCATGCCAGAGGGAGGAAAAGGCGTGCTAAGGATGGCAGTGAAGGCTGGTGCTACAGAGGCAGAGAGGGGAACTTGACTGTATACTGGCCCTTTCCTGTCCCCTGGCACTTCATCCCCTTCCAACTCTGAATCTGTTGGACCTGCAACAACTGTTTGGCCATTTCCCGGAGGACCTGGGGGCCCTGGTGGACCAGGAAGGCCAGGGTTACCATTGAGCCCAGGAGGGCCTGGTTTCCCAGAAGGACCTTGAGGACCAATAGTTCCCTTCTCCCCCAACTTACCCAGTCCTGGAACCCCTGGAAGTCCGGGTTCACCCTTCAGGCCAGGGACACCCTGTGGCCCCATGGGACCCATGGGCCCCTGGAGACCGGGAATACCTGACTGACCCCTGGGACCCGGTGCCCCCATAAACCCTGTCTCACCTTTAATCCCAGGAGCACCTGTCAACCCAGGATTACCAGGTAGACCAATATGCCCTGATTCACCTTTGGGTCCAGGTTTTCCAATGGGACCATTCAACCCAGGGATGCCTTTCTCCCCAGCAAAACCAGGTTTTCCAGGAACTCCACTAGGGCCTTGGTCACCTCTGAGGCCAGGCAGCCCTGGGGGGCCCTGAGGCCCCAGTTCTCCTTTTAGTCCTGGCATTCCATGTTTTCCTGGGAGTCCCATTGGGCCTTGAAGTCCCTGTGGTCCTGGTTGTCCATCAAGACCCGATTCCCCAATTGGACCCATCATTCCTTGGTCTCCTTTGTCACCTGGGAGACCAGGCAAACCACTATGGCCCTTATCTCCTTTTGGCCCACTGAGACCAGGTTTTCCATAGCCTGGAGTCCCAGGAAATCCAGGAGAACCTCTCTGCCCTGACTCACCTTTTGGACCCAGTGGGCCCGGTGCTCCTGGCAGTCCATCTCGCCCAGCCTTCCCTGCCCCAACTGGCCCTGGCAGACCTTGTAGACCTGGGGCCCCAGCCTCTCCTGGTTCTCCTGGTTCCCCTGGTAGTCCTTGATCACCTTTAGGACCAGCCAGTCCAGGCAAACCTTTTAATCCTGGCTTGCCTGTACCTGGAATACCAGGTGGTCCTGGACTGCCTTTTAGCCCAGGTGGACCTCTTAAACCTGTAGGTCCTGGCTTCCCATTTCCATTCTCACCATTAAGCCCACGCTCACCTGGTTGGCCAGAAGGGCCCTTTAATCCTGGTTCTCCTCGAGACCCAGGGGGTCCTCTGACACCTGGAAGCCCAGGTTTTCCATTTAGAGACAGGCCAGCTGGTCCAGGGAGGCCCGGCTGCCCTGGAGTACCTCTTGGACCTGGTTCACCACGAGGACCAACCTCACCATTTAGCCCTGGCATCCCCTTTGGCCCAATCTTTCCAGGGAGACCTGGAAGTCCAGGTTTACCAATTCCTGGAAAACCAGGAGGTCCCTGAAGGCCTGGCTGTCCATTGAGACCTGGCTTTCCCATTCCAGGTTTTCCTGGAAGTCCTGATGGCCCAGGTGGGCCTCTTGGTCCAGGTTTCCCTTGGGGTCCTGGTTCCCCCTTTACTTCCATCATAGGTGG
Organism: Eupleurogrammus muticus; assembly: GCA_036785175.1. Taxonomy (NCBI): domain Eukaryota; kingdom Metazoa; phylum Chordata; class Actinopteri; order Scombriformes; family Trichiuridae; genus Eupleurogrammus; species Eupleurogrammus muticus. Next base: position 2,703,536 of record JAYKQN010000020.1, on the reverse strand, counting down.
CATATCTAAAAGAAGAAAAGGTGTTTATGTTAATTTAGTAATATATCAATAAGAGGTGCATATGTTAGAGTCAGTGAGCATTTAAAGAAAGAATATTTAAAGTTGCTCTAAATCAAGAGATTAAAAATGCAAGTATGTAATTCTGCACTATAGCCAATTTATTCCCACAGCTGCTGTACCAATAGAGGTAATGTCTGCTGGAGTCAATCCCAGGCTATTACAGGTGAGAAGCAGGGATATACCTCAGACAGGTCGCTAGACTATCATTGGGCACACACACAGGCAATACAGAATCTTTAGTTAACCTCATAATGTCTTTGGACTGTCAGAGGAAGCCTGAGAAACTGGTGAGAACTCACACAGACATGGGGAAACTCGACACAGAAAGCTCAAGGATTTTAACCTACGACCTAATTGCAGTGAGGCAACAGAGCTACCCACTGCACCACCCAATAAGTTGTTTGGCCAACCAAATTGATTTTTTTGAGTATTGTTATCAGCAAATTTAAAATTATACATCATTGTTCCTCAAAAAACACATGATTAGCTATTTAAGATAGTCAATGCAAAAACAGGGAACAGGGAATAATGCCAATATAAAGTCTGGGAAAGGCACTTAAGCAAGATGTAAAATAGATAAAGCTGAAGGTCTATGTGTATGTGTGAGTTATTCCAGCACAGATTATAGCAGAGTTAATTCTGGACAGGCTTTAAATCGACAGTACTTTTTTATGTTCCTGAGTTCAGCAGTGGTTATGTTATAATAGAGTTGGACAAAAGTTAACTTTTCTGTTTCCTAATTAACTGACTTGGGGTCAAATTTATTTTGAGTGAGTCTCTAAAATGCTAATTTCTTTATTGTGCAACACAAAGGAAACAAAACAGAAGAGGCCACATGTCATGAACTTTCTTGTGTCCCAGCAGTGAAGCGGAAAACAGCCGAGCCAGAAAGTGCAGAAACACAAGGAAGATCACTGCAACATTAAAGTAACTATTTTAATCACCACCACAGTTTCTGATGATGTGTTGCTCTACTATCAATTCAGCAAGATTCCATGTTTAAATCTGAAATAAAACTGCATGAACATATTAAAACCAACCAAGACTTGAATCAACCAGTTCACTCTTTTTTTTTAATCAATAATTTCTGCAGGTTTGTTGTTAACCATATCCAAAGAAAATATATGGTGTTTTCCTCCAAAACCTAAGATGCACCAATACAACTTTAGTATTTGTTTTTGACCACCTAAATGCTTCTGAATAGCAGTGTGTCTTCTTTCCTTGTAATAATTTTAAACATTTTTTAATCTACCAATGGCTGCTACTTACCCTTACCGGCAGTCAATAAGGCCTGTATTTTCCAGAACAACATTGGAAATTCAACACAATTTAAAAAAAAAACCGAGACCTGTATTAAGATGTTTACAAATTCTTTAAATAGTAATTTGTTTATTAAGATCCCCTTATTAGAAATTCTTAAAATTATACCTAATTCTTCTTCCTTATTAAACAACTCATATCAAAGTTGTGATGGTATGAATCATGCTCGTAGATACAAGTGTTAAACTCACATTTAGGGTGAACGCTGAGAAACTAGTACATTAATTTTCCCATGAAGCTCAATTATCCAAGTGAACAATCAATAAGACAAGTATATTTTGCTTCTGTGGATATGAGATGTAATGATGCTGAATGGTATTTTGGTTTTACTATTGTGGGAGTCCTGTGTTGCAATTATCATGTTTGTGGACAGCATATTCGGAAAAAGTGGTCTATTTTGCTTATAGTTTGTTCGTCTTTATTAAAAAAGACATTTGCGATCATCTGCATTAAGCCTCAAGAGATAGGTATAAAACAAAAGAGAAGAAAGCAAGTTGTAAATATCCCCCACACTTATTAGAATGAAAAAATAAGCCAGACATCAAAATTAATAAATTGTTTAAATAAATACCCAAATGCTCATTTTGCAAACCAGTTTCTATGTATAAAGTTTACTCTTTAGCTAAGCTGCAGAGGCCCTTCATAACATGACAGCCCACCTCAACATGGACTAGTATGTAGGATTTAGTGACATCTAGTGGCGAGATATAATAATGCATTGTTTAATTTTTGGATCCACCATAGAAACATGGTGCTCTCCATGGAAAAGAGCACACGATGTAGATGGGACAAGACCAAAACTGCTATGTGGTGCATCCCAAATTTTTTGGTACCAGATACAAAAATAACATTTGCTATTTTGTGTCAAAAAGCATGCAAAAAAAAAAAAAACTGACAAGAAATGAAAATGTACAGTTGAAGCAACCTGATATATGCTTCTCAATAACTATATGTACATGTTCAAACATGATTTGTTCACTGACCCAGAAACGGAGGGCTCATTATAAGCCAACGAAAACACAATAATTCTCAGTTTTAGGTGAATACTGTATTTAGTTTATGCCAACAGAGGCCCCTGACTTTTTCACACTGGTCTTTTAAAGTTTTACTTTAAAAGACCAGTGGTTTAGATAATATGTGTAAATATTGGAATCAGATTTTTTTTTATGTAAGTAAGGGTGCCATTCTTAGTCTAAACTTTACAATTCCTTGCGCCACTCGTGGATCCAAGAAAAGCATGGTTAATTTTACTTAATTATAAACAGCTGCTGAGTCTAGCCTTGTTTCCTGGCATGTAGCTCCACTCGACACTATCTTTGAAATCTTTCAGAAGGGAGAATCTGGTGATCACACTTCAGAGGCGAGCACGACCTCCTCAATTGTTGTTGTTGTAATAACCCTGAGAATTCTAAGTCTTCAAGATTTAAGCTGCGCTTACCAAAAATGTGAACTGATTAAAGCACAAAATTAATTAAGTTATCTGGTGGTCCTCTGGCCTGCTTGGGTGGGCTTTTTCACCGGAGTACTGCCAAGAGTGTTGAAGTGCAGACTCCAGTACATTCAGAGCAGTAATGAAGACAAACTGAGCAGCAAGGGTATCAGGCTCCATTTTCACTTGTCACTCACTTGGACAAAACCTCTCTTTGAGTTGAAATGCACTGTTTTAGACATTTAACATTGAAATAATAGGGAACCATCACAAGGGAACCATCACAACAATGTACATTCTTTACATATTTCTCATGTACATTCATTTTGTGTAAACTAAAAATTTGTTTCAACATTTCTAATAAGTTGACGAACTGCTTACCACAGTTACACATAAAAATACAGACATGTATATTATTAATTCAAAACAATTAAGTATAGCTCATGCAATAAATATGTATTTCCATACTTTTATATTGGGGTGGGCAATGAGACTGAAAGCTACATACTACAATACAGACGTTTGATATATTATTTTAACAGTCATGCAATGAAGGCATATGACCACTGAGCGGCAGTAGAAGCATTGGATTAATTGATGTGAGACACAAGCTGCATTTTTGTTTCACTCATCCAAATCCAAATCTTGTTTCTCACAGACATTTTGCAATCCCATTTATAGAAAAGCAAAACTTTTAGATCACATAAATATATCCTGTGAGTGTGTCAAATAATACAATTTAATCAGGAATTTACTCTAAAACCAACTTCTGGAGACTCAAACATAATTTTATGATACTTAAAAATATCAATGTTTCCCCCATTTGCTTTGAAATTTGCTTTGAAGAAGGGGCCTCTGATAATACAAGGCACATTCCATATGACTCAGAACTTGAATTTGTAGCTGGAGTAAAACTCGATAATGGCAGCAATGACAGCATGCACATTTTCTCAGGATCATTATCACATCCTCCCCTTACCAGCTCCCCTGCCTGCTTTTATTTCTTCTATTTTTATTTCCTTCACACTCTCTCCTCCGTCCCCACAACTGAAGAGTGTGCAATAAACAGTGGGGTAACAGCATCCAGATGGTGGGAGGAACTACTGGCCCAGAGGAGCTCAGCAAACAGTGGACAATCAGGTCTCCGTTAGGCTCCAACTGAAGACCTGCCAAATGCTGCTGAACCCACAGGGCAAGAAAACACACTCCAGTGAGCCCTTCAATGACATCTTGGACTGGAACTTATTCTGTTCATAGGATAGCTTTTTTTTTTTGCATGCGCCTCTGTGCAGCATTGCAAATATGCATGTATATGACAAGATGGCAAACTTGCACTTGTGCCCGCACCCAGTGCATTACTCACCAACATAATGTCCCTTGCCCTCTCGGAATGGGGGGCCGATGGGCCCTTTCATCATGGGCTGCATGTACTTCATGTGGGGCACAGGGGCGTAGCCTCCAGCAAGAGCACGCCCCCCCAGCATCAGAAGCACACAGACAGGAGCCAACAGCATGGTCAACAGCATCCCGGGCTTCCGATGGCACACACAACGAACTGCGGGCAGAAACACAGCAGGTTGGCTCAGGTTGGTTGAGAAAAAGCACATTCATTAAGCGGTTCCATTGGACAGAGAAGTAATTAGTTTTACCTTTCAGAAAGGAATGACGAGCAGGAGAATATAACTGGATAAAACCAACAACCACAATTAGAATACATTAAGGAACGATACTAGTGTTAATTTATTTAATGTATTCGTACTAGTGCAAATAAATTAAATAATATTTAATTTATGAATACATATAAGTCTGTATTCCTATAAAAAAATTAGATAGTTTGGACATATGTGATTTAACCACAGTATGTATAGTAAATGATGAAATGATAATCTTTTTGTGTTTTCAAACAGACTGTGTGAAAACACAAAAAAGATTATCATTTCACGAAAATGATGGGATATAATCATTATGGTGATCCAGAGCTTTAACACTGGAAAAAAAGGATATGTGATGCGCAAGTGTATGGGATTTCTACTTTTTTTTGTAAAATATATTTTGTGGCATAGATGTAAAAAAGAAATGCTTCAGCTCGGACTCTAAAACAGGTTTGCTGCTTATGAGGCAAGCACACTACCCCCTAAACCAACAAGGCACACCTATGTTTTTTTGATTATATAGATATAGATATAGATATAGATATAGATATATAGACAAAGGTCTATTGTATAAGATTTAGTGACCTCTAGCATAACTGACTTGCAAGAAATGAAATCCTCTAAGATAAAAGGTAAGCTAGAAAATAAGATTTGTTGTGTTTTTTATAACCTTGCTAGCCATGTTCCTACAGAAACCCAGTATGGGCCTTTATGGGGCCTTTTGCCATTTTTTGGCTACCGTACTTAATTAATTGATTGGTTAGCAGTGAATCTGTAACATCACCTTGACATGCTGCTAGAAACTATATACTATACTGTACTTTCACAGAAATGTGTATATATGCCAGATTGTAGCCAGAGTCCATTTTTCACATGTTACTTTAACATAGAAGAGAATCAAATAAAGACAATATATAACATATATGCAAACTATGTTCAATGTAGACACTTATATCAATAGATGAATAAGAACATGGGAACCCCATGCCCAAACAGGAAGGAGGGTGGTCTTATTTCAAAGTTTATGTGTTAGCATGAACACCACACAACATATTTAGATGTATTGCACTGAAAAAAATGTTTAGTCATAATGGGGCCCATTTCATAATGGGGCCCATTTATGTATTTACAGAAATCATGATTTTGTGCAATTCTTTGACAGAAAATGTTAAATGGTGTAACTGAAAAAAAATGATCAATTTTAAATATTTAACCCACCTAGAATATAAAACTAGTTGATAGCATGTGTTTTTCATTTTTTAAAATCCTTTTCAAAAGAGTTAAACTATCCGGTACTAAGTGTTTAGGGTTACACCACATGACAGTTTTGGCATTGTCCCATATACGAAATCGCATACAATACCATTCATTTTGAAGACCTGAATGTTGCATGGTATATGAAACATGCATCCATTGTTTATTGGCTGAAAAGACTGAATTACTGTACTACAAGCCATTTGGACCAGCATACTGATATTAAATCTCTTTTCTGTAAAGGAGATTTGGCTTTACATTGTCTGTGTCTCGTCTCCAAGTGGTATGTATGCTCCAAGCCAGCCACAGACGGTATGGCCAAAGGAAACCAGGGAAGCCAAGGAAGCATGTTTCTTGCATGAAAGCATAGGAGATATATCACGCTCAAATATAAATGGGAAAAAAAAGGCTGGTCAAGAGCCATCAGAGCATACATTATATTGCTTTGCTTTGACCATAATCCCAGTACTGGTGAAGTATAAGTAGAATGGGCCCTTAAATTTTATATCTGCAAACAAGTATATAACATATTAATGTCCCCGCTGGCAACTGCAGCGCAGGTACTTTATGTGGTAAGTACTTGGCCGGGTAAAGTGTTTGGCTTCGGTGGCCCTCGGAAACTGCGACAGGCGTATCTGTTTACTTTAATTTACTCAGCGAAGAAATGACCACATCGATCCCCTGCCAAATATTTTCACAACCTTCAGTCAGGTGTAAAGAAAAAAAACAGGAAACTGCAGGACAGTGTGTGTGTATGTGTATCATGAGTGTGGGTGCAACCGCAGGTGTCCAGGGCTGGCTTTAATAGGTGAAATGGTGTGTGAAAATGGCATCAATTTTCACCTCCGACTCTCTGCTTGAGCTCCTTTCATCAGCTTTCTTTGGACTGACAACTGGAGGTATTTTTGATTGTGCACAGTCTAGATTTTCTACTTTTTAAACTCCAACAATGTCATGGTTATATTAAGATTTAGATTACATAACGATGACAGAGAACTAGTTGTGAAAAACTACTTCTTGTAACCACTAGAACAACTGATTCAACCCATTCAAGCCCAATTTCTTTGTCAAATGTTTCATGCCTATAAATATATCAATTGAGTCACTAACAAGCATGTTATGCATATATTTTTTTCTTTATTTTTACATTTTGCATTCTGCTTTGCAGAAAATAGCATTTCAACTTTAATTACTATAATTACTATAATTGCCCCTTGCACCAATATGCCATAAACAAAAGATATTATTTTGGTTATTCTAGAGACTTCAGTGCCATTTGGAAGTTTTGGAAGTAGAAAATGACTGTCACAGGTTGTATTGAAATGGGTTGCCTGTATACAGTATTTACATATCCTTACAGATGTATACTAGCTACAAAGAAGCGTTCAAGGCGTATGGCAACACCCGGGAGTTACAAGAACATGAGTTAACATATTTTCTATTTTGAAAATTAGACCAAATGACCCAGCACAGTTAATTGGAAGCAGGGGTTGGGTGCAAACTGGGAGTTCACAGCAGACCTCAACTCACTCGCAGCCACTTAGGAGAAGGTGTGTTCATTGCCTTCATCTGTGCTGAGATGAGGTCTGTTTTACAGCTTTGCTCTTTTGCTGTTGTCTGTGATTGTTTAGCTGGCTACGTAGCGAGGCAGTCAAATTCTCGTTTTACAGCCATTTACCGAAGTGTTTGTCTATTTTTTTTTTTTTTTGCGATTCGCCATGAGTGTGTGTTTCTGTTATAGAATCAACAAGAGTCAAAGTTAATTTCTTAGCCACTTAAGGCCGCTATATTAGGACCAAAGCTTAATCACCATATTATGATTAAAGATGTTAAAAGTAAGAAACAGGGAGAAACAGAAGCACTGGAGGGGGCTGGTATTTGGTTGTTGGCCGACTTGCTGGCTGGCAGTGAAGCTCGTCTGGTATGGGGGCTGTTTTTGGTGCAGATGCGATTTAACAGGCAGCTCAGTATGCCCGCCATTCTTTAAGAGAACCAAAGCGACACACACACGGGAGATGTAGATGAACGGGTGGGGGCGGGGGTGGGTTGAGGAGGGATCAGACCCAGACGGCTAGCTCACAGACCTCCACAATCTGTTTATCGAATGTTTTTGTTGAAAAGCTCTCTGCAGACGTTATGAAAAAAAATATCTCATGCAATCCTCTCTGGCTGGCCACCACAAAATGACTGCTGGTCCAAGACTCGTACATGCACAGGAGAACACCCACGTAACCAAACACTCTCTTACACACACACATACTCTTGGTATGTGAGAGAACACAATATCGTTCTTGTAAATGGTTAGGCAGGGTGACTTAAAAAAAAAAAAATTTCCCACCATTTTTACATAAAAGTCTATCCATTCAAAGTAAACCATAACAAAAACCCTAGGTTTTGAGAGGGGAGAGGAGCTAATGATGAATCAAAGCCTCCCACAAGTCATTAAACATGAGCAACATCCAAAGTTACAGTGAAAAAGCCTCATCTGGCAGGCCGCGTGACATTTTATATAAAACAGATTTGAACAAAAAGAATCCAAAAACCCACAAAGAAAGAGAACGCAGAACAGAGCTGATATTTTTTTATGATTATTTTTTAGCATTAATGATGAAATAAGGCAGAGTGTGATCCTCTTTGAAAGGGGCACCTCCAGCTCCATCATCATTTTCCTCTGGACAGCCGTCACTTCGCTGAGCGTCATGACATCACGTTTTCTGCATGAGCACACGTTACATGTCTGTCTCTTGGTCATCTAGCTCTGGTAATAGTCACAAGATACCAACAAAATCCACAATTTTCGCACCTTTTCTCGACAAGCTAATCTGAGGAAGGTTTGTGGTTCACCAGAAAGCAGAATCTGGCTCCTCCAAACCAAAATTCAGCACCTTCAGTCTCATAAGGACCCGCGTCTGCTCTCTTATGAAATCAGCAGCACCAGCAAGGTTGAAGGTGCTGTTTGCCTCCACTTCTCCTACAGTGAAGCAATGTACCTCCAGACTGCCAGGCATTTCCTAAACCACGCGCCACAGGGTGATTATAGGTACACCAACTGTGAGGGCTTTGGTGTCACGGGGGGAAATGGAGGCGGAAGCGTCACCTGAGTATTGCGTGTAATGCCATCTTAGGCGAAAACAACAACCAGAGCTCCTTGAACACAGTTTATTTACAAACCACATGCCTCACACTTAAAAAAACCCACCACATATTTTCTCTGATTCATCCAATTCTGACAAACACCGGGCCAGAACCGCGACCGTCGCCATTCCCATCTGTAACCGTGTAACCGCACGGGTGGTCGTCTTTCAACCACAGCCATCCGCTTTTACCAAACTCTCCTCTTGTAAACCCAGCTAACAAATGTTGGAAACTTTTTTTTTTCTTCTTCTTTTTTTTTTACAACATGAGATCCCGGCACTAAGGAGAAAGCAAGGCACAGTACAAATAAATTCAATTTATGCATCTGTGGTTTATTATTCAATCTGTAGTCTAGACACATGAGCATTAACGGATTTTACAGATTTGTAAAGGGGGGGTACCTGTAAGCCTCAAGCAAACTCCTAAAATACACACAAACATGCGCAAACACAACTAAGGTGTCACTGCCAGACAACAGAGGGCTCCATTGATCAGTCTGTTCTATACATACACAAGACAGTCAGGGGGAAAAGGCAGAGGAGGGAGAAAGTGAGCAGTTCTACAGAAGCCAGAGCCTCACTGCTTTTATTGAATCTGAGGGTATGTGTGTGTGTGTGTTTGTGTGTGTGTGTGTGTGTGTGTGTGTGTGTGTGTGTGTGTGTGTGTGTGTGTGTGTGTGTGTGTGTGTGTGTGAAGGGTAGAGGAAATTGAGCGTGCGGGGTTTTATTTAGAGAATCACCTTCTTTTGAATGAGGTAATCCCTCCCTCAGGGACACCCAGGCCGTTACGCCATCCTGGTGTCGGCTCGCTGCCTAATATTTGAGCGTTGGTCACCGTTTTTCAGCAGCTTTGAACAGCCCTCGTATTACCCAATGCTGTGCAAATAAGTCCAGGGGAAACAGTGTGTGGCTGTTCACATATAACGTGTCCATATGTGTGTGTATGTGTGCGTGTGTGTATATAAAAGGTGGCCTCAGCACCTTATGCGTATGCAATGAGGCATTAACATCTGCTGTTTTAGTTGCCACCGGAAGGAAAAGTGCGTTGAAGCTTTTGTTTGCTTCCCTGCTTTTCAGGAAACTATTATACCACAATGAAAGCCCCTATGTTCTTCCACTTCACTGCATGTACTGTAAATAATTATTTTAAAAGTGGAGCCATGATGTACAATGTTTATAGTTGACACATGAAATAGATACGTCACTCACACCATGCAACCACAACTTTGCGCCATGACATGTGAATTTTTTGTATTTATAGATTGGGAATATTCATGGTTTGATCTTTAGGCCAATTAGGATTAAGGATTTAGGATTTAGGATTTATTTACAATAAATCATTATGTTCCAATTCAATTCAATTCAATTTATTTGTATAGCCCAGAATCACAGATCAGATTTCAGTATTGTTTAATTTGAATGATGTATTTACAGTAGTTTCTCAATGAATTGATTCATCTTTGTGGGTCTATGGAATGCTTAAAAATGCCCATCATAAGATTCTTTAATACAAGGTCATCGTCAAATTACTCATTTTGTTTGTTTTGACCCTGTCCAAAAGATTTTTAAATAAGAATCACTCTCAATTTGCCAAAAAACTGTTGAAATTTATCTAGATTCATCAGACGAGAGAGAAAATGAGTCAGATAGTGTGTGTTGGGGCAGTGTCTGCGCATCCAGCCCAGTCATATCAGGTAGCCACTGAAAACACAGGCCTCATCCATCTTCCTTTCTCTCCTTCTCTCTCCTCTGTGCGTAATGGCGATGATTTCCTCTATATCTGCACTGCAGACGACTCGAGCAATGCAGGTGCGCACAAGTATATTTCATGTTTTTCCTCCTTGTCATCCGTCTTGCTCGCTGCAGTCTGTAGAAACTCTGGGATTCTCTTACGACAGAATGACAGATGGCATGCTCTTGGTTTTCAATGTATCTCTGTCCCGATGTTTATGATATAGAGGAAGGCTAGAAGATCATGTGAAAGTGAAAAAAAGTTGCTGGAGAGATGACAAGATTCACTTTCTTTTTAAAAGAGGGGGGGTGTTGGGAGTTGGGTGAGAAGACAGATGAGAAGATGGTCAGAGAGGGAGAGGGTTGAGTTTGTGCCGATGATGGAGTGGTTATGGAGGGGAAATCAAGGGTGTAGATGGAGGAGCGCATGAGGGGTGAAACAAGTCAGAAGGGGTGCGAAGAGAACATAATGCAGAGTGAGGGTTTTTTATTTCTTGATGACTTCATTCAGAGTCATCCGGGACAGAGAGTGGAGCAGTCAAATAGAGGCTGATTAATCATGGCATTCTATACTAGAATCTCATGATTGGACACTTGCACATGTGTTTTTAAAGAGACTCTTTGTTTGCTCTTCGACCCCAAGCAGGAACAGTTCAGGCCAGCAAAAGGTTACATTACATTATCTCAGTCAGACTGGCCCAATGATGCTTTACCTATTCATGCTCTATCACCTCATCATTCTGCAGAGCATTTATGGGCAGGATAAAGTCAATGAAGACAGACTGAAAGTCTGCAAACTATTCAGGCTAACCTTTGACCTGCCAAGAAAACCAGTTACAGTACAGAAAGTTAGTGTCTGCGCAGACAGATGAAGCTTTAAGCCTGACCCACCGCTGCACCTAAACTCAATATGAGCATCTGATTAGGTAATCGAGAGGAAAAAGTAAAACAAATAATCTCATAAAGGGCAATCGGCTTTCACCTTTCCACTGCAATAAATGTTCTGCTTCTCAGTGGAGAGAGACAGGTCAATGAAAGCACAAAAAAAGGAGAAATGAATACAAAGATTTTGAATCAAAGAGAGACTTGGCATTCATAACCTAGGAGGGGATTGAGTGTTAGAGGGCACCAAGCAGCATGATCTCACTTAGGGAAGGAAAAGGGACACCCAGTAATATAATCCCCCAGTAAATCAGAATGATCACTAAATATTGTCTCTCCTGGCTCTCGCAGGTCTCAGCTGGCAAACCCTGCTCCTTTTGTCCCTCTCCGGTTCCCCTTTTTCTCTCCTCCCTAAGCCTACCGCTCTCCGTGATGCTCATTGCTGGTGTGAATACTTTTATTGTGTGCTGCCAAGACCTGACCAAGCAAGGCTTTTTTTTCCCAGCACCAAATCCATGTACTGATACATGCTTAACGGTCTGTTATTTTTATTTTAACAAAACAAAAGGTCTGGAAAGAAGAACAGAAAAGAGCAAAATGGAGTAAAAAAAAAAGGGAGGAAGCGGGCACAGCAAAGGTGACAAGGATCTAAAAAGTATAACAGTTCAACCAAGTTTATCCTTTGTAGCACAGCGGGGTATGCAAAGATACCTCAAAAAATCCAACTAGTTCAACCAAAACTAAACTTTTAAAGGATCTGAGAACTGTAGCTCGACTGAAATCGAACAACTAAAAGTTGGACTAGCACACCCACACAAATTGAGTCTCTACACAGGCTGGTCAGACCGGAGCTTGACCAGGTCGTAGAAGTCCAAACAGTTTTTAAGACATAAACAGAATAACTCAATCCAGAAGTAGATAACTTGGTTAGTAGAGAAAACATAGAAATATGGGTTGCACATATTCAGCATATTCAGCAATTGTGCAATACTAGCAAGCTAAAGAGAGTATAACGCCACCTATTTTGACTTCAATAAACCCATAAATGATTTACCTCTCATGCATGAATACTAGAACAAGTGTAATTAGAGTAGATGGTCTAATCAAGCTATAAAAATAGCTTGGCTTATCTTAACTTACCAAAAGCAGCTTCTTATTTTCAGCTGAAAACTGTGGATTTTGCTAACATGTTTTAAAGAACTGTTATACCGGCCTAAAGATGCATATGTGTTAAAGTCTGAGGCTAAAGCTAGCATGCCACAGATGAAACATTAGCTTCCTCACCAGATGTAGAGCCATGTATAAGCATCATTGTTGTTGTATTTCATGATTGAGCTAGTTAGCATTAGTATTATTATTATTATTATTATTAGTACAGTGTTTTCATGGAAATGTGATTAATATGGTAATCATTCTAAAACAGTTCTTGGATAATTATGTAGGATGAGGAATAACCAATAAGTTGAGGAAAAGTGACACTATATGACATGAGTTCTGTTGGAATTGTGCTCACTTCACTAAACTGAAGCACTGGATAAACTTAGCATCTTGGTAAAAGTGTTCAGCTAAATGGACGTCACTATCCAGGTCATGACTTAACCTTCACTCTTCTCCAGTGTCACAATCTTCAATGGGCACATTATATTGTATCCACATCCTGAGTTAACTAACTGATGTTGATGTATCTCTATATTAGGGGGCTCATAAGATAGGTACTAAATTTATAGCTATAAATCCTTAATGATGTTTTGCGCCCAGATAGTTTGGTTTCATTTATTGTCTTTACACCTTACACCTTTATTAGAAGAGCACACAATGGAGAGACTGGAAAGGGGTAGGCAGAAAGATAGGAAATGACAAATAAGAAAGGTATGCAGGATTCTAACTTGGTAGCCTCTACATATGAGGCAGATGTTCTACCTGCTCCACTCATCACCCCTGATAGGTTTTTGTCTTGTCTTTATCTTAAGATGAGATGAATTACAGTTTAGCTATGTAAGGCTACATGCTTCCCCAAAGTAACTCCTGAATTATCATAGACTAACTTTACTGGTCCCCAGAAGGAGAGAAGGTGACGCATACCTAGCAGAGTTCTTTTTTTATAGCGTGTTTCTACAGCTGGACATCTGTAGTTAACCTCCAGGCTACTAATTGATGATAATGTAGGCCATTAGCCCTCATATCTATTGGTCCTGATAACAACTAGTGATAGCCATTTAATGGGCTGATAACATCCACTGTTCAGCCTGGGCATGGAGCAGATAAACACACTGTTTTATCTATGCCTTGCATTTTTTTGTTTTGTTTAGCACACAGTGCAAAGGAAAATGTGCTCCAAACTCAGTAGTGCCTTAATGCAATGTAAAAAAATATACTATTCAACATTATAATAAAAGGAACTTTGTGCAAAGTCTAATTGAAAATACATCTTGGAAATTTGCACATTTCATTTCAGTGTATATAATATAACAGCTGTATTCAGAGTGAGGACACATCATCTATTGCACGCCTGTCTGTCCTGGATCCTCCTCTGTTTCTCTTCTTGAGGTTTCTTCCTCTTTTTTCCCCATGTTGAAAAGGTTTTTCAGGGAGTTTTTCCTTGTATGATTGGGCTAAACAAATAAAAATGACTTGGCTTGACTTGACATGTAAGAATGTGGAGAAATCCTAACTTTACATGCCATTTTATGGTTGTTAAGCTATGACTGGCTTGCTGGTCTGTTGGGCAGCACAGGGCTGATGTGTTGGACCAGGGGATCGGACACGGCCCTCTGTAGGGCCCTGATGTACTGGGCAGGGCTCAGTCTGCATTAAGTCTTCTGTCCATGTGCCATGTCTCCCTAAGTAGGTGTTACCTTGTTTCCCTGCTTTGGTGGGTGGCTTTGCTTTTTTTTTGCCAGTGTGTCTCTGAAATGTGAAGCAGACGCACAGGCCAGAAAATACACAGGCTTACAAAAAAATATGAGACAAAAGAAAAAAAAAAGCTCGAAATAAGAATCGTAATTTTCCATGTAAAGAGGTTTGCAGTGAGCCCTTTGCTTGGTTATTTCCTGAACTAGTGTGTCAGAGCGCTCAGCGGTGACAGTTCGCAGTTGGCTGTGGCGAGGAGTCAAGCCCATGTGGAGAGGGAGCGCACAGGTCTATTTAAGAATCAGCGCTCTGAAGGTGAGAAATGTTCTAGGGCACTGCACTAAAGGGGGCTAAACCTGGAACAATAACACACCATCAATTGTTCCATTATTTCGCTGCCAGGACTGGAAAATTTCCCAAGCTGCACATAGCTGAGGATAACTTCCAGTGGGGAAAAAACCCAAAAGAAAATGTCCTCTAGTGGTCTGTTTCTACCAAAGGATTCCACAGTCTGACGCTGCATTAAAGTACTAAACCAATAGAGATCACATTGTCAGAAAGCTACCACTGGGGTGGTGATGGAGCGGGATGGAAACTCGCATCGAGGGATGCAGTGAGGAGGAGGAAAGAGAGTGAAAGCGCCTCATGACATGAATGACTATTGAACTGAAGCAACAGGAGGGGAGAAGAGAGAAAGAAAGGGAGTGAAAACATGAAGCCAAAATAGACACATGAAGTCATAATGACTGGCATAGTAATAATTTTAAAAAGTAGAATCTTTTCAATGATGCACGTAGGGACGTGACATGAAATAAATTCAGAATAGTTAAAAAACCACAGACACACTAAGAAAAAAAAATCAATTATGTACAAACTGGACAGAGGACAGGAAGGAAAGAGAGCAGAAAGTAAGAGCTTTAGCTCCTGATCTCCCTGTTGACCCACTTCATATGTGTGCCCCACCAATCATCTCACAGCTTCTGCTGGCGGCTGAAACGGCTTCACACATATACGCACACGTCATGCGTGCACACACACACACACACACACACACACACACACACACACACACACACACACACACACACAGAAGAAATCAGAGGTTGGAAGCTTATTTTTTCTGTCTGAAACGGAGAGGAGGGGGAAAAAAAAGAGAGCTAGAAAGGAAAATTTAATAAGGGGCAGGAAATCTTGGCCAAATCCCCCTGAAGGAGCTGAAATGCCTCCATGCTGGAGGCTACTGGACTGCAGACTGACTGGGCTCTATCTGAATGGACTTCTCTGGCACAGGCATCAGGGGCAGACAACCAAAGAAGCAGACAGGGAGGGAGACATCCCACTGGTTTTGGAGGGATGTTTCCATACGGGATATCTCAGAAACAATTAGTAAATGCATCACATCAGCTGAGTGATTTGTGACGTGCACATCTCCACTTTCACATCCATAAGCTCTTCAACTCTTCACTTCTTAATTGCAATGACACAACTGTAATTGAACCTACACTTTTTTTTGAAATATATTCTAATATCTGATGCGAATACCTGAGTTTCAGCACTTATACCTATATAAACAAATTATGTATTTTCAGCCTTTTTTTTCTTTTGATTGAGCAGTGTTAGATGACTTATTGCAAAAAGAAATAAATTGCCAAAGTTATGATTTAAATTGCTGTTGAATATCTGTTTAGTGGCTATATAGTCAATATTTTCAGAATAATAATGATACAAGAGAAACAAAAGCAGCCCAGGGTGTGGGCATTTTTAAACACAGGAAATAATTTTCTTTTTATTTCCTTATGGTTAAGCTCTTTTAAATCAAATTTAGGAATTTTATTATATCATTTACAATGTTCTTTTTTAGGATTTTAAAACAAATCATTAGTTTATAACAGGAACTTATATTTTATGCGCTATTTTCTTTAAAGTTTTTTTACATTAGTGTTTTAGTTTGAGTTAATTTGAGTTTCATTATTCCCAGTTCTTACTGTTAATTGTTTGTTTTCATGTAAAGCACACTAAGTTTCCCCTGAGTATCAAATGCACTGAATAAAGCTGATTTTTCTCTGCTTTTGAGAACAACAAGCCATTTACAAGACGATTCATGATATGAAATGGTTTCCTCAAGATTCTCCCCAGTCCATTGGGACGTCAGAGAGTGAATGGAACGTGACCGGCACCACATGTCTTATGCTCAAGTTTGATTCTTTTATGTCTGTGATAAAACCAATAATAATATAAAGCCCGAAACTCAGATTAAGACAACACAAGCTCCTCTTGACAGTCTATATAGTAATAGGGATTGAACTGAATTACAAAGAAATCCATTACTGTTACTGGGCGACTTAGAGTAACACGGGGCCATCGAAGTGAGTATGAAGTGTGCTTCTTGTGCTTCAGCGTCTTTATAACACCAAATAACACTGACTCTTCTCTCCTATTCCGAAAGTTAAAGAAAACTTGCTGAATTCTATCTTTACCCTTTCTCTGATTGATTTGAATCCCAGTTGAAGACTATTAACGGTTCATTGGCTTCCAGTTGATTGATCACCCACCTAAAAACGACTGACTTCAGCTGGTTGCTTCAGTCTTTAAACTTTTCCAGCAGAAAAGAACACACACACACACACACACAGACACACACACAAACATGCACACGCACACACGTGCATGCAGACCACACGCGTACTGTGCATAGTCCCCTCTGAATGCGGTCCTTGATGAAGCCCACCCCACCCATCAGGATCAATGCAAGTCTTTATTAGCTGCTGGCTAAGAGCACTGGCTGTGTAAGACGACCCCGCCAGTTCTGGCCTCACACCTCCCGAAATACCACTAGGCTGTATAAACACAGCTCTGTATGTGTGTGTGTGTGTGAACGTGTGCATGTGTGTGTGCAAGATTCTGCATGAACCTGTAAGATCCAGAGGAAAAAAAAGAAAAGATTTAGGCAGGAGTTGAAAACTATACGTGTCAGATGTAGAACCAGAGGATACATAAAGGATTAAAGTACAGGACAGGGAGACGTTTTTTTTTAGAGGGTTGTTGAAACAATAGCGTAGTGTCAGTAGAGCGAGCATGTGGTAAGTGTGACTCGAACCATGGCTGCATTTGCACAGTCATAACCAGGCTGCTTTTTTTCCAGTATTATGAAACATAAAAGAAAGTATTTGGCCTCTGACGTGCACCCGCGGGGCCATGTAAAAACTCGGAGAGTACAGGGCGATACGTACCGCCAGAGAAGTGGACTGCGGGGCTCACGCCAGGCCTCACAAAAAGGTTAAAGAAGCCACCAGAGAGCAGCACAGGGCAGACCAGACGGTTTGCTCTGGGAACGTGTCAGACACTTGGGGGGGGTTAAAGAAGTAGAGATCTGGGATCATGCCCGGTCATATTTCACACTATTTCGCATTATTGGATATCTGATGTGGTTTGGTATTTCACACTGAGATACGGTCTCAAGTAAATGTGCAAAGCGGTACACACTGTACTGTCCATTACACGTTTGAATAGTGTCGTTTTTTCCCTCGAACTCCCTCAAGCATGCGTCGAATTAAACTATGATTCACACTTTAAAACACAAACATGCCACTTGTTGGGGTGGTCCAACCTGAATCCAAACAGGCTATTTGTAATTGTCAGACCCTTAAGCAAATTAGTTCTTAAGGATTTATTACACTGATGGACTGCCAAACTGCTTCGGAGGTTGGAAAGGCACGAATGACTGTGTGAGAGCTTTCTTGTCACTCTTCATACATGTTGTGTAAGAGCTGCTGCAGAAATTTCAGTCCTGGTAGATTTTTAATACTCGCTCAGCTTCCAGCAGAAAAATGTAAATCAGCTTTCTGCAATCACATGCGATTTTTCCCAGCATTAGAATGACATGCATGTCAACTTTTGATGTCATGTAATGTTATAGCTGATAGTGGATTTTGCCATTTCAGATTTTTAGATCCAGAGTTTATGATTTTGGTTTGTGTTTAAAGTACAATTTACTTTTAATCAAGGATCCAGAATGAATCTCTGAATACATATTAAATTTTCAAATTCACATAATTTTACATAGGATGACTGTATAACTGTGAACGTTCAATGTATTACTACTGGGTGGTAAGTAAATGATTCACACTTCTACATCTTGAAAAGATGCAATTACAATGTTCATCACATGAAATATCAAGAAATATATATATAAATAATAAGATCATTACTACACGTACTACAAGAATAAGTAATAACTAAACAGAGGCTCTCACTGTTGGAACTAAATCAGTTCTGATGAAGACAAAGAAATGTCAACAGTAGCAATCTCACAGAGGTAATAAAGACATTTCTTTAAGGAAGAACACTGTGTCCTTCAAACCAATTAATTAGAAACAGGTTGAGGTGTAAACCTGGAAACTTTTGAGCAAAAACTTAAAACGCCTGGCTTGCTAAACCGGCAACAGCCAGCATTTTCATACCATGAAATCATATTTGGATTATTTATAGTCTTTAGTGAAAACATGGCTGAGGGAAGACAAATTGGGTGTGCTGTTTGCTAATTTGCTCATGGTCCAGCACAGTTTCTGCAGATGCGTTTCATGAATTATCGAGCAAGGCCGTTAGACCAGAGACATGCAGCTTTTTTTTTTTTGCCAGGAACGCTGTCTTGTTTCAATAATCACACCGTGCACACTGAAGTGGAGGAAGCTAAATGTGGAGGAAGCGAAATTGAAGGAGACCTTGCAGATCCGCTGCGAGCGTTGCCAAGGTGACCTGAAAACGACGAACATAACGGCCGCAATGTAACAAAAAAAATCACTGGCATCACGGCTCACATTTGGAAAACACAGGCATTTATGACATCTCTTTGAGATGAGCTCACGACAGCAAACAAAAGCAGAGAAGCTGGACTGGGGAGTATGGGAGGTGAGACGAGCTAGTGGAGTAAATCAAGGAGAGGAAGGGTAAATCATTCTGAGCTTGGAGCTGGACAGACAACGTGTGCCTGGTAGATGCAGGGGTTAACTCAATATCTCCTCCCTGAAAGCTAACGTGCTGATGGGAAGTCGGATGTCCTCTTCTCCTTAATCATTTCTTTCCTGACACCAGTTTCTCCCTCTGACCTTCCTCCTGTGCTGTCAGCACCCCTCCACTCTCCTGACACTAATAGTGATGGTGGTGACTCCCCGTTCAGTTCCCTTTTGTGTGATTGATTTCATCAAGGCTCCTTCGTCTATTAAAACCAGATCCCCCCCTCCTTTATCTTCATGGTCTAGTCATCAGGAGGCAATCAGAGACACACAATGGAATGCCTCAGTTGCTATGAGACAAGATATAACAGCGGAGATCAAAAGCAGCGTCTGGGTCGGTTTAGGGATACCTGCTCGCTGCATAACAATCCAGCAAATTGACCTAACTTTGAATATGACTTTCCAAAATGTTTGTATTCTTTCCACACTTTATAGTTATGGTGTATTCTGATTAAATGTAATGAAAAAGCAATTATATACACATCTGTTTGCTGTAAACATGCAAAACAGGTCAAATGTATCGCTAATGAGCTGTAAAAATGTCTGGTCCACTCCCCAGAGCGTCCAGTTTGACTGCTGGGGGGGGTGGAGGAAAATAAATAAATAAACGAACAACCATTTAATGACAAGAAACATTCCGATAATTGTGTAGTGTTGAATGAGCTCCATTTCCCTGTTCACCTGCCTCACGGAATTCCTGCAGCACTGCCAAAGAGCCAGTAAAAGGCATATTCAACCTCCTCCGTGTGGCTAGACTCAATAATAACCTCCTCATTATGTGTTGTGCAGAGCAAATGGTTGGAATTAAGTGAAAAGAAGGAAACGCTGAAGACATATTTATGCGCTTGAATAATGGGATCGGTGCTTGGTACTTTAATCAGATCATGTCACCCTATCTAGCATGACAGAGCACCGTTTGCACAGTTATGATAAGAGCGAGGTGGACTACATCAGTCCGCTTGCATCTAATGGTTCATTAAGGGCTCATTCTTGAGATCAGATATGCATTTATCGCTGACCCTGGCAGCCAGGAGGAGAGGACATTCTTGAGAGTCTGGAGTTAGTTTAGATTGATGGGCCCTCGCTTAGCTAATCACCAGACCAAAGGAGGGCTAAAGCAGCTTCTTTGTCTCTGCTTGGCAGCTGGAGGGATGGGAGGATTGGTGGGAGGAATATGAGAGTTAGAGGGGAATAAAACTTACACCACAGACATGCGAATGAGACACATCCTTGGACACTAGCGGAGCGGTGGGGGAGGACGGCGAGGAGCTGCGAAGCAGCGGAGGCCAGGATCCTTAAACAGAGCCTATCCAGGGCAAATAAATCAAAACAGACGCAGAGTCTGGTCCTGTTGTCTTCACAGGCTGCACAAGGTGCACATGTTCTTCAAAAAATAGTTCAGACCTTTCAAAAATCTGAGTGATGAAGCTGTTCTGTCTGAACTTTACAAGTGTTCTCATTTAAAGCAGCTATAGTCAATATTTCCATATTAACATGGCTAGCTGTATGTGAACAGGGTAGCTCAAGAATTCTCACGCAATGCCGCAGTCCCCCTCAGCTTTATGGAGATTTATGGCATCTTCCAGTACACTGTTTTGGTTTCCGGCCCATATAGTTATTGTTGTAAAGATGTTTCAAAAGTTGAATGTATAGGAGCTGCCCAGCCCAAAACAGCAGCATTTAGCAGCTATAGAGAAAGATATTTCCTCCTTGAGCTGGTGGAGACCAAAAAACAGAGCTAAAAGAAGCAAGGAGTGAAATGAATGCAAAAAGGAGATTAAATAATGTAGTTATATTCATGAGGTGAGCAGAAACAAAATGAAGGCTACTGAAATTCATGGTTATGAGAATTTGTTGACATTGTTTTATTCCATGACTAAATTAAAGAATCGACTGGAAAAAAAAAATTGTGACTTTAATTATATAATTTTCATGTAAGTGACTAAAATTAATGCTTGTACTGCACTTTTTCTTTCTTTTTCTTTTTCTAAATTTTAAACGTATCAACAGACTTCAGTAAAATCCATTACAGGGTCATGAAACTGAGACGACTAGGCTTAAAACGTTGACTACAATTGGACTAAATTTAAGTTGAGTTCCGTTGACTAATTTTGAACTGAAATACAACTTAACAGAAAGTCCAAAAAATCATTTGCCATAAGTTTTAGAAGTCCCCAAAACTTAATTACATTCATTCCTAAGCACAAGAAGCCTACTGTGCAGTATGACATAAACATGTTTAATATGGAACATTAATAAAGAAAGAGTAAAAGGTACACCTTCATGAAGTTAGAATCAGACCTTCCAGTGAAATAAACCTGGTGGGAGTCTTCGTGGTGTCGGTACTCCAAACACGCCTGAATGATCCACCCACCAAAAATAAGTAATGACAGGGATGGAGGGTGGGTTTGAGTGAGTGGGTGTTGAGCGGTCCTTTCATGGAGCTTGTTTGGAAGTCGTTAGTTGGCGGATAAGTGCAAAATGTGGCGCTGGCTAGGAAGATGCTTCCGAGTGCACATGCGTGTGGCGTCAGATCATGGACAACAAAATGTGTAATTTCCAACGGAATACACCCTTGTTAATGATCTGGCAACTTTTACACACAGCAGACTTTATGTTCTTGTCATGTCTCGTCGTAAATGTTAAGTTGTCACTCGTGTTGTCTTGTCCTGCACTTCCTGTCTTATTGTGAAATGACTCTTCCCCCTTGTGTCAGGCACCTTTGCTTCCTGCCCTTGTGTGTTTCCCGCCACAGTGATTGCCTTCCCCTGCCCTGATTGTTTCCACCTGTGCCCTGTTACCTCTCCTATATATTGTCTGTGTCTCCCCTTGTCCTGTGCCAGTTCGTCACGTCCCATGTGTCAGAGCCAGCGCCCAGCCCCAAGTACTACCAGGTTTTGTTCTCGTATGCTCAAGTTCCCAGTCTTGTTTTGTCGGCCTTTGCCTCGTTATTTCTCCTAGTCCCGTGTTCCTCGTTAAGAGTGATTTTTTGTTTGTTCCTCGTGAGAGTGATTTTTTGTTTATTCCTCGTAAGAGTGAATTTTTGTTTATTCCTCGTAAGAGTGATTTTTTGTTCTCCTCGCAAGAGTGATTTTTTGTTTTCCTCATGTTGAGTGAATCTTTTGTACAGTACCATAATAAAGACTTTTTCTTTTGATCGATCCGTGAAGAGTCGTGCATTTGGGTTCAGCCTCCGGCCCCGCCCCGTGTCAGTTCTGTTAAACACCTTATAATTAACAGCTAGAGAAGATAACTCAGCTAGAGAAGATAACTCAGTCGGTTTCTTCTGCGATTTATCGGATGCGGGCTGCTTAATAGAGGTCTTTCTAGTCCATTTGATATAAAAGTCATTGATGGAGACCTACATGGCAGACAGGTTTAAAAGTGTGCACATTTTAGGTGTTAGGGTGGAATATCTCATCTGTAGTCTCTTGCAGGGTTTTGCTTGGTTTAGGAACTGAGCAAAGTCAGACTGACGTCCAACAACTGACACAGCAGCTTGACCAGAGAGATAGCAGAGATGGAGAGAGAGAGAGCATGAGAAAGGACAGAGAGAGGGAAATCTGCTGGAGTTCTTAAGGATGACACAGAGTAGTCCACTGCGGGAAACCACAGCTCCTTCACTCACTGTGGTCTGAGAACATAAAAAGCGCTGCACCAACGTTTGATCTGCCGATTTGAATACGTCTCACAGCTTCATAAAAAAATAACACGGCTTTGGAAACCATATTCCTCAATTATCGCCCCCTCCCAACACCACCACCTCTTTCTACCTCTCTCCCTTCTTCCCTCCATTCCTCCCACATTAGCAATTCCGCCTTTGATATCAAAGCGGGACGAAGATTAAAGTCTGAGTAAGGAGAAGAGTTGTGTGGTATGGGGCAGGCCGGCACTTTGCCACAGCTTTAGAAGGCACTTGATCCACAGAGTTATTCGCCCTTTGTCTGCCAACTGGGAGCTCCATGCTAGTGGCTGGAGACGGCTGGGAAAATGAAGGAAGGCTTTTGTTTCCTCCCATCTGAGCTGACATACATCTTTGCAGATACACAACGTGAGAGCATTACATTAGTTTTTCAACTCCCATTATCCATTTGCACCTCTGTATCTCTGGAAGGATTTAAAAGTCTGCATCTGGGTGGAAGGTGACCCTGTAGCACTGTATAAGCAAGCAATGGCTTAGCTTCCCTTTGAAAATTTTGCCTGCTTTCCATCTTTACATTTGTCAAGCGCCATCTGCCAATCTGCAAATCACTCAGACGGCACCCAACCATCGTGCCCCGCTTGCTTCCTACTGAGCAGCCACTGTGACCCATCGTGACCTAGGAAATGTCACCAATTATGAAGCAGTCAGAAAGGTCAGAGGGTCAAATCCCATGTCAGTCACTTTCCAGGATCACGTTTATTACCCTTGTCACTCTTCATCAGTCTATTATATAGTATATAGTCCATTACCACAGAGAGAACAAGGACAGTAAATACTATTTGATGTTTATCTCTGTGACATTTTCCATTTTTGGAGTTGCATAAAGTCAATCTAAACCAATTGACAATTAATAAATAATCTTCTGTAAACGATACATTCAGTGTCTAAATATATATAGATTGTACTAGATTGAAAGGTAGTGCCATTTGAGTGAGTGTCTGAGGGATCACAATAAATGTGGAGCTCATTTAGTGTGTATGGTATGTTTTCAGTAGCCACATACTAATTGGAAACAAATGGGAATTTTAAAAGTTGGCACAAAAAACACTATTTCTTAAATCAGAAACCACAAACAACTATTTACCTTAATGATTGTCTAGGAATCCAGTTAAAAAAATGCTATAAAGTTTTATTTCTTTGCACACTGAGCAAATGTTTAGGTTTTAGTTTAACTGGGTGGTGAAAAAATGGTTAAAGAAAATCCATGCAGAAACAGAAATCATCTTGGCAAAGTACAAACCCTGGTACATAATATCTGTTTTAAATTTCATGAAAATCCATGTTGAGATATTTTAAATAGTTGAGTCTGTCAAGAAGCTTGATTAACTTAGAAAAACTGCTGATTCTAGACCCAATCTACAAGCATGGCATGAAAAGCAAGAGACTATCTAACATCACTGGCTTCTAAAGAAGGTTCTTGAGAATAGACAAAATTTCATCTCAATCTCAATCTTACCCAATTGCCAGCTATTTAGAAGAAACTGTTAGTAATAATCACAAGACATGCCGATTCTGAACTGCAAAAGACCTCGCAGAACAACCCGGGAACATTGTCATTTGTGATAACCATTGCTATAGCTGACTTCAAAGCGAGAACTGGGGAGCAACAGGGGGAGCGTTTGCATCAGTGGAAAACCTCAACCAATCCTCTAATGACACCAGGACCATTTCCATACCACATTCTGGCTTCCTATCCTCAATGACCTCATAAAACCTTTGGAGGGATATCGCTGTTGTCGGATGAAAACAAAAACGAAAGGGGGAAGAAAAAACAAGTTAGTTGCTGTGAGAGCCATGCATTTCTGGCTGTAGCAAAAGGTTTTGAAAAACCTTGAGTTCACATGTTGTCCGAGCCAAAAAAGGACATTGAACTCATCATTCTGAGTTAAAATATGATAATTTTCACTAGTATACTAAGGAGGTGGAACAATGATCGCGTTGACAAAGCCAGTAGGGTTTTCCAAAAGATAAACCACATGTAGAGTGCTATTTTTAACGAATCAGAACATTAAGCAGCTATGAAATAGCAAAAGCATGCATACATATTGTGTTCCCTTCCGAGAGACCCTGCGAGTACATGTGTCTATGAGAAACAGCAAGAGAGGAGGAGACGGGGTTCAGGCAGAGACTCTGCTAGAGCAATTATCTTGTTCTTCAAACCTACCGTTTAATGGAAATCCGAGGCCTCGGCCAAGCTACACGCCTGTCTTTAGGTATGAACCTCCGAACCCGTCCACGCCCCCTTCTCTCCCTCTCCCATTCCACCAAATATTTTCATAGGACATCTGATTTCAGTGGCTCACTATTAGTTCCACAGGTGTGGAGAGACAAACTCCATTAAAACACCCAGTGACATTCCACCTCTGCACTTGCCATGGGACTAATACGTATCATACTTTATCTTCATCTGTCTTATTATACAATTCATAATTCATAATGTCTTTTCAATACCTGTCCACCCTGTCATTCCCCCGAACATTAATCAGTCACCAGATTTCAAAATTATATCAATTTAATAGTCAACACGCTTGACTTCCCTGCTCATGAACACGTGTCTCTGTGTGTGAGTCTTATGTGTTTATTGCTACAGTAGCTGGAAATATGCAACCAGTCCTTCTCAACTGTGAGCTGTTGTTTTCTTAATCCCCTCTGAGGTCACTGTACCGCTTCCATTTGAACTGGCACGGGATGCAAACTGCACCCAGATGGAGGGTTTCTGCCATTGTTTTCCAGTTGAGCAATACCATGTAAAGTGGGCAACGGTAAAGGGGGTGAGAAAGCCTGTGTGAGCGCCACCGGTAACATGTGAAAAAAACTGCAGACAATGGCGACAGATTGCATGTCTTGTGTTTCCCCTTTTTAATCTCCTCTCCTCTTTCTCATCGAAAACAAAAACATGTTTCCCCCCGTTTTCCCCTCGAAAATTTAAAAAAAAAGTATGCGTGAATGGAGGACATCGAACAGAGATATGACAGCCCGTCCAGAACCAGAGAAATGGCTGCCAGCCATCTGCAATTGACCCCAAAATGACTTACAGCGCTGTGTATGTAAATTGCCCGCAAACCTCTCTTTCCTTTCAAATCACTCATCTGGTGCTGAGAAAGCATAACCCCGGGCCATCTGATGCATCTCTTTAGTGTGACTCTGTATGGTTTGGAAGCCAGCATGTTTACTTAGGTTTTGAGAGGTAGGAGTGAAAAGCCCACACCACTCTTCATGTGTGTATGAGGATGTCTTTTTTTTCCTTCCTGAGCAAAGCAAAACAACATTGACTCATGCTCGAAACCATAAGTTCAAGAAAGCTTTACATGTTTTTGGAGACGGAGGTGGTGCATGTTGATGGTGAGGTTTGCAGTAGGCAGGTACAAAGGAGAACAAGCTAGTGTGTGTTCTGTAAATCAGAGTTAATGGCTTTTGAATGGTCTGTAAAAAAGTTCTGAAGGACTGAGGACTTGGTATGTGTATGGCTGTGTGTACACATGTGTGCATGTAGGTGTGTGTCTGTGTATACAGAGCTGTGTGAGTGTAAAAGTGTAAATGGAGAAGAAGTATATATATATATATATATATATATATATATATATATATATATATATATATATATATATGTATGTGTGTGTGTGCGTGTGTGTGTGTGTGTGTGAGAAAAAAGACCTTGTTGCAATTTTTGGTTGACATTTTTGCTGCTAATCCAATGCAAAATAGATAACCTGAATATCAGATAATTGATCAATATCAAAACTTATTTCAAATGAATAAATAATAGAAACCAAACTGTTATTGAGAAAAATGTTGGATATGGGGAAAATTTTGCAATTAGCAGAAATGTTGTAAAAGGCAGAAGTACTGCTATATTGTGATATACGTATCAACAATGTATTAATATATTGATACATGGAAAATTTGTCTAAACCTAGCTCATAGCAATAAAATATTGATTGCAGTGAAGTTGTTCATTTTAGAACACAGGACCGAGATTTTGAGATTGAACTTAATTCTTTTTTCAACACAGGACACAAAGGATTGAGGTCTGCACATCGTTAAGCTCCCAACAAATAATCATGTTCTCTTTTTTATTTATTGGGAGCTTAACAGTGTGCAGACCTGACTCCTTTTGTATCCTACAATGAAAAATTTAAGTTCAACATCAACCTCTTTTTTTTTTTACAATCATGGTCCTCATTAGTCTGGACAATCCACAGACCTTGCTAAGAACAGTTTTTATTGGAACAACTTTACGCTGAGGAAATAGTCTGTATGAAAACTCCTGATGGGAACAGGAAGAGGTGGGACAAAGCCATTGTTTTGTTTTGTCTCAAGTCTTGGCCATGAAGCCACGGCACAAGACCAGTCAAGTCACAATATGATTTACCCCACACTTAATTATATTACTATTTTTTTATTATATCATCAAACATGATCCTTCCAATTTCAAAGTCACGTAACAACGGTTAGTCTAAATTCAAAGTATAATTGCACGTTTTTTTAACTAGATTCTTGAGCTCAAGTCTGACTTGAGTAAACACCTAAAATTTCCTGTGTTGAGCCATTTCAAAGTATTTAAAACTCTGAATTAATTTTCTGACGTACATCGTAACACCAGGTGAATAAAACCAAAACTCTACTACTGTAGATGCCTTTACACGTAAATGTAAGGTTGAGGTTTTTCATGCTTTAAGTGGTGGATAAAAACAAGAGTTGGAAGATAAAAAGGCTGAAGACACAAAAAAGGACACAAGCCATGAAGCTTATCCATCATCTCATCCCTGCTCCATATTTACACCCGCTGGGCTATGCAAACACTGGTCAGGATTGTGCGGTATGAGAGAGATGTGTTTAGACGGCTTTTCACAGCCCCTCAGTTGAGAGCAGTGCAAATAAATAATGTCGAAATAACAGTCGTCGGAATGCAATGCCGCATATGCGTTTGTTGAGCTTGGAGGAAGATTTAAGGTTGAGAGGCAGACAGATAACCGCCCTCTCCCACCTTCCTGTTTGCAAATGGGCGTCTGGTTTGTCAGATTGTTGTCCGACAACAGTAGCATATATAGTTGGTGGGTGCACCACACAGGTCAATCATGAAATGTCACATGGTTACATGTTTCCCAACTTTGGGAACATCCAATGTTGAACTTCCAGAAATTGCCTTAAGAAGTATTACCATTGGGAAATATCCAATGTTTAGCTTCGGTGAAAGAACCAATCTGGTTACTGATAGGATTGGCAGGAACATAAAACCCTTGGCATATTCCCACTATCACTAAATCATTTCTCCAGACACAGTGAACTTGCCTTCCTCTCTCTTTCTCTCATCTGTCCCTCTCAGACAAAAGCAGGGAAAGGAGAGCGATGTGAAAAAAAAGAAAACATCCAAAGTGCAGACTTAAAAACAAACACTGTCTGACTCACTTTTCATGCAATCTCCTTTATGCTGCTACTTCCCCCTGACACACACGCACACGCACACGCACACACACACACACACACACACACACACACACACACACACACAAACACAAACACAAACACACACACACACACCACCACCACCACTACCTCAGCCCATGCCTGTGCCCAGGCCATAACTTTCTCTGGCTCCGTCTCCAAAACAGAAAACCTATTAGAATGGCTGTGGTTTTCATGTTGGAACAGCTTAAATGGCCCTTATAATGCAACTTGAGTGATGGGTGCTGGTGTCTGTCCCTCTGCACACATGCACACGCTCATGCACAAGCACCTTGCTGGACCCGGACCCCGTTTCCATCAGCCAATTTTCTTTCACCCACCTACCCAGCCTTCCAAGCCCACATCTCTCACAGTGGTCAAACTCATTTTCGCTTGTGTGCGTACACCACTGCCCACCTCCCTACTCCCCAACCATTTTCTCCAGCCACACCACAGGAGGAAGAGAGAAAAAAAACACAATTACCCTCTCATACTCATAAGGTAATGGCTGCAATTTGCTTATCACGCAAACACAGATGTGTAAATAAATCTAGAGTCTAGACTGATAGTGGACATAAAAACCCTAATATCTGGATAAGAAAGTAGGTTCCCCAAAGCATTATATCCAAACAGAGCAAATATGTTTGTGTGTGTGTATATATGTGTTCTGCTGGTCCCCAAAACAGTTCCCCAGTCTATTCCTTGCCAATCTTAAATTTCAGTAGGCCTACCCATCCCTACTCCTGTACATTGGATGATTTTTCACAGCTAACAGACATCTCCTCCCATTACTTTGTCTTCCTGTCTGTGCCGTCACTGTCTCTGTGTTACTGTTTGAGCTGCGAGCACTCCTCTCTCGTTACACAAAAAAAAAGAAATGCACTGAAATTGATTACAGATACATTCCAGACGCCCTCTACGGAATGAATGATAGACCAATACAGAATGAACAGAGAGAGGGAAGAGACAGGGAGGACATAGGATAAAAGTGCATCCAAGGTTACACGCCTTCCCCAGAGCTTCGAGTAAATAGAAGAAAGAGAGGAGACACAAAGATTAAATCTCTGCACAAGTAATTGGGAATGTTTGCACTTTTGTAGACGATCTCCAAAATGCAAAAGGACACAAGAGAAAATCTGCAGACAGAAGGCTGTGAATGTGCCATTGTGTCTGGCAGGGCTCTGAGAACTATTTGGTGAATTTTTTTGTGGACCCCGATGGCATTACAGTGACCCCACCGTCACCGCCACCCCCTCCCTCCTCTTCCCTCTCCATAATCGTATTGAGAACAGTGCAATAGGTAGGGACGATGGCGGGTGGGTTGTCACATGGAGCGGATTAGCAGATTAATCGATGCAGGCTCCGTGTGGCGCATTCCTTAATGTTGTTCACCCAGTTTGTTTGATATGCATCACTGATCAAGAAAGCAGCAAAAAAAAACAGCTTTAATTTTTTTAGGTCCTTTGCACAGTGTGTACTGTGCAAGGGACATAGCATCAAATTTTATCCTGTACCACATTAATGTCAATCGGCCCCTTATCGATCCAACATGGACTAGATCAGGGGTGGGTCCTGAGTCTTGGTCCTGGAGGGCCAGTGTGGGTGCAGTTTTTTGTTCCAACCAAGCAGTAACAAAGTAATTCTTTTGGTAACTGTCAGACTAAACCATTTTGTGCCTCCAAGAGTGGGTCTCTCCAGAATATTCAATACTGTGGCAACTTCATTCTCTTGTGATATCAATATGCATGACACAATGTTATAATAGTGGCAATTAAAAGGAGGGCCTAATTCATTCATTTCCACTAACATGCCCATTCTACTGGTGCATGTGTTTGTATGGGATGTAAATCAAATGGAATCTTGTTAATTGGTACCTGGCATTTTGTATTGAACATATGAAACTTTTCAACCAATTTATTGTTTAATTTCACAATGTTTACATTTTCTTATCTGTATATCTTATTATAAAATATAATGCCTTTCTCCTTTTTTACAGCATTTGTTTTTGAATGTGAAGCATACCAATATCTGCAGATAGGAGTTTCGATCTTCACTAGTGATTTTTTAGGTCTTTTAATATCATATGGATGCCAACATAACTAAATGTAAGTGGTGAAAACAGACTCTCTCGAAATCAGTGATCAGAAATCAATGACCTCTCTATTTTCAGATATGTTTGGCCACAAGTATGACGTTATATAATAAGGGCATTAAGCGCTGCTACAGGACTATTATCTGACTATCATCACTTTCTCCTCATTGGGAGAAAACTACAGGAAACAGCAGGACATCTGTGATGTGATGTGTGGGAACAGCAAGAAGAGAGAGAAATGTTAGCGAACCTGGTTTTCAGATTCGGACATATACTGCCCACCAGGGGGAAAAGGCCAGCAATTCATTAGGGCACCGTTAATGTCTACTGTGCCAATTTAACAAGGGGGGGGGATCTGCACACTTTCTCTGTGAGTGTCGGAGAGGTCTGGATATGTCGTCTCCACGTTAGGAGTCAACAGTTGTTTGTGTCGTTTCCCTGCTCCGTTACGCCTGGTTTGCCTCAGCTGGCCTTCCCCTTCAGTGTCCCTCAAGACAAGATGTCCTGGCTCATTCACTCCCAGAGAGGGACTGAGCACACAGATCTTTGTCTGACATTTTAACCATTACCACACAATGCAGATGTGTGTGTTTTCTGCAGCAAATTAAAAACATCCTACAAAGGATAAATTTGAATTTGATTTTTTTTTTTTTGCTCTATCGGCTGCTTGTTTGTTTCTGCTATTGCTGCAAGAAGAACCCAGATGAAGAGCTGCAAGAAAATGCTATTCCCCAACAATTCTTTTTGATTCCATGTATGGCTTTTGTTTATACTTTTTTTTTATATCCTCACATTTGGTTCACAGTATATGTATGCTATTTTGAGAATAGCATACATATACTGTGCAATAACATATTCTGATTGATTTACTGCATGCAGATGGACAAGCTTTATCGGATAATAAACACATCCAAAATGTATCAAATTCATGTCCACAGGCTAAGGATTTTTATAAGAACTTGTTATCCCTGGCTTAAGACATTGTTAATCTGCTTGGTTCTGCTTGTGTACAGTATTGTATGGTATTACACACTCTCAACAATGCCAGGGATGTAATCCGGAAGTGGAAAAAAGGCTTTACATATAATAAATTCTGTTGCTGGAAAATCAAAAAATACCATGGCTTCAATGAAATCAGCTCAATCTTGGACTGATAAGAAGATGGTGTACATTGGGGTTTATGGTTGCAATTAAGTAGCCGTCAACCGGAAGTGCCTCTAACACTACTTGTTGAAAAGACTACAGCGCCACCTGGCTGACCAGGTGGCAACTACAGCGCCACCTGATCAACGATCTGGCTGACCTAGCTATGCATGTGTACTTGGATTTTGGGACAGACCTCCCTGCAGAGTTCTGGTATAGGGAATGGACAGAGCAACATCAAGTTTTGGTGAAACCAGTACCATCCTACCATGTAACCTCAATGATGTTCCTTTTTGTTAACTGTCAATGGACTTGTTGTACCATCATTTTGTAAACATACTTTAATTATTTTTTGTCCAGACAAGGCCAGCATAACAAGCTGTACGTGCAACACTGGCATATTATCACTTAATATTGATATGGCAAATATATTTGTTCCATATTAGCAGTCAACAGTTGCTTATTTACACATTTACACTCACCAGGTGGACTGTTTCTATATGTGGAATGTTTTGTATTTGTTAAACAATCTGTCCAATATTGAGTAAAATATATCAGTGTCCAGTGGCAGACAATTTAGCTTATTTCTACCAATGGGATACAATATTATTTCCTAATGTTATTATACTAACCTTATACTAAGTAGAAGATAATTTGACTTGTAAAGATTTTTTTTGCATTTATATTTGGTACAATTAGTTCAATTTGAGTACAATTATCCAATTCCTTTGGAATTTATCTCAATACAAGTTTTTTTTCCTGATTTGGATCAACTTGGTCTTGGACAGGACTGATATTTTCTTTAAAAAAAACAAAAAAACAATGGAATTGACTATAATCAAGAAAATAAACTAGCTAGATTACCTGAGTGAGACAATTCTACTCACTTTTGGACTAATTGCACTAAACACTTTCACCCAACAGAGAAATATCCCTCCTGCTGCTAAATGCTTCAGCATGCTTACCTGTAGTTGTACAACCGTCTGCCCATTTTTCTTTTGGCAGGTAGAATTCAGTGGGTTTATAAGAACTTTGTGCACTGAAAAACAGCTGCCTACTTCCTTTTTGGAAGCTATGCTGTTGAGAGTCATTTAAACCACTTTGAATTGCCAGCTGCAAAACCAAAACAATGAAGTTTTATGATGCTAAAGAGATCATTAGAACTGTAAGTAAATGCAATCCATTCATAGATCAGAGCTACGAGCAACCTGTTAGACATTAGAGCCATTTCAGCCATGGTTAATATAAGTATATTGATAAAGTGTAGCTTGAGGGGAAGATTTCACAATGTTTACTAAAGCCTGCCTTCAGATGGACATTTTTTTTGTCTTTTGCAGTGTAACCAACAAATCACTAACTCCACTGTCTCCTCCTGTCTCTCCCCTTCCAACATGAGGTTTGAATCAGCAGGCTTTTCACATGGCAGGGAGGCGGCTTTCAGGACACATTCTCTCGCTATAACGATCTGTCGGACATGTCTGCATCCTTGTCTTCCTCCTCCACCTCCTTGTTATCCCTCCCTCTTCCTTCCAGTCTGCGACGGATACAGAGAACTCACCCCGGTCCCCACAATGGGTGATGGCGACCACAATGAAATTAATGGATCCTGTTAAATGAGGAGGGATTCCTTTGCTGAAAAAAAGGGGGCAAAAAAACAAGGCAGCAAAAACAAACCAATTGTTTTTGCTTCCCTCTAGAGATTAACGCCGTAGAAAGTTTAGCTGAATGCTGGTGTTCTGGGGTATTACTGGGCTTGTTGTGAGGAATGGACCTGGGTGTTCTCGACAGGGTAAACACTGGAGTAGTGAAAAAAAAAAAAAGAAAGAAAAGTTGTGGCGAAGTAAAGCAGAGTAATTCATGAAGGAATGATCTGTGTCTGCAAGCAAACAGACGGCCCCTGCATGTTTCTGTTGACATCGGTTCAAATCCCTGGGCCAGATCAAAGACGCCACATGGTCGCTGCAAATACAGCGCTGCTCAAGACCGGGATTATTTTTTCTCCTTTTCTGCTGATCCTTGCTTTCAAAATCTTTCACCTCTCCTCGCCTCTTTTTCCCTGCAATTACCGCCCTCTCTCCGCTTTCTCCCGTCCCCGCTCCCATCTCCGTCACGCCTCAAGGTTTTCTCTCTCTCTTCCGAACAGATCTGTCTCCATTCTATCTCCTCCTAACCCTGCCTCATGGTTCCCATATCCCTATCACACTTTCACCTCATGTCCGGAGTTTGTGCGGTCTCTGCCCAGCTTTGGGCGAGGTCCAGCCGAAGCTCGGCTGGGCGAGCTGTTGGTCGGGCTCACGGTGCAGACCGGGGCCTACGGTTAGGAAATGACCACTTCTCTGGTTCAAATTAGCAATGAGGCAACACAACAGGGATTTTTTTTTGCTGGCGTCTTGCAAAAGGAAAAGAGCAGGAGAAGAAGAGAGAGAGAGAGAGTGCGAGCGGCCATCTGCAAGCCACATGAAAGTGAGCGGTAATTGATTCAAAGCCCTCCCTAATTAAGTATTATGTTGGTTGGCCAAAGAACATCCTCCCAGAAGTGGTTGTACTTCTGTAGGGTTGACGGTCTCAGGCTCGCATGGTTATTGTCGGGTAGTAAGTTTTATTTCCGTCCTCTCATTCTGCAATTCATCATCTATAGAACATCCAGTTTTGGACGTAGGTCATGTAAATCTCTGACCTTGCTTAGTCTTTAATAGAGACATTTCACTTCTGCGGTGCCTTGTGTGACTAAAGCTGTGTTCCTACAGCCAAAAACAGCCTCTTAATCTTTCTAGTCTTGCTCTCAAGAACAGGAAAGGATAACAGCGTTCGTGCCCATTTGAATGAATTTAGCAAGAGCTAAATATTGTATATATCTACAGAATAAACATATATATGCACGCTGTATATGGATGTTTTATGATGTGGCAGCGCAAACTGAATAGCAAGGAAATTCTTTCTGGACTATGCTCACATGCTTACTTATGTTACCCCTATTACTACTGACAGACAAAACCAAGCGAGTGCGTGATGTAGAGGCAACCGGCGAGGCTGTCAATTAGTCTTGTGTTTGTTTATCCTAGTCTTTGCTCGTATGAACCATCCTGAACCTTGTTCCATGAAACACTACTCCGCTTACTATCCTTCCTAAATTGCTGGGCAGAGCAATAACTCTTCTTGTCCTCTGCAAGCATGAAAACTAAATAATGTGGCCAAACTACTGCTGCCTCTCCTGTCTAACTGCAGGAAGCATTACATATATTGCAGGGATAAACAGAAACAAGACAACAAGGCCACGCACACACACACACACACACACACACACACACACATAATGTAGTCGCTTTTCCATTTTTAGCGCTCCTTTTGCTCCTGATTACAGGAAATGATTAGGACGAAAAGCCTTGAAGGGCTGGTTGTGTATTGTCTAATGCCACTGAGCACTTGCGTTATGAAACGCATGTTGCTCAACGGGTCAAAATCTGCACAGAAAGGATTAAGTCTCTAAGCCAAGGGCATTCAAATTGAGCAGTCTGAGAGAACCAGCACCCAGTATTGAACGATCATGGGATACAGCAATGGCCCAACAATTTTCTTTTAATTTAAATTAAAAAAATATATAATAATTTGTCGGGCGACACGGTGGAGCAGTGGGTAGCACTGTTGCCTCACAGCAAGAAGGTCGCAGGTTCAAGACCCGCCTTGGGGCCTGGGTCTGGGACCTTTCTGTGTGGAGTTTGCATGTTCTCCCCGTGTCTGCGTGGGTTTTCACCGGGTACTCCGGCTTCCTCCCACAATACAAAACATGCTCAGGTTAATTGGCAAATCTAAATTGCCCATAGGTGTGAGTGTGTGTGTGAATGGTGTGTGAATGGTGTGTGTGCCCCACGATTGGCTGGCGACCATCTGGGGTGTATCCCCCTGCCTCTCGCCATAAAATGCGCTGGGATAGGCTCCAGCAGACCCCTGCGACCCCGAAAGGGAATAAGCGGGATAGAAAATGGATGGATGGATGGATAATAATTTGTTAACTTGTTGCCTTACAGCAAGAAGGTCATAGGCTCAAGTCCTGACCTGGGATCTTTCTGTGTGGAGTTCTATATTCCCACAGTTAGTCCCAAAATAACTTGTTTAGGTTCATTGGGAAATCTAAATTTCCTATAAGTATGAGTGTGTGATTGAATGGTGTGTGTCCCATGATAGGTTGCTACCTGTCCGGGTGTATTCCTGCCCCTCACCTGTAATGTGCTGGGATTGGCCCCAGCAGACCCCTGTGACCCTAATGAGCAATAAGCAGGTATAGAACATGACTGAAATTGTTGTTGGAGTTGGGGGGCATGGTAACTAATTACCACTGAGGAACCAATGGAGACCACCCTGAAGATGCATAATATACTTTAACAAAACTATATTTTCAAAAGAAAAAACTTCTATTATCAATGATAAGTCATCTTTAATCTATCCCAAACAAAGCTACATTTTAATGTGTTTACCTGTCCTAAATGAGAAAGGGGCTCACATATGTTTGTGGTGGACACCTGTAGGCACCTGCTAGAAAAAGACAGAGTGATACATATATTGTGAATGGACATCAGAAACATTAACAGTCTAATGTGTTTTAATTTCATTTTAATTTCATGTGCTGATTCAATATTAAACAGCAGCTGCCTGACGTTAACTAGTATATTTATTTTCTTGTGCAACTTGCCTAAGAAATAGGATGAATTGAAAAAGAGGTGTCTATCTCGGCCTGAAAAGCACACAAAATGTAAATAGAGTAACCAAGAAAGAATGATAAATTGCATTTTAAGAACATAACATAGAAAATAAAACTAGTTGACCTTTTTAAGAGATTTAAACTCTCTGGGCCCAAGTTCATATGTCCATATGTATTGTCCATATATTCAAATATACACTGGGTGTGAGCATACGATACATGTGCCACATAGGAAGCATCCACTCCCTATACCAGAAAATCTGATGAAATAAAATGCTTTTTTATTATCCTGCTCCATGGGGACCATAAAACCACAATAACCCCCTCTCTCTCTCCCTCTCTCTCTCTTTTCTCTTTTTATGAACACCTACGCACACGTCTAAATCAGGCTCAGACTGAATAATAACAAAGTCTGGATCGTTTCGAATGGTCTCGGAAGAGCCATTTCCAGACCCTTACTCAATATTGACCCATCAGAGAGAGATATATCCATCTGCATCTGAAGTGAAATAATAAAAATAAACAATTGGCTTGGGAAGCGGTTCTGTAACAAGATGAAAGCAGGATAATGTGATTTTTATTCTGAGGAGTTGACCCCTGTTAAGACTTGGCCCGATGTCCTACTTTTGGAAGCTCTGAACTACATTCTTGCCAGACAGTGAACCGTGGAGCCATAAAGAGAATGCAAATCAAAAAAGTGTATGCAACTCAACTTATATACTGTTCACCCATACAGCTACTGGAACATGCAAGACACACGCCTGCAGCCCACCACAGAGTTTTCTGCCATGTTTTGTTGGTAAATTTAAGTAATCAGCTAACCACATTAAACAACCTTCATTCACCTTCACTCTGTGTCATGGATTCCCTGTTTTTTTTCCCCTGTAACTGCGACTGGTGAGCACGGAGGACATCACGTGCATCCCCCAGGCAGACGGAGGCGGGGGGTGGGGGGTTAGTGACAGAAAACCTCAGCCTCAGCAGCAAGAACACGAGGCGTCACATCACGTAAAAAAAAAGAAAAAGAATTGGGCTGCCAGATGATTGCTGGAGGATCTCCTTGCTGTTTGTTCCTGTTCAAAAAATAACAAGTTGCTGTCGCGGAAAAGAAAAAAAGAAAGGTGAGGGAAAAAAAAAAATGACACACCATTGCAGAAACATAGATTGACTCCAAAAAGCGTTGCTCAATACATGTTTTATCCGTGGCGTGGTTACTTACTGTGCCTTGTTCAGGCCTCACTGACTAAAAGCAATGTCTGGTGTTGGAGAAACAATTTGATTCGGTCGCTAGTTGACAGAAAAAAGACCAAAAAAACAAAGAACAAGGCAGGAAAGAATGGAAGAGGCAAGGACACCTGGAATGGAGTCAAGAGGGAAAGTGATATGTTGAAAGGGGGAAAGAGTGGCAATGCAATGATGACAGCCCCTCCACCCTCCCTTCAAACC
Organism: Eupleurogrammus muticus; assembly: GCA_036785175.1. Lineage (NCBI taxonomy): Eukaryota > Metazoa > Chordata > Actinopteri > Scombriformes > Trichiuridae > Eupleurogrammus > Eupleurogrammus muticus. Next base: position 2,665,687 of record JAYKQN010000020.1, on the reverse strand, counting down.
CCCCTCCCACCACCACTAGTGGAGCGTGCCTCTGATAAATTCCCCCCCGATAGCCGCGGAGGGCACATCATGGAGCCCCCGTGAGCTAGGAGGCCCTGCTAAGGCCGAGCCACTGCTGAAAGAGTCAATGGGAGATGGGGAAAAATAACAAGGGGGGGCGTCTGCCAAAGCCTCTCTCTCTCTCTCTCTTTCTCTCTCTCTCTCTCTCCCATCCTGTCCCCTCATCACTGCCAGCCCAAATGGAAAAACTCCCTTCGGTCCAGACACAGTTATGAGAGAGAGCAAAAGCGTAAGTGGGAGACAGACAAACATGGATAAAGGGAGGGGGGAGAGGATGTGGGGACAAGACGGTTACACGAGGGGAGAAAAATAAATAGACCAAGCCGCCAAAAATCTTAATAGACATAAAACAGAATTAGAATAATAAAACGCACCGTTTTTTTTAAATTTGTTTTTCCTTCCCCCCCTTTCCCGCCACCTCCTCCTCCTCCTCCTGTCGTCTGTTCTGTTTTTTCGGAGCTCACGCAGAGGAGCGAGGAGCCAAAACAATGTCCTTCGATACAAGGGTCTGATTAATAACGTGCTGCTCCTCTTTCCACTCTGGAGGGCTATGTGTTTGTGCAGATCCACCGCGTAGCCTGACTGGATTTCAGTCGTATCGAGTGGTGCTGCATCCGGCCAAGATGGCTACTGGCGGTGTGCAAACAAGCTCGGAGGGATATAAACGCACGGCACGGAAAAAAATGTCTTCCCATCTTTTGCTGTCTCCGTCTAAACTTCTCCCCCTTTTTTTTTTGCTAAAAATCCAGTTTATTAATCTTGGATGTTATGATCCAAGCTCTGATTAAGACCAGGGCCTGTATTCTGTTTCCACCGCCCTTCAGTGCAATTCTTCATTCAGTATATCAGCGGCACCAGTTAGCATGCCTTATAATGCATATGGAAGAGTGTGTATGCACGTAATGTGTATGTGTGTGTGTGTGTGTGTGTGTGTGTGGCTGTAATTACAGCCATTGTGGTCTCCTGGCTGAAAAGCACAGAGAGAAAACACACTCTTTGTTGGAGAAGTGCTTTAAGGAGTGCCCTGTTTTCACTCTCCTTCCTCGCAATGAAACAAACGGCTCTGATGAGGGAAGTTCATGTGTTTGGTGTGTGTGTGTGTGTGTGTGTGTGTGTGTGTGTGTGTGTGTGTGTGTGTGTGTTCCAAAGGTGTGCAGGTTCTTGGAGAGTGAAGGAATAAGCAGGAGTTTACTTTTCCTTGAGAATGAGTGGCATTCTCCTTCATTTCCTGCTCACAAGGTAAGGTAATAATGAGAGTTGCCCCCCCTCTCTTACACACACACACACGCACACACACTTACAAACATGCTCTCAATTACACATAGGGAGCACAGTTCATGGAAATAACACACATGAGAGCAAACTTTGAAAGTGATTTGGCATTATTAAAAACATGCTAAAAACATGTAATTACTTTAGATATGACATAATAGCTTGGAGAGGATGAGGCTAAGAATTATTTTCAGGCAATAATTGTAAAAATGCATCTGTCAGATACAATAGCATTCAAGATAATCGTGGTTATTATTCACTTAAGGTTTAACAAACAGTAATAGTTATTTTCTTCACTACAGTATGATCTGTGTTGCTGTCTATCAACACTGATTCACTTAATATTCTGCCCCCTTGTGGCCAAAAAGTGTATTCTACTTGGTGAAAAAGAGAAGGCATCAAGGTAGTCACAGAGCTCCTTTAACTTTGAATAGAATTTTTGAATAAAATCATTTTTCATACATGTATATCTTTGTATTTCTCTCTCTCTGCTTTTCAGAAATCAAAAGAGTATGGATCCAAACTGCTCCTGTCACATCAATAATATGTGAGATATTATTGATGTGAGAATGATAGATAAGGTGCCTGAGAAAGTTGATATTTATAATGCTGTACAAATTCTCCCTCCTTGTTTTTGCTCCTTCCACACTGAGATGAGGTTTCACAGATGGTGTTCTTCCACCTTTGACAGTGGATCAGACTTATACTCAAAGATTTGAAAACAAATGGAAGAGCCAATGTTGAGGTTGGAGTCTCACAAATTCCCAACTACAACACGTTCCAGCCAATAAAGAAGGTGCTGTGGGGCATGAGATGCTTCACACCATTTGAGCAGGGCAGTTTGTGTGATTGTGTTCATCTGTTCGAAATGTGCCTGTGCATGTGTGCGTTTGCCCGTTAAATCCCTGTAGGTGTTTGCATTGCATGCGGCGTTAAGGCGCTCCGTGCGTGTCGCCGTGACTGTTGTTTGCCTACGGTTGGTTACGCTTGGCACTTTGCATGAGGAGCCTTGAGAAAAGGGGGGCGTCTGGTCGGAGGCCTGTCAGATGCAGTTAAGCAAATGTACCCACACACACACACACACACACACAAAAACATGTCTGGGCTGCTCACAACCACATGGCTGCCTATTGGACGGACAAAGAATAACACCCAGTGGCACCGGGGTTGCCACAGTTATGGCACAATGTTGCCGTCACCCAGGCATTGAAACACAAGCCAAGGAAAAGGCTCTGTAATGCTGGCAACAGCTGAAAGGAGCATAAATCACCTATAGTTACTTTAATAGAGTACTGGACCTGAAATGAGTGGACTGGGCTTTTTTTTTTAACCCTTATTGGTTTTGGGAAGTTTCAACTGAGTGGAAGCAGAAACACCCTGATCACGTTCACAGAGTTACACACGTTCGCACCTGGAAGCTGCCCAGTACAACCTGCCACTGAACAGCCTCACTGGTGCGGCCACGGTTAAAAGGGGGCTTGCTCAAGGGCAGCTCAACAGCGTTATCCAAGAGAGGGGGGGGGGACTACTTTTTCACTTTCCGAACGGGTGACCTCCCGCACTGACTCTTTAGGCCTCCGCTGCCCCCACAGCTTTATGAGCAAATAATATTACTTTCGGAACTCCCTGTTGTATACCTCACGTGTTCAGCCCCCCCCCCCCCCCTGCATATTGCGCAATCTCCGACATCCGCACGGATTCAGTCACCTTATGCATGTGTGGCTCCACGTGCGCACACACAGGTACAGTCAACTTTTTTCTCACCATGAGCCAGCGAAAACGGAGGGATGCTGCCAAATGTTTTTGGATTTCAGGCTCTCCGGCCCGCCGTCTTTTCCAGACTTTCCCTCCCTCCCTCCTTCCCTCCGTGCTCCTTCTCTCGCTCTCTCTCTCTTTCTCTCTGCTTGTCTCCCCCCCCCCCCGTGCCTCCCTCTTCCTCCTCACTAGGAAAGCGTGCCGTCGGTGCACTGAAACACATGTGATCGAAAAATGTATCTCTGCGGCAAGGCGTGCATTTTGGAATCTTCCTTTATTTTTGGATATGTTTTTTCAGCTCACTAATGCGTTGCACTCTTGCTGCCCCCCCCCTTTTCTGCTCATCCCCCTCATTCTTTCTTTCTTTCTTGTTTTCTTTCTTTCTTTCTATCTTATTCTCTGTTGGTTTGTCATGTGGAATACCTGAGGAGTCATGGCTATTGCTCCTCTCGCTCCCTCTCTCTCTCTCTGTTTTAGATGGAGGGATGTCGTTACAATGGAATGCAGCAGCGCCTGCCAGAGGCGTCACAGCGGATGGACAGAGTGAAGCAACGTGGGGATGAGGAGAGGAGAGGATTATCCAGGGAAAGGAAGAAGGGGGAAAAATAACACAACCATGTGTCTGTTTTGCAGTATTCCTTCACCTGGGTACAATCCACCAACAACTTCAAAAAAATTAAAAAAAAAACCTAACACACTCTCAGCCTAACAAATCTATCAAACAATTTGCAGTCGCTGCCAAGAGAACACGTGACCCAAGTGGCAATTACATTCACAGATACATATCCACATGGTGGACTCTCCCTTAGGTAAAAAAGGTCAATCAAAATAATTGAGCAAAATCAAACCAAAATGACTTTGCCCCACCCTAATACACACACAAATTACACACTGTCACCATCAGATAAAGTCCCAGATGTATGTATGTGGGTATGGATGCATCAACACCTGAAAATCAGATGCTGAATTCTGGATTCCATCACTTATCAGGGCAGGGAAGCACAGAGAATCTCTATTATCAATGCGAAAATCAGATCAGTAGAGGGTGCACAGATACAACTTTAATATAAATAGTGTCCATACAATGTCTAGACGTTGTTGTTCTGTGCAGCAGTTTTAAGACAGAAGAGAATTATGCAGGTCCCATGACTAGGATATTGCATCGTCTGTTTTTTATTTTTCCTTTTCCCCCACTCATGTGTCTTTTGGCCTCAGCCACATGTAATAAATATATAAAAAAAAGGGAGAGAGAGAGAGAGAGAGAGAGATGACAGGACACATTGATTTCTGACGGAGCCAAGGGAATGTGGAGTGGGGGGTCAGGTTGGGCTTACCGTTACTCTTCTGAGCGTCAACAAGGCAGGGCACAGGGGGGTGCACCCGGGATCAGGGTGGCGGTAGGTGTGAGCTTCAGGTCAGGTCTCTTCTTCTACCTCCCTCCTCGCCTCAGCCACGCGTGTCTCCCATGGGATGCAACAGCATCAGATGTTCGGTGAAGCCAAAACGGAGGAGTGGTGTCCTCCCGGGCAAAGACTTGGCAACCAGAACTGGTCCAGCGCTGGTCACGAGTGCAGGAGAAACAAACAAAAAAAAAAAAAAAAAAAAAAAGTTATGAGAAAAGCAAAAAAAAAAGAACTGCAGATGGTGCAAATCTGTTTTTAACTTTTATTTTTCTGCATCCAGCAAAAAAACTAAAAAAAGTCCATCCATGTGCGGCGAAAGTGAGACAGAGGGGATGAAAGAGTGATTTGAAGGGATAAGGAATAAAAGAGGGGGGGATCCTCTGTGTGCTGTCTTCAGGCTGTCCGGAGGCAGGTCTGAGGAGCACCTTCCCAATTTGTGCGCTCTTGCTCTTCAGTGGTGGAAAGTAGGAGGGAAGGAGTGGAGGAGAGAGAGTGTGAGTAGCAGTTGAGTGAGACTCGAGTCAGTCAGTCAGTCAGGCAGGCAGGCAGGCAGAAAGGCAGGCAGCAAGGCAAGTGTGTGCCGAGCTAGAGTCTGTGGGTCCGGGCAGGCTGCACTTCCACTCCAAGGACTTATAACCTGGAGCTGTGCACCTCACCGCTCCAATGTCCCCTGGCTTACACGGCAGTCCCTCTCCCACTGGCTTATTTTGGGAAGACAGACAGGATTGTTCATTTGGTTAACCCCCCCCCTCATACAAAAAAGCAAGTGTCTGTGGCTGGCTGTGCAGAAGGGGAAGGAGGGGAGTGAGCAGGATGGGGTGGAGTAGAGAGAGGGGTGGGGTAGGATGAACGAAAAGAGACCCGGGAATTTAGAGGCGTCTCGTGCCCTTGTTCTGCCTTCTTCTGCTCCTTTTACTACTCCTTCCCAAACTTACAAAAAAAGAAAATCACCTCGCCCTTTGGCCTTTCCCTCATTATGTAATCACCCAAACAAAGTAGACCAGTAGATAGTGGCATGAAACAACCCAACGTCTTTCATTAAAATAAATATTTTTCTCTACTTAGCTTCAGCTCATATGGGTGATTAATAATCTCTATGTATGACATAACACTGGATAAGTGTAATACATAGAAGGGTCTTTGTGTTGTCACCTAAAACCTGCTGCGGTTTGTGGGTAATTGGGTAAATTGCCGGAGCGTAGTGGTAAATGACATCAGGTTAGATTTCCCTACTACAGCCCGGCCATTCATGGCTACACCATGTAATGCACGTATCAAGCCGTTCCTATGTGTAGAAACGTGCCAAGCGTTTGCTTGGGAAAAAAATGCATAAATTCTCATCAACGACGGGTAATTGCAAAATCACAGTCTAGATGTTTGCGAACAGCCTGGATGAACTTCAGTCGATCCTTATCGCCATCTTACTGGTGTCCAACAAAAGCGGGGGTTCGCCGTGACCTGTGTGCTTAGCACAGGCTTAGCATTCAGTGGTTTAATTGGCAGTGTGTTAGCTGGCCCTGCGCTATGGTAGTGGACCTTGAAGAGAGAGCCGTTCTGCGTCTGCGATTGGACGAGCCGAAGGGAAAGCTGGGCTAGCCTTTTCCTGAAAGACCCGCTGGGACCAAGCCATTGGCTGGGTTGGAGATCAGATAGAGAATGTGATTCTAGTAAATATTGAAACTATACAGAGACATAGAGAGAGAGGTATAAAGAATTAAGCGAAAGCTTCGAAGACCAACGCTTACTGTGTTGTTTTGTGTTTTTTTTCGTCACGTTCTGCCAGTAGGGACTGATTTATTAAAAGCGCTGTGGTTTCAGCGGCACCTACAGATTCATTACTCCAGTCGCAGTATAAATTCCATCCAGTTATCCACAGCTGGCAGCACCGCTGCACTTCTCTTATTCATGTTTTGCTTATGTGGAGTAATAAATGTCCCCAGACAGACTAATGGCCGGTATATTCATGTGTAATCTACCAAACATTAGAACCAAAGTCGGGCAGCTTTTCCTCACATGAGAACCCTATGCTGCATATCAACAAGAGCCTGTTTGGATAATTTCTATTATATTTAATGGGACCTGCCATTTGAAGCATGTCATTATGCTATGATTTATAATGTAAATGGGGGTTTTATGTGTTTAGTCTTGCTCTATTTTGGCAAATTCCTCCAATATCAAGATAGTGTTTTTGAACACACAACACAGGAATAAAGCAAGGGGTGATTTATTTCCTTGCTGTTCATACAGATGTCTCATGCACCTATGCAAGGTCATAAACTGGGAAACTGTTGAGTGCACCATCAGAGACGTGTTTTACTTAAAGGCTGGAGCTGGCCAAATTGAATAATCTCTAAGAAATAAGCAACAGACGTCATGTCTGTGAAAAGAGCCATGGTGCAGTGGGCTGAATGGTTCTCTGAACATGGGAAGGGTGGAGTAACCAGATGCCCGGCCATGATGTCATCAATAGGAGCCCTGTGTGGTAGCAGGCCTGCCATTCATTCATCCACAGGTGTGTGTTTCTACGTATGTGTGTGTATTGTTGATCACGCCCTACCACAGAAAAAACAACCTTTTCTGTAGCTCAACAAGGCAACAAATTGGTTGGTGGAAAACCACACAAACAAAAGAAAAAGCCTCTGCCTCTTCCAGGCAAGGTTATGCTACTGTTCCACTGAAGAATTTTGCCTCCAGGTCCTCAAAAAAAAAAATCTCAGCTCACCCTTTTAATGTTCTCACACAACGCACATTTATTCCCACTCATGCTCTTTTTTTGGTCAGCACACACCCTTTCTGAAAGATCCTCAAAATCATTCACTTCGGTTCCCTCCCACTCGCTCGCTTTTACAAGGTGAAACATTCCCCAAAAAAGAAGGGGAAAAAAAACACCTGGTCATCATGGGTTTCTCTTTTTTCTTTCATTCCACTTTCCGTTCCATTTAGTAAGAGTTAAAACAAACAGCCGCGTTTACCAACTCGAAAACCGCCATGTTGCATCACAAGGTTTCACTTGTGATGCAACCCCCTGATTTGTAAGAGCACCAAATATAAGCCATGAAAAAAGGCTCTCCGTCACCAATACACCCCACCCTCACGCCACACCCAGTGCCCACAAACATTAGACCTACTATGTTTGAACTTATTGAGGTCTGTTCTAGTCAAAGCTGGATTGTGTGTGTGTGTGTGTATTTGTGTTTAGGGTGGGGTGAGTGTGTTTCGGTGTGGGGGGTTGCGTTTAGCAGGTAAGTGAAAGGTTGGAGTGTGTCGAAAGGTAGATTTGTTTGTGAGCTTGATTAGAATTAACCTTTGGGCTGTGAGGTGATCTTGTTTATACTTGTGGGACATGCTGTGAGTCAAGTATTGTATGGCAGTAACTGAATGATGGCATTAAACTAAAATGTTTTACGTTTTAGACTAATTACTCTGATGAACCTTAAAACCACCCCAATGTTTTAGCTTTCACCTAATGCTAATAATTGTTCCTTTTATTCAAAGCGGGCATGGATATCAAGCAGCATAGACCAGAGGTAAAAGTTCATGTGAGGACAGCAGGTGACAGGTGGTCCGGCTCCTCCATCTTGCTCCTTTTCTCCTCCTCTTTTATACTCCCCTCTTTTCTTCTCTATCAATCTCTCTCTTTCTTTCCCCTCAGGTGACAATTCAAAAGAGCAGTTTTCTCTCAGGTGATGTGGTCCACCTTTGTCTGTTCTAACCTTACAATGGAATGCCTGGGATTCACCAAGGCTGTGTCTAAACGGGGCCATAAAAGAGAAAAAAAGGCCTGAGAACGCAGTAAAACAGGAAGAGGCAAAAAGAAGTGGGAATAAATGGCATGATGGAGGTAGAGAAAACAGAGAAGAGCAAAAGAGGGATGATGTGGAGAGGATGAGGGGAGAAAGAGGAATGCAGCATCTAAAGAAGGCAGCGGGCAAAGGAGGGGTAAGAATGGAAAGTGCGAACACGAAAGGCTTGGGGGGGGTTGAGCTTTTGCTGTGGTAACAACTCAAAGAACAACTCGAAGAACTCTTGAAATTTATATAAATTTCGACGGGGAAATTCCTCTGAGACGAGTTTGTGGCACTCCGACCCAGCATAGAGTGGGGTGAAGAGCATGGATGGGGTGATGGGACTGTACTTGAGGGAGGGGGGGTACGGGTGAATAAGAGGGGACAGTCAGAAGAGCAATGGTTTTTGGCGGCTCACCTGAAGATTACTGCCGCTGAGCTCGGTGTCTGCCCCCCCTCCCGGGTAATCATTTGACACAGATAAAAGGGGGGGGGGCGGGGGGTTGTGCAGAGGAGAGGAAAAGAAGGATGGCAGTGTTTCCACCCTGGGAAAAAAGCTCTCCGCAGAGATTAGAGGACAGCCTGGGTAATTCTGAAAAAGAGGGGAAGAAAATTAAGAAAGGCAGGAAAGAATAACAGAAGAACAGTTGCACATATTGAGAGGTGTAAGCTGAGAACCCGCCCCCCTCCCACACCACATGCGTAAATGAGTGATGACTGAAGACATGGGGGGGCACATTTTTAAGTGTTTCCACAGCACCTCATCCACCTTCCTCCAAATGCTTGCAGCGTGTGCAAATAGGAGAGTGGCGACTGAATGGTATTTTACTGCTTCTGTATTTATGGCAGGTGATTTTGACCCTGGGTGGTCTCTACACTGAAAGACTTCAAGGGTCATTAATCATCATTCAGGAATCAGATGTCAGGTGTGTGTATGATAAACAAGAGGAGGTCTGGTCAGTAAACCAAAGAGGGAGCAAGAGGACCTACTGTATGGTAGGAGCTATAGACGTACAAGTGTGTGTGTTTGGGGTAAGTCTTGCGTACCACTGGATATCCTAATCAGCTGAGCTGGTGGTGGGATGAAAGAATGTGGAGATTATTGCCTGGTAATTCTTTCCAGAGTCTAATAGAGCTGCTATATCTCAAAGTGAAAAAAAACCCCACATTCATTGCAGTGCAAATGCACATCTACTGTACCACGAGTCAAGGTTATGAGATACACGCAGGAGCAGAACTGCCAGAGAAGGGAATCCAAAAAAAAGAACCATCAATGCAATGAGTTGAAGCCAAGTTATCAAATTATTGTGTATATTGTGAGTCCTGATTTAATTATTCATTTTTCCATTTATCAATCTTGAAGATGCATACTAACACAAACAGGTTTTGCAACTCCACTGATAAGCTCATCACTCCACCACAACAGCTATTCCATGATTCCATTTCTTTCTCCTTCTCGGTGACAGATTCCTCTCAGCAAGACGGCCCTGATGAGAACCCACGATCTCTCACAAACACAGCGAGCCAGAGAAACGTGCAAGGTTTTTTTTTTCTAGTTTTTAAAAAACATTTTCCATTTCAGAACCGGCAGGCAAGAGAGCAATTTCCTTCACAGCAGGAGCAATTGAATCCCCAAACCCAAACAGTCAGGTTAGAATAAATAAAGTAAACTGCCGGAGTTTAGAGATCTCAGCGGCACATCCAAAAAACTCCACCCTACTCAGATATGAGGGAGAAAGGCACTGGCATTCTTGTCCAAGGACGGGCAAAGGTAACTCATGGGTGTCTCAACACTCAAGACTTATTGAAGAGTTATGAGTGGAAATTTTAAACCTTCTAGGTAGAGTACAGCAGTAAACCTGGAGCAATAGGGTCAACTCATAATCCTTTTAGGACCTTATGATCATATCTTAGCTCGATCATTGATTCTTTAAAAAGGAAACTAAAATACTTTAATTTTAAAGAAAATTACATACACATATCCTATACAAATTTGTAACCTTGACAAAGGTTGCATGTTTGTGCTTTTCCTGGTACAAAAATACATAATGCATACATTTATGACAAGTAACTTTTCCTAAATTGTGTTAAAAGTAAAAAGTAAATAAAGGGTAAAAAGTGAAGTGATTAGTTCGAAGTTCTTTTAAACTTTGCCCTTTAAAGCGGAAGTTCAAGAGGGTCAAAGCAGTGATGGCAAAAGCTCTATCCCCAAGCCTCAGAGGTTGATATCAGCTGATCTAAAGTGGACAGGTGCTGAATGGAGGAAGCTTGGTAAATGTAGAGCGATTCTATGGTGAGGCAATTTGTGATGCTGGAGAGGAAATGGCAGGATTGATAAAGCTAGGTGTCAACACCATGAGCCAGATTTTGAGTTATTGAAGGAATATACTGAAATTTGTCAGGTATGTTTTGGACCAATAAAGTAAGTACCAGTTATGCCAATAGATAGAATGAAAATGAGAGGTGAGTAGCTTGTCATTGTGACTTTGAAAAAATCAGCTTATATATTGCGGTGGGTTCAAAAACCAGATTTGAATGTTTTGCATCTTCTATCTTGTTAGTATGAATTGTTTGAGTTGAAAAGTGACAGTCCATTCTAGTACTATGGAGAGAAAAGGAAGGTTTCAAATAGGTCTGACGATGCCAGGGTTGTCTGAGTCCAGCTCAGACTCCATGAGAATGGGTGTTCTGGCAGCAAGCTTGAAAGGAGAGGGAACAGTGCCAGAGGTGAGGGAGGACTATATAATATGAGTGGGCTCTGGCATGGAGATAGGCTTTGACAAGGGTGGCGGGGATAGGGTCCGGGGGGCAGGTGGAGGACTTGATGCTGGTGAGAATTCAGGAGAGGTCAGATGGGGGGGGAGGAGCAAGGAAGGCTAGGGTTTGAAGGCAGGAGAGGTGTGGGAAGAGGAGTTTTGAAAGAGATGGAAAAACTGAACTTCAATTTTCAGTTTTGAAATCAAAGAATGCCAGGAAGTTATTGCATTGTTTCAGGGTGAAGTGTGAAAGATTGTCCATTGGTTTGAGGAGCTTGTTTATGGTGAAGTGTTGGGTTTGGATGAAGAGAGAGTGAGAACGTGCTGTGTGCAGGGTTTTACTGTTTATTGTGTCCATGTAGGCCAGGGCTTGTACAGTGTTTCCAGGTTTCTTTTAGTATGTAAAATTACTCAGTTGTCTTTTCTTTTGTTTAAGTTTCCATAGCACGGAAGTGCACCAGAAGGCAGAGTGGGTGAATGTGATAGTTTTTGTTTTTATAGTAGCAAACTCTTTGATTAAAGAGGTTGACAAGGTCTTTGAGAGCTGGGCTTGAGGGAGGGTGCTGTCAGATATGATGTGGGATATATTGGGCGGAGAGGGAAATAGGACGGATGTACTTGAGGTTTCCGAGTACTTCCGAGTTTATTGCGCGGTTTAGTTTCGGTCGGGTATGGTGTAATGGTGAGGTCGGCAATGAAGGGATTTGTGATGTGAAGGCCAGGGAAATAGGCCAAGTCCAGAATGCATTCAAGGTTATAGGTGGGAAAGTTAATGTGTTGGGGGAAATTCAGAAACAATAAAGTACATCCAGAAAAATCAATTGTAGTGTTGCTATTTGGGGCATCAATGTTAAAGTCGTCTATAAATAAACCATATTGTGAAATTGAATTTGTTTTTATAATCAATTCCGAGAGGTCTGACAGAGAAGAGGGGTTGGATTTTAGAGGATAATAAATCACAGCAGTGATGAGGGGTTTAGGGCTTGGGATTGCAAATGCCATTTGTTGGATGGCGATGGGATAGAGAGTGATCATGTTGAGATCACAGCCGTGTTTGGCAGCAATTCCTCCTCCAGAGCTAGTTTGATGAGGTGGCAGGTAATCTAAGGGCTTTTCCCAGGTTTCTAACAAGTGTTACAGCTCATTAAAATTTTTTCTATTAGGCCAACAAATAACAAAGATGAGCGACCATGGCCTCTTTCCTTTTAACAAAACAAAAAGTGAGAACTGTTCAAACAGGGTAGGAAATACTTGACATGTCACCTCTTAATATCAAAACTGAAAATGAAAATACAACTTAAACCAGAGGATTAAACATAGCACTTCTACACATACATCATTTGATAGTCGGTTCGGTTTTGGATCTGTAAACAGAATTTGCAAATCTGGAAATAAAGAGAAGAATGTGACCGCTGACGGCAGCTCAAATTATGCGCACTTGCAAAGAATTTGTACAATTTATTGAGAGACGGGAACATGAATACATGTTTGTGCTTAATGGTGACAAGCTAGTCATGTCTCCTTTCTAATGAGGCAGTACCAAAAAAATACAATTTGACAGCGTAAGTGAGTGGGAGAGCGTTGACAAAGTATGCAGTGTTTTACATTCATTTGTTTGTGGCGGCCTGCCACAATAAACCAATGGATGTTTATTAGTTTTTAGTTGTTTTATTTTCTTTCTCTCTCTCTCTCTCTCTCTCTCTCTCTCTCTCTCTCTCTCTCTCATACACACACACACACACACACACACACACACTCTGATATCTGCAAAAACAGCCGTGACACGCTTCATTCTTCCCCTTCCTGCACACAAGTACTACATTGAGCTCTCGCCCACAGTCACGCATGGCACATTCAGGTGTATTTAGTAAACTCTGAAGTCAACATGGCTTAGTATGGAAAAACGTGAGACTTTATGGTGCATTCAAGCACACCTCATACAGTTTCAAATCTGTACTTGATTGGCCACAAGGGTTAGTTTAAACAGTAAAGTTTAAATTACTCCTAATTTTCCTATGTTAAAAAACATACATCTTTTAGAATTACTTCCTATAAGTTTCCAGCACACTGCCATACTGTCTCAACAATGGCTACTTAGCTCAATAACTTGATCACTTTATAAAACACATCAAAGATGTCCACTGCTTCCTTGCATGCAATTGCAAGCTCTTTTTATAATGTAAAGTAAAGTAATCACAGGATTTAACTTTTATTAAATAATTTCAGGGGAACAAGTTGACAGACATTTCTGTGATCCAGTTTCATAAATTATGCTGAACTATAAATTTTGAATTCTGGATAATAATTTACTCAGCCAAATTTTACCAAACTGGCCTAAATCAATGCACATGTGCTCTGCTAATGCTATGCTATTCCCAGTAGGCTACGTTACCCAAAGTGCCTGGAAAAGAGTTGCTTGGTGTGGCCTGGCCTCGGCTGCAGGTTGGATCTGGTTCCAGGTGTCGCTGTGACAGTCGGCTGTGTGGCTGTGTGGCTCCGGTGCTGGTACCGGTTGAAAGAATAGGGCTAAGTCTTGTTATTCTTGCAGAGAGGCTAACCTGTTGTGCTCCTGGTGCTGTGCCCGTAGGAAGTAGACTGGACTGTTACCCTAATCTTAAGCAAGTCCTCATGACGCTGCTACAGAGAAAGTTCAGTCTATCTGCCTCTAGCAGGCCACGGTTGAAAGCAGAAAGCTAGGTCGTAGGCCTGCAGCTCCCCACTGCAGGAAGAGCAGGAGAGTCATTGGCGCTCTCTTGGCAGAGCATTTGAGTAAAGAGAGAGAGAACAAGGGCTTAGTTTATGTGGAAGTAATTTGGTTTCGTGAGGCTACTTCTGGTAATCTGCCTTTTGGAATTCCACACTCTCCACACAAGCTGACCAAATCAACTCAATACCTATCTGACAATATGAGACCCAAGGTCCCATATTGAAGCTGAGACCCAAAATATACTGAGAACCAAAATCAACTAAATCAAAATCAACCAACTTTTTTACCTCACAACCAAAGGCCTCACCAAACTAATACTTACTGAAGCTGTGCATGCACAGTGCTTTGTATAGCTTACTCTATGAGCTTAAAAAAACAAACATTTCATTAGATACTTCCCATCTCACTGTCCTGTCTAGTGTTTTCTTTTGTCACATTTGTTTTCCCACCTATGTTAATTGCTTAATTTGTTCCACCTATGACTTGTACCATCACCTATCTGTTCTAATTAAGGGTTAGGTACTCTAAATATTGTTTTGTTGTGTACCAGTTTTGCTTAATTGCTCATTAAATTCACTGCACTTCATCCTGGCTGCCTCCTCCCCTTGCATTTGGCTCCACCTGCTCCACATGCCCTGACAGAAAAATGCAACCACCATGGAACCTCAGTTTGTCAGGTAGGCCTTCCAGCCAACAGACCCATCTGCTGAGGCCAAGCCTGGGGGACCCTTTGGGTGTTGTGGGTATTACAATCTACCAGGCGGCCGTCCAAGCCGTTTTGGCAAGCCAGTAACGACGCTGTCAACAGCCCCACTGCCAAGCTCCCGCACCATCCACCGTGCTTGAAATAATTTTGCTCTGGCAGTGACATATTTGGTAGGCAAGCCTCCACCAGTATCCAGAGGCCTGCTCTTCCTGAGCCCCTGAGCCTCTGAGCTGGCACCTCCACACTCCCCATCCGGTGGTCCTGCTGACGTCTGATGTTCGCTCTCCGTTGGTGGTCTGGCCAACACCTGCTTCACATTCTCCATCTCCCTCTGATACCCCGGCCGATTCTTCTGTTCTGACCGGGCCACAGTTATCGCCAATACCTGCTGAGACGCAGCAGTTTCCTGTCCCTGCCGATTCTAATTTAAGTCTTTCTTGTTCAGCGTGGACTAGATTCTAGGCTTTGTAATATGAGTGTGTCTGAATGGTACTTGTCTGTTCACCTTTTCCTATTTACCTGTCACTCATTTATTACCAGCTTTTGCATTATTTGATCATTAATTTAACTGCATTTCATCAGGTCTTCCTGTTCTAGTCCTTGAATTTAAGTCCACCTGATCCACACACTGTGGCATTAATTTTAACCTCTACTATGTTTCAAATCCCAGACAAGCATAATGTCCATAATGTCACAGTCATCTAGCAGCTATTAACAGTATCAATGCGCGGGGTCCTGGGTCACCACTAACCTCCCAGATAACTAACACATTTACAGCACAGCAGAAAATCCTCCTCTTCTTCATTCAGCCTCAGTCTCTGCTGTTGCCCTGAATTCTGCCAGAAACACACCTACGACAACTCGACAAGGCCCCAATCGCAGACAACACAATATTTGTTGATGTCACTTTAGCACTACACAATGATAATGTGTACATCCACTACACATGTATTCAAGATATTATCTCACATGCTCCTCTTATGTTTGGCAGGTTTCATATAGAGGTAACACTCTCAGGTAACGACTATTTTTTATACCTATTCAGCCAAAAGAAACAACATATCTCCATTTAATAATAAATTTCCATTATTTATAGCTTAATGTAGAAGTGTTAAAGAAAAGATAAATTGTTCATTGATTCCATAAGGGGCTTTAAATGGATTTGGAACATAAATTGGCTTTTGAATTTGAATAACGTGCAAAATTTGCTGCAAAGCTTGAGGTTGCATCCTACTGGGACAACAAGCCTCCCACTCCCCTCAGCAGTACAACAGCCTGGGTTGTGACCCTTTGAGTGGCAGCAATACTTTCCCTGACCTTTACTCTTTGTATTCACACTAAGTAGCTTCTGTGTTCCCACTGCAAATGCCTTAAGAGGTCACTGCGGTCCTCTGAAAACTGCTCTTGTAAGTTTAGTCCTATTATAACAAACTTATTTACTCACTTGACCACCTACTGACCCTGGAGAACCTGCGACGATTGTTTGTTTTTTCTTACAGCTGCAAACCAAATATCCCCACCAAACTTTTTTTTTTCTGTGAGAAGCTGTCACCAGTGCTGTCATTAAAAAAAAAAAAAGTGCATGCACATACACGTGCATCCTGCCAAACGCGCACTTATTCACACTCACAGTATATCAGTGCCCTGTCCCACCTGGATTCCTGTCTAGCTTTGTGAATTTGTCCTGACCTTGATGCTCACAGGAAACTCCTCCCTAAACAGCTGTTTCCATGTGTTCCACCAACCACCATCTTCCAAACACAAGAAAAATGAGGAAATAGTGCTGCAGTCACCATCCCAGAGATCCACTCACACACACACGCACACACACACACAAACTGCAGGTATCACATCATTCATTTTTGAATTCTGAATGGGTAATATGTCCTGAGAAATGTATCTGGGAAAAATGGTTTAAATCACACAAAATTGGCTTTCAGTGACACATTTCAAATTATTACCAGTCGGAAAGGATCATTTTACCCTTTTGATCATTCAGGGAGAATAAAAAGGGAACAATATGACCTTGTTCAGAGTGGGGGGAATTAGCAATCAAGTGCTCGTGACTGAGGGCCTGTTTGATCCATAACACACCCTTTGGGGAAATATTGTTTTTTTATACACAATTCAATAATTTGACTGTGAAATGAAAAATCGGTTCAAGGATGGAAATACGTGTGTATATATATCTTAAAACAAGCTGTCAAAATGAAATACAAATAATGAAGCTGTCAACATGTGTGCCAGGCCTTTGCCAGCAAACCACAGTTTCATGTCAGGAGAACAGAGCCTAACACTAACTCTCTCGTACACACCTATGGGGAGAAAGTGGCACCTTGGTTTTGAAGCAGCAGGTTTCTGCTTCTCCACCCTCCTCCTGTTTTTATGCTGCTTTCCCAGTTTCTTCTCGAAAGTCTGCAGATGTGTAGCTATGAGAAAGAAAACAGGCAGCAGGCCCCCGGCTTTGGTTAGCATGGAAAGACATGCCAGAAAAACAAAGACCTCTGAACTGTACAAACACCACAAGCAGAAAAACTGCAGCAAGGACCACCCATGAGCAACCACGACCAAAAAACTGTTCTTGGATCAGCGTGCTACTAGATAAAGAGCGTGACATGCATGGCTGGACAAAGAGTTAGATGTGCCACATATATATGGCAATATGAGAAATTAGGAGGACTGAAAAGGGAGAAAATGGAGATGTGCAACCCGGTTTCCCTAATCCTTCACAGTACACACTCTGATGCTAGTTGGTTAAAAATGTGTTTTTATTATTATTCATTTATTTATTTATTATTATCATTTTTATTTTTTTTAATAGATAAAGTAAACATTATCACGAGACTCCATACCCAAAACAATGTAAAATAGTTTAAATTGTAATAACATTGTAATAATATTTTTGTATAAATAAATTGTATGAATGAAAAATGTGTGGCAACACTGTACCATAGTAAAAAAAAATATAGAAACAATGTAAAAAAAAGTTTTTTGTAGTTTATTGTATTGTAATAACATTTAAATTAGACAATGTATCAATTATGAAACTTATTTAAATGCAATGTTGGAAGGACTTATAAAGTGCATTACTATATATCTATTATATAATATGCATTATAAAAAGTGTTTACACCAATGTAATAGCAGATAGTCTGTGAGAAGGAGATGACCCCACCCCTTCTCACCAGCTTTTTAAGATGGGCGCCATGTTTACTAGGGAACTGAATGGCAGCGGAAGAGTTTCCCTGGGGCCATGTTTGCTTGCGGGACAGGGAATGCAACATGTGGGACTGCCTGTTTGGTCCACCTGCTGAGTGGTGGATTTTATTGCTTATGTGAGCATGTACAGTTATTGTGTTGTCTTAATGTACCACCATTAATAAACCACCTTGTGTTGATAAAACTGAGTTCTGCTTCCTCCTGTCTCACTTGCTCTGGTCACCCTGATCTCTTTTGGTTGGGGGGGCTACATTGGTTGCCCACGTAGTCTTTACTAAAACTGACATTCAAATGTGTATTTGCCATATTGATGGATCTGAAAACATAACTTTATTATTCTACAAGGATGTATGGCCTGGGTCCATAAAACTTACAATCTGCTTTTGGAAAATTTATCCTTCTTTTCCTCTTCCATCTGTGATATTAATGAACCACTATTGTACTTTTAAATCTGCTGTGTTCCCGGAGTCCTGCCCTGTGTTTTCTCAATCAAAGAGCATGCTGCAGTGCAGCCACTGAGGGATCTACGGATGTTAGAGGGTCTGATGCTGTCCTGGTCCACCTGGAAGCTGTGATGGATCCTGTGCCTCATCCTCTACTTACACCCAAATTCATTACATTTCTGTTTGTCTGTTTGTAATGTCCAATTTTCGCTGTAATGTTTCCACCTGCACACATCATCTACTGCAGCCTGTCCGTCCTGGAAGAGGGACCCCGCCTGTGTTTCTCCTTCTGAGGGTTCTTCCGTTTTTTTTTTTTCCCCATTAAAGGTTTTTTTTAGGGAGTTTTACCTTTTACGATGTTAGGGTCTAAGGACAGGGGATGTTGTATTGCTTTTGCACAAACTGTAAGCCCGTTGGGGCAAATCTGTGATTTGTGATCCTGGGCTATACAAATAAATAGAATTGAATTGAATTGAAAATGTCGATATAAGCGAAACAAAGTTAACAACATGCCATTCAGGCTGCAGCTACAGTGTTGCCGAATGGCAACTTAAACATTTTGACAATTTTCCATAATTAAATTATCAAACATATTGCAATAAATTACATGATAATGAATTTAACTCACCTATTCTTCAGTATACATTTTGAATATTTAATCCACCTAGTGTAGGAAACAATTTGAGACCGCATGTTTATAATTTATTAAAACCTTTTAAGGGAGTTGCACTATCAGGTACCAGGTTTTTAGGGCGACCACATCACCATATGACAGTTTTATCATTGTCCCTAATAACATATTTAAACACTGCTATTGGTTCTTGTAGCCCCACTTCCATTAATCCATTACTGTGTGCCTATAGTAGGCATGAAAAAGATTTGTTGCCCTATAAAATCGCATGAATGAATGAAATTCACACTAAACGGTTCTGCACTTCTCAGTCGGCAACGGTCAATGCCAGGAGGAGTACATAGAAAATGTGCCATGTAATAGTAAGTTGTGAAGTAAGGCTGTACAGGTCTGGGTGTTGGATGCACCTTTTATATACCTGCATTTATCCTATTACTAACAGTAATTACATATATTGCCTTTACCTCACTAAATAAAATCATGGCATTAATCACTGGAGAACTTTATAGTATAGCAGAACCTGGGATATAATAGAATGGATAGAATAGAAGGGATATAAATGAATTGTATAGTCAACCAGAAGAAGTGTTAACTACATAAAATTCCTCTAAATCCTCCTTATCCACACTACCTTTAAATTCTCCAACACTTAAACAATTAGTACCTTTTTTAATTACAGTTGCCTGCTGGGCTTTTTGGCCACAGCCTGTCTTGCTGTTGGTCTGTTTGCACACCCGTGGGTGTTTATAGCCACGAGATGTGCTGTGAGCTTGGACATGTGCAGAACATCTACATTTTTTCTCATAGATTTCCTGCTTTGACTAGCCTGCTAGTTGCAGGCGTTTCTTTTCTTTCCTGAGACAGACGAATAAACATTATTGTTGGACCAAAGGCCGGTAGCTTGTATAGGACAAGGTTGTGACTTGTGTCAGCCGTGCATGTGTGTGAGCAGTCAGGAAAGACACAAAGAGGGTGGGCTGTCTGAATGTATGAAATAACAGAAAGGAGAAAACAATCAGGAGGGAATATAGGAGACGAAAAATTAGCCATCACGTGCCTTATTAGGAGAACCTGTAATGTTGGGTCTGAGGTTGTGAGTTTGTTTTTTCTGGCACGTCGCTGCTAATTCATGTTGTTGCAGGCTTTTTCCTCCTGTTAGCTGCAGACTTTTTTTTTCACAGCATGTCAATGGTCCCAACAAAAACACTGTTAGCATTTTGTTAACCATGGCCAAAATCACCAGTAGTGCAGTTGAGTAAAAACTCCAGAACAAACAAACAATCAGGTTTTGCATCCAACATTGGGCTACTTTTGGGCCAATAGAATACATTTGCAGTAGGATTGTGTGCCAATTCCTCATGGGAAGAATGTGAATTCCAGATCAAGGACATTTTGGGATATATATATATATATATATATATATATATATATATATATATATATATATATATATATATATATATATATATATATATATATATGGTATACAGTCTAATTGCATCAAATGCAGTTGGTGGAATTTATGAAGTCCCACAAAGTCTGCGTGCTGGGTTTAATGTATGCACTCCAATAAATCTTGTCTCATCCAATGGGATTTTAACACATAAATATAGTATATACAATGATCTCATCTATAATAAAAAAAATAAAAAAATAAAAACAACAAACTTCACACCAATATGCTTTCTTTTCTTTCCAATATGCTTTTCAGAATTCTATCCTGGAAAAGATATTAGCCTGTGTTTGGTATGAAACCTGAAGCCACATTACTAACTTTATTAAAATCCCCACCACCACTTAATATAATGTAATTCTACATTCCATGTTAATGTATGTACGCAGCTGCTGGAGTGGATTGAAGTTGGAAAATGCTGAGCACCAGGAGGACTGAGAAGAACATGTGTCCATAGAGTTAAGAAATTGAGTTACTGTACATCTCTCCACAAGTTACTGACCTTCTGTTCTTCATCTTTGCACCTTCTATTCTCTTGTTCTCCCTCTCCACCATCTTGCCCTTCATCCGCCACATATTTCTCCCTTGGTGTGTGTTTTAAGGCTGAGCCCTCAACCCAACCTGTGGGCTGTGGTTCCCTCCTAAACCATTCACATGGAACTGGTTAGGAAGACATTCCTTCCATGGAGAGAATGTCTGGCAACAAGCGCCTGTAATACAGAAATCATAAACGGGAGGTCCAGCCTAATCACATCCTGTGGCACTCTCACCCTCTCTGAGCGCCCTCTTCCTCCTTCCTCTTCCTCTTATCCTCTCCGAGGAGTTATTAAGAAGGGGATGGGGAGACCAAGTGCATTAGCTGATCCTATCTTTTCCTTTCCTGTGTAATACAAGGGTGTAAATCACTGGAAATCGAGCATATCAGATTCTGGCAGTTGGCAAATATTCTCGCTTATCTGTGATTTTCTTAATTCCAGTCCTCGAGAAAAAAAAGTGCTTCTATTTCCATGAATAAATAAATACATAAAAATGTTATAGATTGGGCGCATAAAAGGTCTGTTGTTTTGTTTTGCAGTTGCTATAACACACAAACCTAGTTTCTCTGAGCAACAGGGATTGCAACGCCATGTTCAGTCTATGGTTAAAGGTTGATTAATCAAAGTTGGCTGACTGTCTGCTATGAATTACATATGGGAAAGAAATCTGTCTCCGTACTTTAAATGCACTGAAAAGAAAAGTCCTTCGTTAAACAAAAAAACATATCATGCTTTCAAACAAGTGCACATGTAATCTTTCTAACACTAGTCAGGTGTTTGAAATAATATATAATAGTTTTTTCATGTGTTGTAGGCTTACTCTGTTTATATAGGCTTTTTAGTTTTAAACATGCTACCCATAATCACAGCCAGGGACGGCCTAACACAGGAAGACTTATTTTAAATGTTTGAAATTCTATTATCTAAAATGTTGCTGTGTGTATGTAGGCACATGTGTGTCTGCGTAAGTGTCTGTATGTGTGTGTGTGTACATACACATGGACAAAATTGTTGGTACCCCTCAGTTAAAGAAGGAAAAACCCACAATTCTAACTGAACTCACTTGAAACTTACAAAAGTAACAATAAATAAAAATTCATTGAAAATTAAATAATCAATCAGCCATTACTTTTGAATTGTTGATTAACATAATTATTAAAAAAAACAAACTAATGAAATAGGACTGGACAAAAAAGAGGTTACACATAACTTAATATTTTGTTGCACAACCTTTTGAGGCAATCACTGCAAGTAAATGATTTCTGTATTTGTCAATGAGCGTTCTGCAGCTGTCAACAGGTATTTTGGCCCACTCCTCATGAGCATACTGCTCCAGTTGTCTCAGGTTTGATGGGTGTCTTCTCCAAATGGCATGTTTCATCTCCTTCCACAGATGTTCAATGGGATTCATATCTGGGCTCATGGAAGGCCACTTTAGAATAGTCCAACGCTTTTCTCTCAGCCATTCTTGGGTGGTTTTGGCTGTGTGTTTTGGATCGTTGTCCTTTTGGAAGACCCAAGACCTGCGACTGAGACCAAGCTTTCTGACACTAGGAGCAGCACATTTCTCTCCAGAATGCCTTGATAGTCTTCAGATTTCATTTTACCTTGCACACATTCAAGACACCCTGTGCCATATGCAGCAAAGTAGCCCCAAAACATTACTGAGCCTCCTCCATGTTTCACCGTAGGGACAGTGTTCTTTTCTTCGTATGCTTGGTTTTTGAGTCTATGAATTGGTGGTTGATGGTGAAGTTGATGGTTGATGTGCCTTACCAAAAAGCTCCAGTTTGGTCTCATCTGTCCAAAGGACATTCTCCCAGAAGCTTTGTGGCTTGTCAACATGCATTTTTGCAAATTCCAGTCTCGCTTTTTTATGATTTTTTTCAGCAGTGGTGTCCTCCTTGGTCGTCTCCCATGAAGTCCACTTTGGCTCGAACAACAATGAATGGTGCGATCTGACACTGATGTACCTTGGCCTTGGAGTTCACCTTTAATTTATTTGGAGCTTGTTCTGGGCTCTTTGGATACAATTCGAACGATCTGTCTCCTCAATTTGTCATCAATTTTTCTCTTGCGGCCACATCCTGGGAGGTTGGCTACTGTCCCATGGGTCTTGAACTTCTGAATAATATGAGCCACTGTTGTCACAGGAACTTCACGCTGTTTAGAGATGGTCTTATAGCCTTTAGCTTTAAGATGTTTGTCCATAATTTTTTTTTCGTATGTCCTGGGACAATTCTCTCCTTCGCTTTCTGTTGTCCATGTTCAGTGTGGTACACACCTTTTCACCAAACAGCAGAGTGACTACTTGTCTCCCTTTAAATAGGCAGACTGACTGATTATGACTTTGGAAACACCTGTGATGTCAATTAAAGGACACACCTGAGTTAATCATGTCACTCTGGTCAAATAGTTTTCAATCTTTTATAGAGGTACCATCATTTTTGTCCAGGCCTGTTTCATCAGTTTGTTTTTTCAAAAAAAATGTTAATCAACAATTCAAAATTAATGGCTGATTTTGATTATTTACTTTTCAATAAATTTTTATTTATTGTTACTTTTGTAAGTTTCGAGTGATTTCAGTGAGAATTGTGGGTTTTTCCATCTTTAACTGAGGGGTACCAACAATTTTCTCCACGTGTGTACATGCGGGTATGGTTATGCATGGCAAAGAGGTTAGGAATACTGATAAAGAATAAAGAGGTGAAAACATTTGGTGTTATGCAAAACCAATGATTTTGCATTGCCCAGCACCAAGTGTCAGGACCGAATGCAGCTGTAAAATATACAAGGTATAGGACCTTTCCTTATAAATTTAATTTCTTTTGTTACAATAATATTTTGTCAGCAAGGTTGTGGCCGTGTGGCCATGTACAGTAGTCCTATCTTAGTGTTGTAGCCCACTTTGTTTAAAAGGGCTTTGGAGTGTTACTCGGTTGTGTATGAGCATTGTAGCGTAACATATTCAAAACATGTTCCTTTATTTTCTGTATATAAACAAACCTTTGCATGTAAAAAATAATGCTTAAGTCAATATGTAAACCTACTGTCAGTCAAAGAAGGAACAGGATGCACAAATGCATGCTTATGTTAAAGTAAAGACATCATCCAGATGGTTTGAGACGATTTTTATTATATTGGGTCATTTGCAAGGTATTTTGTTATGCTGGGTCATTCGAGAGGCATTTCGTACTTTATGCTTTAAGTGTTCCTGGATTTCTAAATGAAATGCCTTTATTCTAAACTACATTTTCTCTAACTTTTAAAACTAGCAAATACAGATGCAGTGTTGTGCTGCCAGTAAATTGCTATTATTGCTGCAAAAAATAAGTAATACAGATTAGTAATTGAAATTACAGTGATATTACATATTTATATAAAACCTGATGTAAATATAAATTTATGTTCCAGAACATGACTGGAATTTCGATGATATTGAAAATCATTTATGGTAAAGTTGCTTGTAAAATGACAGCTGCCAGTGGATTGAGATCAAGTTGCAGTGAGTTTTTTTCAGCGTATGCAGAGGTATCAACTGTGGCTGTAGATAACAGATTTCTTGGTCCATGCCCTGTTCTTCTCGGCTTCCATCTTGCAAGTCAATCGTGATTTTCTCATACCCTTGCATCTCTTACCCTTGAGTACAGTGCACATAGAAATAGTCCTTATTTTTAAACAATGTGTGTTCTTTACTTTGAGCTTCATGGTGGTAGATTTTGAAAGAGAGGTAGAAAAAAAAAAACGTGAAAGGGTAATTACAATAGCGAGGAAAGGAGGATTGTAACTGTGTAATTGACCTAATAAGCTGCAACAAACCTTCCAGGCCATACACATCCCGTTTCCTCCTTCTTGTTTCTCCATTGCTGCACTTGGCCCCGATTTGTCCTCTTGGACAACAGCAATGAGAAACTGGGCGGCAGAGGATTGCTTCTGTCCCAGTGCCTCATACATGAAACAGACCAGTGCCAAGTAGAAGTAGTGGGATTTCCACTTCACGTTCCTTCTCCTGACCCTTGGTAGCTGAAATCCTAAACTAGAGGGAAAAAAATCTTCACCATAACATGAAATGTTTTTTTATAAAGTGTTCAAGCTCAATCTAGATGTTGATAAAAACATCTGAAATAACTATTGTCACTTTTAATGTTGATGTTGGATAATGTGCTCTGTTGCCAGTGTGTTATATTAACATAGGTCTCCTATTCAAACATGTGCCATTATGGTAAGCAAAGGGCTCTATTTTGTAGAAAAGCTGGTGGTAGCACAAACAGTCAAATGCCATTTTTTTTCTTTTCAGCAAAGCCTTCTCATTTTTATGGTGGAGCAGTGGGTAGCAATGTGGCCTCATAGCCAGAAGGTCACAGGCTCAAGTCCTTGAGCTGGGACATTTCTGTGTGGAGTTTGCATGCTCTACCTGTGTCTGTGTGGGTTCTCCTGCTTCCTCCCACAGCCCAAAAAATGCTTAGGTTAATTGTAGACTCCTGTGGCACTAGTGCGGAATAAGCAGGTATAGAAAATAAATGACTGACCTTCTCATTTAATTTCCACTAACATGAGTATTTTTTTAAACTGTGATCTCGGCTCCAAGTGGGTTCCAAATTGATTTTGCATGAATGACCTAAACTTAGCAGTGACTAACTTTTCACATGAAGGTGATTACAGGTGCACCCGTGTTTATTTATGTTGTCACCCAGAATACACAAACACTCACAATGCTGTCATAACCGATAACAAAGTGCTATACAGGAAACTGAATTATTCTTATTTTAGAATATACCCTTTTCTGCCTTGCTCTCTTCCTACTGTCTCTGATTGTTGGTCTTTCTTTGTATTTGCTCATAAACCAAATGTGTCACCTTGAGATCTCTCCTGGTTTGAGTTTCTAAAGGAAATCGTCAATCATTGGACTCCTGGAAACACTGTCTGGCGGAAGCATTGGTGCCCTTGAATTTCTCCTGCTCATTTTGCATGTAATGATATCTACATTAAACACAATATTATTGTTGGACCATACAAGTCAATCGTGATTTTCTCTTACCCTTGCATCAGAGTACAGTGCACATGGAAATAGTCCTTATTTTAAAACACTGTGTGTTCTTTACTTTGAGCTTCATGGTGGTAGATTTTGGAAGAGAGGTAGAAAAAAAACGTGAAAGGGTAATTACAATAGCGAGGAAAGGAGGATTGAAACAACAAGGGAACAAAAATTCATCTGCAAAGTCAATACTTGTAGTGGGCAACAGTTTATGTTGACTCACTCTGGCTGATATGTTCACTTTTTAAGCTTCACTATCAACAGTTTTTGATTTAATTTGTTCCATTCCATTGTCAGACATTAGGTAATGTCGAGCATCTTAGCTCAGGAATGTTCATTACATAAATAAACACATCTTGAGAGACTGGTGTTATTCTACATTTCGTTAGTGTCAACAAATCCCATTAAGAGACCAAAATCAATACTTTGATACTTCCCCGTTCTGTTTGTGGCAAGATTGATGTATTTCAATCGTTTTTGGACAACAATGGAGCTCATATGGCACAGATCAAGCCATTGTTGGTTTTATTCTCTTCATGGTATTTGTTGACAGTGAGGAAATCTAAAATATCTCCAGCCTTATTCTTTAACACCCAGTTCTCAAGCTGGTCTGAAACTGAATCATCAGTAGCTGTTCAAGCTTCACCCGCTGGAGACTTAAACCACTATTGTCAGCTCAGCCATGTTACTGCCCATTTGAAATCCACATAATCATGATGGGATAACAGTTTCAGCTACAAGGTGGCTGCGGTTTTGACCTTATAAACAGTGCTTATATGGGTCTAGCTTTGTACTGACCTGGGAAAAATAGCTTGAACCTACAACAGCTGGACTTGTTTAGAATATATGACAAAAAAAATTGAAGTCTAGGTGTGTAGACTAATCAACTAGACTACTTAAACATTGACAATGAAACTTCCTCTGCTGAATCGGAAATGAAAAAAATTTGAAAAATTTGAATTGGCAAGGGGATCTAAAATTTACACCTCTATCCAGCTGAGTTCAGGAGGCTCTCTATAGCAGTGATTCCCAAATTCAGCAGAAGCAGCTAATTTACCAAGAGAAGACTTGTGACAGCCTCATCTACAGATTAGTTCATCCCAAAAGCATTGGAACTTTCACTCCTATCGCTTCATAGTAAATGTCTACTGTACCACCATCAAGCTACCGACATTCTTTTGTTAATTTCTTTCCTCTCATCCATCTCTTCACCCAGGTCCCCTGAATAGCAGGAGCACACAGGAACGTTGGGTAATCTGTCTGGGCCGATGTGCTGGGCTATGCGTGGGCTCATGTTGAGGCCAGTCTAATCACCTTTCGGATCAGTATGGAGAACAGAGGAGGCTGTACCTTTTATCCCAAACCAAAGTCAACAAGGCAGGATTCCAGGGAGGCATTGCAGACATTCTTGAAGGCAGAAGGAGGGGTAAAAAAGGGGTGAAAAAGAAAGAGCCATTGAACCCTTTCTTTTGCAAATATAAGGGGAGTTAAAAGTGAAGAGAGGAGGGCACATGCTTGTGTGTGTTGTTGTGGAATAAGACAAGGTGCTTGAAATACTTTCTTATTATGTGTAAATGAACTCCATAAGCTGCTTCCCATCCTGTGCCAGGCCAAAAGTTTGGCGAGTGACCCAAGGTAATTAATAACTCTTTCACCCAGGTGCTGTTTGCACAGATGGACGTCTTCCTTCAGAACTGGCCGCCCTTTTCGGTGGTGCTATTTCCTCCCTCCTGTTAGCCCAAGCTATCACTTGCTGTGTAAACACGGTGAACATGCCAAGCACAGCAGCATTCCTGTATGATTTTAAATGCATGAGTCAGTTTGCCCTGGTGCTGCCCATGTAGAATCTGTACCATACGGTTTCTGTTTGAGGGAGTGCCATGAAATTCTGTGACATTTGTGTTCACCTCGGGATGAGGTGGAATAACTGGTGGTTCATTACTTATGTTCATCATTTTTGATCTAGAACAACCATCAGATTTCCTGATTAGTGATTTCTTGACCCAATACCTGAAAAAAAACTAATGACCCAATCCTGTCAGATGTAATTTGTGTATTGTGTTAATTGGAAACATGAGCATGCCAGAACTTTAAATCAAGATGGGAACCATGGGAAATATTGAACCTACTCAACATCAACATGTTCACAGTGTCAAGGTCATTTCACTCAAAGCACAGCTATAGCAATAACTCTTGATATTGTTAATATCTGTTTTGTAAACCCTTGTTAATAGAAGATAGTGCGGTATAAACCCGTTTTATGACTCATAATAACAAGTATAACCACATTAAAAGAAGAGAAAATAGAGAGAAGCTGAAAGAAATGGAACAGACAAAAGTTGAGGTAAGTGGTGGGGAGAAAGTAGAGAGGTGGCAGTAGGAAGATGGGTTTGGAGACTGTTTGGCCAGGGATGTCAGAGAGGAATCAGTGAATATCTTGGCTTGTTTCTTTGTGGTGAGAACAGCATGGGCTGTCGACTGGAGCCAGAGCCCACAATGTCTAGCCTGGAAGGTTCTCTCATTAGAAAGATTGGACAGCGCAACCTCCTGGGAACCGCAGCGCCAGAGTACAGCACTCATCAGAGCCCTGGGAACGCTCACTCTTAAGGCCATCTCAGGTATGGAGTTATGGAGATCAAAGGTTTTCTTTTCCCTATAATGGTTTGTTCTATTACGCGTCACCCTGGTGTTTTGTCTCTGTACAGCATGTGTCTGAAGTTTGTGGTGATGCTTGGAATTGCGAATATCCCACCCCTCTGTGTTTGTTGATTGAGAATGTGTCTGGGAACATCCAATGAGACATGCTTGGAGTCTCTGTACTGTCTCCAATGCCAGAAAACGTCCCCTTTGAAGGACTTGCAAAAGGCATACCAGTGTTTTTTGTTAAAACACTCGTTTTATGGCTTTCGGGGAGCTAAGCGTTTCTGGTTGGCAGGAGAAATGACAAAATGCAGAGGAGGAGCGAAAGAGGGGAAGGGAAAATAGAAAAGGCCAAGGGTGCAAGTATTCCGGTGTGAGGTCCTCAGCATACAGACCATCGGACCATCTGCAGCAAGGGCTCAGAGGCGGTCTTTAATGTTCACTCTCAGATGAGGAGAAAAAATATTTGAACCTGTGTACTCAGCCGGAAACCATAAATGGTCATGAGCCTAAAAGGTACCATGTGTAATACCATGCAAACAGCTCCAGACTATTAGGGGGCAGCATTTCACCTCCCTGGACACATGTCAATGAAACACACTTGTATATTAATACTTAGATATAAAGAGCTGAAATAAAGAGAAATCAATGATTTCATCACTTTATATCTTGTGTGGCAGATTTACTGATCTGGTCTGTGTTATTTGAGGGAGAAGTTGTATTAAAGGACAAAGTAGGCCAGTGCTAAGTTAACACACTATCCATTGTTGTACATAGTGTATAGTCCTGTAACGTGATTTCAACACTGTCATTTCTACATATACTGTTGAAAATTATTAAAGTTCATTTGTCATTTTTTTTTTTACTTTGTTTGACTGTACACATTGGATAACAAGAGCAAGGCACTACTTACAAAATCTCATTCAACCTTTCTTGTAGGGATGCCTCTTTGCTTTAACGATTATGATATGATTATGATGATTATAATACTTTTGAAAGGTCATTATTGTGAGCTTAGCTTGTGGAATGTGTTTGTGCATGCCTAAATGATTAACTGCCTGACAGCATGATTTCCCTATGTGAGGACCTCCCAAAGAAAGAGCTGCTTTATTCTATACACACATGGAAGAAGAATAAAGAGATGGTAATTAAAAGTCTTCAAAGAGAATATAACTCAACCAGTAGTTCGAATGTTAATAATATTTTAAGCGTATTGTAATAGCATTTTTATGTGAATGTGAAACATGGCCAGCATATGTCTTTGTATTCATTATGGCTAATTCTATGGCTGCATCAATTATTTTTATTAATCGAAAAGTTGCCAATTATTACATTGTTTCGTGAGGTTAGCTTCCTGATGTGTGGGTGGCACCTTGTATGTCAGCCACTGCCGTCAGTGTGTGAATGTGTTTGAAAGGGTGAATAAACACTTGTAGTGTAAAGCACTTTGAGTGGTTGTGTACAAATACAGTCCAATAACCATTCAAACTGATGATCTTTGGGTTGTGGATTGTTGGTCTAGACAAAACAAGGTTTTTTTATTTGAATCCTCAGCTTTGAGAAACAATGGTCGAGCTTTACAGCATTTTGTGAACCAAACTCATTCAATGATCAATAGATTAATTCATTAACAAAATGGGTGTTAGTTGCAGCAACCATTTGGAAATGGTTGCTGCAACTAATATAATTGGGGCTATAGAATTGGGAATCGTAGCTGATCCTTGTACAGTGTACTAAGTTCATATGTTGAAATGTCACTATTATAGCAAATACTGATTCCATGGTTCTATCCATGGTAATAAAAACTGAATGTATATGCATATTGTTGTAATGTCAATATTGATATAATGGAAAAATTGATATTGACTTGTGGCACAGTGGTGCTGTTGCCTCATGGCAAGAAGGTTTCACATTCAAGGATCGGCTGAGGCCTTTCTGTGTGGAGTTTGCATGTTCACCCCATATCTGTGCAGGTTTTCTTTGGCTTCTTTCTACAGTCCAATGGTTAGGTTAATTAGAGGCTCTTAATTGCCTGTAGGGGTGAATGATAATGTATATTATAGAGGCAATTGTCCTTATTTCTGACAGTGCTAGGTCAATCACAACAGAGTGTTTTGACATCCCACAAATGATGTATTATTTACTTACTTTACTTTTCACTAAAAAGCATTTGTTTAATTTTCACTTATCACTAAATCATGTAAAATGCAATCTAATTACACACAATAATTCTTCTGAGGAGCACTCCCTCCTTGAAGTCTACAGGTGTTTAAGCAGGGGCTTAAGTCCTAACAGCAAAAACAGCAGTCAGCTATACATATGGGCTTTTAAAGCAGGTTCATTGTTTATTTTAAAAGGCGTTTGTGGCATAGCGTGTGTTTTCAGACATGTGGACAGCTGGTTGTGATTGAACAAAAGTGATGGGTTTTGGTACCAGGGTACCACAGGTGAACACGTGATTTTTTTTTTTTTTTTACAGAGTTGTAGCCACCTTTAAACCATGACTCGGCAGTACATGGCTTCCAATCCAGAGGCAGACAAAAATGTTGCCATGATGAAATTGTCGAACAAGTCTAATAGCTAAAACTGTCACTGACTTTAAGAGTGAACACATTTCTTTTTTGCCGAACCCCACTTATGATTCTCTGCTCCAGCCACTTCTCCCTGATGTTACTGTTTTTTAAAATAACGATGTTGCAAAAATGTTTAGTTGCTCCCCTCATAATTCTCATCTACGTCAACCTTTAAAGGTTAAGAGCTTGTTCTTTCCTAAAATACCCAGCCAAGACATTTTTTCTCTTTCATTCACCACATGACTTGTGTGAATGAAAAGGCTTTCTGTATGGAAAACATGGTGATTAATTTTGCACTCTCGCATCATAACTGTGCTGATTATATTTGCCATGCAGAATGAATGTCTAGGTTGGCCTGGTCTCAACAAATGATTTGAAATTCCCACAGAGCTGTTTTTCCATTAAATGTGACATCATAGAGGCTGGCTGCTATTCTTTGTATTTTTTGTCCATTTGCTAAATTGCGGTTGTTGCACAGTAATATTGTTTTTTTTTTTTTCAGAAACATAGATCTACTGTTTTAATTCCTAATTCACTATCTACTTACTAAATCTACAACAAAAAAAGACTTGATACCTGGAAAATAAGTATTTGATGATTTTGTTGGTTTGGCCACTAATAAAGACTCGATCAGCCTGTAATATTAATGGTAGGTGTAGTCTAACATGCTGAGACAGAATATAAAAAAGAAAATCATCTTTAAAGAATTTTTATTAATTTATTTGTATTTTATTGAGAAAAACCTAATATCACAAATGACTTGATAAAAGCCACCTGGCCACAGAATCAGTCAGTTTGTCAGACTCCAAACTAGACCTGCATAAGACTGGTAAGGGCTACAAATCTATTTACAAGAAGTTGGGTATTAAGATGACAACTGTTGGTGCAGTTGTGCGCAAGTCCAAGACTCACAACATGATCATCAATCGACCTAGGTCTGCCGCTATAAACAAGATCACATCTAGTGGGGTTTCCAGTATCAAGAGAATGGTGAGAAATAGACTCAGTACAACAGGCAGAGTTAGTGGATGATCGTTAAAGCAGCTGGGATCACAGTCACTAAAGAAACAGTTGGTAAAACTTTACACTGCAATGGTCTAACATCTTTCAGTGCTTGCATACTACCCCTGATTAAGAAAGCACACGTGCAGGCCCCCTGAACTTTGCCATTCAACGACTGAATGACTTGGGTGACTGGGAGAAGATGTAATGAAACCAAAATTGAGCTCTATGGCATCAATTCAGTCTTTTCCTGAGGGAGAGACATGCTGCTTATGACCCCAAGAACACCATCCCCACTGTCAGGCATGGAGGCGGTAACATTATGCTTTGGGGGTCTTTTTCTGCACAGGGGGCAGGGTCACTGTATCAATGGGACGGAGCCATGTACCGTCAAGCCATGTACCGTCTGTGTACCGTCAAATCCTGAGTGCAAACCTCCTTCCCTCTGCCAGGAAGCTTAAAATAGGTCATGGATGGGTCTTTAAGAAGGATAATGACTCAAAGTTCTACAGAGGAACTATTGAAAGCATCCTGACCAGTTGCATCACCATGTGGGGCGGGAGCTGCACTGACAACAACAGAAAGGCTCTGCAACGCATCGTGAAAACAGCTGAAAGGATAATTGGTGTACCACTCCCCTCCCTGCAAGATCTTTACACCACCTGCCTCAGCCGCAAAGCTATCACAATTGCCACCGATACAAGTCACCCGGCACACAGTCTGTTTAGCCTCCTGCCCTCCGGTAAGACTTACAGCTTCATCCACCAGGCCGTGAGACTGCTGAACTCTCTCCCCTTTCCACTCATGAGACTGCTGAACTCTCTCCCCTCCTCCCTCTCACCCTCAGCCCCAGCCAGAAGGAACACCAGGCTGGCAGACAAAGTCTAGGTCATTGACTTTGAATTTGAAAGCAAACAGCCAATGCAAACAGCCAATGCAACCAAGAAGCTGAAGAAGAAATATATCAAGGTCATGGAGTTGCTCAGCCAGTTTCCGGACCTGAATCCTACAGAAAATCTATGGAGAGAGCTGAAGATCACATTTGCCAATTGATAACCACGGAATCTTGATGATTTAGAGGTCATTTGCAAAGACGAATGGACCAAAATTCCTCCTAATATGTGCAGAAACCTCAACTACAAACTACTACTACTGGTCAACTACAAAAAGCGTCTGACTTCTGTGCTTGCTAAAAAGGGATTTGCCACAAATTACTAAATCCTTTTGGCATCTTAATAAAATGTCAATAAATTACTGTCTCAGCATGTTAGACTACACCTACAATTATTATAACGAACTGATCAAGTGTTTATTAGTGGCCAAACCAACAAAATCAAATACTTTGCAATCAAATATTTTGCCATATACAGTGGCTTGCGAAACTATTTGGCTCCCTTGAACTTTGTGACCTTTTGCCACATTTCAGGTTTTAAACATAAAGATATAAAACTTTAATTTCTTGTGAAGAATCAACAACAAGTGGGACACAATCACGAAGTGGAACACACTTTATTGGAAACTTTTTTAACAAATAAAAAACGAAAAAATGGCGCGTGCAAATCATTCAGCTCTATTGAGTTAATACTTTGTAGCGCCACCTTTTGCTGCGATTACAGCCGCAAGTCGCTTGGGGTATGTCTCTATCAGTTGTGCACATCGGGAAACTGATATTTTTGCCCATTCCTCCTTGCAAAACAGCTCGAGCTCAGTGAGGTTGGATGGAGAGCGTTTGTGAACAGCAGTTTTCAGTTCTTTCCACAGATTCTCAATTGGATTGAGGTCTGGACTTTGACTTGGCCATTCTAACACCTTGATATGTTTTTTGGTGAACCATGCCATTGTAGCTTTTGCTTTATGTTTTGGATCATTGTCTTGTTGGAAGACAAATATCCGTCCCAGTCTCAGGTCTTTTGCGGACTCCATCAGGTTTTCTTCCAGAATGGTCCTGTATTTGGCTCCATCCATCTTCCCATCAATTTTAACCATCTTCCCTGTCCCTGCTGAAGAAAAGCAGGTCCAAACCATGATACTGCCACCACCATGTTTGACAGTGGGGAGGGTGTGTTGAGGGTGATGAGCTGTGCTGCTTTTACGCTAAACATAACGTATTGCATTGTTGCCAAAAGTTCGATTTTGGTCTCATCTGACCAGAGAACCTTCTTCCACATGTTTGTACGTCTCCCAGGTGGCTTGTGGCAAACTTTAAATGACACTTGTTATGGATATCTTTAAGAAATGGCTTCCTTCTTACCACTCTTCCATAAAGGCCAGATTTGTGCAGTATACGACTGATTGTTGTCCTATGGACAGATTCCCCCACCTCAGCTGTAGACCTCTGCAGTTCTTCCAGAGTGATCATGGGCCTATTGGCTGCATCTCTGATCAGTCTTCTCCTTGTATGAGCTGAAAGTTTAGGGGGACGGCCAGATCTTAGTAGATTTACAGTGGTCTGATACTCCTAGGGCTTGGAAACTACGGTGTCAAGAGCTGGTCGAAGAGCAAAATGCGAGACAGAAGGGACTTGGTGTTGCAAAGGGTGCGGGAGGCAGCTGAAGAAGACCGTCGAATCAAAGCAGCAGGGCTGGGCTCCCAGGCGCGCTGGATGCAGTGGGAGGGGGCGCTCGAGAGACCATTGTCTTGGAAGTAGCTCTGGGGTACTGACCAAGGCAAGCTGAACTTCCTGCTGCGCGCTGTGGCTGATCTCCTACCCACACCAAGTAATCTGAAGATCTGGGGCAAGGAGAAAGAGGCATCCTGTAGTCAGTGCGGCGCCAGCTTCTGCACACTGAACCACATTCTGACCAGCTGCCCAAAAGCTCTGGCAGACGGGCGCTATAGGTGGAGACACGACAAAGTCCTCACCGAGGTCGCTAAGTGGGTCGAACTACAGAGAAGCCACACCAACAAACGGCCACCAGTACCACCAAGGCCCATAAGCTTCCAGCGAGAGGGCAGTAAAGTCCCAAAGGGAAAAAGACCTGACCGCCTACCATCAATGCTACACTGCGCGTTAGATTGGGAGCTGCGGGTGGATCTCAAGAAGAAGCTGGTCTTTCCTCAGGAGGTGGTGGCAACTACCCTCCGACCGGATATGATCCTTCTTTCTAGGAGCTCGAAGTCCATCATTCTAGCCGAACTCACTGTTCCCTGGGAAGACAGGCTAGCCATATCTCATCAGGCAAAGAAAGGTAAGTATCAGGACATAGTAGATGAGGCGACCCTGGCTGGATGGCATGCCACCCTCTACCCAATTGAGGTTGGGGCTCGCGGTTTCCCCGCCACATCTATTCGCAGTTTCCTGCAGAAGATCGGGCTTGATGCCAAACAAGTACAGAAGGCTACCAGGGAGATAGCCACAGTAGCCGAAAGCAGTTCCAGGTGGCTGTGGCTGTCAAGAAATCACAGCTGGACCCCTTCCGCAGGTGAGGGCTAACTCAGCCCTTGCTGCCCCACTCAGGAGAGGTGTACAGGTTAAGAGGCGAAACACCTGGGACCCTGAGATGCCTGCTGAGGATGCGGAAGGGGTCCCTAGGAACACTATGACACTCCACCAGCTAAAACCTTAACATCTGCATCGGGGGTGGGCGGTTCCAGTCCCGGGGGGCCGGTGTGGCTGCGGGCCCTTGTTCCGTCCGGGCGGTGAGTGCGCCTGATTCTACTAATTACTGCTACTCTGCACCTTTGTTGGTGGAGTCTGGTGTGTTGCTGCCTGGTTGGGGCGGGGGCCTGCGCCCGCGCCGGCCCTCCGGGGCCGGGGTTGCCCACCCCTGGTCTACATCCATAGTTGCTCATGGAGTCTCTGCTTGTAGCAAAGCACCTTTGGTGTTTACTTCATCTTTCAATATTATTGCCTGCACAGTGCTCCTTGGGATGTTTAAAGCTTGGGAAATCTTTTTGTATCCAAATCCAGCTTTAAACTTCTCCACAACAGTATCTCGGACCTGCCTGGTGTGTTCCTTGTTCTTTATGATGCTCTCTGCACTTTAAACAGACCTCTGAGACTATCACAGTGCAGGTGCATTTATACAGAGACTTGATTACATACAGGTGGATTCCATTTATCATCGTTAGTCATTTAGGTCAACATAGAATCATTCAGAGATCCTCACTGAACTTCTGGACAGAGTTTATTGCACTGAAAGTAAAGGGGCTGATTGATTTCGCATGCCCAATTTTTCGTTTTTTATTTGTGAAAAAAGTTTAAAATATCCAAGTGTGTTCCACTTCATGATTGTGTCCCACTCTTTGTTGATTCTTCACAAGAAATTACAGTTTTATATCTTTATGTTTGAAGCCTGAAATGTGGCAAAAGGTAACACAAGTTCAAATAGTTTCGCAAGCCACTGTATATATATATATATATATATATATATATATATATATGCACCATACTATGTTTTATCATATTATTCACTACTTATATATCCAATCATATCACATCAAACCTATTACTGATGGATAATTCATACTGTGACTGACCTTAAAATATAAAATATTTGTCTTTATCGCATTTTAGCCTAGGGTACTTTTACAGTACTAGGGTCAATTTACGGTTTCATGTTAGCATCTCTATTGGCTGTCTGCTGCATGCATGCACCTGTAGGCTATGTCACTATTTTTCTCATTCTCCTAGAATATTACAATCCTCACCATCCTCTCTCCCTGGTCATCCTCTGCCTTTCTTGCTGGAAAGCTAGCTTTGATTATTGCAGCCTCTTACGTTGCATCCTCTGATCCATTTCAATTGCGTCATTGTAAAAATAGACCTGTCGTCAGCAGCAATGTTGCAACTGTGTTTACTTTTTAACAAGTCAAACATATGACTATCTCACTCACATGAGACCATATTGATGTCATGATATTTAGTTGGGCTTTACATATTCATTTTTCAGCTTTGTGTTAACAATTTTACTTGCTTAAGGGAACAAAAATACAAAGGTCATGACCTTAGTGTCCTCAGTGGTGGCTACAGCCCTGATCAGTGTATAATAATTTATCTCATAAATAAGACCTACTGCCCTGTTCCCCAGCTCTTTACTTCAAAGTTGTTCAACTACTGTATTTGTTGGCAGGCAGAGGCTCAATTCTCCACTAACTATAGTGCCTTTTGGGGAGAAATGCTTTTACAGGAGGCACAGGCACACAGGCCGAGTTCTAACCAGCTGCATGCTAATTGCAATGGTGGAGTTTCTAACAAAATTGACAGAGGCCTAAAACTCTCTTTTAAGAGCACCTCAGTGGTGGTGAAGAGGAAGGGTCAAGTGCTGATTTTTTTTTTTTCCATTTTTCCACCCAGATTTATCTTGCCAGTTCAGGAGATTGAACCAACAACCTTGTGGTCACAAGCTCACTAGTGGTGATTTCTTAATATTTCACGTAGCATCATCAGGTCAAATTTGTACTTGTGCAAAACTTTGCTTTAAAACTAAATACCTGTGAAGGTTACCATAACAAAACTATTGATGGCTTATGACAATAGGTTTTTCTACCTTGAATCCTACCCTGCAGGTATGGAAATGTCAAGAATCCTTACATGGATGCCAGGACATTTTTCTGGACATTTACTGAATGACTGACGAGGTTTTGCTCCTGTCCACTCTTGAGCTTTGCTTAATTTTGGTGTGTGCACAGGTGTGTGTGCACTGTTATCTGGGATTCCATGAGCATGCACATTATGGAGAGTACATCCTTATAAATCAAAGCCTCTGATCTCTCAGCCAGGAATTCCACAGTTGCCTGGACCACACCATTCAGATCTGTGAAATACGGAAACAGCGGCTCCACGCACCAAGAATGTAAAGAATGCCATTAGAGTCCATTTGTTTTCTGCAGAGGTGACAAGGAGAGTTTGGGGATTGAAGATATTTTTTTTCTTTTTTTTTCTTTTTTAAGAATTGAAATAATCCACTTTTAACCAGGGCCACGCTTCGGGTAGACCACACATGCTACAATGAAACATGCTTAAATTAGTACTGAGCCATATGCAAAATCAAATTTACAATACAGAACACAAATCACAGAACTGTAAAGTCATAAAATGAATGCAACAAAGATCAACACTTAGCCAGAAGTGCAATTACTTGCATTTAAATATATGGAACATATCTTAAAAGATTATTCCTCCTTAATGATGTATCTAAACAGACCTTTCTAAAGCAAGTTCTATCCCATCACACAATCTTCAGCCAACGTATTAGCAGGATTGGTGTTGTGAATGTTACATTTGTTAAAACAAGGTGGATGAATCACATAAAGAACTGTGCAGTATCTCAGTATGAGACAAAGCCTGCAGCTGCAGCCTCGACAGTTACCTTTATATCTTCTCTATGTCTTCTGTTTGTGCATAGTTTTTGACGAATGTTCCAGGTGTTTCGTGGGTTCTCGCAAGGTGAAATCACAAAGGGGATGTCAAGTGTTCATGATGAATGTGCGAAAGTCTTGCTTGTAGCTTGCTTGGATTGTAAAGTAGTTGTGTGATTTATGCATCAGGTCTGATTAGATGTAAAACGAACAAAAGCAACACATAACTGATGGAAATCCAAAGCCAAATATTTGATCTGATGTTCCTTTAATGTGCTGTGTTTGAGAGAGAGAGAGAGAGTTAGTGTGTTTGTGCTTGTGTGTGTGTGCATGCATGTGTGTTTCGTAATATTAAAGGGGACACCGCAAGTAGAGTCACACAAGTGGAATTTGCAAATAGAGGATCTGACAGTATAATCTAATGCCCCTGATCAAAAGCCATAAAGAGGACAATTGACAACGGAATTTGAGCTAGAAGTCTACAGTTTTGTGCTCTGTTCTTTGTTGTGGTGTCTCTCTCTTTGTGCTTTCATCGCTCCATATCTGCTCAGGGATAAAAACGCACCATTTTATACATAACATACTGAGAAGCATGCACTGCTTTTCAGGCTTCAAGTAAAAAGAATTTAAATGCAACAGGAAACACTCTGAGTGCCAAACACACAGCGGTGAAGGTGTTATTCTGTGCGTGGTACGAGTTCCTGTTTTCAGACAAACATATAAATCATTGGTGTGATTTCCAAGGCAGACCTTTTTTACTGTTCAGCCAAGAACCTACTTGAACACAACACAAAAGACTGAAAAGCAGCTTTGTTGATTCTGCGGAACTAAATCCCATTAAAGGAAAACTCATATATTCTCATCATATATGCTTCTTACTTTTTCCATAATGTCTTGTAAAAAAAAAAACAGTTCAAATTAAAGCAAGACTACAATCCTATCTTTATTTTCATGCTTGTCGGGTCAATGCAAAAATAGCCAATGCTGAACGAAAAAATTGGCCATTGCATTGCTGCAAAAATGAGAAGAAGCTGAAAGCTCATCAAACTGCAGCCCAGTTGGGAAACAAAGAGAAAACGTTTAGAAGTAAGTCTAACACTAGCTCAAAACAGAAACAGTTAGAACAAGGGTAAATTTATGAAGGAGTTTGCATGGGCTCCTCACCGTTGCATTAAGAGGTTCACAGCCGGCTGTGTCCCACTCTTGTAGTTAAAGATCTCAGACTGTGATTGGTGAGATTGCCCTCAAGTGTGCACATGGATCTGCCCAACACACCCGGACACAACTGCAAAAGTCAACCACAAATTCTGAAGCATATCCACATGAAGATTGATGCAATGAGATTATCATTGTACCCTACAGTGTGGTATGGGGACCAATAAAACTATAAATAGCATACATACTATACTATACGATATAGTATTCAATGGACTACCCACTCAGTTTGTCATCATGTAGACACAGATAAGCAGACACAGAGTCAATCACAAATATAGACCACATGAATGCACACAAACAGACCTACATACTGTACATTAGGCAAATACACATATATTGCTATGAATTAAGCAACATATAAAAATACACTTATGATAAAAAGTAAATAATGCATTTTTTTTATAAATTAATAGATGTCACTTGTATGAGAATACCACTACTTATGCCATTTAAGCAGTACAATTACTATTGTCAATTGATCAATTGAATATTTATTCACCCTTCTTATGTTACCAGTTTACCCTAAAGATACTTTTTTCAATTGGTAATACTCTTATTGACATGGTAGTGAATGAAGATATTCTTGCATTATGCAAATTTATTGTTGGATATATTTATTTATAGGTATTATATACAATATTATGGCTTGGTAAACACAAGCCCAACAGGCAACAGATGGGTGCATTGGCCAGATACATTTTCCATTACTTCAGTTCAGATGAAAGAAAACACTTTGGATCCTTCACTTCTGAAGCACATCACGCAACGTAATTGTGTCCAACTTCCAATGGAAAAAATAATGGTGGCTCTTTTTTCTGTGAAATAAAACAGGATAGGACAAAATAAAACAAACAATAAAGTGAGTAGAAAACAGTTGAAAGGAAGCATATGAAGCTTTTTTTATTATTATTTTGTAATTTTATCATAGAGGTTGTGATTCATCAAGAAGGCAATGGTTTTCCATTCAAGTGCAATGGCTGTATGACATCAGAGGTGTGACCAGAATGTCATGTGTGGGTGGGCAGTTAGCTCATTTGGGGGGCAGAAAAACATATCTGCAAAATCTGTAAAAATCACCACTTTTCACACCTACTTGCCCCAATCATCTTATAATCAGTCAGTCATTCATTTTCTATACCCACTTAATCCTCACTAGGATCACGGGGTCTGCTTGAGCTAATCTCAGTTACCTGGCATGAGGCAGGGATACACCTCAGATAGGTCACCAGCCTATCATGGGGTATATACATCATTCACTCACTCACACCTATGGGCAGTTAAGAGTCTCCAATCAAACTCAGCATGTTTTTAGAATGTGGAGGAAGCAGGGGAACCTTGAAAAGGCCCATGCAGACACAGGGAAAACAAATTATTTTTTTTTTCTTAATTAGTTTTTAGGAAAAGTCTTACATTGAGATTCCACAAAACACCAACTTTGCTATTTCTACTTAATCCAATCATGGAAGTATGTTAACACCAGCTGTCTATAGATCCATTAGCATGTGTACTGTAATGCAATGCAATGAAATGAGTTTTGATGAAATGTAGGCTAGAGCTCAAATACTTCACATAACCTTTATTTCTAGGCGCAGCCAGGGCATTGAGGAGCTGCGCTTCAGTGGCCTCAGATCTGACTGGTCTCTCATCATGAAGAAAGAGCTGACCCAAAAGGCGAAGCTCTTGATTTACAAGTCAATCTACACTCCTGCCCTTATTTACTATCGCAAGCTCTTGGGAGTGACCGGAAAGATGAGGTCATTGGTACAAGCAGCCGAAATGGGAACACCTTGGGGTTTCCCTGGAAGAGCTGAATGAAGGGGCGGGGGAGATGGAAGTCTGGGCTTCCCTGCTGAAGCTGCTGCCCCAGTGACCCGACCTCAGATAGGCAGAAGAAGATAAAACAAAACAAAACAATTCACATACAAACACAAACCGATATAGTTTTTAGGATGGATAGGGCAAATGTCAGTGGGGCAGGGCTTGTCCCTGGGAAGACGGAGCTCTCTTCCTGCCCCCTGTGGTGCAGTGGTAGAAGAAGTTTCTCTCTAAGATAATGTCTTAACAAAACAATCTCACACTCACAATGACTGAAGACAGTAATAAATCTGGTTTAAAGCCTAGAGTTGCTCCTTATGGTACCATTTTTTTTACATTCGAGGCCAGGACCATATAAGGAGTTCAGAGTTTTGTCTGTAATGTTCAGGAAACACTCTGATTGCCCAAGAGTGGAGCAAATGCTATCTTAATAGAAACACCATGGGCTAATGTAAGTGACTTAAGCAAAATTATGCTAACAGTGCAGGTATCATATTCAACTAGAACAAAACTTACCAAAAATACTGTGATGATAGCCAACTCAACACAACTTCTGGAACAATAATCTCCAAATGAGCATACTCATCAGAAAGACAATTTTTTCACCTATTGCCCATTTCATTAAGAATTATCATTCTGCATCTCTCACCCAGCTCCACACTCATTCTTATATGCTTGGTTGTTATTAGATGCCAGAGTGTGGCTTTAAGCAGGACATTTGGGGAAAAAAAAGTATGCTTTCACAGTACTAAAACCTTGGTGAAATATAATGTTTAAATTACACTGTTATGGAAACTTCAATAAAGCTTGGACTAGCGAGTGCTTTAAAATTACAGTAATTTTCTGGTGGCATATAACTTGCAGATTGCAACCAAATGAACACCCAAACATTGTAGGAGATCCTACGATGGCTGCAAAAAGCCATATTTAATACCTAATGCTACTAAATCTTCTACATCATCTACATTCTGCCTTAAATGCTCTTATAATCAAGTGTGTCTAAAGGTTTGGTCTTAATCAGAGCATTTAGAGCTGATTTGTTTTAAAGTCACAATGTCAAAACAGAGATTGAACTGACTCTAGAGAGTATGTTTGTATACATAGACACACACATTGACACACACACACACACACACACACACACACACACACACACACACACACACAAACACACACGTCATATACTGCCATGCAAATTCCCCAGCCAGGTGTAGTCACTCAGGAAGTTATTTTTATAGACCCTTATAACTTATAGCTGAACTTTTCTATGGCAAATGTATGCCTGCTTAGAGACAGAAAACGACATGCTTACCATTAGATCATTATGAAACAATGTCTATATTTTTATAGTTTTTATTCAGGGCTTGTGGCCTAAGTCTGAGCCTGTACAGTAAGGGTCCTTATATAACCTGTGTCTTAACACTCATTTACACCATAATATCCAGATAAGATAAGATAAGATAAGACTTTATTGATCCCACAACGGGGAAATTTGTGTGTT
The DNA here is from genome assembly GCA_036785175.1 of Eupleurogrammus muticus. NCBI lineage: Eukaryota > Metazoa > Chordata > Actinopteri > Scombriformes > Trichiuridae > Eupleurogrammus > Eupleurogrammus muticus. The sequence continues at coordinate 2,622,877 of JAYKQN010000020.1, read as the reverse complement.
ACTGCAGCGTTACAGATAAAGAGAAGAAAATAAAGCTGAAGATAAAAAAACTATAAAGAAATAAAAAACAAAAAACACACAACACAATGTACAAATTCGCAGAATTTGTTGATGAACCACATACACAGTATGCATTATCGACATAGAATGGAGAGAAAATACTAATAAATAGTAAGAAAAAAAGTATGCATAAGCAAGGCATATATACATACATACATGCACGTACATACCTACATACATACACCTACACACATATTTGCATATATATATATGGACATACATATTCACACACATACCCACATGTACACATACATTGCTAATGCACACTTAAGGTGCAGGGTGTGTGTGAAGAGAAAAAAAAAAGTGACCAGTAAAAAGGTGACAGAGTGATTACAGTGAGGGTTATTTTTATGTGTTGTTATAAATGCCCTGATGCCCTGATTCTATTGTATATCTTGTTGTTCCTGATTTTGGGTGACCACTCTTTGCCTTTTCCCCTTTCTGTCTGTGTAAAGAAGGCAAGTTCCATGAGGTATGCCAATGTGGGCAAAGAATGCTGAAAATGTCTAGAAATTGCTAAGATTGGATCAGAAAGTGCAGGGGGTGAGACTGGAATTTGTTGCCATTGATAACATCTTGCTCGGAGCACAGTGGATGATTACACAATGGATCAGAGATATGAAGCGTGGCTACTGAATGTATGGCCTATCATAACAAGGGGTGAACACAGTGTATCTGACATCAATTTGCCACAAGATGCACAACTTAGTTGTACATTTTCTCTTTCATTTTCACAGTTGAACACTGTAAAAGATCACTGGGCATGCTGTTGCACCCTGCTCAATTCTTTGTCCTCTTCTCCCACATCATTAAGAACAGCATGAGGCTACTAACATACAACTGACCCTTGCCCTGTATTTGACCCAGCAGGTAAAACAAAGACACACACTATCACTCCCTGGTAAATCCTTTCTCTCACCCTGGGCTAAATAAACAAGGAGATAGTACACGTGAGTTCCCTCTTCATCCTTGACACCGTTTCTATGAACTTGTCAGGCCGGGACTCAAAAGAGGACTCAGAAGCAGAGTAGAACAGGGGGTTTTATTAATAGATAGGCAACCTCTTCCACGGGGAGCAAAGAGGGCTATGAAAAAATGCAAAGAAATATCTATGGCTATTGCTATCTATGACTATACATCGATATACTATAAAGGACTAGACTATGAATAAAACTAGGGGCTATGATTAAGGTAGAAACTAAACTATCTCCGAAAAAGCTGGAGGAAAAATACTCTAATAACTATAAAACAAAATCTCTCCTAATAACTGGAGGAAAATACTCTGATAACTACAAACCAAAATCTCTCTGAATAACTAGAGGAACTACACTAATAACTACAAACCAAAATCTCTCTTAATAACCAGAGGAACTGCACTAAGAACTGAAAAAAAAGGCTGAGCTGAAAATCTACAATTAACTATCTAAACTAAGGCTATGAACACTACAACAAAAAATCGCTCCGAAGAGGACAGCACGACAGGCAAGGCAACAAGAACTATGACTAGGGGATTTCGAATGGCTTGGGTGAACGTACGGGACGAAACACTTCGGCACAAGACAAGGGGAGACGCAGACAATATATACACAAGGTAATTGGAAACAGGTGGAAACAATCAGGGCGGGGCAGACAATCAGACCGGTGACACATGAGGAAGGGCAAGTGACCTGAAACGAGAGGAGAGTTAGACTTTCAAAATAAAACAGGAAGTGACAAGACAAAAACCCCAAGACAGGACAAACCTCACCGCGGTGTGACAGTACCCCCCCCTCTAGGGCCGACTCCTGACGGCCCAGGCTGGTCAGGGTGGTCCCTGTGGAAGTCTGTGATGAGCGTAGGGTCTAGGATATAACGCGCCGGGACCCACTGCATCTCCTCCGGACCATATCCTACCCAGTCCACCAGATATTGTTTACCTCGGCTCCGTTTGCGAACTGCCAGTAACCGCTTGACCTTGTAGACCGGACCGCTGTCTATCACTTCTGGGGGCGGTGGAGGGGCGGCGGCTGGGACCATCGGGCTCTCCTTGGCGGGCTTAATCCGGTTTACGTGGAAGGTCGGGTGAACACGGAGGGATCGGGGCAGGCGAAGGCGAACTGCTGCAGGGCCAATGAGCTTGGTGATTGGACAAAAATCCCAAGACAGGACAAACCTCACCGCGGTGTGACAGAACTCCCCGGAGGGGAGTGGTTTACAGGGAGAAAAAAACATGTATTTTTTTCACAAAATGAAGCTAATATATGATTTACTATTTATTTATTACAGTGGGGAAAATAAGTATTTGAACACCCTGCTATTTTGCTATTTCTCCCACTTAGAAATCATGGAGGGGTCTGAAATTTTCATCGTAGGTGCATGTCCACTGTGAGAGAGATAAACTAAAAAGAAAAATCCAGAAATCACAATGCATGATTTTTTAATGATTTATTTGTGTGATATAGCGGCAAATAAGTATTTGAACACCTGAGAAAATGAATGTTAATATTTGGTACAGTAGCCTTTGTTTGCTATTACAGAGGTCAAACGTTTCCTGTAGTTTTTCACCAGGTTTGCACATACTGCAGGAGGGATCCTGGCCCACTCCTCCACACAGATCTTCTCTAGATCAGTCAGGTTTCTGGGCTGTCGCTGAGAAACACGGAGTTTGAGCTCCCTCCAAAGATTTTCGATTGGGTTCAGGTCTGGAGACTGGCTGGGCCATGCTAGAACCTTGATATGCTTCTTACTGAGCCAGTCCTTGGTTTTCCTGGCTGTGTGCTTTGGGTCGTTGTCGTGTTGGAAGACCCAGCCACGACCCATCTTCAATGCTCTGACTGAGGGAAAGAGGTTGTTCCCCAAAATCTCACAATACACGGCCCCAGTCATCCTCTCTTTAATGCAGTGCACTCGTCCTGTCCCATGTGCAGAAAAACACCCCAAAAGCATGATGCTACCACCCCCATGCTTCACAGTAGAGATGGTGTTCTTCGGATTGTACTCTTCATTCTTCTTCCTCCGAACTGCTTAGTGGAATTATGACCAAATAGTTCTATTTTGGTCTCATCTGACCACAAAACCTTCTCCCATGACTCCTCTGTATCATCCAAATGGTCATATGCAAACTTAAGACGGGCCTTGACATGTGCTGATTTAAGCAGGGGAACCTTTCGTGCCATGCACGATTTCAAATCATGACGTCTTAGTGTATTACCTAAAGTAACCTTGGAAACGTTGGTCCCAGTTCTTTTCAGGTCATTGACCAACTCCTGTCGTGTAGTTCCGGGCTGATTCCTCACCTTTCTTAGAATCATTGAGACCCCACGAGGTGATATCTTGCATGGGGCTCCACTCCGATTGAGATTGACCGTCATGTTTAGCTTCTTCCACTTTCTAATGATTGCTCCAACATTGGACCTTTTTTCACCAAGCTGCTTGGCAATTGCTCCGTAGCCCTTTCCAGCCTTGTGGAGGTGTACATTTTTCTCTCTTGTGTCGTTGGACAGCTCTTTGGTCTTCGCCATGTTACAAGTTAAAGTCTTGCTGATTGTATGGGGTGGACAGGTGTCTTTATGCAGCTAACGACTTCAAACAGGTGCATCTGATTAAGGATGATACATGGAGTGCAGGTGGACTTCTAATGGGCGGACTAACAGGTCCTTCAGGGTCAGAATTCTAGATGACACACAGGTGTTCAAATACTTATTTGCCGCTATATCACACAAATAAATCATTAAAAAATCATGCATTGTGATTTCTGGATTTTTCTTTTTAGTTTATCTCTCTCACAGTGGACATGCACCTACGATGAAAATTTCAGACCCCTCCATGATTTCTAAGTGCGAGAAATAGCAAAATAGCAGATATACTTATTTTCCCCACTGTATATCTATTTATTATTCATGTACATATTTTTTAAGCATATTTGTATTATATAAGATAGACAAGAAGGAAAAAGTATAGACAAACATTGAAAAAATCTATTGCTTTTAATCTGTTTCACATTATGTTAAGAAAAACAAGTACAAGGAGCTGTTGGTATTTTTGGTACCATCAGAGATGTTTGGTTTACTCCTACTACTTTTAAAGACCTGTTGCATCAAAATGAGTTGTCATCCCTGAGAAATTAAGATTTAAATATGTTTCTTTTATGATTCCAAACTAGTCCTATTTTGCTTCTGTAAACAATACATTCAAACAGGAAAAGTTGAATATGACATTAAATAGAAGAACAAAAATATATTAAATTGTGGTGTATGTGGAGGATGAGGTAACAGGATGCATCTCAGCTTCCAGGTGAACCAGGAAAGCAACAGACCCTCTAATTTAGTGGCTGCACTGCAGCATGTGTTCTGAACAAGAAACCACAGGGCAGGACTCCAGGAGCACAACAGAAAAAAAAAGTACATTAGTAGTTCATGAGTATTACAGATGGGAGAAAGCAAGATGGGGAAGCTCAGAGTATCTCATGAGATCCAGGCATTCTAAACCTATAGCAGCATAACAATGTTCAAGACTAGCCAGGACCAGCCCTAACTATACGCTTCTTCAAAAAGGACATTTTTAACCTATTCCTAAATGTGGAAGACAATTCCACAGGAGAATCGCCTGGTAGTTGAAGGCTTTGCCTCCCATTTTAATTCTAAAAATTCTGGGAACCTCTAAAAAGCTGCATTTTGGGAGCATAGTGTTCTTGATGAATGATATGGAACTATGAGATCCTTATGGTAGGATGCAGCCTGACTGTTAAGATCTTTGTAGGTGAGGAGGAGGATAATGAATTCTATTCTTGATTTCACACAGGAAGCCAGTCCAGAGAGGCTAATACAGGTGAGATATGATCCCTTCTTCTAGTGCCTGTTAATATACGCACAGCTGCATTCTGGATCAACTTAGAGTCCTTAGAGACTTTTTGGAGCAGCCGGATAATAAATAACCACAGTAGTCGAGCCTGGAAGTAACAAATGCATGGACAAGTTTTTCTGCATCTTTTAGAGACAGGAAGTGTCTGATCGTTGCTATGTCGCTCAGTTAAAGAAGAAAGTCCACAAAATATATTTAATGTGAGCAGAGAAAGACATATCTTGGCCAAAGATGACTGAGGTTTTTCACAGCGGTGCTAGAGGCCAGAGAGATGTCATTAGAATCACTACATCACTGACAATAACTTGGTTTTGTCTGAATTAAGTAGCAGAAAGTTGCAGGTCATCCAGGATATTATGTCCTTTGGACAAACTTAAAGTTTTCCTAGCTGGTTGGCTTCTTTTGGCTTTACTGACAGGTACAGTTGTGTATCATCTTCATAACAGTGGAAATTAATAGACTAACAATTATTCACAGACTCTTTTTTCTCACAAATGTGGGAATGTAATTACATTAGAATGTACAACACAGTGCAAATGATCTTATCTTGCTTGCCAGGGTAGCTCCCTGGGTGGTCAAAACACCCCTAAATCTCTGATCCTAAAATCACCAATAAAGTACTATAGACAATGAGAAACCCTGAAGGTTGAAAATTCTCATGGGTGGAAGCCCAACACAAGTACAACACAAAGCCTGTTACCAACATAGATAGAGAAAATATTTTAACATAAAACAAAGTTATGCAAACAACTATCAACCATTCAACCTCTGTCTAAATACTTAATTACAATAGTAATCACCTAAACCAAAATATTTTCCAATTAACCCCGCAGTTTAATGTTCTCTTAACTTTTAACATCTTAACGCTTAATATTTTTGATTTTAGTCTCTTCTAATAACATTCTTTCCCTACTTTATTTTACAGCTTAGGTAAGGTTCAACTTTTTGTAAAATGAACACAAAAGTACATATATACTCTTTAAACATGTATGTTTTTTCTCCCCATGTCCCTGAAGGTTCTCTGTAATTATCTCACTTAAATATGAATTTAAAAATTTTAAGTTCACTTCCTCATGATCAAGTGTCGCTGGCCTGACATGAAAGCATAGGCTAATGCATGGGGTAATGACAGGGCCAGTTTGGATGATACGGGTTTAGAGGTGGGAAAAAAAAAAGTTTCTGGGGGAATAATTGTATCTTCCCAGAATCGCCCAAGTTCTGAACATGCTCTCAACAGCACCAACTATTCAAGCTACCTCACTGTCCACTCTATTCACAACAGAGTACTTCATAGCCGGTCAGTGGTGTACCTTCCCACTTAGTCTGGTCCAGTTCATCTCACCCTGATGTATTTTGACTACTATCTCTGCACTCTCAGGTTTAGAAATGCACCTCGTCAACGCCAGTTCTCTGGTAATAGGAAGGCGATGGGGGGAGAAAAAAAAAGAGAGAATGATTGTAGCATTCCTTCCCATTCCTAAAAAGGGAACACACGGACACATATTTGCCATAGTTCACATCGGAGGGAAGAAACTTGAAAGAGCATGATGGATCGTTTTTTGTCAAAGAGAGGATTATGAGAGGAATGTGTCATGGCACATGGCAAGAGGAGTGTAAAGAGAGAGAGAAAAATAACAAAAAGATACAGCTGTGCAAAAAACATAATCAGTAATTAGCTCGATTCGGCTGCCGTCAAACAGATTGCATTTTTTTGAAATTTTGACTTGAGCATTTTCTAGATCAGGGGAGTCAATCTCATTTTAGTACATGGGCCCCATACTGCACAATTTAATTTCAAGAGTGCTAGACCAGTACAAATTTACATGTAAAAACCCCTATAATTTTCTCCTTTTTATGTAAAGAAATACATTATACATGTATTTCATTTTCAATTTAGAAAACAGGGGAGATGACATAAGAAAAAAGTCTTATTTCATTTTCAGTCAGTTGTGATATGAGAGGTTGCCCTTAAGCAGGATAGTTCAAACAGTGCAAGGACATGAGATTTCCAAACAAATATTAATTTTATTGTGGTTTGGGAATTAATAAAAGCAGGATAGGGATTCTAAAGTGTTGAATCAGGCTTGTTTATAATCAAAACAGAACTTATAGCCAACAGCTCTCAAAAAGGGGAACAGAAAAGTCTCTCAACAAGTCTCTCCAGTGAGAATCCTTTCGTCTCAGGGTCACTGGTAACAAAACACAAATAACTCACAGACTCTCAGTTCAGTCTTTCTCCAAGGGACTCTTTCTCCAGGTAAGTCCTCCAGAGAAGTAGTGTCTTCCCAACTGTTCGTGTTTCACCAGGAGAGTGAATCCATGCGCTCTCCAAGACAGGCAAGCTGTGACTGCTTTATCCTTTACCCTCCAGCCCTCAGGCAGCAGTCAGTAGCCACACCTGCGTTGCGCAGTCTTGTAGAATTCCTGCCTCCACCACCAGACAGAGCCATGCCCAGGTGAGGTTGGAGCCATTTCCTGGGGATGTAGCGCCCTTCCAGGACACAGCCTCTCATGGTATCCCGTTTCCTCCCCCTCATAACCAGCATCCTTGTTGGGCTGGAAGAAGTGACGCCCTTTCCCAACAGCCCGCCCAATAAACCAAAGAAGTTAAATGCTTGTAAGCCCAGGAACCATCGGGGTAACCCTCCTATTATTTTCCTTGTTCCTGGCCATCCATTGTAGAGGAACATGGTCTGATACTACCGTGAAGCACCGGCCAAGGAGGTAGTATCGGAGGGTTCCAGGGCCCACGTAACTGCAAAGCATTCTTTCTCCACAATGGAATAATTCTTTTCCCTAGGGAGTAGTGTCCTGCTGAGGTAAAGGGTGGGGTGTCCGTCACCTTCATGTTCCTGTGCCAGTACAGCTCCCAGACCCACCTCTGAGGCATCAGCTTACACGAACTGGACCGGAACACAGGGATTGCTTCGGTTGACAAAGGCGGCTTCCACTGCTGGGTTCCACCTTACCATTCTCAAGTGGCACTTCGTTGTCAACTCTTGTGGTTTGACCAGTCCTCTGCCGATGGGGTACCCCAAGTAGTTGGTCTCACTGAAAGCTAGCTTGCACTTCTTTGGGTTGGTCGTGAGACCTGCCTTCCTGAGGAAGTAGTACAGCTTGTACACGAGGTAAATGGGAATCCCAATCTGGGCTCTGAATAACCACATCATCCAAAAAAGTCAAAGACAAAGTCAATTTTATTGTCAATTTCTTCACATGTACTTGACATACAAAGGAAATAAAATTGCGTTTCTCACAATCCTATGCGTTTTACATGTACAACAACATTAAAGTGCAGGTACACAAGACGAGACAATCCTAAACTAGATAGACTGATAGTCCAGTGACCGAGACTTCGTCTGAGGGTGAGAGGGGGGAGGGGAGAGAAGCTTCTGCGTGCCTTCTATGGGGGACCAGCACCGGGGAACCGCTGAAATGTTGCTGGTGCACCATGCGGCCCAAACGGGGTTCTGGTATAGACCATCTGATGTGGCAAAAGCTGTCTTTTTCTTGGATGCTGGAATCAGCAGCACCTGCCAGTACCCTTTGGTAAGATCGAGAGTGGTTAAAACTGGGCATGTCCTAGGGAATCTATCAACTCATCAACCCTGGGCATTGGGTAAGCATCAAACTCTGAGGCTTTGTTCAGTTTCCGGTAATCATTGCAGAATCGTACTGTCCCATCTGGCTTCGGCACCAGCTCTATGGGGCTTAAACAGGCACTCTATAATTCTTCAATGATACCCAATTCCAGCATATTCCCTACCTCTTCCTGGATCACCACTTTGCGTACCTCTGGCACCCGATAGGGGTGTTGGCGCACAGTCTTACCGAGCAGGGTGCGTAACTCATGTTGGACAACATCCGTGTGTCCAGGTAAGGAGCAGAAGACATCTTGATTCTGCTCCACCAGTTCTAGGGCCATCTGGCATTGCTGGGGAGACAGGTCCGAGCCCACTTGTACCTCCTGTCTTACGGGCTCTCAAGACTGTGGGGGGTAAAGTGCTAAACAGGGTCTCCTTGGCATGCCATTTTTTAGCAGGTTAACATTGTACATTTGTTCTGTTTTTTCTTTTACCTTCGTCTCACCTTATAGTTAACCTCCCTGATCAGTTCCATGACCTCGTAGGGACCGTGCCAATGTGGCCAGGAACTTGCACTCTACAGTTGGCACCAGGACCAACACTCTGTCACCTGGCTTGAACTCTCTGGGCTGGGTAGGCCGATTGTAGGATGCTTGCTGTTGTCGTTTAGCGGCTTCCATGTGTTCTCATACTATCGGAAAGATGGCCTTCATCCGGTCTCTCTCCTTCGTGATGTCCAGCAGCCCTCTGGGTCTGTATGAGATAAAGAGTTCAAAAGGTGAGAAACCCGTTGAGGACTGAGGCACCTCTCTCCCCGCAAACAGCAGGTAGGAAATGAGCTGGTCCCAGTTGCACCCATCCTCCTCAATCGCCTTCCGCAGCATAGATTTGAGCTTTTATTGAAACACTCCACCAGCCCATCTGTCCAAGGGTGATAGACTTATGTTCTCAGCTGTTATCCTGAGCAGGTTACAGAGGTGTCTCATCACCCTGGACATTAACGGGCTCCTCTGGTCCATCAGGATTTCCTCTGGAATACCTAGACTAGTGAGAAAGAGAAACAGTTCTTTGGCAATCTCCTTGGAGGTGGCTTTTCTCAGAGGGATGGCCTCGGGATAATGAATTGCATGATCCAGGATGACTAGTATATATTAGTGCCCCCTGGCACTTTTTGGTAACGGCCCAACTATGTCCAATCCAATTCTCTCAAATGGAGTCTCAATAATTGGCAGGGGAATGAGGGGGTTTCTATAGGAGGGTTTGGGTGCAGTCCACTGACACTCAGGGCAACCCCAACAGTAGTTTTCCACCTGCTTATGCACTTCTGGCCAAAAGAAGCCCTATAGAATTCTTTCCTTGGTTTTCTCTATGCCAAAGTGGGCATCTAAGGGATGTGTATGGGCTAAATTGAGCACAGTAGCCCAGTGGGGTTGTGGCACGAGGAGCTGCTCCAGCACCTCGTCATTCCTTTTACCAACTTGATATAAAAGGCCTCACTTCACTGCAAAGTGGGGGTACATGGGGCTTGTCTTATCACCCTTTACCAGGGTGGGATCTTCCAATTGCGCAGCACCACACTGGCCTGTGAGAGGGGGTAGCTCCCTGTTGCATTGGTGGTCCTCCTCATTGGGACTTAAACCGCTGCCAGTGTCCATGTTCTCTTCCTTCCCCTCTGGCCCACTCTCTGTGTCAGCCAAGCTGCCAGCAATTCCTGTGAGGGCAGAAGAAGTGATAAGTGAATCTGATGTGCATATATCAGTCTTACCTCTTCTTCTGTGAGGTATGTCGCCTAGCCTCTCCTGGGTCTCTCGCCACAGTGGGTAGAAAGCTGGGCAGTCTCGGCCAATTAGCACTGGTACCGGAAGTGAGTCGACCACCCCCACTATTGTCTGTATTCTCTTATATGGCCGGGCCCCTCAGGTAGCGATCCACCACCTCCATCTCCACTATGGCTGCTGCTGTATTCTCGCCCAGTTACAGCCATTGCCTCGATATACGGGTGAGTTTGTGCATCTGTGCACGGGGAGCCTGGTCTTTTCAGAAGGACCAGTTGTGAAAGTGTTGAGACAGTCCAAATCGGGTAAGTCCACTCCTGCTCAGAATCTCCCTTTTCAACCCGTCATAGTCCTTGACTTTATCCGGGGGTAGGTCTCGGGTGTCTCCACATCGTCCATGGTGCCCATCTTGGAGATAAAGTCCCTAATTAGGTGGCGATCACGGGCAGCCATTTGCAGTTCCTCTGCTTTCAGCATGTTTGCTCTTCTTTGCTCCTCCAACAGCGCTGCCGTCGCCTGTGCTTGAGCCTGCTGGCCTGCTACGAGGGCTCTTAGACGCTCTTTCATTTTGATGGTTGGGCTATTTAGACAATTTAGTAATTACATTTTCAGTGCCTTTTTTCACCATGCACTAACCACATTCAAACTAACCTGCATTCTCCACCATATGTAATATTATGAGAGGTTGCCCTCTAAGCAGGATAGGGATTCTAAAGTGTTAAATCAGGCATCTTTATAACCAAAACATACCTTGTAGCCCGCGGCTCTCATAAAGGAGAACAGAAAATAAGTCTTTTTCAACAAGTCTCTCCAGTGAAAATCCTTTCCGTCTCAGGGTCACTGGTAACAAAACACAAATAACTCATAAACTCCCAATTCAGTCCTTCTCCAAGGGATTCTGTCTCCAGGTAAGTCCTCCAGAGAAGTAGCATCTTCCCAACTGTTCGTGTTTCACCAGGAGAGTGAATCCATGCGCTCTCCAAGACAGGCAAGCTGTGACTGCTTTATCCTTTATCCTGCCAGCCCTCAGGCAATCAGCAGTCATGAGCCACACCTGTGTTGCACAGACTTGAGGAGTCCCTGCCTCCACCACCAGATGGAGTCATACCCAGGTGAGGTTGGAGCCATTTCCTGGGATGTAGCGCCTCTCCAGGACACAGCCTCTCATGGTATCACACAGTGTATTATTAAATTTCAATTCAAAAACATTTAGTCACTGAAAAATATTTAGTGTTTTTAGCAGCAGATGGAGTTATCTTCTGCCGTGCAAACTATTTATAAATTAAAATAAGACTTATTTCTGTGAAGAGAAATAGGAACAGAATTATTTTATCACTCTTCGTACAGTCATCTAGTTTGTACAGTCATCTAGTTGATTGGACCCTTTAACGCAGACATGTCCAAAGTCCGGCCCGGGGGCCAAATGCGGCCCGTGGTCAATTTTCATCCGGCCCGCAGCCTCCGGCATAAAATCAATAACGCCTGGCCCGCGCGTAGAATTACGTCATACATTGGGCAGCATTGCTGTTACCTGTGTGTTCTAAGTGCTGCCATCTAGAGGCTCAAATAGGAACAGCAAATTAGTGTGTGAGACCGGCGATAAAGTCAATTAACTATATCCGCTTGTGAGCGACCGACGTGGTCTCCCCACAAAAGGGATCAGGGCAACCAGAAAAAGAAGCGGAGACAGGAGGCAGCGGAACTCACATAAAAACATTTATTTGACGGCGGTACAAAAAAACACAAAAACCCAACACGCTCACGTCAGCAGGCAAAGTCCACCTCGCACCAGGTGGACCAAACAGGCAGCTCCACACGCCTCGCGTCGCGTCCTGCATCCAAACATGTCCGGGGGGAAACTCTCCCTCTGTTAGTCAGTTCCCCCCTTATAAACAGGTGAGAAGGGGAGGGGTCATCACCTTCTCACACTTCCCTCCCCTTCTGCAGTCTCGCCAACGGGGGTGGCGAGACAGAAGTCTGCGACCGTGGTGTGTCTGCCTCGGGGCTCGCTCGACCACACTCCATTTCCGGTCGTAGCCCCGCCAGCACTTCCGCTAGCACTTCCGCTAGCACTTCCGCCAGCTCCTTCGCTGACCATCTCCGCTAGCCGTCTCCGCTAGCCGTCTCCGCCGGCTCCTTACGCCGACCGTCTCCGCCGGCTCCTTACGCCGACCGTCTCCGTCGGCTCCTTACGCCGACCGCCTCTGCTGGCTCCTTTGCTGACCGTCTCCGTTGGGTCCTTTGCTAACCGTCTCCGCCGGGCACTTCCGCTAGCCGTTTCCGCTAGCACTTTCGCTAGCACCTCGCTAGCCGTCCCCGCTAGCACCTCGCTAGCCGTCTTTGCTGGCTCACTCGCCGTCTTTGCTGGCTCGCTCGCCGACACCGCCGCCGATCCTCTCGGTACCTCCGTCACGCTCCGCGAGCTCCACCTCCTCTCTCCAGCTTCTCAGGCGGCGCCACAGATCCCACCGCTGCCACCAAATGTGAGTGACCGACGTGGTCTCCCCACAAAAGGGATCAGGGCAACCAGAAAAAGAAGCGGAGACAGGAGGCAGCGGAACTCACATAAAAACATTTATTTGACGGCGGTACAAAAAAACACAAAAACCCAACACGCTCACGTCAGCAGGCAAAGTCCACCTCGCACCAGGTGGACCAAACAGGCAGCTCCACACGCCTCGCGTCGCGTCCTGCATCCAAACATGTCCGGGGGGAAACTCTCCCTCTGTTAGTCAGTTCCCCCCTTATAAACAGGTGAGAAGGGGAGGGCTCATCACCTTCTCACACCGCTCCAGAGCGCTATGCCACCGTCAGTTCCAACTTTTACCGACAGCTGAATAAGGACAGGTTTCCAGAGATTCGAGCGTTTGGTAAGAAAATGCTAAGCTTGTTTGGGTCGACGTATTTGTGCTACACCGCTAGTGCGCACATCACCACCGCGCGTCCTGTCCCCGGGTCGCCAAGCGAGAGAGAGAGAGGTGAGAGAGAGGCCAATCAACATTTATAGTCATATTTTAAATGAGCCCTGCACTTGTTCATATAACAATTTCTGTTATTGTGTTTAAAAATTCTGTAAATATTAAACTGCCATGGTGAGATATTCTTTTATGTTTCAAATGTAATTTGCACCCAAGAGTACAATTACTTCTCTTCAACTGTTACAAAAAAGTTAAAGTGTTAAAAAAAGTGAAGTTAAGTGAATATTTAATTTCAATGTCAATTGAATTTTGATATGCATGTTTCAAATGAACCAAAACACATGCTTAAGACAGCTGAAATTAAAATAAAACAGCAAATGTGAAACACAGAATGGCTCGCTGAGAGTATTTAAATTAATTGCTGTTATATGTAAAGAACGTCCGCCAAGGTCGGCCCCCCTACATTTTTAACACACCAAATCTGGCCCCCTTTGCAAAAAGTTTGGACACCCCTGCTTTAACGGGTCCCATTAAAGGGTCCAATCGATACCTCTTGACACCCCTGGTCTAGATCTAGGAAGGAGCAACACACAGCGTATCATTGCAATAATGTTATTTTACTTTCTGAAACACCACTACTACTAGATGCTGGAAGCAAGACAGTGAGAAAACCAATGAGCGTCTGTGTTTGTGTTCATCACCATCCAGATGAAAGGCACCAGCCCGAAACGCTTTGTTCTCACAATGAGCCAACTTCATACAATGTGTCGTTCCAGAAATATTCGGCCCAGGTATTGTGTGCAAGCTTGATACTGATGAATCCTAATTCGACGTAAGTTGTATATCCTTAAAGTACACAATGCAATGAGGCAAATAAATTGCGCTGTTTAAAGTCTGTGTAAAGCAATAATAAACACATCAAAACAGGAAGAAAATCTGAAAATCCGGGCAGAGGCTCTCTGCAAACACTTAAGATTGAGAGAAATTATATTTGTTTGAGTCATCACGTTTATTGTTCTTATTATTATTTATTTTAGGAAAATCCAATGCATACTTTACTTTGGATGGTCCTATTTCCCATGCTGCAAAAAAATGAAATCTCAACAATAACATTTTCTTTTATCTTGTTTGGAGTCAAATTATCTTTTTTCACTGAAGCTAATTTAACTTATTTAACTTACTCTGATTTGGGAAAACTTTTCAAAGTTAAAAGGAATTGCATGATTTCAAGCAGAATAATTTCTTTCTATATTCTAATTATTTCCCAAGTAAAGGCGAGTCTGTGAAAAGCTTAAAAAAGTAGTTTGGTTATTGATTTTACTGGTTACAATAACATTATATTCAATAATGTATCGACTGAGATCTGGGAACATGGCAGCATCACCACAATGAAGTCTGACAAGGCGAGAAACATGATCAGGCAGTTTGGCTGTGGTAGTTAAATCACTTAATATGGAAGGTAAAAGCAAAAACCAAGCACACCCGGATTGTTGATGTTAATCCATCTTTACATCGGAAAGGTATCAGTGCACAGTTATGGCTTAATTCAGAGGTCAAGTTTAACCTGAAAAATGTTCCTGAAAGTTCTGATGGCTGCTTACACTGTAATAACTAACCATTTGGCTCTGTTGTTCTTTTATGTTCTTTCTTTTCTTCCCAACAATTTTGGCTTATCCAGAGGTCTGTTTAAACCCGCCTGATCCTCTTGCTTTTCTTTTTTTTTTCTTTATAGCTTTGTCTCTACATCCATGTCAGCAAATAACTAGGTGAGCACAACCTTAGCAATGTAGACAGGAATGAACAGAAAATTAGACCCAGACCACATGAAACCGGATTGCCCTTTTAAGGCTGTCACCAGTTTCTCAGGAAAATTCATTTCTACTCATACAGCTTTGTTGTGCCAGTTCTTAGACTCCGTGCCAGCCTTTTTCACTTGAGCCAGTCAAAACACATAGAGTCAGTGCCACTCCTGTCCTCTCCCAGTGTCTCTGATCAAAGCCTGTTGCTGAGGAGCGTTTCACCAGACCCTTTGCAAAACATCAGTGGATAATTCCAAAGATCCTGTGCAATCCCAGACCATGGCATTGTTCCGAGCTTCTTCCGGATATATCGATCATACCTCGTAGAGGGAAAAACATTTCCAAAGCTGCGAGCGTGGCTACACACCTGTGACCACTTGCTAAAAAAAAAAAAGAGCATGTGATACAATAGGACACCAGCTTGCAACGGGGAAATGCTAAATATTTATTCTGGCTCTCAGAAGAGGAGATGGACAAAACAAAACTTGCTTTTGTGGGTTTGATGCACAGATTAAACAAGGGAAATAAAAGAAAGACAAATGAATGCAGGGGGAATGCTGCAAGCTTGTCCTTGAATAACAGAAAGAGAGGGGGGAAATGTATTTCATATTTGCAATCATTGCACAACTGAAGTGTGCAACTGAATTCACAGTTTGTTTTCTCACTTTCATTTTCCCTCCTCTATTTTGGCTTAAACAAATTTTCTCATCCTTACCCAAATACACAACTGTCACTTCTCCAAATATTCAACGTCTTGGGGAGAAGAAATGTTGATAATCTGCCCGAGAGTTCTCCAACAGCAGCAACCACGAGCTCTTTTATCCGTCATTTCACATTTATGCAGGAATCCGCAGCTATGGATTTAACCGGGACTGTTTAAACATGTTGGAGAATGTTCTATTGTGCAATTTCTTTTAAAGTAAAATAAATACATTTGCTATAATTTGCAATAATCATGTTTACATCTTGTTGTTCAGGCAATCTCACATAAACAGCTAGGAAAACAATGTAATGTTAGGTGTTACTGTCAAAGAAAAGTGAATTGACAAAAGAATTGATGAAATTAAAAAGTGTTTCCTGCATGGGGAAACATTTTGCTATAAATGGTGTGCCTACTTATTCATGAAATGTGTTTCCATTGTTATTTAATGTTGAAATTCACATAGTTTTTCTTACAAGGACAAACATCCAAAATGTCCCATAAAACTTGATGAGAATCTGAATATGTTTGAATTTTGATGAATGGACCAGCAGTTCCAATTGGCCAAGGCTCAGGGTCCAAATTTTCCCTTAAGTGCATTACATCCAAGCCCGCACATAAGCATTATTTATTTATTAGCCGTATTTCCATCAATTATTTCCATCTGTCAGTGGATTTGAGGACACAGTGAAAACCAAAGCATTAAAACTTCACAACCCATGTCGCGCAAGGCAAGGCAAGGCAAGGCAAGGCAAGGCAAGGCAAGGCAAGGCAAGGCAAGGCGAGGCAAGGCAACGCATCGCAACGCAACGCAATGCAACGCATCGTGTGGGACTGCCTGTTTGGTCCACCTGGTGTGAGGTAGATTTTTGCTGTTGGCGTAGGCATGTGTTGCGGTTGTTTTGTTTTTACCACCGTCAATAAACCACATTGTTTTGACTAAAACTGAGTTCCACTGCCTCCTTTCTCTACTTCTTCTGGTTGCCCTGATCCGTTTTGTTGGGAGGCCACGTCGGTCACCCACAGTACAGAATTACTCATTCCATCCAAACTACAGTTACTTCTTTTTTCCTAGTTCTAGGTTCTAGTCTTTATTTCTGATTGCAGCCTCATCATTGGTTAACATTTGATTAAAGACACATGTACATTACATGACTTTGGAATTACTGAAACCTGCATTTTTTTCTCTTTCGGTAAACATCAGCTGCTGTATTACCAGCAGTCTGCCAAGCTGACACAGTTTTTACTATACACGCTGACGTTAAAAGGTACATTGTGTTTCAGGCAGCACCTAGGAATGAATTTGCAGATTGTAACTAAACATGACAATTCTCATTTTTATTGAATTAGAACTAGAATTAAAACATACTTCTGATATTGCGTCCCATTTTTGGGGGGTGTGGTTCCACTAGATGCTGCTAAATCTTACACAATAGATCTTTAGGCCGAAGTCAAAATAAGTGTATGTCAATGTGATTATGAACTGTAATGATTATTGAATGTAAAATTATAAACCCTTCACTACATGTTACTGAAAAAAGTCCTAAAAGGTACTGAAAAGTAACTACAGCTGGGTATCACCACTGATTTTCCAAATCAATTTCATTCTGATTCACAACGTTTAAATTCAGTTTGATTTCTGCTTTAATTTTAATATTCAAACATGAATGGCTTTTAAACTATTTGTGATTTCACATATCTTACTGATTTGCTCTGCCCCTTTTACATGTTTTCAGTGAACTCAGAGAAGCTTTCATTTTCAATAGATGAATGTGAAAACAGCCAGTGTGTCAACTAGTGTCAAACTCTGCACATGCAGAGAGTCATCAGCCAGCACAGTGAAGCCCACACAATAAACTGTAGGAACAAGGGGAAAAAATTATGTTTTTGAATAAAAAGGAACTTAAAAAGAGCAGTGTGAGCTTTTGTGACAATTTAGGTTCAAAATTATCTAAAATGAGTTTTACCTATTATCAGTACTGGGAGGATGAGCAGTGTTGACATCACACACCTTGCTTGAACATTGTTAGCACCTTTCTGTCTTGTCCTGTAATACTACTTCCCTCCAAAGAGGCACTGTCATTTACAGAAAGCCAATTAAACACACAGGCCCAGCAAAAGTGTTGCAGATTCTTTGACTAAGTTGAAAATTACTGATGTTACAAACATGTTTTTATTTATGGGAAATAGTGCCCCTTTTCTAGTTCGGAGCTGAGCCAGGAGTATTACTGAGTATTGCTCTCTCTGTGCTGGAGAAATTATGTTGCTATTCAAACACCTTTATACACAAACACCTGGAATTGATTCTGTAATGCAAAGATCTACTAACAACACCTTCTGGATGGACCTAATTGAATGCATGCTTTCGATGTGTCGAGCTCTGCTCCTTGATTTCAAAAACAAACCAGCTGCCTTTTTTTGCCTAATTAAAATACTACACTGAACATTGTTTCTGGAAACATTTTTTGGTACGAAATAAGCCATGCACTTTCTGAATCCGTCTTTAGTCTGGAGCTACAGTGGCTAGAAATAGCTGCTAAGGGGGTCATTTTTTACTACTTGCAGTACGCCCCACTGCTATCCCTCTCCCTGTGCCTGCATGGAAGCTGGAACGCTACCTGCTGCTGATTGGCTGGAGTATTGTTGTTGGCTCGGCATAAGCCACTGTGTTTGTTTCCCATTACAGAGCGAGGGGGGTCTATGAGCACCAGACTTTTTTTCAGCTCACACAAAACAGACAGCTTGTGTGCAGTGAGGATACATTTGCTGAATTTGACAATCTAACATTAGATCAGAATTGTGAACTATAGCTTAGAAAATTGTCCCCCAAAACAGGTTCTTAGATCAATAAGTGCTATCTCCAGTAGTTCCTGTTGAAACCTGTTTCCATTTTCTGATTCAAAATACCTTTATCCTTGTTACTCACATTGATTTTTGTTGTCTGATTAGTTTCGAGCTCAAGGGTGGGCAATCCTGGTGCTGGAGGGCCAGTGTGGGTGCAGGTTCTTGTTCCAACCAAGCAGTAACATAACTGATTCTACTTATGAAGCAAGTGGTTTATTAGTAGAGTCAGGTGTGTAACTGCTCAGTTGGAACAAAAACTTGCACCTACCACCTAGCTCTTCAGGATTGCCCACCTCTGTTCTAGCTTTTGTATTGACATTCAGATGTACTGTACATCACTTAAAGTAAAAAGACTGCAAACACTAATGGCAGTGGCGATATACAGTGCTCCCCACACATCAGGAAGCTACTCATTCATACACCAATGACACATGCCATCAGAGTCAAATCAGGGTTAAGTATCTTGCCCAAGGACACATAAAAACTAGAGGAGCCTAGAATGGAACCACAAATTCTCTGACTGGTTGATGACTGCTCTACCTCTGAGCTACAGCCTCCCCAAAGTTTGCGATAATGAAATTGCAAATTGTAAGAAAAACAAGTCAGAAAGATAAAGATCCACAAAAGTCTATAAAAGTCATCACACTCTAACTTCCCCTCAATCTCTGTTACAATCACCAGAGTCTCTGGAAAGGACCTAAATCCAATAACAGCATCTGTAAGTCTACTCGTAAGCTCCATGTTGTGGCGCCTTCCAAAAATGTCATCATGCTTCACAGTTCAAGTTTTCGTTTTCTTTTTTTTGTCCAAGTTGATCCTCGTGCTTACCACCCACTCAGAACAGACCCACAGTTCAAGACCCACCAGTTGGGAACCATTGCGAATAGGAAAACAAACACCCTTCAACAATGCTATGATGGTAACACTAGACAACAAATGAAACCGCAGTCAGGCAGAGACACACAGCCAGAACAAGGTGGGGAAAGGTGAGGTGTCTAGGCTGCAGTGATGCTGCATCCCATGGATGTACAGGACCACTAATGTGGAGGCCATATTTAATACATCGATGCTGCTCTTTGCGTCTGCAATTGTTTGTGTATGTGTGTGTTTTTGTGTGCATATTCGATATTTAAAGTGAAATTCATGTTATATGCATTTTTTTTTCATTGACCCCATGTTTGTGAAGCAGGTAGAAAGGGATGTCCGTCTAATAGACCAAAAACCTATATTTTGAAAAAATGTTGTACACAAAAGCCTATATTTGTGTGTTTGTTTGTGTGTGTGTGGTTGTCTGTGTCTGTGTTTGTGTGTGTAATTACCTCATTCTGTCCGGTGAACACTTACACTTACAAAATGTGCCTGTTCACATGCTGCTGCCTTGTGCAATATTAGAAAATATGGGAGCGACTTAATTGCTCACCGTGCTTCAGGGACACGCGGCGAGGCCCCCCTGCTGTGTAACTGGACGCTGATTGATGAACTTGCTGATGGGCAGGAGCCCCAGGAACAAAAAAACAACCAGGTGCTCCAGTCTGGGGGCCCCTACTGATCTACAGTCTGCACCTCTGCATGCGGCAGCATTAAATCTCTCTCACACACACACACACACACACACACACACCAAACTTTATATTACCCAGCCACACACACGCGCAGACACACACATACACACACACACACACAGGAAAGCAAAAAAACACCAGAAGTAGACATGCAAAGATATATGCCGCAAGGATTTTTTGTGTAAACAAATACACACATTATTTGTGTATTTCAAGGTGCCACAGCACAAACCAAAGTCGTACTTCACGCTGCTGAAGACTTGCCCACCGCACTCTTCGAGTGAAGAATTATCAACAGGGAAAAGTGAAGTGGACGTTTTCGAAATGACTGCAGCCAGTTGATTTTACACAGCCTGAGCAGGGCTGCCGCTGGAGCCATGCGTGGATAAGCTTGGCACTTTCCTTCTCTCAACGTCTTTCTTTTCTTTTTTTCCATCCCTTTCATTGTTTCTGTCTCTCGACATGAGGGCTTTCGTCCCGCTCCCAGCGGCAGCACCAGTAGGGGCTGATCCCTGTACCTTCTTTTTTTTTACTCATTAAAGCATTTTTAAGAGTAATGACCACTGAGGTTAACTTTTTCCCTGCTTTGTTTCACAGAGGCACATCCGAGCTCGAAACTCTTGCCTCCTCGTAGACTCGCTCCACGGGCAGCGGGGGAGAAGCAGCGGGCCAGCTAATCATTTGCGGAATGCAGCGTGGATATAAGATAGGCCCAGATTGGGAATGAATGGAGCCAGAGGAATGGTAATTACTGTGGAAATCAAACACCATCAATTGTGAGGTTTTTCAACATTTCACAGTGTTCCTTTTTTTTTCCTCCCCAAGCCCTTTCTCCTCTCACTCCAACCCAAACGACCCTCGCCGCCACTCCCTCAGGCCTCAGCCCTCCCTCCTGCCCTCCTTCATTTTTTTTTTACCCATTACTTTCCACCCCAATTCCTCCTGCCTGCTTTCTACTCGCCTTCCTTGCCCTCCCATTTATTTTCCTTTAATTTTCTCCACATCACTCCACCCTCTCATATTATCTATCTCCGCTTTGGTTTTCCTGCCCTTTCACCAATTTATACCTAATCTCATGGCCAAAATCTTTTTGTTTCCTATATGCGCTCCGCCCACATTCATTTGCTCACACACACACACACATACACGAACAAATGACCACATAAGACAAATGACCCTCATCACTGTATGTAATGGAATGTAAAAACACTGAGAAACAGCGCCCAAAACATTTGTTAGAAATTCCAACTGCTTTTTCAGAGACTCCTGCTGCTTACTTTGCATTCGACTGCTGTCTCACAAGAAATTCTTCACTAATACTAATGCGCCGCATGCGTCTGTCCTGCAACTTAGATGATAAATGAGCATAAGTATTTCTTCCTTTCCATGTGTCTGTCTGGCTATTTCCTCAGAAAAACCACACACATGCTCGCCGTGACCTCAGAGGTAGTTAGAGGATTGTGGGGGTGACAGGTGATTACAGGTCATTTATAAAGTCTCTGCTCCCCTGTGAGTAGTTAGACTGTCGACCTCACATGCAGCCACTCCGGGTACCTGACGCTAGCCAGCCTCGCTGCAAAAGGCACTTCTTGACAGGTCAGCCACGTCTGTTCTTCAGCAACACCATATATTGTGCCTGTTATATGGCATATTGTGCCTTATAACAGGCGTGCATATCAAATGCTGCAGTTGCATAACCCTCTGTATGTCAAACAACGCAGCCTAGAGGCCAGAACCACCGCTCTAAAGGGACCAGTCCGGGCCCAAAGAATCACTTTACAGAGAGTGACAATAAATGGACCAGTTCCATGTTATTCATCTTAGTGCAGTCCTGTTTGAATGTATTGTTTTATTTCTGTTCACATCATCTATTGAATGCATTCGACTGGACCGCCTATTTCTTCATAGAAATATGAAGACATTGAGTGTCTATCAGAGCTCAAGAGATAAAATATTGATAGTTTAATTTAAGTTCAAGTTTAATTTAATTTGTAAATGGTAAGTAAGGGTAGAGATAACTTCACCTGCTTCTAAATAAGTCTAAGATTAGATTTAGTGATTCCACAATGGGAACATTTGCATGTTACCGAATCTCAGAAAAAAAATAGGATAAGCAGAGTGAAAAATAACAGTTACAATAAATATGATAAATAATGTGTTATACACTTCTGTTCAGTTTGGGGTTACTTAGAAATGTCTATTATTATTTATTAATTATAGAAAAGCCTTCTTTTTTCAATGAAGTGCAGTCTATACATTGTAATGTGGTAAATATCTATTCTAGCTGCAAATGTCTGGGTCAAATATCTACAAAGGTGTATAGAGGCCTGTTACCAGAAAGCATCTCTCCAGTGTTCTAATGGTACATTGTGTTTGTTAATTACATTAGAAGCTAATGGATGACTAGAAAACACTTGGACAATTATGTTGAAAACAGTTTAACTACTTAGATGGAGCATTCTTTGATAAAAGCAAAGTTTGAAGGAAAAAAATATTATTTCAAACAAAAAGCATTTTTTCTAACATTGTCAATGTCTTGACTATATTTTCTCTTCATTTTGCAACTCATTTGATGAATACAAATGTGACCTTTATTGAAAAACACAAAATTGTCTGGGTGAACCCAACATTTTTAAAGGCAGTATATATATGTAAAAATACATACATATACAATAGCAAAATATTTTTTTAGTGATTTAACATTTTTTAATGACTAAATATGGAATGACTAAATATGGAATGACTCAATATGGAATAACGTGTTGCATTTTTTTTTCTTAAGGTTTCTCTCCATCCATCCATCCATCCATTTTCTATCCCGCTTATTCCCTTTCGGGGTCGCAGGGGTCTGCTGGAGCCTATCCCAGCGCATTTTATGGCGAGAGGCAGGGGGATACACCCCAGATGGTCGCCAGCCAATCGTGGGGCACACACACCATTCACACACCATTCACACACGCACTCACACCTATGGGCAATTTAGATTTGCCAATTAACCTGAGCATGTTTTGTATTGTGGGAGGAAGCCGGAGTACCCGGTGAAAACCCACGCAGACACGGGGAGAACATGCAAACTCCACACAGAAAGGTCCCAGACCCAGGCCCCAAGGCGGTCTTGAACCTGCGACCTTCTTGCTGTGAGGCAACAGTGCTACCCACTGCTCCTAAGGTTTCTCTCCTGTTTTATAAAACAAAGATAAATTAATCTTGTATTTTTTATGTATTTCTTTACATAAAATTAAAGTAAGAAGTGTTGGCTATTATCTATGCATTTATTTTCACTTGTTTGGCCAACTTGAGATCAAATCTTATCTTATGAGGTCCATGAACCAAACTGACAAACATGACTCCCGTGCTCTACGCTGTATTTGATCCCATTTGACAAAGAGCAAATGTGAATTGGGCAAAACAGGTCTCCAGTCAGGAGTAACATCCAGGGATAAGGAGGTAGAGGGTTCCTGGAGGTAAGGAAGGTAGCTCACACTTCATCCATCTTGCCCATGACCCCTAACAGCTGCGTTCTCACTCCATCTCTAGAGAGAGAGAGAGAGAGAGAGAGAGAGTGTCTTCAAGATGACTCAAGTCCTTACTACTTTGGAATTCATTCCAGTGGTTCTCCGAGCCAAAGATGTGTTAGGTTTTATTTACTTTTTTCCTTTGTTCTTCAGGTACTTTAATTCTTTTGAGCAATATCTGTTGATGTACAAGTTTCGTTTTTGAAAATGTTGACAAATGCGTGTTTTATGAGCGCTCCACGGCCTGTGAAGCTTGTCCACCACCTTCTTCTGGGAAAACAAACAGGCGGAGGAAGCGACACATTAAGGAGGCAGGAAAGCCTACACAGACGTGGGACGCACACATGTGCATGTGCAAGCGGCCCAGACGGTAACAACGCTCCCTGCCAAGTGTCACCGGGCATAACATTCAAGCTGCACCATGGCAACAAAACACTTCATGCATTTGCTGGTAATCAATTTTACTGCAACAGTGTAAACACACATACACACACACACAGACACACACACACACACCACAGATCTGTTATATAGACCAGCTGATTTCTAGTTTAGATTGCTAGTGGGTCTGCAACAAAATCCCATGTGCCAAAAAAATCATTTTTACCATAGACCGCAATCGTAAAAGAGGTGCCTGTAAAACTGTTGACAGGACACCACCAGCTATAACCCTGTTTATTACTAATATTTCTATTCTATAATATATAAAAGCCATGGACTTTTTATCCATCAAAAACCTTTCTAAGGGCGAGAAAAAGCTCTGGAAAAGTGCGTCCTGCTGCGTCTCGGCAGCCAGGTTATTTATTTATGTAAATAAACGGTTTTTCAATGGGTAGATCTGTTGCCCCACAGCAAGAAGGTCACAGGTTCAAGTCCTTGGACTGGGGCCTTTCTGCATGGAGTTTTATGTTTTCTCTGTGTCTGCATAGGTTCTCTCCAGGTTCTCTGGCTTTCTCCTACAGTCCAAAATGCTGAGGTTGATTGGACTCTAAATTAGCCATAGGTATGAGTGTGTAAGTGGATGGTGTGTGCTCCATGATAGGCTGATACCTGTCTGGTGTATCCCTGCCTCTTGCCTGTATTGTACTCAGATTGACTCCAGCAATATATATATATATATATATATATATATATATATATATATATATGACATTTCTTGCATTACAGTTGACTTTTTTGAAAGAAAAATGCCAGCCTGATGTCACATTTCAAATGCATGTTTTCACTAGATAAAAATGGATCATTTCCACTCATTGTTGGCTTGATTCACGCAGCTAAATAATAAACATTTCCATAATCGGCATTGAGTAGAAAAGTCCAAAACACGCTCTGATAAAGATACGGCTTTCACCACTTTAAATGGATCCAGCAGTAATGTTTCAACGCTTGGAGCGGCAAGCAACTGTATCAAAATAAATCTTGCATTTGCATAGAATGCTGTTGGGACGAATGCTGCCAAGGCCAAAACAAATCAGAATCAAAATAAACTGCACTGTCGCTTGGGTTAAAACGCTTCCTGTTTGTGAAAGTGTGCCTATCATAATATCCTGTCTGCACTCGGGCACAAACAGCAGATCAGACGTTTAATTATACAAACATTCTGGAGGCAAAGCTCATCCCATTGGTTGAGTGTGCCTGATGGGTGGAGCCACAGTTTTTTCAATGCACAGAGCTGTAGCTGCCCAGTGAAACTTTACTGTAGGAAAAGCATATGTCAAAATACAAAGCATAGAGAAGGGAAAGGAAATAGAAGGTATTTTTAGATTTTGGGCTTTTCTCAAAATGTCAACTCTGTTAATGTTTGAATAAAAATGACGCTACGGTCTGGACAGCTTTCCTGTGTTCGGCTAAGGAGAAGAAGGGATCTCAATTTTCCTGTCTCAAAGTTTGCCAAGGCAGAGGCTTACATGGTAAAGAACATTAATGTTGACAGTAGAACTGAGGGGCACATTGACGTTACATGAAGTTTTTCTGTATGTGTTGTTTCTTGAAGTGCTCTCCGAGAACTTTGACACAACATATGTTAAAGCTGCTCAAATTTATATTCTCATATCTGTCACACGGTGAGATCAAGGTGTGTTTTTGTGTTGTCTCCATGACTTGTCATTTTAGGTTATCCTCCAACTCCAACGCCTTTGGTTTGATTCATAGATAAATTCTTAGTTATAGATAGACTCCTAGCCATAGATAGATTCCTTAGGTTATCCTCTGACTGGAGCGCCTCTTGTTTGATTCATTGATAAATTCCTAGTCATAGATAGATTCCTAGTTATAGATGGATTCATTAACCGAGATTCACAAATAGAAACATAGATAGGTTCACAGTCATAGATAGAAGTATAGCCTTAGATGGATTTATAGTCAGAGAGGTTTCATAGCCACTTCATTTTGTTCACTGCAAGAGAGGGTTTCCTACTGGTCCTGACAATATCAGCAATTGCTGAAATTATTGAATTACTTTTGACATACAGACTTCATAAGGTCAGTGTTTTACCTACAGCTTGTTGACGGGCTTTACTCTTTTACATGAATATATAATTGAATGTAAAAATTTGCATTAGGTTCAAACATTTAATTCTTATTATTTAGCTGTGTTTTTCCCACTTTTTTCCAAGTTTGATTTCCCCTGTATTGCCATATGATATTGATATATTTATAATGAGTAGTTACATCCTATGCTTAGTTGTAACATGACATTGTTATTAAGGTCAATGACTAAGTCATTAGAAAAATCTTTTAAAATAGATTTTTAAAAGCATATATCAGGAATCTCGAGGAAAAAGAACACACAAATTGTCAAATGATGTAACCAGAAAAGAATAGTGAACATTTTAAATAGATAGATATATTTCATTTTTTTTTAGTTTGATCCTAATTAATCTATTATATCAACATAAAAACATGAATATGTTTATAACAAATACACAAACTTATGGTAACATCAGATTTTTATTTTCAAGAAATAAAATCAAAACAGTTTATAAACCTCACAATGGTTTGTGCAAGAAAGACCAGAAAAAATGCTTATCAGGTTCTGGCCCTGTTCTATCTCTAAGGGAAAACCTTGTGGGGGAAACTCTTTAGCTTTTTGCACTTGTGATCATAGGGTTTGTGACCATAGGTGAGGTAGGGAACATAGATTGGCTATTAAACAAAAAAAATATATATATACAAAAGAATAACACTTAAATGTAAAAGAGCAAACAGAAAAATTATAAAAGCAAAAGCAAAGCAGAAACAAAAGAGAAAGAAAAAATGTATTCATATGTATTATCAGTACTCGTTACTTTAAGATCTTTTGTTTCCAGATTCATACCTTCTACATCTTCTATGTTCATAACAGCCATGTGAAATGTAACCTACAACACCACCTCAGGATCACATCTACTTCATCTGCTCCGAAACATTCTGACATTCGCTGTTGGTGCCACTCGCTCCACAAAGCAGTATTACATTAAAAACCAGACAGTGCATCAATCACAGCTGTCAGGAACATTTGCAATTGGTCAATGGTGCAAAAAAAATCGCACATCAAGCTCTCCTGCGAGTCCCTGCACACATTTCTTTACCTCTGTGAGAAAATCCACTAAGCCCGTGAAGTGGAGCGACCCCCCGGCGCACATACATACACGGTATACAGGACAGAAAGGACCTAATAAAGGAAATCAAAGCAGAAAGCTCCACTCTGCAATGACAGAGTGCTTGCCGGCCTCCTGTCACATGACTCCAGGATGGTCCGTCTGCTCCCATGGCAACCACCCACGCACTGATCTCATCTCATCTCACAAACAGTACACAAAAGCCCAGTAAATACATACAGCCAGCATCCATCGTCCAGTGGTCAGAACATAGATCTGATTTAAAGTTCGTTGCTTTGTTGGCTTGTTTTCCCTTTTTTTTGTTCCCAGAAGGCCTCTTTTTGCTTGTTTTACATTCCCATGTTAGGATCACTGGCTAGGTTAAAAGTTTTTTGTGTATGTGTGCATGTGTGCGTGTGTGTTTGTGTGTGTGTGTGTGTGTGTGTGTGTGTGTGTGTGTGTGTGTGTGTGTGTGTGTGTGTGTGTGTGTGTGTGTGTTATGTGTGTATGTGTGTGTGCTACTGCAACATTCCTCACGCTGAATGCCTGACACCTGGGTCGGACTGATATGAGATGATGATATGATAAGAGTAAACACACAGGATCTATAACATTATTCAGGGATGTATTGCATGACTCCAGCTACTGTTTGACAGAGCATGTCATATACAGTTGGCCAGCAGGGTGAATGACAAAACATCACGAACACAGAAATGATCCAAACTAAAAGTACAGAAACACATACAACAGATGCAAAAAAAACATTGCAAGAAGAATTCCAAAAGTATTTGTTCACACATTCAAACAACCAAAATGAGGTGTTCCCATCTCTTCCCAAATATTCCACAGTTGACTATGAGCTGTATTATAAGAACGTGAAAGTGTTGAAGTGGAGTGACAGGAAGACCATGTAAACTGAAGGAGGGGGTCAGAGAATGTTGAGCTGCATAATGCAAAGAAGTCACCAACTTTCTGCAGAGTCATTAACTATAGACCGTAAAGCATCAGATACAGAGGTGTAAAACACACCACCACTGGACTCTATAGCAGTGGAGGCTGGAGTTCTCTGGAGTGATGAATCTTGAAGTCCTTGCTTTATAGTAATGCCCGTCGAAAGTCTATATTCCTATAAAAAAGTAGATAGATTAGATGTAAGTGATTTTTTCATGTCCCACACACTGCTAACTACAGTATGTGTACTATATGGTAAAATGATAATAAATATTTTTTGTGTGTTTTCACATTGTTTCAATAATCACAATGATCAAAGCACCCATCCATCCATAAAATGATAGTTTTATGTATGGTTGGGTTATAGATGAGATTTCCTGAGGGTCTGTGAACGTGTCTTGGAGTTTCAGTGTAGTTTATAGGAAGAAGAAGATCAACAGCACATGAATTTCTCTTAAGTTAAGTTTGTTGTTTTGTCATAGGCTAAAGCCACAGTAGCCTGTTTTAGTGAGCAATAAAGTAGCAGCTAAAGCAGGAAATTTACTTTCACTACGTTGGACCATGATCGGACTAGGTAAACAACAGGGGTTTGAATAGTAATTAAATTGTGGGATGTAATCATCATTGTAGTGATCCAAAGCTGTAACACTGGAACAAAAGCAATGCTGAATGGATAGTGTGTTGTAACTTTTTGTTGTCAAATATATTTTGTTGCATAGAAGCAAAGAAATGCTTCATCTAGGACTCAAACACTGGTTTGCAGCATTTGAGGCAATAACACTACCCCCTACACCATGCTATATTAATGGACCATATAGCTATCTACTGTAGATGTTTAAGTTAGATCTAAAACAATTAATTAAATGTGACAAGTGGCTACTTAGAAATATTCAATATAGTTTAACATTTCCAAAGTCATGTTTGCAACTCTGAGGTTGCTCTAAGGCACAGTGGAACATTTAGTATAATGCTAATTATCATTATATTAACATGCTCACAGTGGCAATAATCACATGGTGTTTAATGTCCCAGTTTGCAGATATTTACAAATTTGCAGCAAATAATGGGAAAGGCTGTATTATTGTTAGCAGATATTTGGTTTGGCCACTTAAAAAAATGTGGTGCTATTGGTAAACTGAGGGGGGTGTTGAAGTCATTATGATACATCCAATAATAGAAACCATCTATATCTGTACAGAATTATGTATCACTTGGGCAATTTTTTATTTTTTTTTCTGTTTGAATCAACTTTTATTTTTTACATTTAAATTGCCTACTATGATAATCAACTTCATACAATCGTATTCCAGTTTCAGTCCGAGGGTCAGACATCCTTCCTATATTTAAAAATAGGTTAAAGAAGCATATAGTTAGGGACGGCCCTGGCTGGCCTAGTCATAGTTATGCTGCAATAGGTTAGTCTGCCGGGTCCTCGTAAGATCGTCTGAGCTTCTTTTTCTTCTTTTTCTTCTTCCATCTGTGATACTGATGATCCACTATTGTACTTTTAAATCCGCTGTGTTCCCAGAGTCCTGCTTTGTGTTTTCTCATTCACAGAGCATGCTGCAGTGCAGCCACTGAGGGATCTACTGATGTTGGAGGGTCTGATGCTGTCCTGGTGAAACCTGGAAGCTGTGATGGATCCTTACCTCATCCTCCACCAAAATTCATTACATTTCTGTTTTTCTGTTTGTAATGTCCAATTTTCCCTGTAATGTTTTCACCTGCACACATCATCTACTGCAGCCTGTCCATCGTGGAAAAAGGATTCCTCCTCTGTTTCTCTTCCTGAGGGTTCTTCTGTTTTTTTTCCCCGTTAAGGGTTTTTTAGGGAGTTTTACCTTGTACGATGTGAGGGATGACGAAGGACAGGGGATGTTGCGTTGCTTTTGTACAAACTGTAAAGCCCGTTGGGACAAATCTGTGATTTGTGATTCTGGACTATACAAATAAATTGAATTTAATTTAATTGAATACAATGAGTGCACAAAGCTTTTTTTTTTTTTTTTCTTTTTAAAGTCACTCTTAAAGACATACTGTATGTATATTATTACTGTAAGAATACTAGTGTGTGAAATATCAGCACATGAAGTTTCTTTGGTGTACTGCCAACCCTTTTTGTAGATTAAGTGATATTTCTCTGGACAAGCAGAAACGTTGATTTGGTGGTGCCAAATAATTCAAAAGGTTCACTAAGGTCATTAGGGTTCATCCTGTGTGAAACATGAACATGGAAATTCATTTAATAGTTAAATAGTCAAATGAGATATTGCAGTCTGGACTGGTCAGCATAGCAATAAGACCATGTTTAAAGGCACCTTATTACTGATCTGACAATATGTAGGATCGTAGTATTTCTATTCACATGGCTTATTTTCATACTGAATCTTGGCAAGCAGCTCACCCATCCTGTGAAGTTGTGCAGGGCACTTTCTAAGCAAAGTACATAGAGTCCTCTCCATTAATCTCAATTTGGTTGTATAAAGCACACAATCCCTGCCACTTCCATTATACCAAATCACTGTACTCCCTTCCCATTAATCACAGGAATCATGTGGAGAAAGTGTATGGGATCATGTTGGGAAATTCATTGTTTTTTCGCCCTCAATTTTGTCTCTTGTTCCGATAGTCATTCATTGAGAAATTGAGAATTGAGAAAATAAAAGTCAAAATGAGGTTAAAAAAACAAGACAAACAAACAAAATAACCAGTGTATAGGCTACTTAATAATACTGTAAATGCTCTGCCATTTTTTGAAGCCTCTTTTAAACATTATTCGAATATTTAAAAAATAAATGTATCATTAATAAATGTATAGTCTCTCATTCATTAAATGGTTTCTTTGTTTTTACATTCATTTTATGTTACTGCAAAAGCACCACCTGAGACAATTGTGAGTTTAAAGAAAAGCAATATAAACAAGCCAAAATGTTCTTCAAGCAAAAAAGTATAATGTATACAGCCAAACCAAACTATTTGTCATATCTAGCATATTAAATTAAACTTAAAATGTTCAAATGCATTTTTAACTACTGTAAAAGACTTTTAACTGCAGAAAAAATGTCTGAAACACAGAGACATGAATGGAAGCATCCTAGGTAAAATTGTATATATGCAACAAAGTTTTTCCTGCTTGTGTTATGATACTGTGCATATTTGGGAACATACATTTTAAAAAAAGATGGTCTGACTTTTACATATGAATCAGTAGTTCTCACCAATTAACACTGGACATTACTTTTGATGGCCCTATATTGTATTATGAAAAAAATGTGTGTGCCTGTGTATGAACATTTAGGTCTCTGGTGTTCCTGCTAACACACAAACTGAAACAAGACTACCTGCTTGTGATGAAGCATTGCTGAAACAAGTCATTTAGAAATGTCTCTGGTTGTGATGTCACAAGGAGTTTAATTTAATAGAAACTGCCCCCAGGATCCTTGTATCCAGCCCCGTCTTCAGGCATGATTGTATTTTAGTGTTTGTCCAATCAACTCCCTGCCAATCACCAGGGAGTGGGTATTTTTGAAGAAAGGGGGAAGACTTTCCTCCGAATGATTGTGTGAGAAGGCAGACTGCCTTGCTGCTACATTTCTATCCATGTGCTTTTGGACCATAAAAGCTTTAATTTTTTTTAGAAAAAAGAACAAAAGAAATTGTTAACAGGGCTCTTTCAACTCTGAGTCATCAGCTGTTCCCGCAGACTCAGTGCTGTGTTGGTTCAAAATTAAACAAAGCAGGGGAGCTAGATAGCATAAGCTGTCTTTATAGGCCCAGATGTGGTGATGGTGAAGGGCCAGTGTGTAAAAACTCGCAGTCTGGCCAGATCCTAGGGGGAACAGGGGTACAGATCCCCTCTGACCTTTCAAAACACAAAGTTTACCCACCACCAAATAAATTATTTCTAAATAAATCATATAATTGGAAGCTGACTCTGAAATCATCACACAAACACGTTATGAAGATTTGTTTGTGTTTGGCCCATGTGTATCCTGCTCAGTGATCTGGTGACTGATGAACCCACACACAAAGTCACAAATGGACCTGCTGCCGGAGAGTAAACGAGCAAATACTGTGCCGGTGGTTTTATAAAATAGGTCAATATGTATATACAGGCCTTAAAGATGACTTGTGTGTGTACTTTTAACTATGGCTGGGTCTTACAGTAGATAAATATAGCTGATGATATTACTGATAACTGAGCCTGGAATTATCAGCCAAACATATAGCTGACAGGTTAGCACAGTCAGTTGCAGTTTAGGGTTTGAGGCCTCCTCTACCCGTCATCACATTATTACTGATGTCCCCTCTAGAAAATTCCATGTTTGTGGTACCCCCCCTCCCCTCCCTCCCCCCCACCCCCCCCTCAGTATGTAATGAGATTTGCGCCCCTGGTAACAATGCATGTCAGACCCATGATTCGATATGGATTTATGCATCGAGAGTCACAGAGAACATACAGTGTCCTTAAGCACAAACAAATTACAACTAAGCAGCCGCTAACAACCTTGGCTCCAGGCTGGTTAACTGTTAACTGTTCTTGGAAGCAAAGTGGTATTTTAGGGCCTCTCCGATACACAGACCAGTCAAATACCAGTATGGATGTCAGCTGGAACCAAAAATTCAAACCACATGGAGAAAAGCAATAGAGAGGGTGCTATTGCCTTATTTTTTTGTACACAATGTACAATATTGACCAAATAAGTACACAAGTCTAATTCTTAAGTAAGACACAAAAACAAAGCAGGCCGGTGGGCCACATGGGATTACATTATAAGTGTTGGTGAAGACTAACATGCCCGAAATTAAACCACAGTTGATAAACACGGCTCCACACAAATGTGTCTTGCATGCTGCAGCTTTGTTTTTGTCCACACACTTGTACTGTAAGCAGTCAATTTTAACTGGGATTTTAAGATATTTGTTCGCAAAAGTGTTATGAGGGGATGATGGACTAAACATTGCACCAGAAAGTTGAACACGCTCACCACAGCAAACAGGGCACTTGTTTTCTTCACATGGTTTTTGTGCAAAAAGGCCAAATTCTAGACACTGAATCTGAAATCAGCCCAGGAGTTAATCCAGTTTTTTTTTCAGAATTCCCAATGAGAAAAAAAACACAGCCTATCCTATTGCTAATATGATTTTAATGTTATCTTAACAAATCCGACTTATCAGGCAAAATCCATAACATGTGAATAAAGAAATTATCTGGGGGCCCGGTGGAAGTGATCACAAACAGCCTCCGCAGCTTTGTTTCCCCTGTGCGATAAATATTTATACCTGAACAAAGAGAAAATACACAGGCGCAAAGAAAAAAAAACACACCTGGCACGCCTAACATAAGCCTCCCATGCCTGCCAAAGTCTCGCATGAGAGTCTTAAGGCTGTGGTGTGTATGAGTTGTTCTCTAATAGCCATCAGTGCCCGCTGCAGACCTGGGTCTGATCCGGGAGCTAAAAATAAAATAGGCTGCAATGTACAGTTCTGCCATATTGGCTGCGCCTGGCTCCCTAATAAAATATTATCTCTGCAGGGCCCTGGAACAGGAAGCATTACGGGTTGACTGGGTTCATAAAGGAAGGACACCCACTTGCGTTATACATTCTGTAGAGCACAAAAAAACTGTAGAGCGCAAAAAAACAGCATGCACGCAAAGATGTACATGCACGCACGCTGCAATCATGAGTGTGTCAGGCTGCCGCCAGCATGAGCACGCTTGCAGGGGTGCTCGTTCGATTTCTGAGCCGCTTTTTCCTGTTCAGGGTTGCCTTATCTTATGTAGTGTACATAAACACACACACACACACACACACACACAGACAAGATGTTGAAAACCAAACAGTGCGTTTGCAGACGTTGCCCAAAGGAACTTTCAGCTGTGGCGCAGATGTGCTGCTGCTGATGGCGGAGTACACAACACACACACACATACACACACACACACACACACACACACACACACACACTCACACACATACAAGCACACACACACAGACGCACATATGCACATATTCTCGGATGCACCTTTTGCTTGCCAGCAAAGAAGAGGAGGCAGCTTTCGGCAAAGGTAAATGTTCATAGAGCGATACCATCTTCCAGCAGGTAATGCACTAAGACACTTTTGATCAAACAGAGATTGAAGGAAACAAAGGGAAATACCCCCCCACCCAACCCCCAAAATACAGCTGCAGGGTCAGGAAGAGAGAGTGAGAGGAAGTCGGAATGAAAGAGAAAAAGGAGGAATGAGGATGGTAGCGAGTGGAACCGAGACCCAGACATGCGGTTCAGATTAAGGGCCGATGCCATGGACATCCTAAGAGGAGAGACTGCGTATTGATCCATGAGAACCGGCAAACGGGCAGGGCTAGAGGTGCTTCAGAGCGGGGGCACGGGCCCCTCCTACTGAGAGGAAAGGGGACATTTGATTCCTGTGGGGGAACTATCTCGCACAACATTTACATGCTCAAACAAAACTAGTTTATTCACCCTGTCACCTCTCTCCATTTCTTTCCCAATCATGTTGTGTAAGGTCAGTGTGCATTCAACTTTAAATAAACAGATGGGGATAAAAAAAAAAAAAAAAATGCAAACAGTGGATGCAAAACATGAAATTAATAATTGTTTTGACTTCTAATCATGTGTAATCAGGTCATGTTATTTAGGCAAAGAAAAGATTATGTCTCTTGAAGATGTTTGTCACTTGATAATGAATAAAGGCACATCTCGAGCTGAGAAGGAAAAAAAAAAGCTCAGTGGTTTTGTTTGCTGCGGCCTTAATTCATCACTGATAAACAGGTAACACATCTTGAAGCAATCAAAAGCGAAGTAGTCTCTGAATTTGTTCCTAACAGGGGCCAAGGGTGCATGCGGACTATTACGGGCCTGTTTCTGATCTGGGGGAAAACAAAACAAAAAATTCCAGAGAACGCCAGAGCAAAAAAGAAAAAAAAAGGAGGCACCGTCGTTCCAGAAAAAAAACAACAAAAAAAGGACCACCGGCATCATGCGGGTGAAACAGACGGGAAGTTATCGTTGGTGTGTGTCAGAATGAAAAGGACATGACCAGGAATCCACATGGTGTCACACAACCATGACAATGGATACACACAGCTTTCAATGTCACATTTTCAGTTAGCTTATTTGTCATATTTCACCGAGATAACCTCAGCTCTAAAGTCGTGAACTCACTATTTCTGTTGGAGTGATTCCTGGTATTCGGCCTGTTTGCCTTGGCAGGGTGAGATGCAAATAATCCTTTCCTGAAAAGACATATATATAGAAGAATACCAAATCCTAGTATTCCAAGAAAAAGGCTAGAATAGTGGAGGATGCTGATGACTGAGCGTTAGGAGCCGCAGGTACACATTAGGAACCCGTCCTGCCCGAAGCATCGCTGATCCCCTGACTGGCAGTGGGGAGCCAGGCTCAGACAAAGACGCCACACACATTTGGGTGGACCCCACTATCCCACAGATATAATCATCCCTGGAAGAGTCTCTGCTAGTCTGTTTCCCATTTCAAACCTCAGTGAATCCCATCCTCATCCCTTAAAAGTGCACAGGCGCACATGCACCATGGCCTGAAGAGACGGTTACACTCTATGTCGACTCAGTGGAAAATTTGAGAACCACAGAAACAAAGGCATTTGGTAAAATGAAGTGATTGGTCCTCAAACTAATCATTACCAATGTAAAATTTTTATAAACTCGAACTAGAAAGTAGTAATTTTAGATATTATATTATTGTTTACTAGATAATAGAACTTGTAATTATCCTGATTGTAAATATTCGATGAACTTCTATGCCTATTTTATATAAAAATGTATACGAAATGCCTATTTTAAATAAACCTTGAATGTTTTTTTTTTACTTTCTATATGAGGTATTGGACAATTGAAGTAGTCTACTACAACACCGAAGCAAAAAATTCTCATTCATGTTTTTGTGTTAATATGGATGAACACCAAAAAATATTTTTTATGTACATCAGAATGGAAAAAAACACACACACAAAAATGAGATAATAGCGCTCTGCTCTGAAGGCTAAAAGTTGTTTTTATGACAGTAAAGCCTGACCCTCCAATGAGTTGATTTATTTAAAGACAGTCATTAGTCGTAAGTCCTAAAGTGCTCCACTCTTTCCTTTTCCATTTTGTATGTTACAAAAAGGATAACTTGTTTGTAAGTTGTAACATTCACTCATATGCTCTTTTTTTTTTATTTAAAAAAAAACGGTCTTGGCCAGAGCCTTGTGTTTCCAGTGTGGGTTCTGGGGGATCAAAATGGAAACATATTGAAATCTCGGTACAGATCCAGCTCTCTTTTAGTTGTGTACATTCTTCATCGGCAGTGAGCACTGCTGAATCAGAAGGAGTTACATAACAAAGTTGCGAAACCTCTTGGCTAAGGGCAACAATATGCCCCTGGCCATCGTGTGATGGCCTATAGCTTTGAGTCTAGTTGAATCAATTCAAAGGGCCTTTATTGGCATGACTATAATAAAGTGCTGTATTGCCAGAGCACAATTTATAGGGTCATACAAACAGGATACAAATAAAACATTATGTTAGCATTATAGTTGAAACCACAAACCATGTCAAGAATATTTTGAAATATAAGTGTGCGTACAAGCAGTGTGTGTGTGTGTGTGTGTGTGTGTTAGAGTGTGTGTGTGTGTGTGTGTGTGTTTTAACATGGGGGGGGGTGCCACTCATTGTTCCCCTGAGTGTGTCAGTTGGAGACACTCTGAATCTGCTAGATTGCAGCTCTGTGTGTGCTCTCCCAAACAGGATTGGTATTTTGTTTATGTGGGTTATGTGGTCAAATTCAGGATGTTTATATTTGAATTTGGGGAAATATTTTGTCCGGACTGGGTGGAGTTTCATCCATTCAGTTCGAAAGTGGGGCTCCGTCTCGACTTTGTCTTCCATTCACAGCTGGCAGGATGGCCTTTATTGGGGGAGCCATGATTTTTTTTATTTTTTTTATCAGCACGTCTTGATGGTCAGTCTGTACTTTATCAAGATATTTCTTTTTTTGGTGGTCAGGCCATCCTAGTTTATGGTGTGATCTACAGTAATTTGGTTGACTTTGATTCATTTGATGTATGATGGGAATTGGCTTCGTTCAACTCTGTAGAATGTTGTTTGTTTCATGTGCACTTGCAAAATGCATTTTTCAGAACTCTAAATCCATAATTTCTACTGGGTAATTTTGCAATTGGGCAGAGGACAGATTAGTATTTTAATCTGTGGGCTTTTTCTCACAGCTTCAATATAGTGTATATATATATATATATATGTATATATATATATATATATATATATATATATCCATCCATCCATTGTCTATCCCGCTTATTCCCTTTCGGGGTCGCAGGGGTCTGCTGGAGCCTATCCCAGCGCGTTAAGGCGAGAGGCAGGGATACACCCCAGATGGTCGCCAGCCAATCGTGGGGCACACACACCATTCACACACCATTCACTCTCACACTCACACCTATGGGCAATTTAGAGTTTACCAATTAACCTGAGCATGTTTTGTATTGTGGGAGGAAGCCGGAGTACCCGGTGAAAACCCACGCAGACACGGGGAGAACATGCAAACTCCACACAGAAAGGCCCCAGACCCAGGCCCAAGGCGGGTCTTGAACCTGCGACCTTCTTGCTGTGAGGCAACAGTGCTACCCACCGCACCACCGTGTCGCCCTATATATATATATATATATATATATATATATATATATATATATAGTCAATTGTATGTATACATGTGTATATAGTAAATTGTCTAACCTTTTTAGGACCAGTTTTCAGTTATAGCTTGCACATGCAAATATTTGGATGGATATTTGAGACATCATTATCATTATTATAAATATTAAAATCCCATAGGTGTTCTGTGGTGGTGTTGGGGT
This sequence comes from Eupleurogrammus muticus, assembly GCA_036785175.1. Lineage (NCBI taxonomy): Eukaryota > Metazoa > Chordata > Actinopteri > Scombriformes > Trichiuridae > Eupleurogrammus > Eupleurogrammus muticus. The sequence goes on along the minus strand of JAYKQN010000020.1, from coordinate 2,584,833 downwards.
CGAGTATTTACCTCTGAAGCAGCCAACCCAGGTGTCAGTCCTGGCTGAAGTATTTCTTTGCTGCCAGTTTCCCCCCCCCCTCTCTCTCTCTCCCATTACGTCCTGTCTGGCCTCTGTATGATAAAAGTGTCTATGCCCAAGATCTTTTACAAAAACAAATGTTAAAATCCCATAAACTTGCATTTTAAAGTAGCTTGTATCCTGCCACAGTGTAAATTATTTTTTTTTGTATTTTTCCCCATTTCTTTCTACACTTGAGCTTGCAGCCAACATATAAAAAGTATTACGTCTCTCAAAAACCACACATTAGGACATGAGCCGGTTTACCTGCTATATCTCCTATATGCAATAAGGTACTTTAGCTTGTTACCTGTTAATATTACGTTTGTTCCTGCATTAGTGTTGTGGTTAAGCTGTTGTAAAATTGACTTTCTTATCAAGTTGTATTTAAATATCCTTATCCAGATAAAGTTTTTTAACATTTGGATGAACAAATGGAGCAATCGTTAGCTTTCGCTCAAGTGAAGGTGCCAAACAAATAGTTTTAACATTAAACTTCTTTATTACAGGTAAAAAAAAAAAAAAGACATTGTTTGTAACCCATTCAATCAGGGGTTCCATTTGTTTTGGAGAAGAGGAGACATCTGCAGATAATTCCGACTCGACTCCTGATAAAAAACCTCCTGAAAGTCTCCATCTTAAGTTATCAGAGAAACAAACTGAACTAATGTTCGCTGCAGCTCGGCTCGCTGCCACTCCAGATGTCCTCTGGTCAGAGAAACACGGATTTTTTTAATGTGAAACTGCTTTATTCAGTGTTTTTACCAGCGTGAATCACTGCGTCCGTTTGTTTTAGAGAGAGAGACCTCTGAGGATAATGCGGCTCAGCTGACTATGGAGCAAAAATGAAGAAAACAACTCCCATTATCCCACGCTACTTCATGATGTTGTTAACTTTCTTTTGTTGTCACTTTGAATCGAGAGACCCTAGCAGCAGAAAATTATATTGGGAGTTTAATGGAACAATGTGTAGGAATTGGCCAATTTATCGAAACAAATGAGGTCGAGAAAGTGATTCACTCTAAAGGGTTTACAGTCAACCTTTGCCTTGGCCTTGTCTAGATATCAGAATTCTATGGAAACACTAGAGCCAGGGTTAAACTACCAAGGAACTGTGCATAAATGATGAGCTGATCACGCTTCCAATTTCTATGATTTGAATTTTGAATGCTACAGTGACTCATTACCACCTCTTGAGGGGGATAAGTGTTATAACAGTATAGAAGAAATGGCACTAGTTGTTGCATGCTGACCTCAGTGGATAGATCTGTGAAACAATACATATTGTGATATAAAATATTATGCTGATGACTTTACTTATTTTTTTATGTGTTTAAAGAAAAGGCTGGTCAAATGTTTCATAATGCTGTACCTTTGAGACGTTTTTTTTTTAATTCAGGCAGTTGTAAAAATATAAACTGAAGTGTTTTTTTTTGGTACAACTCCAATTTGAATTCTACTCAGGACACTCCATAGGTTAATGAGTATCAAACCTATAAAGTTACAGGGATCCTTCCCCAGATTACTGTTCACACAGTAATTATTCAGATTGGTTTCGTAAATTCTTATGTTGAGCCCATGATTCCAGATATCAGGTAATGCACATAACAGGTGTGCATTTATCATTCATGGGACCATCATGCCAACTGTTTTGGGGGGTTTTATCACACCAGAGATTTTCTTTTAGTTCCTGCTCAGAAATGGGGGAGTCCAGGGGAGTCTGATTTTCTTTTATTGCCAATCCTAAGTCATTTAATTTTGTTGTTGTTTGGTTTTGATTTGGTTCTGGATTGCTTGGCAAATCTCATGAACTGTTTCGAAATGACTGACCCATATCTCCCATGTCTCTATTCTGTATTGCCAACTCTAGAAATTTGGATTTTTCCTGAAACTCATTTTGTGTTTATTGACCCCTCAAAGTTAGTTGTGTGTGTTGTGCCTGTTTGATTCAGAGAAAACACAATTAAAGACTTGAAGTATTTAATTGTGTCCACATTGTCTGGAACTGTGTGCTTTTGATTGGACAATCTTCTATACTTTGTCTAATTAATTTTAATTCTTCATAAAATCAACTATTATCCATAGAATCCTTAAGGTTTATATTTGTATTGTTTCAATTGTGTGTGTTTGTGTGTGTCGTCTGCATGGTGATGATCAGTGATTTACATGCAGGGACAGACTAAAAAATTGGACTAAAAATGGCCACCATTAACACCAGCTATGTTAACACCAGCATAATTACCAATTATTAGCACAATGGATAAATACTGTATGCTACTGTAACACTAATCTACAGTTATTTTAGGAACAACAATTAAAGCTTTGTCACTAGCAGGCACTGTGAGAATACCATGATAAACTCAAGCAGTCAATGTTTGATGATGAATGTCTTTATTTGAACAGGCCGTATAATATATTTCAACACAGGAAATAAGTCTGCCAATTTGATTACTTTATCCTTGAATCTTGAAGGTCTTACTCTTCAGGGTTACTCTCCTGAGTATTGCAAGTCTATAAACAATAAATAATTACAAACATGAGGTACTGACTGCGCACATTTTTACTTTGAAAGTACATTAAAATGATAAATAACATTTATTATAACAGACAAACTCTAAATTATATCAAATTGAGCAAAATAAGTGCTGTGCATATTTGGCTTGCCATTACACACTATTTCTTCTGGATATCGCTTGTCTATAAACAACATAATACATGTTATTAATCATTCTGCAAAATATGAATTATTAAAAACATCAGATCAGCATGTAGCTTATATAAAATTATGTGAGAAAATTCTTTGCTCTGAAATGCTGGTTAGGGTGTCTCATAGATATCTACTACTGTTTTATGTCTATGGCGTGACTGCTGAAGAGGTTGAAAGCACGAACAACTCAACTGCCTGGCTCATGCCAAACTGCATTAAATCAAAAAAATACACAATTTAAAACAGGCCTTGTTCAGAGGTGAGGGACAAGCAACGATGATTTTTTTTAAATAAAGGAACGTTACAAGCCACTGTTTAATTCAGCACCTAATTTGTTTCATTCGTGAACTCCGTGGCCAGAGATGTATCTAACAGTGTATGAATTTCAGGGGTGCTGATTGCTTGCTGGAACGGGTTTGCACTGTTTTCGGTCTGACCGTACATTTCTTGATATTAAACAGCTTACTAGGCTGCAGAGGTGTGGCATTGTTCTCTGTCCTTTTGAGAAACACAGTGATTTGGCTGTTGTCAGACACTGGCCAATAGTTTGAGTGCAAATGTATTAAGAGAAAGGATCTAGAATTGATACCATTTATAATCAACTCTGCCGCTACCAAGAGGTGAGAAGAAACCTCTACATATTTCTGGTAATCATTATTTCAGAAAGCTTTGTGCCTCATTATCTGCCTTTTCTGCTACAACAACAAAAAAAAGCTTGCAACGTATAACTCAAATCTGGAATAGACCTGCACTGCCAGTTTAGCTCCTCTGTGGAGTCTCCTTTGTTGTCTACCCATGCACACTGTGGGTATGATAAATCATGAATGTCTCCTGTATTGACCATTTAATTGCTACATTGGCTGCATATGTGCAACCCTAAAATGGCACAAATGATAAACCTTATTCTGCTCGACTCTTTACAGAAAATCAAACTATGCAGTCACGGCAGATTTGCTGCCTTTTGATTTTATTATTTTTTTTTTAATTATTTTTTCTTTTAACCAGACCGCTAACATGGCAATGCCAGTTAGTCATGTCGGTAAAATACCCACAACAAGAATATTTCAACAACAGTTGGTGGATTACTATGATATTTTTTTTCCAGATATACATGGTGCCTGGAGGATGAATCTTAAAGCCTTTGATGATCCCCTGAGTTTTCCTCTAGCTTTGCAAACAAGTGAAAAATATTAATTCATTCTGTGAAATATGTATATTACATAATCGATTGGCACAAAATCTGATACAAACATATGGTTCTCAGAAATTGTATTTCTAGTACCAACATTTGTTGTTCCCAGAGGGAGAATCGTAATTCCCAACACCTAATATTTGCATAATGGATTTTTCAGAGTATATACATGGTTGGGTATTACAATTCTTACTCTTGTTGTTCCCAGAGGGAGAATCGTTATACCCAACACCTAAAATTTGCACCATCAACAGATTACTTTTTAATTTGTTCAATAGTTTGGTTTATGACCAAATACCTGCATAACTTACATCAGCCTCATTTAAACACTCTATTTATTGCTAATTTGAGTGCCAGCAAGAGGCACAGAATAGAGGTGGGAATGCTTCATTGGAGTTCCCCCCTAGTGGATGAGAGAATAGACCCCTATCTTCGGGTGGGGGGTAGGGTTGTGACTGTCATCTGTGCCTACGCGATGAATGGCAGTTCAGAGTACCTGCCCCTCTTCTTCAATGCTCACCTGGGCTATGAAAGACCTGGTGGCTGTTCTGTTCTGTGTTCCGTTACTGGACTTCTGTGTTCACCATGGTTTACACAAGCACCATGTTCAGATACAGTATAAGGGTGTCCACATGTCCACCCGGCGCCAGGAGGCCCTTGGCCACAATTTGATAATTGACTTCGTGGTCATGTCATTAGAATTAAGGCCACATATCTTGGACACTTGGGTGAAGAGAGGAACAAAGCTATCAATCAATAATCACTACCTGGTAGAGAGTTGTCTGCAATGGTGGGAGAGGATTATGGTTGTTTGGCAGCCCCAAACATTATGCGAGGATATGCTGGGAACTTCTGGCTGAATCTCCTGTCAAACACCTCTGGGAGAGCTTTACCCATGTCTCAGTGGGGCAGGGTGCTGAAGACTTTGACTCAGATGCTCTAGGCCAGTGGAGGAAGACCTCCTTAATCCCACCAGCATGTCTTCCACTGAGGTAGTCAAAAAGCTCCTTGGTGGAAAAGCCCTGGGAGTGGGTGAGATTTGCCTGGAGTTCCTCAAGGCTCTCAATGTTGTGGAGCTGTCTTGGATGGTACATCATTATGCAACATCACATATACAATGGCATGAGTGCCTCTTTGCTGGCAGACTGGGATGGCGGTTGCCTCTTCATATAGGGGTGTGCTCCAACTACAGGGGATCACACGCTTCAGTATCTCACTTGGAACGTTTTTGAGGGGTCTAGGAGGGGAAGGTTTATAAGATAGTTAAACCTCTGATTCGGGACGACTTAGCACAGTCCTGGAAGGTGAATGGGAGTCTACATGTGCTTTGTGGATTTGGATAAGGCATTCAACCTTGTCCCTCAGGGAGTCCTTTGGGGAGTGCCCTGGAAATATTAGGTTCTGGACACGCTGACATGAGCCACCCAGTTTCTCAGGTAGTAGTGAGATTTGTTTCCATTGGAAGTTTGACTTCAGTGCTGCCCTTTGTCACTGATTCTGTTTTTAACCTTTGTGTAAAGAATTTTTAGGTGCAGCCAGGTTGTTGAAGGGTTGCGGTTTGGTGTAGGGGTGGAATGCTTCACAACATCCAGTTCAGTCCTGTTTATGGTTTCTGGTTTGGTTCAATATACCTTGATTGTTGGAAAGTCTATCATGTATTTACCTTATAAATTAATTTTGTTACAGTCTGAGGTTAAAAGTAAATAAGACTCTTGCTGCAAGAGAGGAGACATTGTGGTTCCAACATCTTACAACAACATTATGACCCAACCTCAGATAAAGTGAAAGTAGATGAAGATAAAACAGAGGTTTGATTAAAGAATTCATACAAACCTGTCAAAATTCTTAACTAAACATGTCAAATTTAAAATTCAATTGATGTCTATAGGATATGAGATTCTTAACTAAACATGTCAAATTTAAAATTCAATTGATGTCTATAGGATATGAGGTTCTCTACCCCCCCCCCCCCCCGCCCCCCCCCCCCCCCCCCCCCCCCCCCACACCAAAAAAGGGGTGTACTGTATACTCTATGCGCAATGAGTTTGAAATACTTTAATTGAAAACCTTTATACAAATCAGTAATTTCAGTCAATTGTTTATGAGAGTGTGGACTCATTCGATGGTTTCTTTATTCTTCTTACATGTTGCATCTAAGTGAAACCATTTGGTAATGTTGTCATAGAAAAGGGCAAAAAATCGGTTAAATGTTTTAATCTACTACCCAGACCAACAACACAGAAACTGCCAGGGACAATTCCAGTGTGTAAATAAAGGACATCCCCCTACATCATGTTCACTTGTCAGGAATCTATTATAGAAAAACATTGGAAAATGAAAAAAAGTTTAGTGTGCAGCAGACCAAAACAAACATATTATCAACAGATCTGTACACAAAGGTGGACAAATCTATATAACATATTAAATATATAGGATCAATGTGTAGTCTCCTCAATTAGGGAATAGAAAGCATGTGTATCGAAGGCTGATTGCCCACATGTAATCCATACATAAAAAAAATGTTTGCTAGGTGAAACAAAGAAAGCTCACAGGACTGTGCTACAAGTGTCCATAATGGGAAATTCTGCAAGGGTCAATTTTAGTTGGATAAAGACGCTGTGAATGGGGTCATTTGAAGGTGAAGATTTTTTCCTCTTTCAAGATCATTTGTGCACTCTTCAGATACCACAGTCAGCAACAGCTCAGCATCTCTGTAGAGTTCAGCAGGTAGGACAAACTCTTTAAGGCTCGCAGATGAAATTTCTGGGGCTTTGGAGCGCGTCATTGGCCCGACACTTCAAAACACCACCTAAATCCTGGAGATCACCCCGAGAGGGAACATCTGGGGCCAGGGATGGTCGCTAGATGAGAACAAACTATGTCGTGCATGTGTGGGAAACAGAATGATAGATAGAGAGGTTATGGTTGTGTGTGGTTGAAAGAATAGGTGTGTAGGTTATGATTCATGTCAAACAGTGTTTAAGTCCATGTGTATGTCCTTCTGTGGACAGCTCATTACTGGTATTACTACATAAGTATGTGTCACAGTGAGTGTGCGTGTGCCATTGTGTGGTTTTGACTCCATAAAAATCCCACAGAGATCAGTCACTGCGGAAAGTTTGCAGTGTATAGAATTCTGTAATTGCAATCATATGTGTGAAGAGGAAGTGTGTAAGTGTGTCTGTCCATGATGCTATTATTCACCGCACTGGACAGTTAATCAGTACTGACAGAGCAATTCATTTGTTCTACTGCATATTGTTGTTTTGTTTCTTCATGGGAACATATATACAAATTAATCATATATACACTGTATGTAGTTCTTGAATTTCCAAACACATGCCTTCATATGCTACTATCTAACAGAAAACATGCAACAGCCCAAACTACAAACAGACACAGCATGGACCCATAAAATGCTACAACCATTGGATTGTCCTAACTACAGAAAAAGGCTTTTGGTTGGCTGTTGAAAAGCCAAAAAAAACAAACCAATCTATGTTTATGGGGCAAATGATGTCTTGTAGTCATGCAATTAACTAGCGTAAATGTACTGTAACCTACAGTGTCCTACAGAGGAGGTTGTGGTAAGAAGGTTTAGGGTACAAAGCCTGTGACTTTAGACCACAGTTTGCAACCCAACCCATAATAACACTTAATGTCTGTGTAATGGCATTCCAACCATGGAGGCAATCTTTCTGAAACATTTACCATGACCACACTCTTTTTTCTTCAACGAGCAACTTAAGAGCAAATAAACACCCCCTGAAAAATCATGTTGCTGTAAATTAGTTTAGTTTCAATTTGCTGTGCAGTAGAATTTTGCATGTTTATGAGGATGGCTGTGGCTCAGAGGTAGAGCAGAGTGATAAACTGTTTAAGAGTCGATGCTAATTGACATAGCAAAATAAATCAATGGTTAATCCTGATACACTGAAGGGTATATATCAGGTAAAGATGCCACCCATATACATTTACATACACAACATAGTAACCATTTTCCAAATTTGCACACAGTGTGAAACACACATAAAAGATGTGGACACTGCTAACAAGGAGCCTGTACACCAACACTCTGCTGCCCTAAATTGTAAACCCAACACACACACACACTGCACATATTGTACTACACACTACTTGACATCATCACAGTACATCCAGATGACCCACAAAAATCCCACATACACACTATACTCACACATCCATGTACATCGCAAACACACTGACACACAGCTTATCCATTGCACACACCCACATCACCGACTCACACCTCTAGCCAAACTCTGCCTGACAGCTTAAAGCAGATTCAGCCTATCTGTTCCCATCAGGTGTGATGACTGGCGGGCAGAGGGTTTAAATCCCAAAAAACTCCACTCTAAACAGAGAAATGGGCGTATATTTGAATAGGTCGTTTCCAACTAGCCAAAGAAAGCAGGACTCTATGGCCACCTCAGCAAACAGCTCGATTAAAAGGATTTACCATTGATTTCTCGGTTAAAGTTACAGTGGAAATATTTGGACAAAAGGCTGCTATCAACATGAATTACCACTGACATGTTTGCACATTTCTGAAAAGGAGGAAGGAGCAAAAGAATGCTAAACTTGGGGAAACCAAAGAAAAACAATAAAGTAAGAAAGACACAATGAAACAAAGAAAGACATAGTGGAGATGAAAGCAGGGTCCAGATTTTTATGAGGGGGCCGCGGACGTCCCTAATGCATTTCTTGGTTGGAAGCATGTTGGAAGACCGGGTACACTCTTGTATGTGGTTTTTCCCAAGGCTGAGCTGATCCGACTCTGCCCACCTCTCTCTTTCTCTTTCTCTCTCTCATAGAAAACAGAGTTACACATCACTACTCGGAGGGGGGGGAGAGCCAGGGTTTTCCTGTTCATGTGGAAAAATGGAGAGAAAGAGGGGAGGGAAGAATGAGTCGAGGTAACCCTAGCCGCTGAGGTGGCCCTCTCATAGGGCCCAAATCCTACTACTCTCTTTCCTGAATATCTCAGTCTCTCTCGCTTTTCACAGGGATATGCTGCAAGAGAGTCAAGAACACGTGGGGCAAGGCGCCGTGCATGGACGTTGATGGGTGGGGTGGGCTCTAGACAGCCCTCTCCCTGTTTTTGACCACAGTTACATTACATGCCAGTGGGTGTCTGGTTAAGAAAATAAAGCAGTGCGTGGGCCCCGTCCCGGCTCGTATATAAAGCATATGTCTCCAAATGTCTCCAAAATTCCGAAGGCAGGAATTCAGCATCTCTTAGTTTCTACTCTGTGTGGAAGCTCTTTCAGATCCAAAATGTGATTATATCTTTATAAATTGTTTTAAAATTGCAAGCACACAGGGCCTGATTTCAGCATTGCAGAGTATTGGATTTAACAGTCACTGTCAGGCATTGAGCATTTGTTTCTGTCTTTATCTGGTATTCACTTTCTTTCCACTCTCTTCATCAAGGTGTCTTGCTCTTTCCTCCTCACTCCATCTTCCCCCTTTCTCCCTTTTTGTCTGCCTCTGGGGAACACTGTACAGGCCTGCCTCTGTGTTGCTGTGCCGGTCCCACAGAGGGCCTGCTGAGGAGGGATGGATTCCATAAAGCACACAAGCTCTATAAAACGTCTCCAAATCCACATTCAGCACCTGGCTAAATATTATCCCAGCAATGCTTTGGTGACGTCCTCAGAAAACACAAGCGCATTCGTCGCATCCGATGACTAATCCTCTGTTGTGATGAATGGCCATACTTCGTCACACTGCAAGTATGTGGTTTACAGTGACAACAATGACAGATTCACCACTCTTTTTAATCCTTTTTTCAAACAACAGATCCCCGATATGACACAGAGGTGGACAAAAACAGGCTTTGTGTTTTTCCTTTTAAGTCGGAAACGGATGATTTTTTTAGATGAAATGACAACTGCTACTGGCAGGTTTTCAATAGCTGCGGCTAGCAAATTTATCACGTTGAATACGCCTTATCCAGCTGATTTTTTTTGTTTTCTGTCTGACATAAGCCTATATAAGGCATCCTAAATATGGCTGACATGACACACTCATTAACACATAACACACATGATAGTGTGTGAAATAACACATGTCCAAAAAGTCAGCATCTTCAACAATTGAATGGACATAAACAAATATAATGTCTTAACATGTGTTATAATTAGACAATATGGTCTTAGGATAAGGGCTTAATTGATGTATTTGTTAAATGTACTGCTGCTGAAGGGAATAAGATCAGCTGGACACAGCAACATATCAAACTTTTCCTTATTCAACATGACAGAACCGCCCAAAAGCGGCTAACCCCTACAAACGACAATTTTTTAAAACTGTCTCTCAGACGATACTATGACGACGAAGAGTTGACAGAGTTGGAGCAACGGAGGCTATTTGGACAGCTCCAGGGATGTTGAGGGTTCACTTGGTTTAGTTACCCAGGAGCTGACATGAGCCACATTGACCACATAGAATGACTGCAACCATAAAGGCCCCCGCCACAAGTTCACAGACGGGACAGAGGAGTACGGTGCCTGACCCCGAGTAAGAGCTCAGCTTCCTGCTTGCAAAACCAAACCACTCACCTGATTGTGTGGCCTCTTATCTTCTTATCACATTACATCTGGTTCAAAAACACATCCCCTTTGGATTAGTCTTGGATGTTAAAAACATCCTGCTCCTTTTTTTTCGCAATGGCTTATAATGATGTAAGAAGTTTGCAGCAGCCCATTAAGAAGTGGTATAAAAAAATGAAGAAAAAAAAAACTTAAATGAAAACACAGCATTTAATGGATCCTTGGCTACTGTGCATGGGAACCAAAATGCTGCAACAGAAGCATGTGACACTTTCAGCCTCGGCAACCCTCCCCTCCACATGGAATGACTTATATTCAGTCTCCAAGTGCCAGAATGCTTTGCATTTTGAAGTACAACCGCAGTCGTTTTTTAAAAGATTTTATGACGAGAATCTCTTAACTCAGAGACAAGCTGCACTGTTAAATAATAATTTCAGGCTTACTGGAAAGGCAGAGCAGGCCTGGGGGGGAAGAAATGAACAAAGGAAAAAGAACGAGAGCGAAGTCTTGGTTTTCCTTGTTTATTAAAATAATCAATTAATAGGGAAATGAATGAATAACATCTCACTGGCGTGCAAATCAAAGCCCTGTTAGCAGATCGTGTTGCTGCTATGTTGTCTTACAATCAATCCAAGTCTGACTAGAGATACAGTCAACAGATCTCTATCTAGATTTGATTTGATAAATAAGTTTGTCCCTTTAGTTTAATCACAAAACCACACTCAGAAGTCAAACATGTTCATTTTTAATGGGCTTTGGCGGCTTATAGCTACAACAGAAAGCTCTCAGGTTTCCACAGCTGCACTCCGCACGGTCCACATTTTGGGAAAACTGATTTGGAGGGATGGATCCAAGATAGAGATGGGATCCAATGGACTCAATGCGACCTGGACTACTTCAGCCAGTGCACACTGACAGTGATGGAGAAGAAAAACAAAGAGCTGGAGGGAGGGAGAGGAATCACAGAGGAAATGAATATCTTACAGTAACACATGGTGTGAAAGAAAGAAATGTCTCTCTCACTGACCTCCTTGTGTTTTTCATTCCTCCCTTCTCCCTCTGCCCCCCCTCCTCCGCACCCCTTCCTCCTCCACCCCTCACTTGCGCTTCATGCCGATTGAAATATGCAAGCATAATAGTCTGGGAAATAGGATCGAGAGCCTTATGAAGGAGAGTGTGTTTTGGGCTTGGCCTGCTATGCAGTGGTAAGTCCGTGTTGAAGACCAGTGAAGGAGATTTATGCTGTATGTCAACAGCTCGAAGGTAAATTGAAGACATTGAAATCACAGTATCATACAGAGAAATCATGCAGATGAGAAGGTGATGATGATAGAGTAGAACATGAAAAGAGAATAATTAACTTGTGGTTTATGCCTAAAACTGCTCAGGAATGACTAAATGGATATAGAGTTTTGCTGTGGTTTCCCTTAACATATAAAGTATGTCTTGTAGCCTCATCTTCCACATGTTAACCCCAGCTATCCTTTGATATTCCATAGCAATGTGATGCCTCTCCAGTTTCGCCTCAAAAGTGGTTTAGGTGGGGAAAGGGATGACAGTACTCCCTTTTTTGCAAGACAGCTTTGTTTGCCCTCAGTCATCCAGACAAAGATAATAGAGGCCAATTATCCCATGCCACTGACTTCATAATTACTTTGGGTGGTCGGTATGACATACGTTGTTGCTAAGATTAGATTGATAAAGTCAGCAATGGATGTTGCATTATGCAATCAGGATAACCAAAATGGATGCCAAGGTAGATGCCAAAAAGATGGATGGTAACAAAGATTGACTATCCACCTCATCAGCATACAGAAAAAAGGCATGGTTATATGTCAATATTGGCTTTTGTATACTTTTGTGTGTACAAAACCTGTATCGTGTGTTGTTGTTCACATTTGGGGGATTATCTAGTTTCATGTGATATGAAGCAGATTTTGAACGCCATCAAGGGTAGCTATTCAAAACACTTATAAACACTTATCTCTTAGTAATAGTCTAAAACATCATAATGAATTTAATCCTATTTAGCAGCCTTGTAATTAATTACACACAGCTTGTAAATGGCTTTAATTTTAATTAAATCTACCTTTTATAACAGTGCACCATTTCAGTACCTCAGTATTCACCAAGTAACAATGATCAGTGGCCATCTTGACATGCAAAAATGACACAGATAGAGTGACCTTGCCTGACCTGGCCCCAAACGATGATTTACATATCCTACGCCCAGTTGGCAGATCAAACCGTTTCACTTCCTTTTCCTACATCTGTCAGCTGTGGCAGACATCTATACTACACCCACCTTCATCTCTGCATGCCATGGAAAGAAAACATTAGACAGGAAATGCTGTGACATCCCACTGTCATTTGAAGATTTGTAGGCTTATAGGAAAGCTCACTGGCTCCCAAATACAGTCAACAATAGATTTGATTTGGATGATTCTCCATAGGGAACAATATTGACATTAATAGGTCTGTATACACACACACAAAGAAATAAAGTATATTTTCCAACCTTTTGAGGAAATGGAAATTATTGTGCATTTCCTTAGAGCTGCTGGTTGGGGCCACAGGCAGAATTTTGGCCTTTTGGACATCCTGAACACCAGTAGTAAGGGTGGGTCCAGGTGCTGTGGAACACTGAACAGCACATGTATTTTTGGTTTAAACCACCTCAACCTTTGCATAAGTACCCAATTGTGCGAAAATGGAAATATCAGATGCTGTTTTCTTAAGCATCTCACTTGCTTCTATTTTTGGGTGCCTTTTTAAATGAGGTATACAACTCATGCATGAGGCGCTAATGAATGAGTCACTCTTCACAGGCAACATCCAATAAACTCACCCAGCTAAGGCATCCGTCATCCTTTCCTTTCCAGTTCAAGCAACCATGGACTACAGTCATTCTGTTATTTTCATGGTACCCATAAATATTGGCTGTCATGACTACTCACTTATTTGCTACTCTATATAACATTTAGTAACTGAGTCATGATGACGGAATTGAAATTCCCAGGGGGAAAACATAATAATAATAAAAAAAACAGGCTTCCCACAACTAGTAATAAAATACAAACACTTAGATTTTGACTGTAGAAAATAATTAAATGGTAATATTTGAAAAAAAAAAGTCACATTGAAGTAATTTTTTCTGTAGGTTTTTAAAACAAACAGTGCTAAAACAAAATATATGTAAATATCATCTTGCCAGGGTCACCAAATGGGAGGGAAAAAAGAAGGAATCACAAGACAAAAAATATCTCAAAAATTTGCAAAAGCCAGACATATAGAGGGTTATCAGAGGTCTTCACAAACACCAACACATGCCACGAAGAGGAGAGGCACACTCACAATGTACCACTCTGTACATCTGGCAAGAACACTGGAAAAAATAAAGTAAAGTAAGAGGGCGAGGATAAATACACACATAAAAAACAATACCTTACACCTGCACCCTAGCAATTTGTCACATTGGCTGCAAAGCACTGATACACCACCCAACCTAGAACATTCAAAGCACTGCAGTACAAGACCAGAGTCATCCATTACAATCAACGTGTATATAGCACACCATAAATACCAAATAATAGCTAGGTGTCAATTAACCACTGGGCCCCCTTTGAATGCTGGGTGCAGGTGTCTATATTGACAAACTATTGATGAATTGCCAGTTCCAAATAAATGCTGAAATGCTGAGTGTAATTAAAAAAAAAAAAATCAAGAAAGAAGAAATGACCACTGCTGCACAGCTGGTGTTTCCTGCTGCTGCCCTGCGGACACCTGCTACCACCACACACCACTACTACCTGCTACCACCCCATGCTGCTGCAGACTTCCTACACCACTGCACACTCTGCTACCACCCCACACCACTATTGCCTTATAACATCCCACATGTTGCTTCCACCCAGTGACACTGCCACCCTACACTGCTAACAACCTGCTTCACTAACACCCGCCACTACTACCTGCTACCACCCCTACCCACTACTACCAGCTACCACCCCATGCCACTGCACATTTTGCTACCACTCCACACTACTATTGCCTGCTACCACCCCATGCCAGTACTACCCCGTGTTGCTACAACCACATGTTGCTACCACCCAGTGACTCTGCCACCCTACACAGGTAACAACCTGATCACTACCACCCCATGCCTCTACAACCCCGTGCAATAACCACCCCATGATGCAAACACTCCACGTCACTACCAGCTGCAGTAAAAGTCAGAAAAGTAAAACTGATTGAGAAAAATGAACATGTTCACAATTTGTATGTGCTTTAACCATTTTTCTTGCTCATACTTATATAATATGATAATTCATAATTGTATCACTTTATCATCACAAGTTTGTGCACTTGTGTCCTTTTAGTGACTGTTTCAAAGACTGTTCTGTTCAAGGAATAAAATGAGTTTGTCAAAAGGTATCATATTAAAGGAGCCCTAATATGAAAGCCTGTGTGAAAATATTTAGGTCTCTGGTGATCCTGCTAACTCACAAATTGTGAAATAAGACCACCCATTTATTCAGTTGTGGTCTGGCCTTCTCTGTAGTGTTGCTGAAACCTGGCTGAACACAGGCCATTTAGAAATGGCTCTAAATGAAAGGTCTAAGAGTTTTATGCATACAAAAGGTTGATTCTCATTTGTTTACAAATTAGTTTAAATCAGTGGTTACTGTGCAATACTCCTTTGTCAAGATTATCAATTCATCTGACAGGTGTGGCAAAATGATCATGAACAGAATGATTATTGCAAAGGTTCGCCTTGGGCTGTTGAGAAATAAAAGACTCTAAAATGTGCACTTCTATTACACAACATGATGCTGCAAGATTTGAGGGAGCATGGAATAAGCGTGCTGAAATGTCCACCAGGGCTGTTTCACCACCATAAACTGTCTCTAATGTTGTTTCAGAGAATTTGGCTAACCTCCAACCAGCCTCCAACCAGCTGCACCAAATTCAGATTAATATTCTGCCCCCCCAAAAAAAGTAATGCAATAAGCTCAGATATGTATATTCCATAGTTCCACACTGCCTAATCTAAGCATCTCTACTAAGCATCTTGATATGCCCAATTGTCCGGTGACTAAATTATGTGTGCTGACTAAGATGGATTTCATTGTATTTATTGCTAATATGGTTAGTGCTGGAAAACTAAATAACCACGGCTTTACCTTTCTCTTAGCACGTGTCAGAGATTGGTGCACCTTGGGCGGGTGTGTGTATGTGTTTAGGTTTATGTGCAAATCAGTGACATTTTTAGAGACTGAGTAGTGACAGGGCATGTTGTAAGACCCCCACCCCTCTATGTTGTAAAGTTCAACCAGACCATGCAGCACCGGAACTGGGTGTGAATTGGGGGGCTGTGTCTCTGAACAGTCCACTCTTTGAGCTGCCATTACCAGGTTCAGGCATTAATGGCAAAGGTGTAGAAATGGGGACAGTTGATGCCTTTGGCCTATTAAAGTAGATTCAGTTGTTCATCCAAATTACATACCCCAATTTCCTGTTAGTATTAGCATTTTAGTTTTTCATTTTTAGAAAATTTGAGATTGGTCAGTCAGTATAAAGGAAATAAAATAAATCATGCAAAAATATGATGATACCTTTTTTGCCATGCTCAATCCGTTATTCTGTAGATGCACTAATTAATCAACAGACCTTTTAAAATGTCAACAGCACCGTTGTACCATAAAACAGAACAACCAATGCAATTGCTTTTACAGCCTATATATATATATATATATATATATATATATATATATATATATATATATATATATATATATATATATATATATATATATATATATATATATATATATATATATATATATATATATATATCCTTTGGGGGGCTTACTATTGACTTCCTCTCCTGTTGGGACATCACAACAGGGGCCATTCATAATGTGGAATGAAGTTGACACCTGGCAGCCTACCCAGTAAAGCTTGACGAGCAAAGCTACAATGTCTTACCTGGCTTGGTTGATAACATCTGTATAACATCCCATTTATCGGAAGGTGAAAAAAAAGTTTCCCCTAGATTTTATCTAGCATACAGAAATCCTTGAAAGTGGCTTTTTGCACGAGACAGGACCTTCAAGAACATTATAAGAACATTAGATGTCGAATAAAAATGTTGGATATAACGCCATGTGGATGGAGTTATGAACTGGTTACTATAGCCAGACAAACATACTGCTTAAAAGAAATTGTCATCACTTTCGTCTTGCCTAATACATGTCCACATTTTTTCTCACAGCATCATCAACTTGTACTCTTTCATACCTGCCAAGAAGTAGATAGAAAAGAGGACAAAGCAAAGATAAAAGCAAAGAGAAACAATATGAATGTTGGATGCTCCCTTGCAGTTCAAGTCATGCTTATGTCTTTCAAAGCACATCTTCGAGGACATCCAGGTCTCATTCACTCAGCTACACCAGCTTTTATGTCCACTGAAAATGTCTCCATGGTGCAGGCTGCATACCGAGTGGAAATAAAACCAAATGTGGTATTCTGAAAACAGATTGTTTTCTGTGATTATGTTTCATTTTGCTGTGTCTTTTGGGAATACAATTTTGGTTTAAAAAATTATGGTTACATTTCTGTATCAAAGAAACACTTCCAAAGAATAGAAGGAGGAAAGAGGGAATAATTGCATGGCCTTGCAACATATTAACAACAAAATCAGCTCAGAGTTACCGCGGAACATAAACCGCAGTGCGCTCAAATGATAGCTGGAAAGACTAACACAAAGAAAATCTTAGTTGGTGACAATCAGCTACTCGCTATTTACTGAGGACTAGAGACCCTTGTGCTGACATGAGGCATGCTTCTGGTCCAGTCTGGTCCAGAGAGAAGAGAGCCTATGTTATAGTGTGGCTGTTTGTGGGTACATGTATGTGTTTGTAACATGGCCACAGAGATCAGAATCCATCAGGCTTTATAATTCTTACAGGAGACAATATGATTGTCCTTTAACTGGCTTGCAGATGCGCATGCTGACAGTTGTAGGGCCAGACACTGACCTGCAGCACGAGAGGCCCGGAAACCGTCCGACAAAGCGCTACATCGCTTCTGACAGGTTCCTCCCTCTTCCTCTCTCTTTTTTATTCCCATTGTACCCGGGTGGTGTTTTGTCTGGGTCAGATTTACAGTAGATGTAAGCACCACTGAGCCCAACCTGGCCGGCTAATTGGAAAAAGGTTTGTACGTTATGAGGCCCATGGAGAGTGCTTTCAGCACCTCCATATTGAATGAGTAAGGAAATCGCACAAGGAGATACATAGGTGAAGCAGATGCACACGAGTACACCGTATGTACGAACGCAGAGACAAACATCACATTCCTCGGGCCATAAAAATTTAAAGGTTGGCGCTGCACTCACATTACTGAATGACATTAGCAAGGAAATAGGAAAGGCAAAATTTAGTTACACATGTTTGGCATGAAACATAAGCTTAAGCTTATGCTTAGACTATGGAACCTAAATATATGTAGTATGTATATGCATTTTTTATATCTTAAGGACAATAAATATGTTGATATAGATGTCCTCTCTCTCTAAGCTGTACTGAGTAAAGTACATCTTCTTTCCTATATTGAAAATGTCCTGCACTCTCTCCTCCTCTCCTCTCTTGCACTAATGGGGCTGCTCCAATATCCATGTTGTGGGCATGAATCATAACACTTGTTATAGTTGTGTGTTGCTCAAGACTGTACATTTGGACACCACAGGACTTTCATGACAGGCCATTAAATGGCAGAGAAAATCTCTTCTGCTCTACTGGTTTTATCTACTGAATCTATCTGTCTCTAATCTCATTTGACTTCTGATTTTGGATTAGCATGCCTAGTAACGTCACCGATAAATAAACAGATTATATGAATCTCTCTCTACAGCCAAGGGCCTTTGTATCTGTGCCCAGCAGGTGAATGAGAGTTCTTGAATAGGAAGACTGTAGCGACATAACAGCTGGAGAGACACACCACTACACACTCCAGCAATAACAGAATGGAGAAACAAGATGGAAATATGTTAGGTGACAATAAGAGCAGTCCACCTTATCTTTAATGTCAAAAGGTGAAAAAGTTTAGATTTTGACCTCAGTAATGAGATGAGTCAATTATGGCTACAAATATTTAATAGTTTTAATGGAAGTCAAGAAAATTGTTTGTATCCTATATTTTTGATTCATGTTCACAACTTTGGGTTCAAAACCCAAAGAAACTGCAGACCCAATGCTTCTCAAAGTAATTTCAGACTAGTAGATGATTGAGGAGCCTATGGCGTTTCTTAAATGTGCTGAGATCAGAAATGACTAGTATTAAAATGTGTGTAAATGTCTTAATGTAGTATTCAACATTTATGATCACAACTGGCATTGTCTTGTGCTCTAGAATTGGTAGTAATGAAACAATTTTTGTTCTCTTAAGTAATGCAAAATTAAAAAAAAAAAAATAGCTAGGCAAGCAACGTGTGGGTTGGAATTCTTTTTGGATTTGACACAATAAAAGAAATTTCAAGGTTGTTTTCTGACTTTTAAGAAATGCTTTATTATCATTTAAAGAGCAGAGGAACAGTTGACTATGAGACAATCAGAGCAAGAGCGGGAAAAGCTGTGCTAACTGTTAACATAGGTCATTATTATAGGTCATATTTATTATTTAAAAATTGCATGTTATTTATTCAACATTTAGATGGAAATACCCCTAATAATGCCCCATCATGCTTCCCTCAAAATGGGGATTTGTCATGAATCCCAGTCCACCTTTCGGATTCCAGTCAACCTCATTTTCCATTGTGACGGATCAAGATGCTTCATATGGAAAGTCATACTCACAGACCTGAGAACGTCTAGCCTGTATAATAGGACTTCCAGACCTCCTTTACAATCACGCTGGCCGGTGTGAGAAGCGCTCGGAGTGTGCGGATAACGAACGACTTGCTGAAGACATAAAGCCGCCAGAGGTGGTGTCAGGGCTCACGCTGTGATATCAGCTCGGATGTCACACTTTGAATGTTCAGATAGATGGCTCATTTGGGAGGCGTACCTCCTTTCAGAAGTATTCCGCTTTAATCAATGTATGGTGTGCGTTTTGTCACTCCAAGATTTTTTCATTGTGACACACACATAGACACACGGTCAGTTCATGCTTGGCAGTGGTGTGCAGTGATATCCCGTCCAGTGCAGCTGGTGTGCAGCCTCTAGGCAGCCCTGTGCTGTGGGAGGGAAGCCTGGTTTGATTTTAGTCCAGGGCAAACCAGGACTTTCACATTCCTGCTTTTCAATTGGAATTAACGTATTTGTTACTGCCTGGGAGATATAAATATATGCTTACATATGTATTGAGGTAAAAGCCCTGGAATAATGAAGTCTAAGGTCAGGTGCCATTTGCCCTCAGGGCTCGCCGGTGTAAAATTATAAATGACACATTTTTTTCTTTCTCTCCCACTCATTCTCCTCACTCCATCTTGAGGCCCGTCCAAGCTGGCAAGTTCTGCCGCTCTTACATAAACTCCAGCTCGAGCGGTTGCGGGGTCAAGAAAAAAGGGGAATAAAGGAGGGAGGAAAAACAAGACAAGAAGTTGAAGAGTATTGTGGGAAAATGAGGACGCAAAAGACTGAAGAGGATCTGGAATGGGTAAAAGACCTGTAGCGTCAGGAAAGTCAAGAAAAACTCCTCATCGTCAGATCCTGGAGAAAGAGAGGAAGAACAAAAGAGCAGGGAGGAAATTGGAAGCAGAGTGAAGGCAGCTTAGCAGCTCCCATCCAAAAAAGTCTGGAAGAAAGAGGGGGGTAGGACAAAAACATAGCATCAAATGGCTCAGCGTCATCCAGTGCTCGGGATGAAGCCCTCAATGATCTAGCCAGGTCACCGCCGATACAGAATCCGACATGTCTCCCCGCTGCAAAGATGTTTTCTTTGTTAACACAAATCCCTTGTGACACTGGTTATCCAGGTTTTTATTGTACGGGGGTTCGCTGGATCCAAGCCATTATTTTATATTTGAGCTTTTGAAGGAGGTTTTTTTTTTTTTTACTATTTTTGTGTCTGATTTCAACCTTCCTGCCAAAAAAGCCGTGATGACCTAAACATAACTTTCAGGAGACCCGGAGACTTTCTCACTTTCTACTGGATGCACAGCCCATGCTAAAAGGCTGAGCAAGGCATAAGTTATTAGATTTATAGGACATGCTCAACAGTTTGTCTGGAAGTGGGTGATGATTCATATTCCAAATGGCTTGCAGATGCTGTAGCAGATTTCAGTGGGTACATACTGTGACTGAATAGCAAATCAACTCCTGATTACCTCTAAAAAAAAAACACATCCACAATTATTTACAGAGGTGTTTACACCCATAAATCCTAAAGAAACTCTCCCCGTTCAGTTCATGTGAGCATCTTCTCAGGTGCTCTCCAGCAACGTTTTCATTAAATTGACACCCAAGTAAATTTACCGCTGCTTTGCTGCCCAGGAACATTTATTCAGGGTGTCTGGGTTTTTTGGGCTTTGCCATTAGCACACTTGTATGCTGACTCACCGAATTTTTCTTTTCCCCCCCCCAAAATTTAAAGAGTGCCGTCCATCCTTCTGTCATCTCCCCTCTTTCCACTCAGCAGACACAAAACATACAGTCCGGAAACCTCTGGAAATCCTGGGTGACTGAATATTCAATCGGCCCTTGCCTCACCTGAGAAGACACTACGTTTCCCAGCAGACACAGGAAATTCCCAAAAGGCTGACTATCACACATCCTTTTTTTCTGATTCACTGGGCCCTGCTACACATCAGCAAATCATTAGCCACAGAGAGAAAAAAAAAGGGAAACAGGAAAACAAAAGAGTGATTAAAACAATGGGAACGACTGAGAGAAATAAAGTGGGGAAAACCCCAGAGAAACTGGGAAGAAATAGATGGAGTGGAGGTAGGAGAAACGGATGCGGTATTCAATAAGCACAGGTCAATACCAGGCTGTGTGCTGGGCTTTACTGTCACAGCGTGCCTTTCACCATTTGTTTCCCATAAAGGCCACATGGAAACATTTAGCTGGCTTAAAGCAGATTGGCGCACGTTGTCCCGGGCCCGTAACATTTGCTACTTGTTTTCCAGGTCTGGCCTAATAAAGTTTCCTGAAAAATATAGGCAGCTGCGATAAATAACATTAATAATAACAACGAATTTAAATATACAATAAAAAAAAAAAAACTGCGTACAGATGTCAGACAATGAAAAAAAAAGTATGTCTGACATATGAGTAATGGGAAATATCCGTCTCTCAGCATGCATGTGTGTGGTTTAAACAACTGTGTGTGTGTGTGCGTGTGTGTTTTTGCGTGTGTGTGTGAGAGAGAGAGAGAGAGAAAGAGAGAGATAGAAAGAGAGAAAAAGACAGGCAAAGAGAGAATAGAGGGGAAAAAACAATAGATAAAAATAGCATCTTTGAAGCAATTCCTCATGGCTCTGGGAGAGTTTTAAGTATCTCAACAACAATTCCTTTTTTCCTCTCTCTCTCCTTATCCTTTCATTCTGCAACAACATCTGCAAAAGGGAATAGAGATCACAGATGCACAGGTTACAAGAAGTTGAAAATGGAGCATTACTTAATTATTTTGAAGTCTATTCTTGTTTAAAGGCTATAACTGTGGAAACTGTCAACACACACACACACACACACACACACACACACACACACAAAAACAGCTTATTCCTACTTTTAAAGGACTGAGAAACATAGGGATATGTAAGGTCCTTCAAGTATGTATTAGCACATAAGTTTCCTTGATGTATATGTACAGTGCATATATGTCGGTGTGTGTGTGTGTGTCAGGTCACATTCCTGCGAGCATAAGGCAGAGTGATACAGGTTTTTACACAAGTACACAAACCCATCTGTCCATCCCCCAGGTGGACGGCCCTAATACCCCGCCAAGTCATTTACATTGAGCTTCTGCACAAAAGCTATTTCCAGCCGCTCTCTGCTCCAACATTCACGTAATGCGCTGAGAGCTTGCCTAATGGCCCGCAGGGTTTATTGCATGCTAACGGCCCTCGCGATGCTTCCACTTTCCACTCTCTTATCTTTTTTTTTTTAACAAGCGCTATAGCTCAGACAGGAGTGGGCAGAGGCTGAAGACAGTAAATAACAGTAAGAAAATCACATTCGACTACATCTTCCCATGGGATGACGGAGCGCGACAAGCGAATGTTGTCATCGCTCATCTGATCTCGGGGCAAATTAAAGCCGGAATCCATGTGCTGGCATCAGGCACTCATTATGGAGTAGCCTGGAATTTTTGTATTCATAATCTGACAATTAACCTTGTTTTATGTTAGCTGGCAGCTCTGGCAGACACTCCTACAAATAAGGGAAACTATTGCTCCCACAGTGTCCGTCTCAGGCCAAAAATGTTTAACGCATATAACTTCAGCCTTACTGTGCAAAGCAGCTCTTTCCCAGAGCGGGTGTAGGTCATGCACACAGCACGCTCTGGCGGCAGTGCTGAGAACTGAACTCCCCCTCGCATATGCCTGAATACTATAAACTCTAACACCAGAAATGGTTTCATGTAATGGCAGCTATAAAATAGAATGTGTAGAGCCCGAAGGTTTCCAACAGGCTAATAGCTGACAGATTTCAGCAAAAGGAAATCCCTATCTGACATTCTCATCCTTTAAGTGCTTTCAGCAGACACATGAGTTTTGGTACTAATATTATTGTTCTGTTACACAATAAAAAAGAGGGAAAAAAGGCAAAGAATAAGAAAAACATGGCTAATGTTCTAGCAGTATCCAGATTGTTTTGCTTTTAAAGCAAGAACAGGAATGATTTGTATATGTGTAAGTGCATGAGTGAGCGAGCAAGCAAGTGAATGGGTGTGTTTTCAGTTATTGATGAGGTGTGCAGTGGGTCTGAATGACAAGCCCTGTACATTAGTACAGGGGTGATGTAAAGCCATTCACAGGTGTGACAAGAACACGGGTCAGGTATTTTTGAGACGGGCCCATGCATGCGCACACACACAACTTTCATGTACCCTGTGCAAACATGAGGGGGACAAGGTTTGTTATGGTTTCCCTTGCAGAGGTTATGGTGATTGAGAATTGACAAGGTGGTACAGAGGACACAGTATGTGTATGTATGTATGTGTGAGGATATGTGTGTGTGTGTGTGTGTGTGTGTAGGACTTGTTTTTAAGTTAAAACTGCTTTAGATCCACCAACAGGCATGTTATGAGGTGTCACGTCTCTCACTCACGCACAATAAAATTAAATATGTCATATTTATTGGACATCTCAGATATTTTAAGACACCAGACAATTTGGCATCAATATAGAATGTGATTTTATTTAAAAAAAAAAAAAAAGAAAAAAAAGAGGGGAAATAAACAAGATTGAAAAAATCACTTTGATGTACAGCAGGTATTCCTCAGGTCCTTCCTTGCACCAACATTTTATACATGGCGAAAATGAAAATGCAGAATTTTGTCAAAATGAAAGACAAATTTGAATGTTATACAGTTTCATGTAGGATTGTGTCACATAAACAGGATAATATACTGAAATGGTACTGGTTTACCACAGTAACAGTTGTAATTATATTACAGGTCCCTTAATTTTACACATATTGCCTGGAATTTCTGGAATAAATGTGCAGGTATTTAAAGGTACAAAAACAAGTGTTATGTTGGTCTAGCTGGTAAGTGTCACATATGGGTTCATATATGCATATTTTTTTATCAAGAAAATGTATAATCTAATATCAATATTTGATTATTTCTTTAAAGTAAATGTACAAAATGCATGTACATCAACAACTTCTGTAACATGTTTTAATGATTTTCTTGCTTGGCATTTTTTTTATTATTTCCTGTAGTATCAGCTGTACTCTATAGAAATATGTACATTTCTTTGAACAGGTTATGTAAGCAATTGGGTAATTTGGATAATGTGCTTATTGATGTTTTTTTTCTATTGCTTACAACCCAAATAAAATGTTTGGGTGACCAATTTGTTTATGTAGTTTTTTAAATTATAATGTTGTATTAAACGGCACCAACCTTACTGTAAAATATCCTTTTACCATTAAAAACTGACACACAAACACTTTCAAGAAAAACTATGAGATTAAAGGACCCTTAAAATGTACCACAGATTAGATCTGAGAATTTTCTTTTAATCCACCAGTTATACAAGATAGAAGGGCCATGTTATCTGTTGCGTGTCAATAGCATACAGTTCCTTTTCTACTGGATTTATCTCACTCGTCTCCTAATTCCTTACAACAGAGAAAGAAAACATAACAGTAGATGAAGATACCTGCAGTTGAAGAGGTGCAATTTCAGCCATGACTCTTGAGACAGTGATCGATACTGCTGTTTATATCAAACATTCCAACTTTCAGACAACATAAAAGGTAGGCAAGGAAAGGAAATATACATTGAGTTATTGAGATGTAAGGTGACTGATGTTTGGAGTTTAGTTACTTCATCCTTTTAGTCCTCGCATGACTTAGTCCTCCTGAAATGAGACAAATATGTTGATTGAAGCATGTCCATCACTCGTCTCCTGCCGGGATGTTTTCTTCAATCCTCTTGATAAACTTCATACGGATTTCTGTTACATTGTCCCCTCTTAGAGTGTCTTGGACAAATCTCACATCCACCGCCATCTGGACCTGCAATAAAGTTCATATTCAGTAACACTTTCATGCTCTCATTTTTTTTTCTCTTAGTGAAATTGATGTATACAAACAGATATTCCCCCAATAAATATTAATTATTTTTTTATTAAAAGAAATCTGTATGAATGTGTCGTCATATGCAAAGAGTATTTAGTCAGCTACCTATTGTGCAAATTCTCCCATTTAAAAAGACGAGATATAATTTTCATCACAGGTGTATTTCATCTATGAGAGACAGAATGAGAAAAAAAAATCCAGAAAATCACATTGTCTGATTTTTAAAGAATGCACTTGCAAATTATAGTGGCATATTTGGTCAATTTAGTCTCAATACTTGTTATATACCATTTTTTGATGACGACTGAAGTCAAACATAGGTAAGTAAGATATCCACTAGAGCAGTGATGGTTTGAGGCTGTCGCTGCGGCAACACAGACGTTTAACTAACTAAAAGATTTTCTATAGGGTTGAGATCTGGAGACTGGCTGGGCCACTCCACGACCTTGAAATGCTTTACGAAGCCACTCCTTAATTCCCTGGGTGTTGTGTGTGGAATCATTATCATGCTGAACATTTCATCTTCAATGCCCTTGCTGCTGGAAGGAGGTTTTCTCTTAAAATCTAATGATATATAGCTTCTGTCCATTACACAAATCATACCTGGTCCCTTTGCTGAAAAACAGCCCAAAAGCATGACGTTCCACCCCATGCTTCACAATAAATTTAAATACATTGACCTTTTACCAAAAAGTCCTTTTTTTTTTTTTCATCTTACTTGACTTTCATGTGACATTCTCCCAACCTTCAGACGAGCCAGAACATGTACTGGCTATAGCAGGGGGACAGGTCTGTTAATGATGGTAGCCTTTATTACTTTGGTCGCAGGTCATTCACAAGGTCCTCCTGTGTGTTTCTGGGATTTTTGGTCACCACACTTGTTTTTCACCCAACAGAGTGAGATCTCGCATGGAGCCCTGGATCGAGGGTGATTATCAGTGGTTTTGTATGTCTTCCATTTACTAATAAATTCTTCCACAGTTGATTTCTTCAGCTGTTTACCTATAGCAGATTCAGTCTTTCTAGTGGGGTGCATGTCGACAATTTGTATCTGGCATCCTATAACAGCTCTTTAGTCATTGTCCAAAGTGGAGTTTGAAGTGTAACTGTTAGAGGTTGGGGTGTCTTCTACTGATAACGATTTCAAACAAATGCCATTAATACAGGTGTCTGGTGGATGACAGAGGAGCCTCTTAAAGAAGAAGTTACAAGTCTGTGAGAGCCAGGAATCTTGCTTGTTGGTACCAAATACTTACTTTACCAATGAATTTTCCATTTAATGCGTTAAAAATTCTACAATGTGATTTCTTGGATTCTTCCCTCCCATTCTGTCTCACATAAATTAACTGTACCCATGATGTAAAATTCCAGGCCTCTCTCATCTTTTTAAGTGGAAGAACTTGCACAATCCGTGGCCTACTAACTACTTTTTTTGTTCCACTGTACATATAAACCATACACTCACCATTTCCAGAGCTCCTCTGAGGACCCCACACAGCAGGTTGGAGTAGATCAGTGTGCTGTGGTTATCAGGCAGCTCCACAAAGTCGACCAGCGGGTTGTTCTCTAAGATGAGGGAAAATTCATCTCCCGCTGGGCTCCAGTTGGTCACACTAGGGGTGACTCCCAAATACATCTTGAACGCCACCTACAAGCCACCACAACATGGTGGAGAGGGGATAGACATAAAGTACCCCTTTACTGAAAAATGTGATTTTCTTATATGAAAGTAAAAGGTCTGCCTGCTGCTATCACTGCCCCTTATACACAGGGCACAGAGTAGCATTGCAGCAATCAGCACTTTCTTCTGTGAAATGCATTTTGCCTTTTTCTTACAGCGGTATATGATCGGAGCTAAATAAAAAGTGTGGCCTGATTAAATGGAACTGGCAGCACGGCGGGCTCTGACTAGGGCTAAATAAGCTAAGCTAATATAGCTAGAAGTTAACAGCTAGCAAGGCTTCCATCAATGTATTATAAAACTGGATACTGGACCGGAAAACTACCTGTTTGTTTTATTGCCTGACGCATTCACTAAAAAGGTTCCTGAATTTTTAGGTTTATTTCCGCATTATGCGGCCCAAAGGGAATGCCTAATATTATGCTATGAGGCGATGAAAACGCACAAATCACAAAAAAGTCATGTTTTAGTCATTTGCCTACCATATAAAGCTTTGAGCCCCCATTAAGACAACAGGAAGCATACTCACTCCCAAGACACAACACAACCGCACTGCATCAGGGGAAAAGAGACTTTTCTAGTGGTTGTTAGAAAGGCTTTTGATGAACAAAAAGTCCATGATTTAAATATAGAATACAAATAGTTATAATTAACAGGGGTATAAATGTTTGTGTCCTGTGAACAGTTTCACAGTCTTCTCTCTTACTAGTGTGGTCTATGAAAAAAATGCTTTTTGGGTTGAATGGGATTTTTTGTTGCAATACCGCAAGTGGCCACTGGGAAAAAATCAGCTTGCTGCTGAGAGGCAGAACCATATCCTGGTCTATAAAACATAAGATGCAGGAAATACACAGTAGTGGGGGGGCAGGGCTTCATAAATCACTATTTTAGGAGTGAGAGTGAGGATGGAAATAGATGTGGTTCCAGCCATGGTTACAGAAGAAAACTATGTTAGAATAATATAATATATACATCATCGCAGAGTATTTTTCTTATATAATTTAAAACAGATCTGGAGGGAAATTCAGAAAATAAACAAGCAATTCTGTTAATTACCAAATGGTAAATTAATGCTTTAGTACAAAATTTCAAACATTTCCTAAGTTCCTGCTTCTTGGTTTACCGACTGATCCACCTGCCAACATTGTGACGACCACTCAACACTTTCTGCAGCTGCTTTACAGTAAAAAACATAATCAATTCTATTACTTGCTGTATTACTAGCATACTCACATGAGTATCTGCAACACAGCTGCGTTCTGCTGTCCATCTGTGATGAGTCACACGAGTGACCGCACACTCACGTGATAATCAATTTTAGATGGAGCAGTTGTACTGCTCCGAAAAAGTGGCAAAGGATTCTTGCTTGTGTCTGTAAACACACTTCATACAAACATATAGAAACAGGATTCCTCCAATCATATTTAACAGAAGAATGACATATTTTCGAAGAATTCAGTCAAAGGTCACATTCTATCCTAAAGCCGGGATCTCACTGCTCCTTCTATACCATCTCAATGGTGGTCCACAGTTTACAGACATGACCCCTCTCTTCATGACCAAGAGCCAGTTCCCCTGAGCTAGTGTGGGGTCACAACTGTGGAATGAATCCCCTAGCAACAACTTGAAAACAGCAGGAGTGCTAAGCACACAGTCTGAAAACAGCCTTCATTGTCTGCCTGTGTCCGTTGGTCTTTTTAGTCATAAAGGAATTTCTTTGCAAAACAAGACGTGGACGCGTTTCAAGTGTTACCAGCCAGCTACATATGAATGCTTTAATAATTTGTACCACTGTTCCTTCAGAGCTCTTTTATAAGAGACAGATTACATTTCATTGCACATGTAACTGAATCCTCACCTCCCTGAATATCAAGGCAACTGTCACACCAAAAAAAAGAGGCATGGTATTTTGGCCTAAAAATGTATTGCTACTTTCCTGGACTTTAATCTTTAATCTACTGTGGTCATAATCATTGTTTTCCCTTCCTCTTCTCTTTGTCATTTGTTGGATGTTACAGTCAGTCAATACTTTTGCTTTGTTCTCCCTCCCTCTCTTTTTCCTTCTCGCTCCCTCCATTTTGGGAGAAGGCCACAGTTGTGCTCTGATTGGCCTGGAACCTTCCAATTACCTTAGCAATGACATCGGCCGTTTCTCTGAAATCCTGACACCTGCCGATGCTGGAGCGTGCCAGGAAGTCCTCAATCAGACGCACCCCAATGTTATATCCCCTGAGAGCGAGAGATAGAGAGAGAATAACAACTCAGACATAAGATAATGGTATTCCCTTTCTTCATAGTTGAGGGAAAGTAGAGAGCAAAAATGTTAGGTTGAAGTGAAGCACACCATGAAGAGATAAATACACAAAACTTAAAAAAAAAACTCCATAAAATTCTCCAAAACATTATTGGTTTGTAAACTAGGAAAATGATCATTTTGAGTATGAGGTCATGCTAACTTATACTGGCTACAGAATCTGAAGCCAACTGATGCATCCCGATCCTAACATGGTCTGTCTCTGTCTAGCTGGCTGGCAACTGGCAGAGTGGGCAGCCCAGTCTCACTGCCTTCTATAGCCAAGTAACATAAGTCTTATCTGACATGCATTGTTTTGCTTGGAGAGAGCTTTGTTGTTGCCGCACAGCCAGAAAAGCTTCCCCCTTTAAAGGGATAAACTTACACACACACACACACACACACACACACACACACACACACACACACACACACACACACACACACACACACACACACACACACACACACACACACACACACACACACACACACACACACACACACACACACACACATATATATATATATACACTCACCGGCCACTTTATTAGGTACACCTGTCCAACTGCTCGTTAACACTTAATTTCTAATCAGCCAATCACATGGCAGCAACGAACGTGACATGGTTGTTGGTGCCAGAAGGGCTGGTCTGAGTATTTCAGAAACCGCTGATCTACTGGGATTTTCACACACAACCATCTTTAGGGTTTACAGAGAATGGTCCGAAAAAGAAAAAATATCCAGTGAGCGGCAGTTCTGTGGGCAGAAGTGCCTTGTTGATTCCAGAGGTCAGAGGAGAATGGCCAGAAAGGCAACAATGACTCAAATAACCACCCATTACAACCAAGGTAGGCAGAAGAGCATCTCTGAACGCACAGTACGTCGAACTTTGAGGCAGATGGGCTACACCAGCAGAAGACCACGCTGGGTGCCACTCCTTTCAGCTAAGAACAGGAAACTGAGGCTACAATTTGCACAAGCTCATCAAAATTGGACAATAGAAGATTGGAAAAACGTTGCCTGGTCTGATGAGTCTCGATTTCTGCTGTGACATTCGGATAGTAGGGTCAGAATTTGGCGTCAACAACATGAAAGCATAGATCCATCCTGCCTTGTATCAATGGTTCAGGCTGGTGGTGGTGGTGTAATGGTGTGAGGAATATCTTCTTGGCACTCTTCGGGCCCCTTGGTACCAATTGAGCATTGTTGCAACGCCACAGCCTACCTGAGTATTGTTGCTGACCATGTCCATCCTTTATGACAACAATGTACCGAACTTCTGATGGCTACTTTCAGCAGGATAATTCGCCATGTCATAAAGCTGAAATCGTCTCAGACTGGTTTCTTGAACATGACAATGAGTTCACTGTACTCAAATGGCCTCCACAGTCACCAGATCTCAATCCAATAGAGCACCTTTGGGATGTGGTGGAATGGGAGATTCACATCATGGATGTGCAGCTGACAAATCCGCGCCACCTGTGTGATGCATCATGTCAATATGGACCAAACTCTGAGAATGGGGCCAGCACCTTGTTGAATTAATGCCATGAAGAATTGAGGCAGTTCTGAAGGCAAAAGGGGGTCCAACCCGTTACTAGCATGGTGTACCTAATAAAGTGGCCAGGGAGTGTATATATATATGTATATATATATATATGTATATATATATATATGTGTGTGTGTGTGTGTGTGTGTGTATAAAAGATACACATGATTTTGTGCTCCTTCAAAGACCCCGTGAATTTTAGGAAATTGCAAAAGCAGACCTGACCTCAAAACCTGATTATGTCATCTCTCTGTTCCAGTTTGTCTAAAATAGTAATATGAATAGAGGGAAGAAGGAAGTGTAAGTATAGAGGAAGGACGTTTTAGGAGTGATATAAAGGGAGAATCCCAAAAGAGCATTTAACATGCTGGTTGTGTAGTAAACATAGACTCTATATGTGCATTTGTGATCAAAATATACAGTTAATAAACTGCACAGAGATGGTGTACATCCAGTACATGAAAGTGATGACATACACAAATCACTGCCAAGAAAGTATTTATTTATAGAAATGGTAATGTTTCAAACTAGAAATGTAGAATGATATGTTTTGATAAAGAACATTGTGGCATTAAAAACAAGTCTATGATAATGAAGTAACATTTGGTGTCATGAACAACAATGGAAAAACATACAATAAAATATTAAAAGATGAATGTAGCAATGTTAAAAACTCCCTTTTTAGAAATGTAACATCAGTAGTTTGTGTTCAAACAGTTTTGAAGGGTGTGAACATACTCACATCTTGTCCAGTTGTTTGTTGACTTCCTCGTCATTCTCATAATCTTTGCAAAGCTGCGTGACCAGGGCTCCATATGTCAGCGTGAACAGTTCAGAGTTCTGAGGGCAGAGAAAAAAAATATTTTTTTTATATTGTTCTTGACAATCGAAACTGAATGAATGACTCTAGAAGAATGTTGACAGTAAACAACTTTTTTGGTATTACTATTATTCAACCCACATGTAATCTCACTGAGACACACTGTCTCATTCTCAAGAAAGCTGTCCTGGATAACAACACGGTTACAAACAGGCAACACAAAATAAACCTGTTGTAGCCAAACATAAAAACCCAACACTAAAATACATGCAAGGTATTCAATACAGTATACAAAACATTTAAATAGAGCGCTGAAAATGAAATAAGTAAAATAAAACTGAAAACTTAACATTCATAGTGAAATGACAGGAAAAGCAGTTTTTTTAAAAAAAAAACAGAAGGTAATAAAGGCACAAAAATCAATAGAATGAATGTGTCATTTAATATAAAACAATAGGTCATCCTCAAGTACATAAAAATAATGATCAAAGCGTGAAGGCAAGTTCACATAATTTGTTAATATAATAGCAAAGTCCACCCTGTTTAAAGAGAAAAATTACCTACGCTTTCAATCTAATAATTAATTCCTTCATCGTGGACAATGTCATGCACACATACAACTGTCATGCACACATACAGTCAAATATACAGTAACATGCTCGGTGTGGACAGCTCCTGGTGCTGAAATTATATCCGGTGTAATAAAGGTTTTGATATTTCTACTATAACTACTAACTACTAAGTGTATGCAATTTTTAAACGATACGTACTTTGACAACTAGTTGGCTTTTAGTTCAATTACATTTACATTTAGCATTCCCAAATTAAGCCTGTGTCTTCAGTGTAGTTTTAAAATTGCAATGTATCCGTCGTGTTATGTCAATTTGACCGGATAATAACGTATTTAGAAACTGTTACGCTCGCCTTTTTCTGTGTTGTATGCATGTGAAGTTAAATGTATGGTGCCTAATGTAGTTAATTCTAGTGCTGCTGTGCAGTCAGCTAGCAAAGCTAGCTTGTTTGCTAACTAACGTCACGGTTCCTGTCGAAGCTGTAAACAGGTAATAAGATACTGGTTCAAAATATGCACGTATAGCTACACCTGTCTCACAAGTTTACCTAATGTAACATGACTGACAGGGAACTACACTGAGCGTAGTGTGATATTTTATAACCGCGAACGCTCTGCCTGCTCGGCTACAGCTAGCCCTCAGCTAGCTAGGTTAACAGTTAATCCTCCGGAGAGTCGCCTACCATCTTCTTACTGTCTGTTGTTCGGTTGGATTGCCTGGACATTGTGGACAGTGTTACGGGTATAAAGTTACACAGGGGTGGCGGCTCGATAATAATCCTTTATTTATTTGATTCTGGCCAAGCGGCTATTTCCGTATACGCCAGTGTAGTCAAGCTAAGTGAGATTAAAAAAAGAAGCGCACATCCGGTGTAACTGTGAAACGAAAATGTAGCGACGTTCGTTGAGTAGCCCGGAGCAAAGTGACGGGATGAAACAGCGTATTAGAGGGGTATGGTTTCATAACAAAAGTAAGTACTTATTTCGCCTCAATCTTACAAATTAGTAGTTTAAACTATGCATCTCATTTTGAAGGCAAACTTCCGCTGGCTTGATACAAACCTTCCTGTTTTATGGCTGTGTCCCCCTACTGTCCTGGTGGCGACACACGCCTCCACAGCGAGGACGTCTTCAGAAAGTAACTTCCTCTGATTGACCACGCGATGGCAGCAGAGCTCACACTCACGGTAAAGTATTTGTTAAATTAATAATACGGCTTTATTACTAAGTATTATTTTGCTCCTGGATGTCGTCACTGATCTACTGACACGTTCTGACGTGTTTTTTAGTCAACATTGTTTGCATTGTGTCTGAGTGCGCGCGTGCGTAAAACAGAGAGAGAGAGCGTCAATCTGAGTCAATCTGAGAGAGTCTGAGAGCTGAAGAAGAGTAGGTAAAGTCTACGTTTAATTTAGGGTTCGATCCCAGGTTCTCACGCTGCGTTAACCGTTTACGTGTTAATTAGGCTATTTGCACGTCCCGCGTGTGGTTGGTTGAGTCAGTCATCCTATCGCTCGCCGAAATAAACTCGGTTTGCTTCACAACGAGGAGGAGGAGGAGGAGGAGGCGGAGGAGGAAAAAGAGGAGCGCATCGTTTCGGCAAACACCGCTTCCATTTGTATCAAATAAAGAGGCGATTTGACAGGGGCTGAGTAGGAGGAGGTGAACCAAGGTGCGACGATGACGGGGAAATCTGTGAAAGACGTTGACAGATACCAGACTGTCCTCAACTCCCTATTAGCGCTGGAGGAGAATAAATTCTGCGCTGACTGTGAATCTAAAGGTAGGTGATTGTCCTGTGTGTGTGTGTGTGTGTGTGTATTGAGCCTGCCAGCGGTCAGTGAATGAGTCAACCCTCTCCCTCTCCTCTCCCCTCATATTTACTACGATAGAAAATGCGGCGTTTGCGTGCATCACCCTCCCGCGTTGTACTATGGTGCAGGCAAAGACACCGGGACACATCCCCACCAGGCTGTAGCATGGCATGCAGCTTACATCATGCCATGTCATTCCTCCGAGAATCCGTGAAATAGCTCATCCAAGTGATAAAGCACACACACACACACACACACACACACACACACACACACACACACACATATATATATAAATATATATATATATAGAGAGAGAGAGAGAGAGAGAGAGAGAGAGAGAGAGAGGGAGAGAGAGAGAGGGGGGGCTGTTTCTGGATGAAATTAGTAATTAATAGTGACAATTAAGGCCACCTTTAGAAGCCAACCTGGGTCTGTGTGAACCCTAGTTTGGAAAGAACAGCAGTCACTGAGACACCTGTACTGACTTTGATTCATGCTGACTGTCTGTTCCTGCCTTTAATCACATCATAGCTGTGCTATAGGGAAATACTGTGAGTCTATATTGTCCAGTATTGATTAATAGTTCAAGACTGCCATTTTTTTCCCAATATCTTTGGCTCATGGTATATTATTCCCTATTAAAATACATTTCCATGTGGAAATATATAGCCAGTCTCTATGTGTCTGTTCATGTTAACTGACCCCTAGTCTGTTTGTAGCCCTGACAAGATGCCTTAAACTATATCATTGACACGAGGCGGGGCCGGAGGCTGAACCCAAATGCACGACTCTTCACGGATCGATCAAAAGAAAAAGTCTTTATTATGGTACTGTACAAAAGATTCACTCAACATGAGGAAAACAAAAAATCACTCTTGCGAGGAGAACAAAAAATCACTCTTACGAGGAATAAACAAAAAATCACTCTTACGAGGAATAAACAAAAAATCACTCTCACGAGGAACAAACAAAAAATCACTCTTAACGAGGAACACGGGACTAGGAGAAATAACGAGGCAAAGGCCGACAAAACAAGACTGGGAACTTGAGCATACGAGAACAAAACCTGGTAGTACTTGGAGCTGGGCGCTGGCTCTGACACATGGGACGTGACGAACTGGCACAGGACAAGGGGAGACACAGACAATATATAGGAGAGGTAACAGGGCACAGGTGGAAACAATCAGGGCAGGGGAAGGCAATCACTGTGGCGGGAAACACACAAGGGCAGGAAGCAAAGGTGCCTGACACAAGGGGGAAGAGTCATTTCACAATAAGACAGGAAGTGCAGGACAAGACAACACGAGTGACAACTTAACATTTACGACGAGACATGACAGTACCCCCCCTTCTAGGGACGGCACCAGACGGCCCAGGCTCCTGAGGATGGCGGCGGAAAAAGTCATCTATGAGGCCCGGGTCCTCAATAAATCTGGAGGGTATCCACGAGCGCTCTTCCGGACCGTAGCCCTCCCAGTCAACCAGGAACTGGCGTCCTCTGCCTCTGTTCCGGACTGCCAGTAGCTGCTTAACTGTGTACACTGGACCGCCGTCAATCATTCGGGGGGGTGGTGGGGGCTTGGCAGGAGGGACCATGGGGCTGTCCTTGACCGGTTTAAGTCTCCCCACATGGAAAGTGGGATGGACCCTGAGGGATCTGGGGAGACGAAGACGAACAGCAGCAGGGTTAATCATTTTTACCACAGGGAAAGGACCAACAAACCTGGGAGCCAGCTTCCTGGATTCTACGTGGAGGGGCAGATCCCTGGTGGATAGCCAGACTTTCTGGCCAGGCTTGTAGACGGGCGCTGGGCGGCGCCTCCGGTCAGCAGCCCTCTTCATCCGGGCCGAGGTTCGCAGGAGGGCCCTGCGGGCTGCTGCCCAGACCCGCCGGCAACGACGAACTAGGGCATGCGCCGACGGCACCGCTACCTCCTTCTCTGTGTCAGGGAACAGAGGAGGTTGGTAGCCATAGGCGCCTTGGAATGGTGTCAGACCGGTGGCTGCGGTGGGGAGGGAGTTGTGGGCATACTCGACCCAAGCCAGGTGCTTACTCCAGGTTGATGGGTTCTGGGAGATGAGGCAGCGGAGGCAAGTCTCCAGCTCCTGGTTGAGGCGTTCGGTCTGTCCATTGGACTCGGGGTGGTACCCCGACGTGAGGCTAACTGTGGCCCCAATCAGCGCACAGAACTCAGACCAGAAACGTGATACAAACTGTGGGCCCCGGTCGGACACTATGTCTCTAGGGAGGCCATGTAGGCGAAAAACATGGGTTAACATTATCTCAGCCGTCTCCTTGGCTGACGGCAACTTAGGCAAGGCAATGAAATGCACCATCTTGGAAAAACGGTCCACCACTGTCAATACAGTGGTGTTACCTTCAGATAAGGGAAGTCCCGTAACAAAGTCCAGTGAGATGTCCGACCAGGGCCGACTGGGAACTGGGAGGGGATGGAGCAATCCCATCTGAGGTCTCGAGGATGACTTGTTCTGGGCGCAGACTCGACAGGCCTCCACATACTCCCGGACATCCTGTTCCATGGCAGGCCACCAGAAGCGTTGCCTGACGACAAACATAGTACGGCTCACCCCTGGGTGGCAGGTAAGCAGGGAGGTGTGAGCCCAATGAATCACCTGAGGTCGCAGGGGCGCTGGGACAAACAGCCGATTGGCTGGGCAACCACTAGGTGGCGGGCTCTCACCATTGGCCTGCTTCACCTCAGCTTCTATCTGCCAATTCACCGCTCCTACCACACGTTTCAGTGGCAGGATGGGCTCGGGGACCTTGGCAACAGACTCGGGGTCATAAAGGCGAGAGAGGGCGTCTGGCTTGGTGTTCTTGGACCCCGGCCTGTAGGACAAGACAAAATCAAAACGGTTAAAAAACAATGTCCATCTAGCTTGACGTGCGTTTAGGCGTTTAGCCTTCCTAATATACTCTAAGTTCTTGTGGTCCGTCCAGACGAGGAATGGTTGTTGAGCTCCCTCCAGCCAATGTCGCCACTCCTCCAGGGCCACCTTCACCGCCAGCAGCTCCCGATTCCCGACGTCGTAGTTACGCTCAGCTGATGAGAGCCGCCTGGAAAGATAGGCGCAGGGGTGCATCTTCTGGTCCTTCTCTGACCGCTGTGATAAAACAGCCCCCACTCCTTCACTGGAGGCATCCACCTCCACCACAAACTGACGATTTGGGTCAGGCATTGTGAGAATGGGTGCTGTCGTGAACATGGCAATCAACCTCCTGAATGCCTGGTCGGCCTCAGGGGACCACTGGAAGGGTGTCAGAGGAGATGTTAATGCATGGAGTGGTGCCGCTATTGCGCTGAAGTTTCTGATGAACCGCCTATAGAAGTTAGCAAACCCCAGAAATTGCTGAACCTTCTTGCGGCTATCAGGAGTTGGCCATTGAGCCACAGCGCTAACTTTAGCCGGGTCCATCCGTATCTGTCCCGAGGCTACAATAAAGCCAAGGAACGATACTGTATCGGCATGAAAATCACATTTCTCTGCTTTAACATATAGCTGGTTCTCCAGCAGGCGCTGGAGAACCAGTCTGACATGATGGACATGGGTATGCTGATCAGGGGAAAAGATCAAAATGTCGTCCAGGTACACAAACACAAACAAGTTCAGAAATTCACAGAGGACATCATTAATAAAAGCCTGAAATACTGCAGGGGCGTTGGCAAGTCCAAATGGCATGACAAGATATTCATAGTGCCCTGATGGTGTGTTAAAACCAGTCTTCCACTCATCCCCCTCTCTGATCCGAACCAGGTGGTAAGCGTTCCTTAAGTCTAGCTTCGTAAAAACCTTAGCTGACTGGAGCTGTTCAAAAGCGGAAGCCATAAGGGGCAGAGGGTAGCGGTTCTTAACCGTAATGGCATTAAGGGGGCTATAGTCTATGCATGGACGGAGGGAGCCGTCTTTCTTTCCCACGAAAAAGAAACCGGCTCCCGCAGGAGATGACGAGGGACGAATTAGGCCAGCCTTGAGTGAGCTGTCGATATATTCTTTCATGGCCTTTTTCTCAGGGCCCGAAATGGCATAAAGTCTCCCCTTAGGAATTGGGGCACCTGGAATCAAGTCAATGGCGCAGTCATACGGTCTGTGGGGAGGCAAGGACGCAGCCTTGCTCTTGCTGAATACCTCCCCCAAGTCATGGTAATCCACGGGTACCGTTGCTAGGTCTGGTTCTTCCCCTGGAGATGGGTCTGCCCCTCTAGTATCGACTTGACCTACTGCCAGTCTCTGACCCACGGCTAAACAGCTTTCTAAACAATTCTCTCCCCAGGCTGTGATGATTCCGGTCTCCCACTTAACATGGGGGTTATGCCTAGACAGCCATGGGTATCCGAGAACCATCGGATGCCGAGCAGCGTTAAAAAGGTGGAACGACATCTGTTCATGGTGGTCACCAACCTGAACATGGAGCGGTTCAGTCTTATGAGTTATCCTAAAAATAAAATGGCCGTCAAGAGCAGTGGCTTCCAGAGGCTGGGATAACAGTTCAGTCTTAACTTGCCACTTGCGGGCCAAACCCCAGTCTAATAAGCTTTCGTCGGCTCCTGAATCAATTAAGGCCCCTACTGAAAATGAGCGACCCGTCAGGATTACCTGGACAGCAGTCAGTGCGCGAGGGGGGTTCTCTGGCGTAGACCGCTGACGCCCCCGAGTATCTCCCCTCCCTGCTGGGCGCCCACCTTTCACTGGACATGCAGCCAGCAGATGTCCAGTCTCTCCACAGTAAAAACATCTGCCCTCCAGTAACCGGCGCCGTCGCTCCTCTCTGGACAGCCTTGCCCGCCCCAACTGCATCGGCTCCTCCCTGGGCTCTGGGGGTGCTGCAGCCTGTGGAGAAAAATGAGACAGCGTGGCAGGTTGAGTAGCTAACCGGTGGTGAGGAGGCGTCACGGTCTCCCTCTCCCAGTCCCTCAGCCGATTGCCCGTCCGGATGGCTAGGGCGATTAGGGAGTCCAGGTCTGCGGGTAAGTCCAGGGGGATTAGTAAACTCCGGACGGAGGCAGCAAGCCCCGTCAAAAACGTGTCCCGTAGGGCCGCTTCGTTCCACTCGCTGTCAGCAGCGATGGTCCGAAAGCGGATGGCGTAGTCGGCCACCGTGCGGCTGCCCTGCTTTATCGTGCTGAGCTCTCTTGCCGCCTCCCTCCCTGGTACTGCGCGATCGAAGATCTTCCGCAACGAGTCTTTAAAAGAGTCTATGGAGGAGCAAATGGACGCTCCTCGAGCCCACTCTGCGGTCGCCCATGCCGCCGCTCGTCCCGTAAGGTGGGAAATCATAAAAGCCACCTTGGCTGAGTCTGTCGGGAAAGCCGAGCGCTGGAGTTCGTAGTGTAGCTCACATTGCACAATGAAAGATTTACAGTCATCACCTTCTCCGGAGAACTTCTCTGGCGGGGCTAACCGGAGCGAGGCTGAAGGTGATCCAGGTGAAGCCGGAGTAGCAGAAGCGGTCGGGGGTGGAGAAGGTTCAGGCTGTGATCGAGGAAGGGCCTGCTTAATCTGCAGGGCTAACTCCCTCATCTCCGTGGTCATAGCCGCCTTAAAGCTGTCCTGGCTGTTGGCCAACCCTTGCAACCCTCGGGCAAGGGATGTCAGGTGTTCCTCCTGCCTTGTCAGTCGGGCTTCCTGGGAGTGGACCGCTGCGGTCAGCTGGTTGGAGTCGGCTGGGTTCATGGCTGGCCAGTTCGTACTGACACGAGGCGGGGCCGGAGGCTGAACCCAAATGCACGACTCTTCACGGATCGATCAAAAGAAAAAGTCTTTATTATGGTACTGTACAAAAGATTCACTCAACATGAGGAAAACAAAAAATCACTCTTGCGAGGAGAACAAAAAATCACTCTTACGAGGAATAAACAAAAAATCACTCTTACGAGGAATAAACAAAAAATCACTCTCACGAGGAACAAACAAAAAATCACTCTTAACGAGGAACACGGGACTAGGAGAAATAACGAGGCAAAGGCCGACAAAACAAGACTGGGAACTTGAGCATACGAGAACAAAACCTGGTAGTACTTGGAGCTGGGCGCTGGCTCTGACACATGGGACGTGACGAACTGGCACAGGACAAGGGGAGACACAGACAATATATAGGAGAGGTAACAGGGCACAGGTGGAAACAATCAGGGCAGGGGAAGGCAATCACTGTGGCGGGAAACACACAAGGGCAGGAAGCAAAGGTGCCTGACACAAG
The DNA here is from genome assembly GCA_036785175.1 of Eupleurogrammus muticus. Lineage (NCBI taxonomy): Eukaryota > Metazoa > Chordata > Actinopteri > Scombriformes > Trichiuridae > Eupleurogrammus > Eupleurogrammus muticus. The sequence goes on along the minus strand of JAYKQN010000020.1, from coordinate 2,544,592 downwards.
GGGGAAGAGTCATTTCACAATAAGACAGGAAGTGCAGGACAAGACAACACGAGTGACAACTTAACATTTACGACGAGACATGACAATCATCAGCTATTTGCTGAACCAGTTTGGTCACAGTAATGGGTAAACACTGCTGTTTTCCCCACAAATACACTAAAGCCGGAGAATGATTTGAGGGGGGTGACAATATCCCCCTCACAGGGTTTTCTGCTACCACTAGTTGGTTTGATGGCCTCGTTGATGTCGTGCCTCGTCCGAGAAATGACTCAACGGGTCAAGCTGCGTGTCACCTAACTCCTTCTTCCACATGGCCGGCACCTCTTCTGCCTCTGTCATAAATTCTGAAGTTGAGTGAAGGCCCTGCATGCGAATAACTGCAGGCTGTTATGCAGGGGGCAGCCTTTGGATTCCTCATGAAAACTTTATGAATAATATATGAGTAAGCAGCTTTCAGGAAGTACCATATTTTCTGTGGTACAAACTGCAATCAGGGTCAGATTTCTGTTTGTTGCTGGAGAGACAGACACAGTGAATGTTCCCGAATCTTGTATCTCTATATCATGCATGTATTAGTTTTGTAATAATACACAAATAAATGGTGCTATAAGACCTAAAGATGCTATAAATCCATTTCACAGGGTCTTTATAGTATTTAAATTAATAGGTTACGGTAGATTTTTGCTCTATTTATTTACCAGGGGTTACAATAATTTTGTATATCAAACATTTGTATTATTTGCTGCAAAAGGTAGATGGTCAGCAGATAGTGAGCCAACCTCAACTAACTTTCTGCTTGTAGGTCATTTGGATAATTCACAATCTAGGATTTCTCACTGTCTCACTATCTCTTTCAGGTTGTTTACCTGGAAAACAATGACCTTATGTGCTGATGCTACCATCACAAGTATCTGTGTAAGAGAAAGCAGACAGGTCAAATTTCTGCTGAAAAAGAAAACAAAAATAAAAAAATACCAAAACTCTCAATGGTAATTATTTTGAGGGGCATCAGTATGTGACATTTGACTGCAAAAGTGAAATCCATTGCTTAATTTTGCTGGTAAAACACAAAACTTCCCCATTAGAAGTGATATGAAGTTACATTCAGTCTTGTCCTACACACATACAGTATATCCGTATGTTTTACAGAAAAAAACTTGAATGTTAACTATTATTTCATTATCAATCAATCAATTAATTGTTTGGTTCATAATATGGTGTAATGTGTCAATCACTCTTACCTAAAGCTGAAGATACAACGTCAAATATCTTTTTCAGATTTCAAATATCAGATTCGAGAGAATTTGGTTATTTTCTTATTAAAGTGATATCAATTATCACAAATTGTAGCCAATTAATGTAGTAGTTGGCAACAAATCAATTATTCGACTGATTATTGCAGCATTAAAGTTAACATCATCACATAGATAATGTTGAGATTTATATATTACCTTTGTTCTGCACTCTGCGAATGAATATAATGAAAATTCTGTTGTTATTTTGCATTATTTTAAAAGCTTTCAGTAGAGAGTGGATGGAGAGAGATAAAGGAAAATGTGATGTGATGGAAATGGTAAATATTCTGCATTTGTATAGGGCCCTTCCAGTCATTTCAACCACTCAAAGCACTTTACACTACAAGTGTTTTTTCACTCATTCACACACATCCACACACTGATGACAGTGGCTTGACATACAAGGTGCCGGCTGCACATCATAGAGCTGATCATTCACACACATTAACACACCACATGGCACAGCTATCAGGGGCAACTCAGGGTTAAGTGTCTTGCCCATGGACACATGGACATGGAGCCCAGAGGAGTCGGGTATCAAACTGCTGATCCTCTGATTAGTGGACGAATGCTTTACCTCTGAGAATGGCCGAAATGACCCACGCAATTGCTTAATTTTACAATATAAGGTTGTGTTCCAGTTTTATGCGGCCATTCGATTGTCGATTGTTTAGTAAGATATAAAAGAGTCTTCAGGCAAACACACTTGTTCCTGCTCAGAGGTTAATTTTAAAAAGCACTGTGTGATCAGTCTTTTGAGTCTCATCTTAATATGTGAACTCAACAAAAAGTTAACAAACGCAGAGAAAATAAGTAATAAAACACGATTCTGGCATTCCTGGAACAGTGACTTTTCTAGTCCAAGTCAGTGACATGCAGAAAAATAAATCTCACTTCTCACTTCAAAAACTGACTCTTTTTTCCCTTCTCACTCCTGGTCATCCAGCATACCATTGCATTCCATTTTTGACTTGACTGTGGAACAGATTTGTGTCATTAAAATTGCAGATGACATTATGGGAGGCAACAGCAACCACACACACATATCCAGGGAGGATGATGGACCTGCTTAAAAACACGTTTTGTCATTATCAGCCTTGTGGAAAAGGTTATTATTTATTTATTATTTACATTTCCCATAATATACAGTGTTTCTGGGGATATATGCCACCTCAATATAGTTTATTATCTCCTCTCTTGCATTTCATTAGCATCTTTCCAATTAATATCAATGAGCTTGGGTGGGTGGGTGGTGACTGTATAGTTCATCATAGCTCAGAAAAATCACATCACAACTTCAACCAACTCCTGATACATTTTCTGAATGCAGGCTGTGTGCATTTTTCTGTGGATTGAACATTTTGTAACATGGGTAAAATTATTTTGACATCTAGACCTTCCTATAATTAAAAAATATATAAAATTTGAACTTTGTATGATGTAAGACTTTTAAGTGAATGTTTTAATATATTGATGGAGAAGTGAAACTATACAGTAACCTCAGTTGATGCCTAGACAGAGGTATTGTATCTCCAAACTCTATAACACATTTACACATGCACACCTTGATGCATTCATCCCCTCACCTTCCCTCTACTCAAGTGATTTAGCTTTTAGCCATATGGCTGGTGATGAGGCTTTGTCGTAATCTAATTTGCTTTGACGTGATGGTGCATTTATCACCTTACCCCCTCCGGGTGATTAAAGAAGAAGTGGCTTATGTGTGTGGCAAAAAAAGTGTGTGCTCACAAAAGCAGATGAAAACAAAGGGAAATGCAGGAACAGGGCAATAAGGTAAAACCCAGTCTGTGTTCATGGTACAGACTGAGAGGCGTTGTAACAATAGCTCTGCTTTTTGACTGCAGTGTACTGAATGTGCTGCCCAACTTCCTGTCTTTCTCTTTGCCTCTGTACCACATGATGTGATATTAAATTTGTTTTATTCATCCCTTCCTCAAAATCTGACGTCTTGATGAATCCTCAGTGATTTCAGAGAATAATGCAGAGGTGGCTCATAGTGGGTTAGGCAGATGCATAATGTTGTCAACACTTCAACCACCATCTCAAGAGGCTGTGTGTGTGTGTGTGTGTGCTTGCATGAAAGCCTACCGCCCTTTATTGCCTCCATTGTGTTTACTCGTGTTTACGTACACACCAGGTCCCGGTTGCTGTGGAGACATCACCTGGCGATGTCATGCCTTATCCCTCCACCAACACTACCCAGCCCCCAACCCTCCTGCTACTTAATCTTATCCTATCGAACGCCAGCAGGGATTTTCATGTCGAAACAAGGAGTCGGTTAGCTCTTTGTGTCCAGAGTCACATGGTGCCAAGGAGAGGGTGGCACAGTGGTAGTTTAACATATATTTGAATGTGTACACCACTGTAATGCACTGGCATGGCTGTATTAATTAAACTTCTGGACATCTATTAAAACCCCTGTTCTTAACCAGTCTTTGTTTAGTGCTTGCACCATGCACATAGAGCATCAGCTAAAATACTGTCCTAAAAATAGGTTGTGATATATGATACCTCCCTCTATAGGACAATGTCTGAGCATTAGTTGGAAAAGTACACTCCTTTAGGTCCTTTTCATTGATTCCCACATAGGTCAGTGAAAGTCACTGACTTTTTAAAATACAGTTTTAAGAAGCATGGGTCTCTCAAAATGTACATTTTTGTTTTCATGCCAGTTTCTTGTCATTTAAAAAGCAGTATGGTTTTTATGATTTTGTGTGATTGTTTTAACACAAAATGTCAAATGGTATAACTTAAATAAACTACCTGGTACCAAATATTTAGGGATACACCACATGGCAGTTTTTCATATACTATAAAATAATCCATAGAAAATTGACTACATGGTCAATGTACATGTACAACTGTGTCATGGTCAATGATACCTCCCATTATACAGAAAGCTGACAAAATACTGGAAGCAGCTTGCAATAGGTGGCAACAGCACAGCTAGCAGACTCAAAATTACCAATTAGTAAAAAAAAAAGCTTTCTGTCATTTATGACACTGGCAGTATATGTTCTAAAATTTAAATTTACATCATTTCATTTAGAATCTAAATGAGCCTTTCACCCATTCAACTCAATGACTCACCTGTGGGATCATAGTCATGCTCCTAACATTAGGACACAGATGGTCGGGGTGTATTATTAAATCATATGTTGGGGTCCATCTGCTTAGCTTACACTGGGACTAGGTCACTTGTTAGCTCTGGGGTTTCCGGATGCTTTAGATGCAGAGGGACTGGGTAATGGAAGGGGAATACAAGTGTTTGTGTGTATGCGAGTGTGTGTACGGTGGTGGTGGTGTAGGAAGGGGTGAGGATTAATTGGGTGAATGCAGAGAGCAAGGTTTGTCCTCGTTGGATTTGACCTAATGAGCCATATGCCCCCACAAGTACATGTGTGTGTTTGTATACATGAGCAAGATGTATTTGTGACATGTTTAATGTGTGTCATCATAGGCATGTATCAGGTTTTCTAATGTTAATATATCATGGATGTAACAGTACAGACTATAAGGAGCCATCACACTGCCAAACAAACCAACACATTACCCTATATTATAATTACAAATACAACCACTCCAAGCCAATCATGAATATGTGGAAAATTACAACTAGTATCAAGTTACACTATTTGCACTGATAAATTTACAATAAAAAAGGTGTTTGAGATACTCTGGTGTTTGAGGGGCTCTGTGAGATAAATATATGTACCGCACTAAGCTGAATAGTTGGAAATGCTTAAATAACACAAATTTCCCTTCCTTTACACCATAAAGAAAATATAGCCAAAGCTACTCAGAACAAGATGATTGCCTCCAAAAAACCTTGTTCTATTTGTAATATTTTTTTCTCAGGCAGGATGTGTAATGCCATGCTCTCTATAGCCAGAAAACTGTCTAACAAACATCCTGCTGCAAATGAGGAAGGCTCTCCTGATATAACATGCTTAAATTGTGTAATCCAGCACATTGATTCATCAGTTATTTATAATGTGCAATGTGCAGACTTTTCAAATTAATTTACACATAAACTGCTTAACAGTTTTATTACAGAATGATAAAACAGATTTCCATTTGTCTTGGAGACAAACATTTCTAGGTAAAACAGATAAAAAATCATTTGGAAATGGTCTGCAAAAAATGTGAAGTTTTCACGGTAGGTAAACTTTAGTACAGTATAGTACACTCCTGGGTTTTATTCGACATGATTCCTCGTTAGAGCTCTAGAAAAAACAGGTCATTCATTGGGCTGCTTAGATGTGACATCACAACTGCATGGAAGTCCTGATGACATTCTTACCGGTACATCCTTTCTTTGTAAATTTAGAGTGTTGAAACATAGGACCCTAATTATGTATGCAACTACCTGTAACTACCTTATTGTATTTATAGTATATAGTTTTATTTATAATATAATAGTTTTATCATGTGACTTTTAAATGACTATTTCCCTTTAGGATTAATAAAATAATCCAAATATATACATATAAACAGCTAAAGTCCACCATTTGATGATATAAAAATCACGTCTTGTTTGTCTGTGTATTTGGCTCTGGCCCTAGCTCTGCCTTCTTCTATCCTGATGTGCTTCAAACTGTGTGTGAGACAACCACAACCACAGTCATATTTTTTTTGGCCATAATGATTCATCCATCGCCTATGCAAACCATCTGCTTTTGGGTAGTTTACCGTCCCTCTAAAAATGGAGGACTCAAACTTAGACTGTTTAATTATGCCTCATAAAAGGCGTATTTGTTCTGTGCAGACAGGAAAAGAAAAGAGGAAGCTTTTTTCTCTGTTTCTTATTGAGCAACATGAGAAATGCATGCTGCAATGAAAACCAGAGAATTAGGGTTTGTAAAGATTGTTTTGTTCAGATTTTCATTCTATTTTTAAACACATACTTCTACACTCTTCCTACCATATCTTGTCAAAGTACCTGGAGGCCTGCTTTTCTGGACAATCATACTGTATAAAGGCAGAATTTTTTTTTTGCCCCCTGCATTGATTGCCACTAAAGAGACACAGGTGTGATTCCCTTCACATATCTACCATGTAAAGCTAACTTATACTGTGTCTTCAACCTGAAGCTAAGTAAAAATCAGGGGATCAATTCAGTTACAAATATCCTCCGATAACCATGAATCCTTATCAGTACCAGTCTATCAAAAATATGTTAATATAAATCACTGGATAAGTGAAAACATTGCTACAATCCTGTGAAAACAGTGAATGTCTCTACAAAATTTCAGGCCAATCAAACAAATAATTGATGAGCTATTTCAGTAGGGAGCAAAGTACATTCTGTAACAAGAGTGACACAGCTATCAATAGTATGGCTAAAGAGAACATCAATACAAAAGAAACGCAAACAAACACAACAGCCGTGACTGGACCAGAGCCCAAAAAGTAAAGGGTGGAGAAGGTAGCAGAACGGGAGAATTAGAACTGTGAGGAAGAGATATAGATGGACTTAGTGAGAGGAGGAAGGAGGCAGCACTGGTGAATGAGGGAGATAAGGAATTGTGGCCCTGAACACATTTGCCTGAGGATAAGCAGGACAAACTAATTCCTGCATTTAGGGAGTAGTTCCACACAAATTGACAATCCCCTCTCAAAGTCAAAGTCAAAGTCAATTTTATTGTCAATTTCTTCACATGTACTTGACATAAAAAGGAATCGAAATTGCGTTTTCACTATCCTATGTGTTTTACATGTACAACATCATTAAAGTGCAGGTGCGCAAGACGAGACAATCCTAAACTACGATGGTAAAGTGCAGTAGCTTAAGGCTACTTTTGCCTAGTGTTGCTCTCTCTCTCTATGTCAGTGCCAGTGTATATAGTGTTTAAGCAGGCTTTGCGGAGTAATTCTATTATAATTAGCCGGCATGACGACTAAAGCTACATTGAGAAGATCTGTATGTCATGCTTTCTGATTTGCTCTCTTTATTGTGTTTTGCCACTAGCCACAATCTAAAAACTACACAAACAAGGCCCACATGAAGCATCTTATGATCGCATTTTTTTTTTTTTAATCAGTGTTCGGGATGCAACTAAGACAAGGTGCTGTTCTTCTGCAGCTGCAGCAAAGAGGAAGGTTTTGCATGTTTTTCTCTCACTCAACTTCCTCTTGCTTTTGCATAGAATGGCCTTTTCTTAAATGCTGCAAGGCGACTTAGACCCACAGGAGAAGTCCGATGCAGAAAGTGAAAGCCACTCTTCCATCTAGTGGAGTGAAAGCCATGGTGCAGCTGTTTCTAGTGAGGTTGGAAAGCACAGAGCGTAGACAAGAGGGAAGGTGGAGACACAGAATGGTTAAGCAAACTGGAGTGAAAGAAGGAGGGGGAAATAGGAGGGGCAAGAAGAGAGAGGGATGTAGGGGGAGAGAGTGCAGCTGAACACCAGCATTCTCTTTGAAGCTCTCTGTATTCTCTGAAAAGGACGGTTGCATAATTTGAGCAGAAAAAAATAGAATGAGTGTTTTTATTTCCCCCCTGCCTGAGATCCTTGCTCAGGGAGGGTCAGCAGATAGAAGGAAGTTACAAAAAGGCACTATTTCAAGTTTAAAGCAAGATTTTGCAACATTTAGTTGATTGGACATGGCAGATATGGAATAATATATCCATAATTATGTTTGAAATAGTCTATTATACAAACATACTTATGAATGTCCAATATTTTAGATTTTGATGCTTTTAATTACATGGGGACAGAAACTACACACTCTACTTTTAAACTTGAACATTGGGGGGTGAATATGGGATACGCAAATGCATCCAAAAATATATATATATAACAGTAAGATAGACAAATACAAAATGGCCCACTCAGAAAACAATGTGCCCACACGCAAAGACTCATGGCCATATGATTAATCGTCATCTCTAAGTATGTGTTTGTGTGATTTCTTTCCAATCAGTTATCAGTTATATAGGCTAAAGTCACCTATTGGATCCTATTCTGTGTCAGGACACCACATGACTTACACAGGATTAGATGTGTTCCCTGCTGAATGCAAACTCGTAATTGAGGTCTTGGGCTTGTCTCTATATAATTGGACTAAAATTAATCAGACTTTTTCCTCATCATTCTTCAGCCTCATCACCCCATCTCCTCTCTACTCCAACTCTCTATTATAGGACTTAAAATTTTTTCTTTTACTGGATTTGATACTGCACACACCTCTCCTCCTTCTGTCGCTATTAGGTCCACGGTGGGCTTCCTGGAATTTGGGCATCTTCATATGTATCCGATGTGCTGGTATCCATCGGAACCTTGGGGTCCACATTTCCAAGGTCAAGTCCGTCAACCTGGACCAGTGGACACAGGAGCAGGTCCAGGTAAATAGTTTCACTACAAACACAAACATCAAGATGGGCTATGCTGATGTGGTGATGTTGACATTACAGCAGTAAACCCACAATCCTATGGGACAACATGCTTTTTACTGTTAGGAAGACAAATTTAGTTTTCTTTGGTAATACTATGGTAGCATTGCAGCATTAAAGCAAAGGTGACCTCTAAGTAACCACTTTTTCAGTATCAGTATCACATGGTGTCTAAAAGTCAGCAATATACTTTCCAGTATGATGAATTTACAATTGTCTGCAGCTCTTTTTCTTTCTTTTTTTTTTTTACCTTAGAACTCATATTGTTGTGTTAGGAGGATTCTGTCTCATTTTATATTACTGACAAAACCCCACAAACACTTCCTGGGATATTGTTACTGTTCTCTAAACTGGCCAACGCTGTGAACACTTTTTGTCCGTTTAATTTCCTCAGTGTGTTCAGGAGATGGGAAATGCCAAGGCGAAACGCCTCTATGAAGCATTCCTACCTGAGTGCTTCCAACGGCCTGAGACAGACCAGTCGGCAGAGATCTTCATCAGGGACAAGTACGATAAGAAGAAATACATCGATAAGGTCATTGACATACAGATGCTGAGGGTGAGTCTGTAGAGCAGGGGTGGGCAATCCCACCCCTGCTGTAGAGCAGCAGATAAACAGGAGCCCATCAATGTGTTAGGAAGAAATAATTTATAACTATTTGTTTTCTCTGTGTAGAAAGAAAAGAGCTGTGAAAACATACCCAAGGAACCAGTTGTGTTTGAGAAAATGAAACTTGTAAGTACATTGTACTCTAGCTGTTGCACTTACAAGGGAAGATCAAAGATATGGAGCAAGTTTTGTTAGGATAAATGTTTGTCATTAATTGCATAAACTTTTGTTTTGTTTTGACAGAAAAGAGATGTGAGTCCAAAGCCAGGATCTCAGTCTGTCACAGACCTGCTTGGATTAGGTATTGTATGGCACACTCAACCAACCACTCACAGTTTCTAATGTTAAGGTTGCTGCATGATGGATTATTAAGTTCCAGAAGCCAGGAGGCTAAACTTTTTTTTACCTGGATCCTTCTAATATCAGTTTATCTAAAATTCTAGCGTAAATATCAACAACTGAACCTCATTGTAATTAGATGTCTAAGGCTATGCCAATCATCATGTGCGAATCTGAGCTCTAATAAGATTTTATTCTGAAGAAACAGGTTCAGCTACAGTGAAAAAGAACTGATGAGTTGTACTTAAAATGAACATTGCTTCTCATCTGCTAGATGCTCCTGCTCCAAGTCCTGTAGGGTCAAATGGTGGAGGATGTGTTCCAGACAGTGATAAGAGCCCAGCGGTGTCTAATCCAGCTTTGGCGCAGTCTGGTTTGGATCTATTCAGCTCCCTACCAGTCCCCTCCTCTGCTTCCTCCACAACGAAAAACACAGTATGAGATAACACACTTCACAAACCGCACACTGTCTGCTCCCCCTGTAGAACTCCTATATTCTCCTTGTCGCCCTCTTTAACTGTGTTTTCATTTGCATGCTGCCACCCACCCTGCCCTCCCAGCCTGCGTCCAGGCCCTTGCCTCAGAGCACTGCCTCAGTGCCTGAAAACCTCAGTTTGTTCTTGGATCCAGTGGCCAAAGCAGGGGAAGGCACAGTCAAGAAACTGTCCAAGGACTCTATTCTCTCCCTATACGCCTCCAGCCCTTCGGTGAACGCCAGCAGCATGGCCATTCACGGTGAGAACTGAAGACACTTTTCTTAGTATCTTTGCAGGTCAAGTTGATGAGCTAAGATTGAACATTATTACTATTTACCAAACTGTCCACAGGCTTGTACATGAACCAAACGGGGTACCGCACACACCCGTACGGTTCGTACCACTCCTTAGCCCAAGCAGGTGGAATGGGAAGTGCCATGACGACATCACAGATGTCCATGATGGGGCAGCAGGGCGGCATGATGGGACAGCAGAATGTTTTAATGGCCGCCCAGGGCACCGTGCCTCAGCCTTACATGGCCCAAGACATGATGGGACAGCAGCAAGGCGGGATGATGGTGCCGCCGCAGAACGGCATTATGGGGCAGCAGAGCGGGATGATGTTGCAGCAGCAGCAGAGCAGCATGATGGGACATCAGCAGGTGCTACCTCAGCAACAGGTGTATGGAGTACATCAAGCCCAACAGCTACAGTGGAACATTACACAGGTGTGTGTGTTTGTGTTTGTGTTTGTGTGTGTGTGTGTGTGGGATACTGACATTGTATTTTTTTATATTTATATATATTTATATATATATATATATATTTTTTTTTTTTACAATTTCGCAAAAGCAGCTGACATGCTCTTATTAATACAGCATTTTGTGTTTGTTTCGTCTCCCTCAGGTCACAGAGTCTCACATGAATCTCTACAACACCAAAGGCATGATGGGATACGGCAGCCAACAGATGGGAGGGTCGACAGCTCCAGGCTCGGCGCACATGACAGCACATGTCTGGAAATGATTGAATCGGCCCTGAAAATAGTGTAATGCTAATAACCCACAAAACAGAGGGGAACAGATGTGGGAATCTGTGGATTGGACTCTCCATAAGATGTTTTCTAATGCAAGAGGAGAGGAGGAGGAAGAGACAAGAAAAAGGTTTGAGAAACCACCTCTACCTCCCTTTCTCTCTCCTCGCCCACGCTACTTCTTCCTGTCTCATCCATGGCCATGTTTTGCAGAGTTCCATGCTTGCCTTCAGAACATTTTTCGTATGACAAAGTAGACAACAGGCTTCAAGAGGCCACTGTTTATGTGTGTGCGTGCACACATCTGCTGTATGTGGGTGTTCACTAACTGTTTCAAAGAATAGTTCTGTTTTGTTTTTGTTTTTTTTCGAAAGAGAGTTTTCCTGTTTTTCTTCCTTACTAATCAAAGTCAGAAACACACATGGATGCATTCTTCGTCTCTCTGTGTCATTTGAAGGTGGTTTGAAGGCATTGAGGTCAGCCCTGCCTTGCACAATTGGTTGATCTGCTTGAGTGCTGATGTCAATTGGAACAAGACAAATTTTCTCCCAAAACAAGTTAAGATATACACTGCTGCAAGTCTTAAAACCGATCTAATTTGCATTAATCATTATCCGAAATGACTATTAATATTCCAATTAGCTGCAAGTAGCCTCATTTATAACTTCAGTGCAATGGCTCTAGTTGCAACTTTTTTTATCAGGAGAGATAAGTGGAATGCATCATGATGTTTTTTTTCTGTTGAACAAATCATGAATGTAAAATTCTACAATTCTTTGGTGCTTAGACTACAGAGGTGTTTAGTGATTAAAGGAGCCTCATCCCTGGTCAGCTGTAAGACAAATTACCCCATGGAATCCAGACACTGGGGGTCGTGGCTCATCTGCCAAGATGTAATGCAGGAATAGAATTACACTTATCATGCAAGATTGTCTTCCTAACTGAACTTTTTGCTATGCTCCATTTGTGAAAGAGCAACTACTAGCTTTCACTCAGCTTTCATACATAGGCTTTAGCCCCCCCCCGAATTGTGTTTTTTGCTTGAAGTGAGTTTCATTTTGAAAATAAAAGTTCCTCTTAGTTAAAATAGGAAGCTGCTGCTAATTAGTCTAATGGAAACATTCAGGAATCAAGCTAGTCTAGGAGAGAATCTGACTGCATCACTGGAAGTAGGGGAGGTTAGTAAAAAATCCTGTAAAATAAGGAGACATCCCTTTCTACTTGCCTAAATTTTCTTACTTGTCCAACAATGTTACATTTAAAAAAAATGTCTTTTATGTGTTGACAAGTTCCTAGATCAACACTATTAGAGGCAAGTTAGAGCAGCTCCGCCCCTTAGTTATGATGTCTTCTACTGGATTCACAGAGGGCTGCTTTTAAAATCAATATGTACTCTAGATGTTGAGTGTCAAAAGCCTAAACTGGATTTCGAAAGACCAAAGATCTAAACAAAGCTTTTTTATGGTTGTACACTATAATCAATATGCTTAGGTACTTCTGTACAGCCACATAACTTGTGATGAGTAGAAGATTTAATCCTTAACCAGTATGTATGCTCGCAGAAGATGAATGTCTGAACATAACAATTCACTGTGCTTTGACTTCGGCAAGGATGTGACAAAAAAAACAATGCATGCAACATGTCGTCATGTAAATGTTGAGTTGACACTCTCACACACCTCAGCCTAAGAATCTACCTTGTACAATAGCGGCCTCAAATAAAGATGAACATCTGTTTATGAGAGAGGGGTGGAAATTTGAAGGTTTCAGATCGGTCATGAGTTGCATGAAGAGAATGTTTATCTCACTCTGATTGTATGTGCTATATGTTAATCCAGATTATCCAAATGTGTATCTCTGAATGTTTCTCTCTATGTTTCTACCCAGGCCAGATACATAACGAAAAAATACCAACTTACTGAATGTGCGTCCTGAATGTGATTGTTCTAGACTTGCTTTGAGTATACGTGCCTATGAGGTAACTTATTACTCTTGTCAAGCAACATACATGTGTGTCTTTTGAATGTTCCGTGGTCTCCAGGTTTTTTGGCGAGTTGTTAATATGTCTACATTTTAGAGTAATCGTCTTATCATTGAGTTAGGAGCAAACTGTGATACATTAGCATGTCACTTCCGGGGTGTTTCACTTTTCGGCCAAATCACGTGATGTGAAAAGCTATTGTACAGCCACAGTCTGTCAGCTCACAATAAGAGAGGCACTATTTTGCCATGTTCACAGTGCAATATTTAGATTTGTGTGGTCTATTTATAAAAAAAACCTGGTCTATAAACATCCAGTTAGACCCGCAGCCCCCAAAAAAAACCTCTCCCCTCCCTAGGCAAACACCCACCCTGTTGTGATTGGCCCGCCCCTCAGAGTGCGGGGGTCAGGTCAGAGAAACAGAAGTCAACTAAATAAGGGGGCGGCAGTTATTAATAATAATTATAACTGCCATGCCCATTGTGACATCACAACAGGAACCATTTCTAAATAGCTTGGGTTCATCCAGGGTTCAGCAACACTACAGAAAGGCCAAGACCACAAGCGAGTGGTCTATTGTACAGTTTTTGGGTTAGCAAGAACACCAGAGACCTAAATACACAAGCACTGAGGCATTATTTTTTTCATAATAGGGCCTCTTTAAATGTACTGTTCTATACCTCTTCCTTTCTAAACATTCATATAAATGCATGAATCCATAAGTGTAAATAATCTGTCTTTCCTAATTTTTTTTTTTTATTTTCAGAGAAGCTCTTCGGTGCCACTTTGACTATGAGGGGGGGTAAAATTGAAGTGGTGCAAGCTCAGAAAGACACAAGTGAAAACACACTGGCACAATAAGAGAAATGTTTCTGTTAATGACTGCCAATAAACAAGCAGTGCAGCCTTTTTTCCAATACAGAAACTGTTTGTCATTGTCTGTCCCTGCCTGGTGTTCTTTTATATTTAGCTCATGCGGAGGCAGTTCAGGCAACATGTTGGACCTCCCCTGCCAAGGGCAATATTACCATAAAGATGATGTGTAATCTCTGCACTAGGACAGCATGTCTGTCAGTTAGCAATGAGAAGTTTCTGGAAAAACCAGCGGAGATCCATCTCTGTGTGGGTGGCAAAAGCTTCACTGGAGCTTTTTTTCATTTGTGAATATCTCTAGGTTGCACGTTATCAGCCCCTTTTTTGTCTGGTATACTTTCTGTGAAATAAAAGCAAATGAAGGAATGTATCTTTTTATGTATTGCTCAATTATGATATTGTGTACATTATTTCACCAGAATGTCACTGTACACCCTATTATAGTTCTTAAGCATATGTTGAATGTGTATTTTATATATTTTTTCATTTCATATGCTCCCCTCTGATTTCACATCTGCACAATTTAATCAATTCAGTTTAAGACTGAATTCTCTCTAAGTTCAAGCGTTTCAGACACGCTCTGGGGCTGAGAAAACCAAAATGCTGGGGAAAAAAAACAAGCAAATTCAAATTTCTCATCTTATTGCAAACAACCCTTGACTCCATCACTCCCCAAAAAAAGAAGTTAATTAATCAAAAAAGCGTTGCAACCTGGTATAACTCCCACCCATAAACTGAAGCTAACTTTTCAAAGACTCAAACGAATATGGTGCTCCAGCCAACTGAAAGAAGCTTTATACGCATAGAAAGAGTCTCAAAATGTACAGGCCCTAGGTTAAAATCAAAAAACCCAAAGTTCCTCTTCAGCACGTTAGCTTCACTGACTAGATGTAACCACTTTATTGATCCACGTATTCCTACAACCCTCAGCAGTGATGACTTCATGGACTTCTTTAATTACAAAATTCTGACTATTAGAGACAGAATTTATCACCTTGTCCGATCAACTGGCACTAATCTTGCCTCAGATGCAGTTATTGTAGAGACAAAATAGCCAAAAGTCACCTCAACAAATTTTCTTCAATCAACTTTTCTGAACTAGCTTCTCTGATATCTTAATCTAAAACTTCTTTTGGACCCTATTCCATCATTGCTAAAAGAAATTTCCCCTCTTATTAGCACTTTTTACTAGAAACGCTCAACATGTCTTTATTATCTGGCTATGTACCACAGGCTTTCAAAGTAGCTGTAATTAAACCTTGCCTCAAAAAAAAACTGCCCTTCACTCAAGTATTTTAGGAAACTATACACCTATTTCCAACCTTCTCTTCCTCTCTAAGATTCTGGAAAAAGCAGTTGCAAAACAGCTGTGTGACTTTTTACACAACAATAACTTATAACAATAACTTATGAGGATTTCCAGTCAGGATTTAGAATGCATCACAGAACAGAGCCGGCTCAGGTAAAAGTTTCAAATGACATTCTCAATGCATCTGAAAAAGGATTTATTTCCATCCTTGTTCTGTTAGACCTTAGTGATGCATTTGACACTATCCAATGTTTTTTGTATTGTTTTCATCTGCACACATCATCTATTGCACACCTGTCCACCTGGAAGAGGGATCCCTCCTCTGTTACTCTTCCTGAGTATCCTTCCATTTTTGTTTTTTCCCTGTTAAATGGTTTTTTTAGGGAGTTTTACCTTGTATGATGTGAGGGTCTAAGGACAGGGAATGTTGCGATGCTTTTGTACAAACTCTAAAGCCCGTTGGAGTCTGAAATATCATGTATATATATATGAGAAAAAACATTTTATTTACAAAATACAGTTATAACTGACCCCTAAATAATAATTAATACCAAATTTAACAGATGTTTTCTACTTTTTAACTTGCATTCGTTTCTCTCAATACTGCACTCGTTCATTATGCTTTGTACTATCTACACCAGATTTCTCATGCACCATCAGTGCCCAGCCTAGAACACTTATTTGTTCATAAAGGTTTTTATTGAGGAATATAATTTTCTACTGTCGCAGGTACATGCAGCTCCTCTTCTGGCTGACCAGCTCCACAACTTTGGGAAATAGTCTTTCACAGGGAACAGATGATGTTGAGCTTCACAGATTTTCGCCGGCAAGTTTCCCCAGGGTTAGATGTAAAGCTTTATTGTGCCACCCGGTATGTCAGAGGATGCTCTGCTCTAGTCAAAATTTAAAGGAAGGAAGTTCGACAATAATTTTTTTAACACTAAAGAAACATACAATAAATAATAAACAAAATTATAATACATGAGATGGGAAAGCAAGAATTACCACAACGAGAACTCTCAACTGCTCTATACAGCTTTGCTTGTAGTTTCCTCAAATGTCCAGCAGATGGTGCTTTTTCACCAGAAATAGATGATTTTTTTTATTTTAAGTTGAGAACATATAATGATTTCATAATTTAAAACTGTTTAGCAATATAAGTAACATGAAATGAACAGGTGAGAATTATTTAAAATTTTCATAAGAGTAACCAGTTTTCTTTATTTCTATATTTTGTAAATTATATGTATATATATATAGAGAGAGAGAGAGATAGAGAGAAGAAGAGAAACATTCATCAGGGAGTAGCACAAATAGTATTTTAGTGCTATTTTAGTATTTGTTTTACATCCACATGTACTTACAGAGGGATGAGTGTGTTATCACCTTAGTTTAACAATGGCCTGACCTCAAAAGACACTCTCAACTTGTCTTCTGACATAACACCCCCGACATGACTTCTGATGTAACAAAACACATCCAATATGATCTTTGACCTCAAAAAAAATGCAATATTTCCACCCAAAACCTCCTTATCCTACTAGTTTCTGTGGAATTCTAATGTGTTCTTTTTCTTCATGTTAGTCATGTTTTGAGTTTTTTTATCGCCTTAAAACACATTAAGATAAGATAAAGACAAGATAAGATAGGATTTTATTGATCCCACAACGGGGAAATTTGCTTGTTACTGCAGCGTACAGAGTAAGGAAAAAGAAAATAAAAACTAAAGAAAATAAAAGCTATAGAAAAATAAAAATACATAACACTATGTACAAAATGTGTATAATTTGTAGATCAGCATACACAGTATGCATTATGAACATAAGAATGGAAGAAAAAAAAACTAATAAATAGCAAGAAAAAAAGTATGCATAAGCAAAGCAAATATACATACATACATGCACGTACATACTAGGAGTACATATGTACTCCTGGTCATTCCCATCTGATACACACCCGATGATGGCTGTATCATCTGAGAACTTCTGTAGGTGGCAGTTGTCAGAGTTATAGTTGAAGTCTGAGGTGTACAGACTAAACAGAAAAGGTGAGAGCACTGTACCCTGTGGTGCCCCCGTGCTGCAGACTACCACCTCAGACACACAGTCATGAAGCCTGACATACTGTGGTCTGTTGGTGAAGTAGTCGATGGTCCAGGCCGTCAGCTGCTCATCTACTCCGGCTCCCTCCAGCTTCCCTTTCAGCAGTGCAGGCTGGATGGTGTTGAAAGCACTGGAGAAGTCAAAAAAACATGATCCTCACCTTGCTCGCCGCTTGTTCCAGGTGGGAGAGAGATCGGTGGAGCCGATAGATGACAGCGTCATCCACACCGATGACGAGCCGGTAGGCGAACTGCAGAGGGTCCAGTGCTGAGCTCACCAGTGGGTGAAGGTGGTGCAGGATGAGCCTCTCCAAGGTCTTCATCAGGTGGGAAGTCAGGGCTACAGGTCTGTAGTGGTTGGGCTCCCTGGCCCGTGCAATCTTTGGCACTGGAACCACACAGGAAGTCTTCCACAGTTCAGGAACCCTTTCCAGGCTAAGACTCAGGTTAAAGATGAGCAGGACCACCTGACTAGATTTAAACTACTAGTACTGGTGAGATACATTGAGTGTCGCTTTCTTTCTTCCATCTGTATGATCCAGTGATGTACTTTTTAAATCTGTTGTGTTCTCGGACTCCCACCCTGTATTTTTTTGTTTACAGAGCATGCTGCAGTGCATCCACTCAGTTGTTAAGAGCTGTCCAGGTTCACGTGGAAACTGCAATGAATCCTGTCACCTCATCCTTCACTTACTTAACACAATTTAATATATTTCTGTTATTCTATTTAATGTCATATTCAACTTTTCCTGTTTGAATGTATTGTTTCCATCCTATTTACATCATCTATTGCATGTCTGTCCATTCTAGTAGAGGGATACCTTGTCTGCTACTCTTCCTAAAGTTGTTTGTCCCCTAGTTAAAGGGGTTTTGGGGAGTTTTTCCTTGTACAATGTGAGGGTCTAAGGACAGGGGATGTTGTGTTGCTTTTGTGCAAACTGTAAAGCTCAAAGGGGCAAATCTGTGACTTGTGAAATTATGAAAAAACCTGAAAAAAAAGCTTTGACAAAGTTGGCCCTTGTAAATCCACCACATCCCAGCTGTGCTGCTTATCCCATAATTTCACTCTTTTTTTTTTTACAAATGGGAAATCATTGTAAAGCAAAAATGAACTAGTTTTCCAAAGATTGAGGATACAATGCTAATAATACAGCATGGCAACCATTTACAAGGGGAGGTGGGTAATTCAATGTTTTTGTGCTTCTCTGAACTCAAGTTGTGGCTTACTTTTTAACCATGTGGTCTGTAATAGATATGGACGTTCAGCAGGACAACACCTACACTAGGGAGGGGGGGGCCTGAGAGTTGAATTTGAGGCAGGTTACTGCAGGAGTTCAGGAAGAATCAAAAGTCATCCTCCCCCTCAGGGTCATAATTGACTCAAATCTGAACAAACATGCTTGTTTATTGTTTATTAATTTGGGGGGGTATAAGACAACTAAGGGATAGAGATCTTGCATTTTATTGTGTCTTGCAAGGATTCTAGAGATCCATAATTTACTCAATGCCAAAAATGGCCTTGACTGTTAAATATAATTGTAATTTATAACTATAAGTTATAATTTCAAAGCCAATAAATGATATTACAGGGTCCCGAAACAACTCAACTCGCGTGCTTTGTGATTACATGATGACAACTTTTTTGATTTGATGCCATTATTGTCCCATGAATGAAACCATGCAGGCCATGCTTCAGTTATGTTATACTTTTATTATGTAGGGTTTTTTTCCTGAGTAGTCTTCATGTCTTCCTCTGCGCTTTTCCCACCGGGTCAGCGATGATAACAATCCCAAACGCAGCCAAACCTGAAACAACACGTTTTATTGATAAAGTTACTTATATAAACCAATAAATTAACCATTACTGTTTAACTCACATGCAGCAAATGTAATCTGAGTCACGGTTCCAATAGATGTAGGTCCACCTTTGCGCATCACTTTCCGGGCTGCATTAAAGACATAAACCCCGGAAAGGAACAAACCACCGCCGGAGATGAGCCGGCAGCTCCAGCAGTTCTTTAACATTTCGCTGGATTTTGACATAGTGGTATCTGCTCCTTCTGTTGCTACTTGTGGTGCTGCTGCCATTGTACTGCAGGGTGTTATATACACGTGTTGAAATGACAATCGAGCGTAAAAAAAACCGAAGCCGTCGTCGAATTATATAAATATTACTTTGTACATACGCAAGCACGAAGTAGTTCCGGTTTATATGCTTTATGTTTCCTGTGTAGTATTTTCAAAATAAAAGGTGTTTAGTCCAGTTTATTAAGCGAAGAAAACGTTTTCTTATAGTTGTTTAAAATGCGACATAAGTAGCAGCTGCAAAAGCAACTACAGAAACCATGGTGATTTATACAGTTTAATACATGCGTGTTTCTTATCACCTCTTAACTACAAAATGATTGAATTGGTTTAACCTTTGCTACTTCTGACACAAAAAGGACTTGTGACTTTTCAGTTACTGTGGTGGTTGGTCTCTAAGGTATCTGAGGATAGAAACTATGTTTTTTGTTGTTGCCATTTGGGTCATTTTGTCTGTCGGTGGTCAGGCAGAACACAATGTCGACTCCTCGTACGTTGCTGCCGTGTACGAGCACCACCTAATCATGAACCCGGAGCCTCGCGTTGTCATATCCCGCCGCGCTGCCCTCGAGCATATGCAAAGAAACCTGGATGTATACGAAGAGCAGGCAGCCCTGGCTGCCCAGCAGGTAAGAACATGCAGCTCATGTTACTTCAAAAATAAGTGTTCTGTAGTGGTCGCTCCCTAGTTTAGAACGAGTATTTGTCATGGGTAATTTGCAAAAAGAACATTACACATACCATAACAACACCATAACAACAATTTCAGAGAAAAAAAGATGCTTTACACCAGATTAGAGTAATAAGGTTAAGTAAGTACTGTACATAAATATAATTATAGGATTTTTTCTGTGTCCTAGTTTTAAGAAATAATATGTATTTTTTAAAGGAAATCTATTTTTGTTTTAATGAAACTACTCGTGTAACTGGGGAAAAAAATGAATCTCAATGACAATTTAATACTTGTTTAGTATGTTGAAATCTGAAATAACATTGGGTTATTTAACCCTAACCCAATGCAGATGTTTTTCTTTAATTCCGGCTGTGGGTAAATAATTAAAAACATATATTGATTTTAACCCATTACTTTTAAAATAAATTAATATAATATGATAGGATACAATTATATGTATGTATATGTATAAGTATATGATTATATACAATTAACTAATTAAGAAAAAAAATAAATATAAATTATTACCTTAATTTACACTTAACTCAGAGCACCCTCTCCCCAGGGTGCTCAGATCCTTGTGTTTCCAGAAGATGGTCTTCAGGGTTTCAACTTGAGTCGTGCATCCATCTCTAGCTACCTAGAAACCATTCCTGACCCCCACCAAGAGAGCTGGAATCCCTGCACAGAACCAGAGAGATACAACAATACTGAGGTGCACAGACATACTTACAGATTTGTTATTCCTTTTTATTAATGTGGCAAATGTTTTGTATCTTTGATATCCTGTCATCGGGATGCAGTAGGCTGCCTTGTTTATTTATGCAAGTGTATTTAAATCAGAATATGAGATCACATTTGTGTGTGCTTGTGCCCCAGGTTCTCCAGCGGTTGAGTTGCATGGCCCGTCGTTATAGCCTCTACCTGGTGGCCAACATGGCCGACTTGCAGCCCTGCCCCCCGACGAAGGACCCATTCTCTACCTCTTGTCCCTCTGATGGACATTTGCAATTCAACACCAATGTAGTTTTCAGGTACAATGCAGACCTTCAAAAACACATTTTAGCTAAAGTGCAGCAAATGATTAAATGTGTGATTTTATCCAACTAGTGTGACCCAATATATATACCTTTCATTATAGCTACAGAAAGAAATGTAAACATGTGCTTAGGACCTTATGTCCTTTGATTTGACCACAGGCCAAGCTCGATGAACCACTAACCACCAGCACTTTTAATAAACAATGCAAGAAAACATCACATATTTACACACACAGTAGTTCAACCTACCTCCACCTCCGGCAGCTACAACAGCTTATATACTGCTGCTTCATTATTATTAATCTAACACCATATATATCATAGGAGGGTTGTAAAGCAGTTGATTCATTTATAGCCTCTCACAACCCCAGTGAAATGACGTGTTTGCTCTGAGAATATTTGTAAGTTTTAAAAGATTCTGATTAAGTTATTTGATCCACATACAACTATCAAAGGACTACCTGGAAGTAGGTGTGGTGTGCATACTCTGCAGATGCATGTACAGTATGCATTCATTCAGGCTGGGAATGCTGCCACAGATGCAGGATTAAAAAAAAACTGTCTACTGTGAAAGACAAAGAGATTTACCTGGTGGTGGCCGGCTTAATCACAATTGTGTGAACTTGTTCGGTAAAGACTTGAATGGATCAGATCTTCATTTGTATGTAAAAGTTCTTCACTTTAGATTTGAAAATCAAGGCATCCTCATAATCACTCTTGTGGAAGGCAACTGTTTGTAAACATGAAGAAGTCAATAGATTATTCCTGAATTTTATTTTAGTGAGTCTATGTAGAGAGTACTTAATAGTACTTAAATCTGATTTGCATTTTAGTTGTGAACTTTTCATAGTATCTTCTTTTATACAGCTTAGATGGCCTGTTGGTGGCACGCTATCATAAACAGAATCTCTACTTTGAGGAGGCCTTCGACAAACCACTGCAACCCGAAATCATCACATTTGATACACCTTTTGCTGGGAGGTTTGGCCTTATCACCTGCTTCGACATCCTGTTCCGTGAGCCTACTGTTACTCTATTAGAGAGGGTAAGAAAATATATACACATGTCCTAGCTCAAAATCTGTTTCCCAACTTTACATTGCTGTGTTTACTCCTCATCTACTTTGATCCAAACTCCTTTCAGGGTATACATCAGATAATCTTCCCTGAAGCCTGGATGAACCAGCTCCCACTGCTTGACACAATCCAGTTCCAGCGGGCATTCAGCCTAGGTGCCAATGTCACTCTACTTGCAGCCAATATACGTAATGACCAATTGTTCATGACAGGAAGTGGCATCTACACCCCATTCTCTGCTATCTACCACCACGCCCAGAGAGGAGACCCTGAGGGAGGCAGGCTGCTGGTTGCCAGGGTGCCAGTCTTAGACCCACTGTGGAGGGGGGGGCAGAATGTAGCCAGAGAGGAGGGGGGAGTTCAGGGGGAGCCCACATTGACTACAGCTATGGATTATGGGTTCTGCCACCAAGACAGCCATTTTGATTGTTCTCCTTCTCCAGTCCCTTCATCCTTCACCTCATCCATGATGTACGACCCTTTTAAATTTGTCCTTCTTAGCAGCACAGAGGGCGAACTGAATGTATGTGATGGCACTTTCTGCTGTCACTTGCAGTATTGGGGCTTAAAGAGCCGTGACGAACTCTACGCATTGGGAGCATTTGCGGGAACACACACAGTCAACGGACGTTATGCTCTGCAGGTAGGGATTCGGAATAATTTAGGATATTTAAAACTGATTAAAGTGAGGTTCATCACATCTATCTCATCTCAGTACTTGTCTGTCTACAGGTGTGTGCAGTAGTCCGCTGTGCAGGGCTGGAGGCCAATTCCTGTGGACAGGAAGTTGAAGATGCAGAGTCCAAAATAGATTTCCTCTTGGAGGGGAAGTTTGGAACCAAATATGTGTACCCATCAATTTTGGCTAGCCATCTGGTCCTGGAGCAGCCACAATATCTGGAGAAATCTGCAGACGGCAGGGTGACTATGAAACATTCAAACTTGACCGGTGGCCTGATCACTGCTTCTCTGTATGGCCGCATGTATCACCTTGACAATGAGTAATGAAGTATTGAATATATATATATATATATATATATATATATATATATATATATATATATATATATATATATATATATATATATATATATATATATATATATATATATATATATATATATATATAAAAAGGAATTATCTGACTAAATGTTACACACATGTATATTCTGTCCCATATCAATTGAAACTACAAAAGTGAAGAATTAAAATTAAAACACCTATCTTTTCTATTTATTACGCACTCTTTACAAACATTGCATCAAGTAGCAGTCATCCTTTGCCTGAAACTTGTGTGTTCCTAA
Source organism: Eupleurogrammus muticus (assembly GCA_036785175.1). Lineage (NCBI taxonomy): Eukaryota > Metazoa > Chordata > Actinopteri > Scombriformes > Trichiuridae > Eupleurogrammus > Eupleurogrammus muticus. Next base: position 2,520,983 of record JAYKQN010000020.1, on the reverse strand, counting down.
AGAGGAAATATTAATTAATATTTCACTGACTCACTGACTCACTCACTCACTTACTTACTTGCACTCAATGTCAGCCATTTTCCTTGTCTCTAGTACAGTACACATACATTAAGTAATTACAGCATTGCAAGTTCCTTGGGGCTGCCTGACAACTGCTGTCAGAGTCGGCAACAAAGGATTCGGGCTCTCTCTGTTCAGAATAAAGGAATCTATGAATTGAAAAGTGATTCTAAGACAATGCTGTGTGTTACCAACTCACAGACATCAGAGCCTGTTATGAGAGCTTGAAGAACAAATCTGAATTAAAAACTAAAAAATACAGTGGGGGGGAGGGTCGCCTGGTCCCATTAGATTGTCTCTTTTTTACTCTTTAATACTTTTTTTTACTTTAGACAGTCATAGTCCTCTGAACTTTTCAACTTTCAACTTTACCAAATACTTTGTATCAATATTTGAAAAATTTTTTAGAGACAAGGCAACAAAACAACTCCGAAAAGATATCAGCAAAAGGGGCATTATTTAAACAGAAACAGATTTTGCCCTAAAATATAAAAATCCATTAGTCTTTTACTTATGATACAATGTTGTCTGAGAAATGTGGTATGTATTTACCACATTTTTATTTTAGTAAATTCTCTTCCCCATTAGTATTCACTTTAAGGAAACAAACATCTGGTTATACAAGATGGATTCATTTTAGATTAGGTTACCAAAAGAATAGTAATCTGTACACTGGCTCTTGTTTGCAGATGTCTTTCCTCTCCTTTTGTACCTTGTCTATTATCTATTAAGGCTCCTGAGTGGCTGGCTAGCCTGCCAGAATTGTGGGTCTCTGTCCCAGAGAAGTTGTGTGTCCTCAGTATGTCTCTGAGTCGGAGTCATTCAGTTCGTCATCACCAGATACTGAGGATAGCAGGTGTTCCGGCCTGCAATAGGATGTGTGGTCAGGCCTCAAAGAAGGTAGGGTGTCGATGGCCACACCTTTAGAGGTGTGATTGGAAGAGGGATGGTGGTTGATTACTGTTTGAGTAAGAGAGAGTGCAGGTAAAGTTGCTATGGTGACCATAGGTGAGGTGGGCATCATGGAATTGAGGATGAGGGCCAGGCAGTCAGCCACGTCATGGTTGGGAGCACAGGCTAGAGCTGGAGTGTAACCTAGGACAGAAAGATAGAGTGAAACACTGAACGAGTGTGTTGGCACATATGAATAGCAAAGTATAGGTAAGATCAATCAGTGGCATCAATGCTGACCATTCTCATCCATTGCTAACACGCTGGCTCCTTTCCTTAGCAGTTCTTGGACAACCACCGTCAAACCCTTTCTGGCGGCAACATGCAAGGGCCTGTGGGAAAGTGGAGAGAGAGATCCATTGTTAAAAAAAGAGATCAGTAGGTGGGCCCACTGTACAGCTTAGACTCTGACAAGAATACGCACGTCCGGAGAGCAGTGTTGGTGCAGTTGATGAGGTTCTTATCGCTGATCTTCTCAAGGATCAACAAGGCACATGTCTCATGACCCTGACAGTAGTAGAGAGAGCAACAAAATGCACAGGCCAAGGAAAATGAAAAGGTTATGTATATCATACATTGAAGAGTTTTCCCTCCACCAACATGGAAATAACTACTTCTAGGCACTTATCTTGCTGCCTGAACACATTTTCTAAACATTTTCTATTTTCTAAAACATTCAGGTAGTCATAATACAATATGTCTAATAAATGAAGATGCATTTCTCTCCTGTAAATATGTGTATCTATGTTTATACACCTTACTTTACTGCAAGCCAGATGCAAGGCTGTGTTCCTGTTGCCATCCTGTAGTGTAAGGTCTACTTTGGTGCTGCTCACCAACACCTCTGTAATATATGAATAGACAGTAATATATAGTTAGAAATCAAAGACCGACAATGTATTTGTGCCCAAATATAGGTATACTGACCCACAGCATTAGTCTGTCCACTGAGAGCAGCCATCATCAGTGGTGTCCTGCAGGTGTGCATATCAACTACGTTGGCCTGAGCCCCATGATTAAGCAGCAGGGAGACACACTCAACATGGTCTGAAAAAGCTGCGGCGTGAAGAGGGGTCCTGCATCAACATGAACATGGTGAACAATGTAAGAACAGCACTTGTGTGCTCACCCTGAACATAAAACAATAATCTCATCTCAGTCTGTTTGCATCTCTTACCTGCCCTTGGAGTCTGTGGTGTTGATGATATCAGTACCAAGGGAGTCAATTAACAGCTCAGCCACTCCCTCGTTATCATTCATACTAAAACACAAAATAAACACTGTCATTGTTAAAGCAGCATCTATCTGCATGAAAGATTAAATGGAAAAAAAAACAATGTCTTACACAGCACAGTGCAGTGGGCTGAATGGGTTGCCTTTTATATTCTTGAAACTCTCCTTTTCTAGCAGCATTTCCACACATGCATCATATCCTAGAAATAGGAAACGGTGATAAAAGTAAAATGAGTGTAAGAGTCAAGTTCAAAAAGTCACAAGTTCAAATACAGTAATAAGCAAAAAGAAATGATGTGTCTTAAATGTTTCAGTACCATTGTAGCATGCCCAGTGCAATGGTGTGTAACCTTGGTTATCAGTGAAGTGTGTGTGAGTGTGTGTGCTTGTGGCCTGTAAAAGGGCACCCAAGGCGCCGACCCGGCCACAAGCAGATGCCAGTTGAAGAGGGGAGCGGCCCTGAATATCCCTCTCATACACACTAGCCCCTTGTTGTAGGAGGGCCTCCACACACTCCTCCTGGCCTGTCACCGCCTGTGTGAAAAATGGATAATGTAAAAAAAATCTAAATGGTAAAGGATTCAATAAATTCATATAATAGAGTACTATATATTGATTAAATGTTAATGAGTGTGTGTGATCATATCACCCCTCTGTGTAGGGCTGTCCTGCCCCAGCAGTCCTGAGCCTTTACACTGGCTCCTTGACTAAGCAGGGAGTACACACACTCTGTGTGTCCACTCAGCACTGCCAACATCAGAGGTGTCCTTTACAAATTGTAAAAAATAATGAAAATACTTACAAGAGAGTAGAATAATAAACTCACAGAAAAGTTTAAGCTACTTTGTCTATGCCCACACACACACACTCACTGTCCATTACTGTCCTGTATGTCCACGTTAATGTGTTGGGCATTGTTGCTTATGAGCAGGCGCAGGCACTCTGGGTGGCCATTCATAGCTATGACAGAAAGATACACACACATGCTTGGGTTTGATATCCAGTAACGTTAAAACAACAGATTTTCCTTTGTAAAAGCCACTTATGTGATGCTAAATATTTGAAAAACACTACTTACAGTGCCTTGCAAAAGTAATCATACCCCTTGAACTTTTCCACATTTCTGTCACATTACAACCACAAAATTAAATGTATTATATTGGGATTTAATGTAACAGATGAACACAGTAAAGTAACGCATAATTGTGAAGTGGATGGAAAATGATACATGATGTTCAAGATTTTTTATAAATAAAAATCTTAAATTTCCAGCATGTAAAGTTGTCTTCCATGATACCATACTGTTCCATAATCCCTTTTCTTCATGCTGAAGAGAATACAATTTGCCAAACAACACATCAACAAGCCTAAAGAGAAATGGATAAATATTTATTGGAGTGATGAAAGTAAAATTGTTTTGGGTCTAAGAGCTGCAGGTGACCACCAAACACTGAATTTAGGACACAGTTCACTCTGAAGACAGTAAGGCATGGTGCTGCAAGCATCATGATATGGGGATTACTCCCTTACTATAGTGTCAGGTTTATGTATCACATACAAGAATTCATTGATTCGTTACTATATCAAAATACTTGAGAAGGTCATGTTGACACATACTGAAGAGGAAATGCCCTTGAAATGTGAGTTTCAACAAGGCAATGACCCCAAACACACCAGTAAACCAGCAGCATATTGGATCCAGGCCAACAAAATGTGAGCACTTTGACCTTATTCCCATTGAAAACTTGTGGATCAGTGTCAAAAATGCTGTTTCTGAGTTTCTGAAGCAAAGCCAAAGAATGCAGAGTAATTGTTGAAATACCTGTTCATAGGTGCCAGAATTTGGTTGAATCCATGCAACACCGGTGTGAAGCAGTTCTCAGAAACTATTGTTATACAACTAAATTTTAGTTTAGTGATTTCTGGGAACGCTAAATCCTGAAGTTTTTCAGTTTATACAGTAAATATTTTAGTTTGAAAAGAAAAACACAGACACTGCTATTTCTTTGAACACCATAATATTTGTGTTTCTTCATTTTCTGTAAAGTAATTAAATATTTGACAATTTTTTCTTCACAATTTGATTATAAATTGAAGTGTTCCTGATGCAAAATAAAAAAAAAAATTTTGAAGTCATGTGAAGGCCTAAAATTATTAGTGAAAAGACAGTATCAGGAAGTACAAGGCACAAACCAGACAAGTCAAGGATAAAGTTGATGAGAGTTTTAAAACAGGATTATCTTATAAACATATCCTAGGCTTGTACTGTTAATCCATCATTCATAAATGGAAAGCATATGGTACAACTGCAAAACTACCAATACATACAGTAACTGTCCATCTCAAATGACAGGCCAGACAAGCAGAGGAATAATCAAAGAAGCAGCCAAGAGACTCTCGAGGAGCTACAAAGCTGCAGGGATCCACAGCCAGCTGGGAGAATCTGTCTACAGGACAGCTTCACAGATCTGGTAAGAAGAAATCTATTGTTGAAAAAAATAATTCTGAAAGTCCCATTTATAGTTTGCTAAAAGATATGTCAGGGACATAGCAAACAAGTGGAAGAAAGTGCTTTGGTCAGATAAGACCAAAATGGTAAATGCCATGTGTGGCGTCAATATAAAGATCCACATCAACCTGAACACACCATCCCGACAAGGGGCAATATCCTGCTGTGGGGATATTTTTCTTTAGCAGGGAAAGGTAAGGGAAGCTGGTCACAGTGGTTGTGAAGATACAATGCTAGAGCCAAATACAGGGATCCAGATCCTATCCATCCATATTAAATTAATTGGAGATTTTTTGCCAAAAAATGGGCAAAAATTCTGGTCCCTGTCATCTAACATATCCCAAAAGACTTTCAGCTGTAATTGCAGCAGAAGGTGGTTCAACAAAGTACTGAATCAGGGAGCTGAATACATATGCACACCGCACTTTTCAGATTTGTATTTGTAAAAAATCTTGAACACCACCTGTCATCTAGGCAATTATATTTTATACAGCTATTAAATAGCTGAAGGTAGTAACCTCAGAGGCCCAAGCAAATTACAGCCACCCCCAAATCATCAATATGAGACAAAAGTTGTTCAGAATTCCAGCTTTTATTTTACGGTATTTACATATGTTAAATACCCAGAAGAGAGCACCTTTTCTTTGAGCCCACCCACTTTTCAAGTAAGCACAAATATTGGAACATGTGGCATGGGTGACTGATAGGTGTTTCTAGTCGCTCAGGTGTTGCCTTTTAGAGTGATTGCTGAAACTTTAAATAGTTCTTGTTTTTTGCTTTTGGTTTCACCTGGAAAAACTGTATTTGCTGCAGCAAACATGATGACCAGATAGCTGTCAATGGGTGAAAAGCTAACTATTTTGAAGCTGAGAGAAGAGGGAAAATCAATCAGAGCTATTACATATATAAACAATATATAATATATAACTAGTACAATAATTTGGAAAGTACTGAAAAAGAAAGAGACTACTGGTGCAACAAACATCGAACAGGTCGGCCAGAGGTAACCACAGCAGTTGATAACAGAAACATTGTAAGTGCTGTGAAGAAACACCCAAAGACAACAGTCAGTGACATCACTGTCAAACTCCACAGGGCAAGGGAGAAGATATCACAATCCACTGTTCAAAGAATACTTCGAGAGAAGAAGTATAGAGGCCATACCACAAGATGTAAACCACTCATTAGCATAAAGAATCAATGACCCCAAGCATACTGCCAACACAACAAAGGGCTTCATCAGGGGAAAAAGTGTCAGGTCTTGGACTGTCCAACTCAATCACTAGACCATAACCCAATAGAGCATGCATTTTACCTTCTGAAGAGGAGACTGAAGAAAGAAACCCCCAGAAACAAACAACAACTCAAGGAGGCTGTACTAAAGGGTTGGGATAGCATTTCAAATGACAAACAGCCTGGTGAAATCAATGGTCACAGGCTTAATGCATTTGCCACCAAATATTAAATGTTAATCACTTTAAGTTACTTTTAATAATGTCTTTTCCAATACCTTTGCTCACTTGAAAAGTGGGTAGGTTCAAAGAAAAGATGCTCTGTCATGGGTTTTTTAAGACATCTAGATATAAATGCCATGAAATAAAATCTGAAATTCTGAACTTTTGTCTCATATTCATCTTTTAATCTGAAACCCAAAGGACTTCATAAAAAAACATAGAAATTGGCCTTGCAGTTCTAATACTTTTGGACGGTACTATACGAATGGGACAAGGTCAAAAAACAATTATTATCAGAGGTTTTGCACTACCAACTAATGCCTACTGTTTAGGTATACTTGCACCTAGAGATTCCATTTAAACCATATTATATATATATTTTACCATAGACAGATGTTTTGTGTACTCAGTTGGTGACATAGAGAGAACAAAAAATCTATAATTTGACTTTGACTCTTTCCTCTCGGCCACAACTTACAATTTACACACTAATTTTTTCCAACTTAGTATAGAAACTTATTCTGATTGTGACAATGCACTCAAAGTATCTGAGAGATTTACTGAATTAAGACTGGACTGCCTGTAAATGTGGCAATGTTTGTCTCTGCTCCATATTGACTCCAAAACAAATTTTGGACCTTGGTTTTAGACTTGCTAGTTACTTCAAAATATTTACTCCAAAAGCACCAAATCACACTAATACCCTTGCGAAGTCCTTACAGTGATCTTGGACCATGTTATTTTCTGACAGAAGTTACCTTTATGTCAGTCAAAGCTCAAATGGGAGACCAGTGCAGAGGAAGAAAAAATATCTTTTTTTGTGTCTGCCTCTACCTGCAGTGCAATGGTTGTCATTGGCAACTAGGAGATTTTCTAGTTTTCCTTCCACTCCACAATTATGTGGTAGTTTGTGATGGTCTATGATATAAAATACCAATAAATTAAGTTTTAGGGCTGTAACATGACCATAATTTGGAGTCATTTGCAAATGTTGTATGTATACCTGCAACATGTATAGCTGTCTTTTTATATATGTAGTCACAGGTCATGGGTGAGGCACCGTGGTGTAGCAGCAGGGAGACACACTCCTGATGTCCCCTGGAACAGGCCAGGCTGAGGGGTGTCTGGCCCACTGAGCTACAAATGTCTACATCAAGCAGGGAGGACAAGAGGATCTCTAATGCTCCACAGTGTCCATGGAAAGCCTGGATGAATGGAATACACACACATCACTTAAACTTCAATTATGTAGATGTAGTGTACTTTGTCATAGATGGCTGCAGAGATACGAAGAGCCACAGTAGAACTCACTGCCAGGTGGAGCGGGCTGAAAGGAGCCTGACTCTCTGAATCATTGAGTAGGTCTGTTCCTGATGTTTCCATTAACTGAAGTAGAGAGGTGGTTCAAATATTATTCATTTCAGATCAAGATTTGCACAATATGTTTATGTTTATAAATAAGTCACTGCCATTTTTACATTTAACAAACATGAAGCCATGGTTACACTAGACTGCATTATTAATAATACTGGAACAATTGTACCAAAATGCACTCCACAGTGCTTTGCAAAAGCTTGTGCCTTGACTCGTTTTAGGTTAGAAAATATATTTCTTGTGAATGCTGCATTGTTAGCTAACCAATAACTAGATCGGGAGGTTTCACAGTAGCTCCATTTTCCATCTGCTAACAGATGATCTAGACACTCTATTCCCCATCTGTCCAGCAGAAAGAGATACAAAGTTTCACTGTAAGGGCACATTGAGTTAGATGCTTGAAATGAGTGCAATTATTAGATAAAACTATTTTACCACATCAAGAGGTTTTTCACTCGCCATCTAAAACAAACACATAAAAAAATTGCTTATGATATCATGACATGTTTTAGAACTGAGTTTTCTCTGATTTGCAGGTTTTCTTTAAATACATTTCCATTTACAATTCTAGCTGGACCCACCAATTCCAGGCAGAGTGTGCGTCCGTAGGCTGAAGCATAGTGCACTGCACTGTTACCCTGCTTGTCCCTCACTCCTGGATCTGCATTGTTTCTCAACAGGTATTCCACACATCTGCCAAACAAAAAACAACATTCAGACATTGTGGACTATTTGATGCAAAGAAACTTTACTATCAAGTGGATCTTTTAAACAGGAGAACTTACTTTCCTTCAATGTCAGCTGCGGAAGCATAATGCATGGGGCTGCAGCCTCTCTGGTCCAGCTCATTGATATTTGCCCCAGAGCCCACCAAGGCAAACACACACTTGTAGTTACAGTTAGCTGATGCATAGTGTAATGGAGTCCTGGGATGGTAGATGGTATATTTGATCATACCTTCTATTTTATTTTTTCTGAGTTCTTCCATGTTGCTACTGTCATAACTCTGACATTCTAGGTTTGGTTTTACACCTTCAAAAGTTTTATACTATGCACAACTCACCTTCCAAAGTTGTCTTTCCTGTTAAAGTCTGCTCCTATGTTTAACAGTAGTTTCAGACACTCTAGGTTCCTGGTCAGAGACACCGTGAGCATATTTCATTGACAGGATGTATGGAAAATACAGCGGAAATTATTGTGTGACAGTTTGAGCCGACATCACATTCAACAAAAAGTGTTTCCAAAAACCAGGCATTAAACAATAGAATGACACTAAGCAGGAATAATGACTCACCCTCCAGCTGCAGCACCATGTAGACACGTCCTTCCAAAGTCATCTGTGGTGTCTATATCAAATCCTGGACAATTATGCAAAGGGAATACATATTCATGTCAACTAGAAGATTCCAGTGGAAAAAAAGGCCTCAGCATTGATGTACCTGAGGAGAGTAGCTTCCTGCAGCATTCTGCAAAGCCACTGAGAGCTGCCAGGTGTATAGGGAACATTCCATGAATTCCTCTCCTGAAAAATAAAAGGCATAGAGGATGCATGCATTTTGAAAATAAATGGTTGAAAGAGATATATATATATTTTCATTGATGCAGTGAGAGGAATTTCCTTAACACATAAGGCCAATTATAGTAGAACAACAAAAACAAAAATCAAGACTATAATGTTTTAATTTGGACAAACTTTAGAAATGCAATCAGATCTCATCACTAAAAAATAACAGATGTCAGTTGATACTAACGTGGTGATGTTGGCTCTATGTTTGATGAGTGTCGTGAGGATGAGCTCATGGCCACAGCGGGCGGCAATGTGAAGAGCAGTGTTTCTGCTATTGTCCTCACAATCAATTTCAGCTCCTAGACCCAAAAGTAAACAAAATGTGTATTTATGTATTCCTATAAAAATAACATAAGAACCAGCAGCAAAAAAATATTTAAAAAAAAAGAAGAAAATCATTTTGCTTATTGTGCCATACACTTATAATCAGTAACTGCACATGCAAGTCTGACTTCAATCATAAAGCAGACAGAACACTGGAGGTAGGGGTTCTCACCATTCTGTATAAGGGCCTGTGAGCAGGAGAACCTGCCATGGGTAGCTGCCATGTGGAGGGGTGTCTTACCATCCTTACTCTGACACATGGAGAGAGAGTAAAAGAGGTACACAGAACATGTTTAGGCTGAAAAAATATAAATGGAATACTTTTTGCCCCCATTTTTTTGAGATAACCTCAAAGATCTAAAACATTTTCTGCATACACAAAATAACCCTTTTTGGAATGGACTAACATTCCAAAGGCTACAATCGACAACTTGATAAAATGGAATAGAATAGGATGCCCTTTATTGTCTTCAAATTTATAATGAAATTGAAGCATCTCTCCCTTTCAGTGCAGTTCAAACATAAATACAAGAAACACAATACAATATAATATAAAATAATACAAGACTCACATTTTGTGTATGTAGAAAATGTTGTATATTGGGTAAGACATAGACATAGGGCTGGGTGATATGTTGAATATACTGAACATATCTTGGCTGTGTGATGTAGAAAATGACTATATCTGACTATACTATATATATGAAACTTGATTATTCCTTTTCACCCATTTTCTTTTAGCCACAGACAATTAACTCCACGCTACTCAAACTCTTTCTCATCCCTTCCTGTCACAGAGAGACAAAACAAGCGCACCTAGTTACATAGGTCAGTCTGTCGTGCATGCGACGTCATACACCCTCACCCAGCAGAAAGGCAGTGGCAGAAGGTGCTAACGGTAACACATGGAGAACGAATTAATACAGAAGAAAAACACATACATAGACAAAATATGCTGCAAAAGTCACTTCAAATTGCAGCAGTACATCAAATGTATATACTCATTTGAGAAACCACATAGAAAAGGGTGCTTGAAACTCCACAAAACACCATCTCAGGACAGTGCCATATCAAAAAAAAGCCAAGGCAACCAGCATTCATGCAATTGGGTCTACTTCCAGATCAACGCTGTATGACAAAAACAGAAGACGATAACATGTATTATATGATAAATTATTTATTATAATATTAATATATAAAAAATAAACTCAAACTAAAGCTGCAGATATTTTCTATAATGTACCTGATTCACCTTTTGGGAATAGTTTTCTTTCTAGGTATGGTGTTTGCAACCCTATGATTGTAAAATAAAAACACCCTTCCCACCCTTTCATTTCCTATTATGCAGCTATTTTTTTTTGCGATTTGCGATTTACCTGCATGACATTGATTATAAAATGTTATTATATATATATATATATATATATATATATATATATACAGTGAAGAAAACAAGTATTTGAAATCATGGAGGGGTCTGAAATTTTCATCGTAGGTGCATGTCCACTGTGAGGGAGATAAACTAAAAAGAAAAATCCAGAAATCACAATGCATGATTTTTTAATGATTTATTTGTGTGATATAGCGGCAAATAAGTATTTGAACACCTGTGTGTCATCTAGAATTCTGACCCTGAAGGACCTGTTAGTCCGCCCATTAGAAGTCCACCTGCACTCCATGTATCATCCTTAATCAGATGCACCTGTTTGAAGTGGTTAGCTGCATAAAGACACCTGTCCACCCCATACAATCAGCAAGACTTTAACTTGTAACATGGCGAAGACCAAAGAGCTGTCCAACGACACAAGAGAGAAAATTGTACACCTCCACAAGGCTTGAAAGGGCTACGGAGCAATTGCCAAGCAGCTTGGTGAAAAAAGGTCCACTGTTGGAGCAATCATTAGAAAATGGAAGAAGCTAAACATGACGGTCAATCTCAATCGGAGTGGAGCCCCATGCAAGATATCACCTCGTGGGGTCTCAATGATTCTAAGAAAGGTGAGGAATCAGCCCGGAACTACACGACAGGAGTTGGTCAATGACCTGAAAAGAACTGGGACCAACGTTTCCAAGGTTACTGTAGGTAATACACTAAGACGTCATGATTTGAAATCATGCATGGCACGAAAGGTTCCCCTGCTTAAATCAGCACATGTCAAGGCCCGTCTTAAGTTTGCATATGACCATTTGGATGATACAGAGTTTTGTGGTCAGATGAGACCAAAATAGAACTTTTTGGTCATAATTCCACTAAGCGTGTTTGGAAGGAAGAAGAATGAAGAGTACAATCCGAAGAACACCATCCCTACTGTGAAGCATGGGGGTGGTAGCATCATGCTTTGGGGGTGTTTTTCTGCACATGGGACAGGACGAGTGCACTGCATTAAGGAGAGGATGACTGGGGCCGTGTATTGTGAGATTTTGGGGAACAACCTCCTTCCCTCAGTCAGAGCATTGAAGATGGGTCGTGGCTGGGTCTTCCAACACGACAACGACCCAAAGCACACAGCCAGGAAAACCAAGGACTGGCTCCGTAAGAAGCATATTAAGGTTCTAGCATGGCCGAACCAGTCTCCGGACCTGAACCCAATCGAATATCTTTGGAGGGAGCTCAAACTCCATGTTTCTCCTGCAGTATGTGCAAACCTGGTGAAAAACTACAGGAAACGTTTGACCTCTGTAATAGCAAACAAAGGCTACTGTACCAAATATTAACATTCATTTTTCCAGGTGTTCAAATACTTATTTGCCGCTATATCACACAAATAAATCATTAAAAGATCATGCATTGTGATTTCTGGATTTTTCTTTTTAGTTTATCTCTCTCACAGTGGACATGCACCTACGATGACAATTTCAGACCCCTCCATGATTTCTAAGTGGGAGAAATAGCAAAATAGCAAAATACTTGTTTTCTTCACTGTATATATATATATATATCCATCCATCCATTTTCTATACCTGCTTATTCCTCATTAGGGTCGCAGGGGTCTGCTGGAGCCTATCCCAGCGCGTTACGGCGAGAGGCAGGGATACACCCCAGATGGTCGCCAGCCAATCGTGGGGCACACACACCATTCACTCACACACTCACACCTACGGGCAATTTTAGAGTTGCCAATTAACCTGAGCATGTTTTTGGACTGTGGGAGGAAGCCGGAGTACCCGGTGAAAACCCACGCAGACACGGGGAGAACATGCAAACTCCACACAGAAAGGTCCCAGACCCAGGCCCAAGGAGGTCTTGAACCTGCGACCTTCTTGCTGTGAGGCAACAGCACTACCCACTGCTCCACCGTGCCGCCCTTATATATATATATATATATATATATATATATATATATATATATATATATATATATATATATATATATATATATATATATATATATATATATATATATATATATATATATATATATATATATATATATATATGTATGTATGTATTCTCACATGGCCTAAGAATATATTGCACTATTAAAAAAGGCCATATCTCCCAGCCCTACATGGACATACACTGAGTTCTTCAGAGACATCACAGACACCCTGCTATTCCCTGAGCAGCTTGCAGCCTGAAGGAGACACACCCCTCCTTCCTAATCTTCCATATGGCGATGAATTTTAAGATTGTGGAGACCTCCTATCAGTCTCCATCTGAGCTACCAAAGTATTAGTAACATTGTAATTTTAACTGCTAGCTACCTAGCAACAAATGAGCATGTAGGAGATATCTGTTAATTACGGCCTATTACAGATCAGAAACATATGACTATTTTGGGTTCAAGACATGTTGATACATGATCACACATGCTTATTTGTATTTTTACATACATAGAACATAAATATAAAGGAAATACAATCCTTAAACTGATCTTGTGAATAGCAAAATCAACAAACAGAAAGTTCAACTGATTAAAATCAAAATGTAAATAAAACCAAGAAAACACTCTTTAGGAAGAAGTCATGTAGTCCAGAAAGGACCTGTTATAAAATTACAAGGCAACTATTCCAGTGGAAGGCAACTATTCCAGTGTAGGGATTCATTCTTTATAAGGTTTCTTTATTTACTGGCTAATTCATACAGGTACTGATAAACATCTTTACCAAAATATGTCATGTAATATATATATATATATATATATTTATAGCAGAAGACTTGCCTCAGATCATTTTTGATCTTGTTACTAATGTTGTGAATGTTTGCATAAAGACACACCTGCATGTTAATGTAAGCTCCATGGGCCAACAGCATTTCCTGACACAGTGCCCCTTGGTGTGAGGAAGAGGCAAAATGGAGAGCAGAAAAACCCCTCTCATTTACCTGGAGAAATGGAAATAAACTATACAGTTAAACACAAACCTGAGTGAGAATGCACGTATGCACACACAAATGCATACACACACCTGATTGACGTTGGCCCCAGCCTGGATCAGTTCACTGACTACCACATCCTGTCCATTGTAACAGGCCAAATGGAGTGGAGTGTTGCCATAGGCATTCACCTCATTCACCTATGCAGAAAGGGAAAATATCCTTTTTTCTTTTTGTGTTAATAATATATCAATATGATCTAAACTACTTTGTGTATTTGTTTATTTAGCTAGATACATTTCCAATAAAATTAATATTTTAAGGAAACTGCTAGGCAAGGCAGGTTTATTTATGTAGCACATTTCAGCACAAAGCAACAAGAACATCAAAAACATCAGACAAAGTACAAAACATTATACAGATGACAATATAAAAGACCTAAATGCAATTAACAGCAGCTATTAAGGAGAATTGATATGTGATATATATATATATATATATATATATATATATATATATATATATATATATATATATATATATATATATATATATATATATATATATATATATATATATATATATATATATATATATAGGTCTAGTAAACATTTTTGTGGGTTCATGTTTATGTACTAACATGGACCCCCAGGCACAGCAAGTAGTGTGCTGTGCTACTCATGCCACTGGAGGCAGCTGCATGGAGTGGGGTATAAGCCTTCTTGTCCTTGCAGTCAACCTCTACTCCACTGGCCACCAATAACTTCACCACCTCCAGGTGACCTGAAACAGATATGAAACGGAATTGAGATGAGATGAGTCAGGTTTAGTCCAATCCAGACATGTTTGTTTTGCCCCAACTATGGAAGCAATCTCACATAACAATCAGTATATACGGCCAGTGAGAGACAGAGGGTTCATCCAATCTGATAAAAAAAAAGTTGATTTGAAAGAGAACCAGACATTACAACAATGTTACCCATGTAGGCTGCCCAGTGGATGGCTCTCCTGTCCTTTTTGTCAAATGCATTAACCTTGGCTCCTCTTGACAGCAGCAACCTCACCATCTGTCACAAAGAAGGAACTGATAAAAGTGTTGTGCTGTGTATGTGTCTGTGTGTGTCTATAAGTAAAAGAGACTAACTTCTACATGTCCACTGAAGGCAGCGTGGTGCAGGGCAGTGCGTCCTGCCCGGTCAGACACATTGACATTGCTGAGTAGCCGGACCAATGCCTCAGCACAGCGTACTGCCTTGTTACTAGCTGCTACATGGAGTGGCGTCTGCCAGTTCTTGTCCCGAGCGTTAACATCTGCGCTGTGCTTCAGCAACACTGCCACGGCATCCTGGACGCAGAGAGAGCAAAGGTCAGATTGTCAAAACATCTCATCATCATCAACAAATTCCATTACTTGTGACAAAGGGGAAAAAAGAAAAACAGGATTGCAGTAGTCAGCTGCAGATACACATTAGCATGTGTGTTTGTGCAATTTGTTACCTCACTACATGAGGCAACAGCTCGATGAAGAGGAGTCAGCCACTTGTTATCTTTGGCATTAACTCTGGCTCCTTAGATAAAAGAAGAGAGTGAGAAAGACAGAGGCGAGATATGTAAACATTATAAGCAAAGGGAAAACATGATAACAACAAACATGCATATCCAAGATTAGGAGGAAAAGATGTATTCACAAAAACATAAATTATTCATTTCAAATTATAAAGATCTTTTTATGAGCCAATGGTGCCTGGAATATATAAATCTTCCATGATCCAATTTGGTACAACTTGGGGTTGAAAAAGCCCTGAAACCAAGCAGTTAGCCCTTCATAATGTTGGGAAACAGTGAACACACATACACAAAAATCTGTTCTACCCTACGCTTATCAGCTCACTAAACAGAAAACAATGTTATCAGATGTTTGATAAATCACAAACAATGTCACCAGGCACCATCCATCAAGGACTGCATTTGGTTGATTACAGTTTTTGTCCAGTTGAACCGCAGAGGGCTACTTCAAAGTTGATGTCCAGGTGCCTCCACCACTTTGGGTAGATCAGATCTTTCTAGAAAGTGTATGAAGGGGCCCCAAAAGGGCCAAGCAGTGAATGAGGCATAAGTTCTCACAGCAACAGAATAACATTAGGCCAGAGAGATGGCCATTTATGTTTGGCAGCTTTGCCATCCTATTTGATTTGATCTGTATAAGTTTGGTGGCAATCAGGCAAACTATGTGTTCAGGAGAATATGTTTGCTGATTTTGATATAAACCAATATGGTGGCAAAATACTTGAAAATGGACGAAGGCCTTCAATGCTACAAGCAACAGTATGATCGGGCATTAGAACTTTGTTCCTAACTCTAACACACCATAAGATATGAGCCAAAACTAATTTTGGTTCATAACTACAGTGCTCCATAAGTCATAGGTCACCAGATTTCTTGAACGTCCTCCCCAAGAGGTCTGATGAACATGTACTAAGTTCCATTTGGCAAAACAAAGTATTGCTGACATATGAACGCACAAAATTTTGATTGACTGTTACAAGCAGATTTTAGTTCTTAAGACAAAAATATTTATGCATTTATGAATCTTGGAGTAAAGATGATTTGTGCCAAGTTTGGTGTTGAATAAACACAATTTGTGATCTGTGAATAGTTTTAAGTGTTTTTGATAAAATCCCAAATTGGGGAACCTCTATTAGCTAAAATGATGTGTTGAACTCCAAGGATTCCAGGGATACCTAGCTTTTGAAAATCGGATACACAGTTCAAAAGTTGCAAGAAATGTCCCTCCAACTTTGACCTATTGATGATTTTAGGCGGTAATTTGAAATTTGGTGACATTAATCATGGGATTGCCCATGTGTGCCAAATTTTACAACTCTTTACTATACAGTTGTATGGGCTGCCATACATTTACATTGCAGAAGAGAAAAAAATACACTCTTTGGCCGCAAGGGGAATCAGGAAAAGGCTTTCAGAAATTGAATTCCATGCCAACCTCTCCAAACTACTCTAATCCAAACTAATCTTTATTTTTATTTTTATTTTTATTTTTTTAAAAACAGGAGTGTTCAGTTTACAACAAAAAAGATTGGTGCAAAAGTACCTACCCACTTTTTCAGGGTGTAAGGTTTAGGTTTGCGTCTGGTCACATGATTATGCTAAACCAATAGTTGTGTTAGAGAAGCTTTGCCTTGCCTATGAAGCGCTGCAGGAAACTCTGCATTACCATAGTGACAAGCTGACAAACCTGGTACTAGATACTAGATAGTTTAGCTAAATAGATTTTAAAAGATGAAAAAAAAACACTCTAAAGTATACCATTTGAAATTTTCTATCAGAAAAACTACAAAAACCATGACTTTTGTAAAAAAATAAATAAATAAATAAAATAACTTTTAAGTTACTAGAAACCAACAAAACAAACTTCTCATCTTGCCATCTTGCCAACCATGATTTTATCACTTTGTGGAGGTGAATATCTATAAAGCACTGTTTAACACTAGAAAGACCACAATTTTTCTGCCTACCTAGAAGGACCAGAGAGGGGTCATTCGACCCACACAGCTTTTGCCGAGTACACTAATCACTCATTTTGTTATGGTAATGAGGCTGTTAGGGGCAGTGTGTGGGGTGAGGGGGTCACACCTTACAGGTAACAGCCAAGAAAAACAGGGGCAGATAGCTTCTTACGAAGGGCTGTCAGCCTCTGAAATCACCACAGGTAAATAGTAACTGATACAGTATACTGTATATAATACATATAATATTATGAATTAAAGCAATTCACGTTGTGCTTTGATCAAAACAATTCCTAACCTTATCCTGTCAGTTTTTTTTTTTTTAACGTGGTGGATTGGCAACAAAATCCTATCACAAGAATCCTAGCAGGACACATTGTGATCAGATCTAAACAAACCCTAACCCTAACCTTTCAGTAAGAAATGTTTTTGAGGGTAAATAATCTTTGAAATCAGAAAAAAAACAAAGACAAAAATAAGACTTTGGACACATGAAATAATTCCGCAGTTACTTCTGCAAAAACCTTCCACACGAAAACTGGGAAAACAGTTGCTTTTTTATTCATTGTAAATATGTTTTGTTTTGATTTTTTTTAACAATAAATGTCAAGAGTTTTGATCCCAAATTCTCGTTCATCCTGATGATTTACTGCATAAAAATCCACCATATGTTTATAAATCCACCATATGGGCACATACACACACACACACACACATACACACACACACACACACACATACACACACATGCAAAAACACACTAACCTACCTGAGTACTAAAAGCTTGCCTTGGGTTCCCCTCCCCCACACAGGCTCAAGCGACTCTGTGACTCAAGTGACTTCTCTGAGCCGCTAACAGCCACATTTCCACAACAAAAGGAGTGTCCACAGGGGGTCCAAAGGGTCAAATGACCCTCTTGTGGGCTTTTTAGGTAAAAAGGTCAATTGACCCCTCCGTGGTCGTTCTAGTGTTAAATCCATTTATCCTGCTTTAGAAGACTTCTGAGATAATTCCTCTATTTATGTAATGTTAAATAAAACCATAGAAGGCACTAGGTTGCCGATCTGTTTATGAATCAGCCGATTATAAAACAGCTCCTCTATTGGTCTAGTACAATGAAGTAAAGATTGTGTAGGTCGGAGCGAGGTAAAAAAAATAACAGGCTTCACCGTACAGCCTATATAGGGGTTGACAGTTTCCCTGCTTGGTTCCAATAAGACAAAGTAAATCAAATGAATTAGTATCCCACTAAAGTTATTCTAACATTTCTCAATAGGTGTATTTTAACACACATGATATTTACCTGAAAGGATAAGCAGTTCAATGATCTCAGTGTCTCCCAGATAAGCTGCAGCATGCAGAGGTGTCCGCTTTTCATTGTCCTGACAGCGGAGCCCAAAACAGAGAAAAACACAAATTTATCATGCAAACACAACATTTAAAGGTCATACTGCATTAAAGCAAAATCTGTAGTCCTAACTAACACTGCTGCAATGGAGAAGAAATATTAGGTCAAAAAATGTCTTTCACCTGTTCACATTTTTATTCTTTCACTCCATCACTCAAACATACACTGCTATTGCATACCACTATAACAGAGATGAAACAAAAAAAAATTTAATCATAAGACAGAATTTAAACTAAAGAGAAAAAAGTAATAGGGAGAAAAGAAAACTTTGGATGAAGGTGGGCTTTATTTGCATACTGAAGCATACTAAATTACAAAATTGTAGTTTAAATTAACAAAATGTCATGTCAACATAGTTACATATACTTCTCAAGGTTCTCTTTGGAGAGCTAGAAAGAAGCCATTTTGTGTCAGTATTAATGATCTTAATATAATAAAATTAAGCTTTGCTCTGATTTGAATGGCTTGGATGGTGGATTATGAACTTTTAAACATGGGAAAGTATTTATACACCTAGTCCTTCTCATAATTATGAGGCTATTGAAAACCCACTTCAAATATGTAACTTGTAAACATAGGAAGTGTTGGAGAGTTAACAGTTTATGTGCCTGGTTGTCAGTTGCATGGGGTGGATAAGTTAAGGAATAAATGCTGCTATTGTTGGCCTTGTATATAGAATATAGAATCTACAATTCTTTAGAAAAAATACACAGTGCCATCAAAAATAGTAAATAAAGTGGTAGAAAAGTACAAAGAAGAGTGTGACTTACCTGAATATTGACATCCTCTTTTTTGAATATGAGAGAACGAACTTCATCTGGGTCCATGTTGAAGATGGCTCTCAGCAGTGAAGGCTACAGAGAGCAAAAAAGCTAATGTTACACAACTACATCCTAGATTTTTTTGGTTGTAATAGGGCAGTGTTTCTCAAATATTTTCTGTCGTACCCCCCCTATGGAAGAAGAAAACATCTTGCAGCGCCACCCCCTCCCCCGTGCGACTATAATAGTATCATTTGTCTATAAAATTGTTATATCTCTGTATAACACTATAATTATAAAAAATAAAAAGCAAAGAAATATGGACCAACTTACAACAAAGAATAGCTTTATTAACTGTTTTAGAAAAGATTTAACGTGCATCTGAAATTCCAAAATAAAAATAAATCCTTAATTAAACTATAAACATTTCTGACTGACCCTGTCAAACCATATGATACTGAAAAATCAAATTACATGAAAAAGGCTTATCAGCATGATTTGGGTGTAATGTCTTTATTTTATTGGTCTTCATGCTGTCCGCTGCCAACATGTTTAGACACAGTAACACACCGGCATTTCACAGTGGACCAAGTGCTACAGACGCTTTGTCATATTTCCTCGTCTTAGCTTTCGGGAGACCTTCGTTTGTCTATTTATCTCCGTCTCTCTCCGTCTGTCTTCTCATCGCTGTTAAATATTTATGGTGTCACTTGAGGGTCTGCTAGACTTCGTGTCTACACTTCATACTCATTCTCTGTGCTGTATGATCCCTGCGCACACTCTGCCAATGAGAGCACCACAGCCCCTAATGTAGTGGAGGTGCAATTACACTTTATTCTAGGACAGTAAAAAATAAATAAAAGCATGTTCCCCGAGGTCTATTTATTTAAGTGACACTTCTGAACATCTGAAAAGTTGTTTACTTCTATGTATCAATGAAAACAACACAGGGAAAAAAGGCTTTTGATGACAAAGTAACTTCATTTTTTTCATAGATTAAGAACATAATACAAACATGTGTTTGAACTTTTTACAGGTGTGTACTTGTGTATAAACCATAGACCAGTGATTGTTTGTGTGCACCTGTATACTAAGTTTAAGGAACTGATTCCGTGGTACCCTGGTATCACTCTTAAACGCGTAAATTGAAGCTAACCTTGCAAAGACCTAAACGATGGCATTCCAGCAAGAATAAGCTCTCTTCACATGAAAAGAGTCTCAGAACATACAGCAAGGCCCTATGTAATGCCAGGGCTGCTTATTGCTCCTAACTAATAAAATAAACAAAAACTAAGTTCCTTTTCAGCACTTTAGCTGCACTAAAAATGTAACTACTATATTGATCGACGTATTCCTACAAACCTCAGTAGTACCAACTTCATTGTCTACTTTAATGACAACATTCTGACTATTGGAGACATAATTTATCACTTTTTTCCATTAACTGGCACCATTCTGCCCTCAAACACAGAGATTTTAGAGACAGACAAAAGAACTAAAGCTTATCTAGACGAATGTACTTCTTAAATCTCTTGTGTTCTCAGAGTCCTGCCCTGTGTTTTTGTGTTCACAGAACATGCTGAAGGAGCCTTCCGTTGTTGGAGGTTCTGTTGCCATCCTGCTTCACCTTGAAGCTGCAATGGTGCAAGATGGACGAAAGCGAAAGCATTTGCCAAGAATGATTTCATTAATCACCTCATCCTCCACTTACAACACAATACAATATATTTCTGTCATTCTATTTAATGTCACATTCAACTTTCCCTGTTTGAATATTTTGTATTCCATCCTACGCACCCATAATCTATTGTACACCTGTCTATCAAGAAAGAATGATCCTTCTTCTGTTACTGTTCCTGAGTTTTCTTCTTCGTTTTTTTTTACCAAGATTTTAGGCTATACAAGTAAAGCTGACTTGAGTTGACTTAGACTATAGATGTGCGTGTAAATGTATGGTATGTATGGTGCTTGTTTTCCTGCCTTCCTGTCTGTAGTAGAACTGCTTCCCTACCATGTCAGGATGCCGCATGCCCTCAAAAGAGCAGCAGTAAAATGAGGTCAGGTGCTGCTGAGAGAGGTTCACTTCAGTGTGAGAAGGAAGTTTAGCCGCTAATGTGCAACTATCACAGTGGTGTTTGTTGTTTAATCGTAGGTTTTATGAGATGTGTGTTCCCAGGAATATGAAGCTTGTGACTCTCTCCACTTCTTCCCCATTGATGGATAGTGATGTGTGTATGTCCTGCTTCTTTCTAAAGTCAATCATCAGTTATTTTGTTTGTTTGTTGTTTTTTTATGTTGAGGCTCAGGTTGTTCTATAAGGACGTCACCAAAAGCCTTTATACCTCATCTTTACAGGCAGTCAATCCTACCACAGTTGTATCGTCTGCAAATCTGTGTTGTGTTGGTGTTTTGAGAGGGAATACAAGCGTGTGCATGTAGAGATTAAAGGAAAGGACTCAGCACACAGACTTGTGAGGCCGCTGAGTGGGAGACAGGTATATTTTTGATGCGTTGTAGAACCACTCTTTTCACAACATTTAGATTACAGGTGTTAGTGCTACAGGCCTCTAGACATTGGAAGAGGTTATTGAAGTTTGCTTTGGAACTGGTACTATGGTGGATGATTTCATGCTGATGGGGGAAGTGATAAAGAAAAACTGGAAACACCACCACCTTCGCAGAACCAGCCTCTGCGCCTGTCTGCTGCCAGCGTGAGGTGGACACTCTCCGCCATCAACACCCGGAAAGCAGCAGGTCCAGATGCTGAAAGACTGTGCAGAGGAGCTGAAAGATGTTTTTACACCTCCCTGAGGCAAGCCAATGTGCCATCAGGCTTCAAAGATGCCACCATCATACCTGTGCCAAAGAAATCATCCTCAACAACTACCGTCCTGTGGCACTGACACCCATTATCATGAAGTGCTTTGAACGACTAGTCCTGTCACACATAAAATCCATGTTGCCCTCCAGCCTGTACCCTTACCAGTTCGTATATAGGGTAAAACAATCCACAGACGATGCAATTTGCCCTGCCCTTCACCCAGCACCCACCCACCTGGACAAAGACTCATATGAGAAAATGCTGTTCATAGACTTCAGCTCAGCTTTTAACACCATAATACCACAACAACTCATCTGCAAACTGAACAAACTGGGCCTCAGCACCTCACTCTGCAACTGGCTGCTGGATTTCCTCAGCCAGAGGCCTCAAGCGGTGCGTGTTGACCTGCTGAGTGAAACCCATGAAACCCAACATACACACCCACTCCACCCCACAGACCTATATATATATATATATATATATATATATATATATATATATATATATATATGTATATATATATATATATATATATATATATATATATATATATATATATATATATATAAAAGCAAAATAATCTACCACTTTTTAGGGACTATCATGCCAAAATATCATCAAAAAAATCCTCGAGGTAACACTATAGCATGCTTCTTGCATAGTGCTGATATATGACGATAATTAATTTTTCTTGGTGTGATATAAAATCTATGTTTTTACAGTTAGGCATGAAAAGGGGGCTTTCATTTTTGAAGGATATACAATATAATAATAATATAAGGTCACATGACCAGGATATTCTGTTTGCCAGTCTCTTTTGCTCATGGACATTTAACATGTGAGCATCTGACCAGCTGCATCACTGTGTGGGGTGGGGAGCTGCACTACTACTACAACAGGAAGGCTCTGCAACGCATCGTGAGAACAGCTGAAAGGATAACTGGTGTACCACTCCCCTCCCTGCAAGATCTTTACACCACCCGCCTCAGCCGCAAAGCTATCACAATTGCCACCGATATAAGGCACACAGTCTGTTCAGCCTCCTGCCCTCTGGAAAGAGGTACAGGAGCCTCCGCTCCCGCACCACCAGACTCACGAACAGCTTCTTCCACAAGACAGTGAGACTGCTGAACTCTCTCCCCTTCCCACCCATGAGACTGCTGAACTCTCTCCCCTCCTCCCTCTCAGCCCCAGCCAGAAGGAACACCAGGCTGGCAGACCAAGTCTAGGTCACTGGACCCCCCCCCCCCCCCCCCCCCCAACACTTTTCCTGTCATACCTGTTTTTTCGTTAGTAGCTTAGCAACACTAGGCAAAAGTAGCCTTAAGCTACTGCACTTTACCATTGTTAAGAATCTAGTTTTAGGATTGTCTCATCTTGCGCACTTGCACTTTAATGTGTTGTACATGTAAAACGCATAGGATAGTTAAAAAACTGATTCCTTTGTGTGCGAAGTACATGTGAAGAAATTGAAAATAAATTGACTTTGACTTGATTTTAGAAAATTTTCACCAGTTAAAAAACTGATCTCACTATCTAGGGTAAATAAAATTGCCATATGGTAGTCCTTCTCAGATAGAAGGGCGAGTCTCCTTCAAGGGGTCCGTTTGACCTTGGGGAACATGCTTTTTTATTTGTTTTTATTTTGATTTTTTTTACTGTTCTAGAACAAAGTGCAATTGCACCTCCAATTCATAGGGGACAGTGGCGCTCTCATTGGCAGAGTGTGCGCAGAAAGCATTCGCTCGGTAGTGTATGGGTTTTGTTTGCACTGAGCATGCGCGCTTTGCACGAAGCATAGCAGACCCACAAGTGACACCATGAAAAACAGGCCATAATAAACATGGATGAGAAAACAGGCGGAGAGAGACGGAGATAAAGAGACAAACAAAAGTCTCCCAAAAGCTAAGACAAGGAAATATGACGAAGCGTATGTAGCGCATTGTTAACTGTGAAACCGGTGTGTTACTGTCTAAAATGTTGGTAGCAGACAGCATGAAGACAAATAAATTAACGCGTCACTTGAAGACATTACACCCCAATCACGCAGATAAGCCGATTGAGTTTTTTCAGCGAAAACGTGCCGAATGTTTCCAACAATCATCCCGATTTGTGACTGCTATCTCAGTAAACGAGCGAGCGTTGTTGGCATCATAAAAGGTGACGTACCAAATTGCTTAGTGCAAAAAAAAAACCCACACCGCAACAGAGGAGCCGATACTGCCTGCAGCACTAGACATGGTCTCTGTCATGCTGGATGACGCAAGTGCTGCAAAAATAAAAACTACCCCCCTGTCCAATGAGATCTTAAAGAAATGCTGGTAGATAAACATCATATGCTTTGACATGGTCCAGAAATGTTTATAGTTTATGAAGGATTTAATTTTATTTTGGAATTTCAGATGCACCCATAATAATAGATAAATTAATAAGGCTATTCTTAGACTAATAAAGCTATTCTTTTTGTAAATTGGTCCATATCTCTTTTCTTTTGGAGAGGTGTACTTATAACAATTTTATAGACAAATACTATACTATAATACTATATTATTTGTTTCACAAATTATTATTATATATTATAAATTATTATTATTATTATTTGCAAGAAAAATCACAATTTTTCCTAAAAATCCTTCAGCCTTAGTGGATGCTTAAATTTCAAAGCTATTCTTTATCCTTTCTTTGCAGTCTGTTAAGCATTTGAAGCAACTGTTTTTACGATCCCTCTCTTAGAGAGGGTTGAATAAGCACGGGATGTTGATCAGTCTCGTGCCATAACAATAATGATGATGACCATTGGAACTAGGTTAGATGGTAGAAGGTACACTATATTGCCAAAAGTATTTACTCACCTATCCAAACAATCAGAATGAGGTGTTTCCATTACTTTATAAATATTCCAGTCAAGGGTCAGCTGTATTTAAAAAAAAATGGAAGGGTTTGGGAATGACAGGAAGTGGTGGGCCATGTAAACTGTTGGAGCAGGGCCAGCAGATGCTGCATTACATAGTGAGAAGAGATCACCAACTTTCTGTGAAGTCAATTGCTACAGATCTCTAAAGTTCATGTCGTCTTCAGATTAACCTAAGAATGATTCTAAGAGAGCTTAATGGAATGGGTTTCCATGGCTAAGCAGCTGCATCCACGCTACACACCACCAAGTTGCAAAGTACCATATGTAGTGTTGTGAAGCATGTCACCACAAGACTCCAAAAGAGTGAAGGCTGGAGTTCTCGGGATTGATGACTTGCATTTCCGCATCTGTTAATCTGATGGACTTGAACTTGGTCCCTTAGTTCCAGTGAAATCAGTGTCATTGCTGCACCAAGATATTCATCATATTCAAACCTAGAAACGGGATGTCACTTAAATTTGTGTGCAAGTCAAGGCAGGTGAGCAAATACTTTTGGCAATATATATACACTGGAGTTAGCACATCTTCGATCTCATACTGTCCTTTCCCACTGTAGTGTTCATAGCATTAAAAGATGTATTACCGTGTTGCAACAGCAGGTGTGCCCTTTTTACAGACAAAGATGAAGACTAGGCTTTGTTAATGAATTATATTAACCAGAAGACATTTCATATGGCATGTTTATACACTACTGGAGATTATACTTGTGTTATAATAAGCATTCCATTGGACTTTGCTTTTTAAATGGGTTGTGTAACCATGTTCTTAAGCACAGGTATAAACTTCAGGCCAGGTATCGAAAGTGCAGTCATCTAAAAAGATCCAACTGGACACTGTCATTCACGTGAAAATGTATAGACACCTCTTTTAAAGATTCAGCTAATCCTTCTAAAAAACCGAGGGACTAAACAGAAGGGTCCATCTCACCTTGTCCTCCTGAACAGTAGCTCTCCAAGAGGCATGATGGGATCTGCAGTCTGGTGATGATTTGGGCCAAGGAAGTGGGGGTGAAGAAGAGAGCTCATCCTCCTCCACCTCTTCCAGCACCACAATACACACACGACTAGCCCGCTCTGACCGCATCAGGAACACTTACAGCAACACAGTCACTCACACACATACAAATACACGCATACATACAAATGGTTCCCTCTTACATACGTGTACAAATTGGCACAAAGGTCGACAATAAATTCCATAAATTGAATCCATTATTATTGGCGTAAACAGACACTGCACATCTTGATGCAAAATCCAAAGTAAAATCCGGCTCTGACCGTGATCTGCCAGTGTTGCTATGCTGCATGTCTCCGCTTCCTCCTCCTCCTCCTCCTCCTCCCCCTCCTCCTCTCTCTAACCCACACCGCACTCTCTGTGAGCAGCAGTAGCAGAGACAGCACAGAATTCCTCTGTGTAATGGTGACAGTAAGCAGCATGCGACAGAATGAGTTCGGGCTACCCAACAGCTCACAGGGAACTACATATCCTCACTGCTCTGCTACAGCCAGGAACAAACATCAAATCTGACACACAGATTAGTGCTTAGGGGACAGGTGCAGGATCATCAATGAATGTGTGGGCATGCATCACTTGTTTCAGGCAGACTACTGAAACCAGCTCTTTTAATATGAGAAAGTGAGGAGGGGGGGGGAGTGGAAGAGAAGAGAGAAATTGAAAGGAGGGGAATAGGAATAGAAGAGGAAAGGAAGGGAAATAATTGTAGTCAAGTAATTGGAGTGCGACCACCGGTAAAAGAAGTGACTCAAAATAAAGAGTGTCGGGGGGATGGGTAGTGTCACATGATGATGGCATAGGATACAGTCGTGTTACGGGGGCTCCACCAACATTTTTCATGTATTCGCCATTCTCTCCTAAACTACAATGTCTTTCCATAAAGCTGGTGCAGTAATATGACTTGAACATGCTGTCAATTATTACAAAAGTTGCAACAGCCAACTGACTGGCTATGGAGTTACCTGAAAATGGCAGGGAGCATGATGAAGATGGTGAGGAGGTTGAACTCGAACCTGCAATGCTAAAGCACTGGATATGATGATTACAAAATTAATTGCAGTATATTTGTAATGTAATGGCAATTTTACAGTAATAGCAATTTATAGAAAACAGAAGGTGACAAACAAATACCTCTATTTCTAACCTTCTCGAGAATATAGAGGGGAAAATGCTTTGGCCATTTTTTTTTACACTAGGTCCGTGTTCATACTGGTTTTGCTGTACCATCTTAAAGTAATACCATGCTGAAAGCATGTGATATACAGATCCTATAGATAATAATTTAAAAAAAGTCATTAGAAAATAATTTCAGTAGTATTTTAAAATAATCTTGTGCTGAAATCACAACCAATACACACCGGTTGAATAATAAGGCAGATTTGAAAAAAAAATTAAAATAAAAATGTAATCCTTTTCAGCAAACTCCACTGTATTCTTGTTCTCTCTGTCTCTGAATATGTCTTTGAATAATTTGAAATCAGCTGACTGTGTACCATTTTGAAATAATTGCTTGCTTGTCAATAACTGCCAATCTATAAAACACCATTATATAAATGAATATTTGTAGTGTTATAAAATATAATTCAAGTAAATAAAGTAATTTAAAAAAATAAATTTTAACAAATTCTATATGTATAATTATCGTAACCACTGAAACAATGTAAAAATAGTGCAGCTATCATTAGGACTGTCCATACTTGGGGTTTTAATGTACGCACCTGCAGAACTTGCATGTATGTGTATTGTGTATCAGCCTTCAATGTAATGTATAATTGCCATTACATTTTAACTTTATTCACTCCAACTCCAACTCCCAACTTTTCACAGCTACGAACGAAACAAGCCATATTATAGAAAATTAGAGCAGCAGACTTTAAGTAGAACACTAAATTCAACAAGCTTTGTATAGTTGTTATTACAGAGATCTGCAATTGATAGTACCATTCCTTTAAGGAGGTTACATTTTCACAAGGCATCTGTCTGTCTGTCCATCTGTCAGCAAGATTACTCAAAAAGTTTGGCCCAGGTTTTTTATCAAACCTTCAGCAAATGTTGAGAATAATACCATTAACAGACAATTAAATCTAAGTAATGATCAGAAAAAAATCCCGGTTTCAACATGTAAATGGACCTCCAAACAGGTGCCATCTTTTGAGGCCACCTGGTGGTGATATCTGGCTACTGCATAGCTTGGCTGTCTTCTTGACAGAGGTCTGCATTCCGTGAGTGCCTTTCTACTAATGGAATGTTTTCCCATTGAGTTTCTGACTTGTCTGCTTCATTCCAACTCTACAGTGACTTCAGTGCTTTCGAGTGTTGTCCTTGGCTAACCCTTGGCTCTTGACTTGAAACATACAACTCTTTCATTTCAAACTTTCAGATTTGTGATTTATTTGTAGTGTAATTTATTCACTCAAGCACTTTATTTACATACAGGTCAGGGCAGCTATTTCCTACTCATTGTACTAAATGGGTGCATACAAGATGTACAAGTACATGTATATGGTTAATTATAGACCAATGTTGTACTGCGCACTTTGTTTATGCTTTGTGTTATGGTAAAAACAAATTAATATAGAATATGAAAGGACAGAAAGTTAGATAAATAGAAGATGAAAACAAGAATAAAAGAGTCAATCAAGAAACACTGAACTTAGAAGCAAAGTATGCAGGATTTCCCTAAAAACACTGATTAAACTTATACATTTGTGATCTCTTTCATTACTTATAATGGACTAGAAATGTGTGGCTATGTGTGTCACGATCCTGCCTTCTGTCTCGATACCAGATCACTGTGTGTATGTGTCTATATCTTCTTTGGTAGCATTGATTCAAAACTCCTGATCTCATTATCAAACAAAAACAAACTGTCTTTGCCAGAAAATGTGAGGCTAGCTAACAAGCCCAGTCTGTACGTGCATGTTGGTCTGTCTGTGTGTCTCAGTCTCATTATTCATCACAGGTCCTAAAAAGAGCAATCTTGCCAAGCCACACAACCCCATCAAATTAGATGGAGGGAATACATAATGAAGGGCAAATGGGAGAGAGGTTCAGTTGGATACATTTTGAGTTGCATGGATAAGTCATTTATAATTTTAACATGGGCTATAAATGTGTTGCTGCTCCGCCAACTGAGTTTTATATCAAATTACAATAAAGAATGAGGTTTAGTAAGCAAATCAGCTGGTGTTTTTTTGTAGTCTAGATTCACTCCCGGAAACATAGTCCAAATATCTTTTCAGAACAGATCTGTTGCTATAATTTTTTTTGTGGCATGGGTATATCATGTACATATAAAGTTGTACACAAAACTCGGGCTGTAGCAACACATCAACAATATCAGTAACATAAATACCATAAAATACCAAATAATAGTGTTTATTTGCTTCAATCACTTAACACACCAGGCGCTTATTTCACCAAGCAGCAGTTTGGGACAGGCCAATAATAATAAAAAATTGTTCCTGACATAATTCATGCTCAGCAAAACTGGAAAAATTTAGATTGCTGAACAGACAATTAATTAATATTATTATTATATGCTGCTCTTTAATGTGATGACAAATGAAAAAGTGATGGGTTATGATCAAAGATCCCTTAGGATTTCTGAAAGATTCCAATGTTGAACAAATGCCTGATGATGATAAACAGAGTCTACTTGTGTGTAATCAAGTCTCTATGTCTTTATGTTTGAAGCCTGAAATGAGGCAAAAGTTCAAAAAGTTCAATGGGGCCAGATACTTTTCACAAAGCACTGTAGCTGTTGAGCTGCTGCACAGATAATAATGTGAGCTTCATTGGTACAAAAGAGGTTGTATTCAGATCACTTTTTGTTTGTTGAGTTTATTGATGTATTTTATATCTGCACAAAATTAAGCAGAGATCCATAATGTTATTTATTATGCTTGGGGCTGAACACTTTAGAAGCATACTATCCATTTATATATATATACCATATATAGCATAGCAAGTTAGGCACTTTTTTTTTCTAAAAATATGTGGGAAAAACTAGCTGACACATTGTTATGTCCAGAAAGGACTATAGAAATTATTATTGCTCGACTGTTCCATAAAGTCTCTCTGACTGATCCATAATGCTGCAGCATGCTTATTAACAAGCATTAGAAACCAAGATAATGTTGCATCAATATTGATTCTACCGAACTCAACAATAGAATATATACATAGCATAATATAATTTAATCTAATTAAATCTAATATAATATTAGAATATACAACCCCTAGCATAAAGTATGGAAACACCAGTCTCAGACATTTTATTGTGTAGAACAAACTCACATCAAAAGCATGAAACAATAATAAAGTCATTCAAAAGTGCAACCCCTTGGCATTCAGAAACATTAAAGAAAATAAATTAAAAAAAACCTTGTGGTGGTGAGTAAATGTTACTTTTATAGACCAAACACAGAGAAAAAATATGGAAAATATTTTCATACAGGAAATCTAAAAAAAACCAAAAAAAACATTGATGCCTAAACAGAAAAAAACAAGACTGCAATAGCTAAGGATAGGCAATGATGGACTGTGGATGACTGGATAAGGGTTATCTTCAGTAATTAATCATTTGGACAAGGGGATGATGCTAGAATTTTTGTTTGGTGCCATTCCAGTGAGATTTACAAAGAGGACTGCCTAAGGAAAACAACCAAATTTCCACATTCCTTGATGATATGGGGCTGCATGTCAGGCAAATGCACTGGTAAGATGGCTGTGGTTAAATCTTCAATAAATTCACAAGTTTACATTGACATTTTGGACAGTTTTTTTATCCCTTCAATCAAAAAGATGTTTTGGGATGACGATGCATCATGCCATAGAGCAACAACGACACATCAAGTTAATGTCATGGCCTGAAAATAGCCCAGATCTTGACCAAATTGTGTTGGAAATTGAAAAAAAGGTCCACAGCAAACCTCCGACTTGCTAAGACGATCTGGCAACTGCAATCAAAGAGAGTTGGCACCAGATGCTGAATACTGTTTGCCACTCATCAGGACCATGCCTTGGAGACTGCAAGGTGTAATAAAAGTCAGAGGGGCTGCAACTGAATACTAGTGATTGTGTTTTGATGTTTTTTTTTGTTGGTCTGTTGTCATTATTCTTTTGAATGACTTCATTATCTTATGCGAGTTGGTTCTACAGAAAAAAATGTCTGAGTGAGTGCTCATCCAAGACTGGTGATTCCATACTTTTTGCTAGGGGTTGTAGAATATAGAACACTTTAATATAAAAGTAATTAAGTAAAATTAAGTTTAATAGAATGTGTAAAGTAGTCTGTGTAGTGTAATTTTGCTGTCCCCTCAAGCTAAGTCAGCAGCCATAAATTTATAAACTGCTGCCAGAAAAAATGACAATTTTTGACATTTTTACTTAGGGGTGTATCCACTTTTGTTTCCAGTGTTTTAGAAAAAAATTGTCTGTGTGTTGAGTTATTTAGAGGGGGCAACAAAATTACACTGTTACTCAAGCTGTACATTGACCATTTTACATTATATTAAATAATTGAAATATTTACAAAAATGTGAGGGGCAGACTCACTTTTGTGACATACTGTAAATACAGAGTAGGCCTACTCTCCATAGAGGAAATAAGCAATTATCTGGTGCTGAAAGTCTTTCTGCTGCTTTCTCTCCAGATCCATGGACATCCATCTACAAACAGACATACAATTTAAAAATTACAAATTAATTAAATTTCTTTATTTCTTTCAGTCACATTCACTCAAACACATTTTTGGTAATTTACTGTGAGAAAGAGGTTCTTAGCATCCTAAAGACATCCCAATATTGTTTTTATACTCCAAATATTAAGAAATTTACATCATATGGAACTGTCACTAAACATCACTGAACTTTGATTTTGAGAAAGGCTTTCAAAGATGCATGCAGTGCAGCCACTGAGGGATCTACGGATGTTGGAGGGTCTGATGCTGTCCTGGTGAAACCTGGAAGCTGTGATGGATCCTGCGCCTCATCCTCCACTTACACCCTAATTCATTCATTCATTATATTTTTGTTTTTCTGTTTGTAATGTCCAATTTTCCCTGTATTGTTTCCACCTGCACAAATCATCTACTGCAGCCTGTCCATCGTGGAAAGGGATCCCTCCTCTGTTATTCTTCCTGAAGATTCTTCCTTTTTTTTCTCCTTGTTTTTAGGGAGTTTTACCTTGTACGATGTGAGGGTCTAAGGACAGGGGATGGGTTGCTTTTGTACAAACTGTAAAGCCCTTTGGGGCAAATCTCTCATTTGTGATTCTGGGCTATACAAATAAATTGAATTGAAATTAATTGAATTCACTGCTAGTTGTTGCCTTTACATGCCAACATTTGTAGTCTAACCACCTCATGTGGCCTTCTAAGCTCTCTTTATTGTACAGTAAGATAAATCTAGTCTCTGCTCGGTTTTAACAAGTGCATCAAAATCAGGTTGAATGTCTGAGATGGAGATGCAAAGGACAGCTGACAGATGATCATCGGTTCAGAGGATCTATACCTGGATTTCGTAAACTTAAAAAATTAAAATTGTTTGTTCACATATGTAGGTAGAGCCAAAGAGAACCAACATCTTCTGAGCATGTCTCCTCATGTTTGGAAAGTTCTCCTCCTTGAGAGAAGTGTAGAAATCAAGCAGAAATCCTAGTTTAAAATACTCTCCCAGACTGTAGGGCGATGAGTTATGAGTTATAGTTGAACATCACTAGGGGCATTATCCACACTTCAGGTTAATGGAGGGCAAAGGTGCATTTCATCCTCTATTTTTCTGAGATCTTTAAATCATCTTGAAAACTCACCATGCAATGCTCCCAACATGAATGACTACCTGCGGAGGTAATAATGTGACTTCAGAGTTTGCATGCAAATGAGAGTGTTTCTCTACAGTTGGCTTGAAAGAAACTGTATTTTTTTCATGAAAGCCTTCACCAGGCTGTGCATTTCATGAACTAAAAGGCCCCTTCCTTGCAGTTTAGTGTTAAGTTCATTCATCTGAGAGGTGTGGGAAGACTTTGCCTTTCTTCTCACAAAATTCTTGAATATCTGCTTTCCAAAGTCAAAAGTCAGTCAATTTTATTGTCAATTTCTTCACATGTACTTGACATACAAAGGAATCGAAATTGCGTTTCTCACTGTGCGTTTTACATGTACAACAACATCAAAGTGCAGGTGCGCAAGAAGAGACAATCCTAAACTACAATGGTAAAGTGCAGTAGCTTAAGCTTTTGCCTAGTGTTGCTAAACTAGAAACAAACAATATGACAGGTATGACAGGAGAAGACATGCGTACCCTAAGACAAGACAGTAGGGTATGGAAAGACAAATCCAACAAGACAAAACAAGACAACACTGATTGTCCCAGCTATGTGCATTATGAGATCGTTGTTGTTGTAATGTAATAGCTAGTGCAATAACAATATAAGTATAAATATAGCAGCAGCAAGTGTGTGCAAATTTTTGCATGTGCAGAGTGTCAATTTAGGTGGGTGGGTGGGGGGAGACAGTCCAGTGACCTAGGCTTGGTTTGCCAGACTGGTGTTCCTTCTGGCTGGGGCTGGGGGTGAGAGGGAGGAGGGGAGAGAGTTCAGCAGTCCTGTGGATGGGGAGGGGAGAGATTTCAGCAGTCTCACGGCCTGGTGGAAGAAGCTGTTCGTGAGTCTGGTGGTGCGGGAGCGGAGGCTCCTGTACCTCTTTCCAGAGGGCAGGAGGCTAAACAGACTGTGTGAAGGGTGACTTGTATCGGTGGAAATTGGTTGGCTTTGCGGCTGAGGTGGGTGGTGTAAAGATCTTACAGGCAGGGGAGTGGTACTCCAATTATCCTTTCAGCTGGTGTACCCAAACTCTTTTTAACAGTTTGCCCAGGCTTAGCCATCTGATAGCTGTGTGGAAGCCAATGTCACAATGCTCAATCTCATGCTACACCAAAATGCAAACAAACTGTTGGTGATTTAGTGTTCTTGCCCTGAAAAAGTTTACTATTTTAGTATAATCAATAACATGATTGTTGGTAACACACACCTGACACAAACACACACACACACCTAATGAACACACACCATGGGGCGATGTTGCCCCCGCCGGGTACTCTGGGACTTACAATGTAAAATAAATAACAGAATGAATTAGACAAATGCCCTGACGACGGAGACAAAATTGAATTGATACTTTTGTTTTATTTATTTTATCAAAATAAAACTGAACAGAAAGTAGGCTAATAAAAATAGAAAATAATTAGGACACACACACATGCGCACGCGAACGTGCGTGCACACAGACTCACACATACACCTAGGCTAAATACACACACACAGCTGCTTTCTTATCCTGCCCTATTGATTTTTACATCTTTTACAAAGAGAAAAACAATGATCATGTAGATAGACTAAACACTTACTATTAGTTACTTCTTAAATTTGAACACATTTTCCCACGTATCCTCCAGTGTCAAACCCCCAAAACTTGCGCTGTATGTGTAGGTTGTGTATCTGTTTCTCTATAACACTGACCTCGTTTAGATCACAGTAATCTGAGACAGTGGATGCTGCTATCGATCATCCATTGGGTGGAATATGCCCTTCCTCATGACTTTCTTCTCATTTTCACAGTCATCCTTAATTACTGATGGTGTGGTTGAATAATCTGAAATTAACTCACTGTAAAATAAAATATAGCTAATTAGATGTACCATTAGCTCCTCTAAGGAAATTGGATTTAATGTCTAAGACATATTTTTCTTTCATGAATTAATTTTATCAGCAGTTTCCCCTCAGCTGCCTGTTGTTCTTTGTCTAAACTTTTCAGATGTGGGAAACTTTTACGATGTAATCTAATCTCTTTAAGAGCTTCAAACGAAAATCTACTTTTTCATGTAAAAACGGGCCTTTGTGACTTCCAACTAATTTTGTCCGAGTGGGTAACATATATACCTACCCCACCACCATTTTTGAACATCAACTCATAACCTTCAAGATCAAAATTTCATTGTTGATTTTAAAAGGCTGGATGAATTTATCTAAATAGTCCTTAATATTTTAAACGTTTGTATCTTCTACTGTTGAAATATTTACTGAGATTTTGTTGTCAGTCTTAAAAGTTACTGCGGTACAGTAACATGTATAGCAGGTGGAAGCATCTCTCTATTTGACTGGAAGACAACAGCACAAGATATGAATATCAATGACTTTTGAAGTGGTCTTTCTTGGGGCTTTTGTTTTATGAGGTGTCATTTCTCTATCTGCACACAAATTACCATCTCAAAGAAACCAAGCTGGTCATTTTCCACACATACTGCAAAAACAAGATCACTAAAAAATAGATCTGGCCCGAGCACATCACCAACATGGACAAAATTCCCCTCACCTTTGATTTTGTCATGAACTGGAAAAAACAGGGACCAGAACAGTGTCTATACGCACCATAGGAAATGAGAAGTCATCCTTCACTGCAGTTCTCAGTTGCCAGTGTAATGGCCAGATACTATCTATGGTCATTATCAAGAGAAAAACTTTGCCAAAAGAAAGGGGTTGGATAGACAAGAAAAGATCTCACTGACGCAGTAAAATTCAAGTGAAGCAACGAATCAATTTGGAGCATGTGATTAGTCCAGTTGGAATAACTAAAGACTTTTAGCCGCTAGATATTTGGGTCAACAGGGTATTCAAAGTAAAACTGTGAGCTGCGTGGGAGCAATGGATGATAAAAGGCAAATACAAGTTCACCAAGACAGAGAGACAGCACCGGGCAACTTACACCACTATATGCCAATGGTTCGTGGATGCCTGGCCTAATGTAACAGCCTCAACTACTGTTTGAGCTTTCACAAAAGGCCGGAATCATCACTCAACTGCCAGCTAAAAGCAACAACACTGACTCTGACAAACACTAGAGGGATTTGTGCATGTTTGATGCTGTAATCACCCAGCTGTTTAATTTGGACAAGGGAATACACTGAAAATTGTATAAAGTGTATTGTGTTGCATTTTAAGTTTCATAATTAAACAATGTTGAGAGTTTTTGTAAATACGCTAACATTTGATTTAGTGGTATCAGCCTGAATTGAACAAAGTTGGTAGTTATTTTGTATACACATATTCACATTTGAATAAGGTTAAGAGTTATCGTGAATGTATTTAATAGGGTTTGACTGATTTCCTTATCTGGCTGGGTTTCCTTTCCCTATATGTACCTTATAGTCTGGTGCTTTCAGGAAATTTACAGTTGACAGTTATAAACTGAGCTTTCACATTAGCAGTGAGCAGTACTGCTAATGTGACAGCTCAGTTTATACTGTAAACAATTTACTATAACCAAGTTGAAATTATTTTCAAATACATGACTCCTACTCTAACTTTCTGACTCAGTTGTCATTAAATTTGGGCCACTGGGGGTTTAAAATATCCACATCTCTGTTTTGAACAGCCATTCTAGCCACTGCCATGTGTATCAAAGTGAATTATATTTCACAACATAGGTAACTGTTAGCTAGTTGCCACATAAGCTAGCTAACAAACTACAATAGCTAGATTATAGCAGCAGCCACAGCATCATCATCATCACCACTCCAAAATTGTCCAAATCGGCCAGAAGGGAACAACCTCAGCTCTTTGGTCATGGAGGGTCATGGAGGGGTCTGACCCCTCCATGATTTCTAAGTGGGAGAAATAGCAAAATAGCAAATACTTATTTTCCCCACTGTATGTTACCCGACCACTGCTCAAAACTATACCTTTACATTATATGTCATCAAATTTGAACTGGTTCTATAGCAACCCAATCTAAACATCCCTGTTTTGAAAATTAAGCATTCGGATAGAAATATCAGCAGGCACAGTCCCTCCAGAGAGAAAGACAGACAGAGAGTATGAGACAAAGAGACTGAAATGATGCCACTACCTTGGGCTTACAGGAGCTCAAAGAACAAGCAACAGTAGAATAAATTCATTGGCATTGGCAGAGAAGATTTAGCTATTTTTTTATGAGCACAGTCTACATAATCAGCTATGCTACTCATCCCACAAATGCATGTTCCTTACAAATAAGGAGGAATGAATATGCTTTCAAACAGTACAAATTTATTGCAAAGAAGCATTATTAGAATTATGGGAGAAATTATCTTTCAAAAATAAATTGCAGGAATTTAGTTTGATGCTTATATTATTTGTATGCACACAGTGAACACCCTCAAACTTCCTTGTGAAAGGAAAGGTTTTTACATTTTAGAAATATCCAAATCACATATTTATTGCACTGTGGTCTATTAATCCAGAGAGTGAACATAATTTTGCTACCCATGTTTCACATTCCAAAATGTATTTTAGTGATGTCTGATGACAAGTGTTGGCTTATCAGTGTGTAACCAATATGTAGTCATTTATTGTCAGAAAATGGGGACACAATTGTTCCATGTTTACACTTCGCACAGAACCAAACATGATACTACACAGTGCATAGATGTTATTTGGCTACCATCTATTATCATTATAATGTATCCTGGACACATTAAACGCTCCATGGATGTAAACACTCACAGACCTACAATACAATAAACGTTCTTGTGTGCTTGATCTGTCCTTCTTGCATTCCCAGCTCTCTGTTTATAGCCTACATAGCACATGTAAGTGTCAAAAGTGATCTTCTCAAAATGGGGTTTGTAATTGTTGACCCCAATATAGTGTTGTGTTTGGCTTAATTTTTGCTGTGTATATTCGTTGCTGTGACTTGCGTGTGTTTATTCTCATTTGCAGTGCATATTTGTTTGTGTGGATTTCCTTGTAGTGTATATTCTTTGCTGTGACTTTTGTGTGTTGTGTTTATGATGTACTGTTATATTTCGAGTTTGCAGTGACATTTGGTTTGTAGTGGTGGGTCAGGAGTTGCAAACAACCAATTAATTAACACCATCAGCTGATCATAACCTCCAGCTGACTCTCCCCTCTGATGAGCGCAGTTGTACAGATGACTTGAGTACTTAATGGACAACAGGTGGGACAGAGAGGAGGAACGGCACGGCAGCGAGGTGCGGGGCGAAAGAATTGAGCTCCCACGACGACGGAGAAGTTGGGGTGCTCGGCCAGAGATGGAGAGGCGCGGAGCTGCTTAGGCGCCAATCTAAAGTTAAGTACAACCGCCTCGCTCGCCCTTATCGTGCTTGCTTGTATGCGCTACTTTCTTAACGATACGCCGCTGATTAAGGACTGTTCTACTCTGTCTTAGGGAACCCGCCATGCCGAAGCCAGCAGCTAGTCTAGCCTACTGCAGAGACTACGCATTTCTATAATAGTGGAATATACGGATTGGATCTCACTGTACTTCGGAATACTGACCGCTGGGGACTATAACTGCGGGTATACCGACCTAAGGACGTAATGCTTCCTTCCACGGTTGACTACTTATTTTATCTAAAAGACTGAGCAATTCATGCCTGATTAATTTGTTTTATGTGTGCCTAGGTATTTTTTAAATGACACTTGAATAAATTTACAAAAAGGGGATCTGTTTCTCTGTTACATCTTTCCAACAGTGGTAATCCTTTAACGCTGGTATTAGAACCTTGCACCTTGTGCGACATAAGCATGTTCCAAAGCTATGTGACTCCCTCTAGAGGACAGCACAAGAGATTTTTTACATTGACACTCGCTTCTTCTTAGTATTACTATTTTTGTCTCTGGCCTGCACTCTGTCAGCAAGCACCGAAGAGACCAATTAGGGCCAAGCAAGGGTGCAAAATGGCTGAGCAAGAGCTGGTTAAAGCTAGAGAGTGCGTTGGATGGCTTCACTCGCAGAACACCAGCTTTCTTAACATGAAGAAGAACTTGGAGGGCACCCTCAAGAACCTGCAGCTCAAGGTGAGGGCCTACAAGAGCAATGGCAACGCAGGCGTCCTTGCCTCCTCCGATGAGGGTGTTGGTCATGAGGGGGAGGAAATGTAACATCATGAGAGGCTGTGTCCTAGAGGGGTGCTACATTCCCAGGTATGGCTCCATCTAATGGTGGATTTTTGTACCAACCAGGCAGTAATGCATTGATGGCGCCGCACGAGTGGCAGCTTGTTACAGCAGCTCTCGCTCACCTGAGTTTTCTGTTCTTTTTCATACTTTTTAAACTTAATTTTTCTTACTTTTTTCTCGAGCCACTGACATAAGAATAATTTTTTTCACTATGGAATTCACTTTCTCCGTGTTTGTTGTGGCCGTTCTGCTGTTTTTTACACTTTTCGTGTCCGGGGACCCCGTGAGCAGCCATGGCTCTATTGTTTACAGTAGGGATCAGCTGTTGGCGCTCCGTAGCTCCGTAGTGTTGCCTGAGGAAAGACCCAATGTCCCCCGTGAGATAAGGAGAAGGAGACGGGGACGCCGTACTGGGACTGAGCGCCGTGCCAGGAGGAGGAGATACCGACCCATCCTCCCGTCCATTATTATGGGAAATGTACGATCACTCCCCAATAAGATGGATGAGCTGGCAGCGCTAAACCGGCACCAGAGGGAATACCGGGAGAGCAGCATCATGGTGTTTACTGAGACATGGATGAACACGCTGACTCCAGACACGGCGGCTACACTGGACGGATTTAATCTGGTGCTCGCGGACAGAGGAAAGGACAGCGGTAAGAAGAAGGGAGGAGGACTGGCTGTGTATGTAAACGACAAATGGTGTACCTCCGGGCACATCATTGTCAAGGAGCGGCTCTGTAGTAAGGACATTGAACTGTTAGCTGTTAGCACGAGGCCGTATTATCTGCCGCGGGAATTCTCGCAAGTTATAGCGATAGCTGCGTATGTTCCCCCCTCGGCTAACGCAGACGCAGCTCGTGATGTCCTACACACTGTCACCAGCAGGCTGCAAACACAGCACCCCCAGGCCCTCCTCCTCATCTCTGGAGACTTTAACCATGCTTCTCCATCCTCCGCTCTGCCCACTTTCTCCCAGTACATCACGTGTTGCACCAGAGACAATAAAACACTGGACTTATGTTATGCCAACACCAAGGAGGCATACACCTCATCACCCCTCCCCCCCCTGGGAATATCTGATCACAACCTGGTGCATCTCCTGCCTGTGTACAACCCCCTGGTACACAGGCAACCAGCTGTCTGCCGCACAGTGAATTGATGGTCTGATGAAACTGAAAAGGCTCTGAAGGACTGTTTCGACACGACCGTGTGGGAGGAACTGTGTAATCCCCATTGGGAGGATATTGACAGCCTCACAGACTGCATAACGGATTACATCAACTTCTGTGTGGAAAATACTGTACCCACCAAGACCGTACGGTGTTTTTCCAACAATAAGCCATGGATTAATGCCGACATAAAGGCTCTCCTAAAGGAGAAGAGGAGGGCATTTAGGTCAGGTAGCAAGGAGGAGCTGAAGAATGTGCAGAGAGAGCTAAGGCGGAAGATTAGAGAGGGGAAGAACATTTACAGGAGGAAGATGGAGGATCAGCTGCAGAGGAATAACATCAGTGGAGTCTGGAGAGGCCTGAAAACCATCTCGGGCTACAAAGAACCAAACTCCTAGACGGCAGGGGATCAACAGTGGGCGAATGACCTAAACCTATTTTTCAACAGGTTTGACCAGTCATCTGCCCCTCCCCTGGCCCAGCCTGCCCTGCTGCAGCCCCCCCTGACTTTACCTCCTGGACAATGCCCTCTCCTCTCCCCCGCTTCCACCTCCGCCTCTCAGCCCTGGCTGAGTTCACACCTATCAACGACACTCCACACCATCACAGCACACAGCCCCCCCTCTCCAGCCTGTCCCTCACAGCACTACAGGTGAGGAGCAAGCTCAGGAGGATGAAGGTGAGGAAGGCTGCAGGTCCAGATGGCATCAGTTCCAGGCTCCTGAAATCCTGTGCAGACGAGCTGAGCAGGATTGTAGGGCATATCTACAACATGAGCCTGAAGCTGGGGAAGGTGCCACAACTCTGGAAAACATCCTGCATGGTACCCATCCCCAAAATGCCACACCCCAAGGACCTCACTGACTACAGGCCGGTGGCACTAACGTCCCACCTGATGAAGACACTGGAGCGCCTGGTCCTCGACCATCTCCGCCCCCTGGTGAGCCCACTGATGGACCCCCTCCAGTTTGCTTACCAGCCTGACATCGGGGTGGACGATGCTATCATCTTTCTCCTCCACCGTGCTCTTTCCCACCTGGAGAAGCCTGGAGGCACTGTGAGAATTATGTTCCTTGATTTCTCCAGTGCCTTCAATACGATACAACAAGCACTCCTGGGGAACAAGCTGGAGAACACTGGGGTGGACCGTCACCTCACATCCTGGATTCTGGACTACCTCACCAACCGTCCACAGTATGTGAGGACACGGGACTGTGTATCCAACACAGTCGTCTGCAGTACGGGGGCCCCACAGGGAACGGTCCTGGCTCCGTTCCTCTTCACCCTCTACACTGCAGACTTCGCCTACAATTCATCAACCTGCCACCTGCAGAAGTTCTCCAATGACTCTGCCATCGTTGGCCTCATTGAGGATGATGACGACAGGGAATACAGAGAACTTACGCAGGATTTTGTCAACTGGTGCCAGCGGAACCATCTCCAGATCAACACGGGGAAAACCAAGGAACTGGTGGTGGACTTCCGCAGGCGGGCATGCAATCCCCCGGCACCAGTGAATATCCAGGGAATGGACATTGAGATGGTGACATCCTACAAGTACCTGGGTGTTCACCTGAACAAAAAAATGGACTGGACTGACAACACAACTGCTCTATACAAGAGGGGCCAGAGCAGGCTCTACCTGCTCAGGCGGTTGAGGTCTTTTGGAGTGCAGGGGACACTCCTTAAGACATTCTATGACTCAGTTGTGGCATCAGTCATACAATATGGGGTGGTCTGCTGGGCAAGCAGCATAACAGCTGCAGACAGGAAGAGACTGAACAAGATTTTTCTTTTTTTAATTTTCTTACTGCTGCTGTAGCACTGTGAATTTCCCCACTGTGGGACAATAAAGGATCTATCTGATCTAATCTAATCTAATCTAATCTATCTAACACACCTGATTCTACTAATTAAGCACCAGAGCCCTTGCTAAGGACCTTCATTAGTAGAAACAGATTTGTAACTGCCTGGTTGGAACAAAATCCTGCACCCACGGTAGCCCTCCAGGACTGGAGTTGGTGACCCCTGCATTATTGGGTACCAGTAGGAAAATCTCTTGCAGTGAACAAAATAAAGTT
The DNA here is from genome assembly GCA_036785175.1 of Eupleurogrammus muticus. Classification (NCBI taxonomy): domain Eukaryota; kingdom Metazoa; phylum Chordata; class Actinopteri; order Scombriformes; family Trichiuridae; genus Eupleurogrammus; species Eupleurogrammus muticus. The sequence continues at coordinate 2,478,540 of JAYKQN010000020.1, read as the reverse complement.
GCTATGAAAACTCTCAACTAACTCTGGCTATAATTTTATCTAAGTCTATAAACCTATCTTTGAGTGTACTGAGGAATCTATCTATGGCTCAAACTAAAGGCACTCCAATCGGAGGATAACCTCATCTAGAAAACCAAAAATCACTCCTGGGGAGGAAAAAACAAAAGGCTGAATTGAGAATCTAGAACTAAATTTATCCAACTAAACTATGAAATTTACAAACCAAAAATCACTCGTGAGAGGACAAGGCAAAGACAGGAAACAAGGAGGCTATGGCTGTGGTCTCAGAAGGGCTGAGGTGGACGTACAGGACAAAACACTCGCAGACGCAGACAATATATATACAGGGTAATAAGGAACATGTGGAAACAATCAGGGTGGGCAAGACAATCAGACCGCTGACACCTGAGGAAGGGCAAGTGACCTGAAATGAGAGGAGAGTTACTTATCAAAATGAAACAGGAAATGACAAGAAATGGAGACAAGACAAAAACCCAGCTTGATCTCACCGGATGACATTTTATAAGTAAAAACAAATGCACAATTTTCTTTGTTTTAATGGAACTCAAAAATCCCATTGGGGGATTCACTATAACGGATCACATACCAATATTCACAGCAGTGATTTATTCTTTTATGACATCTGTAAATGCACCCAACCTATCATCTTAAGATAACTTGACACTTGACCTTTGGTTTGTGAAATCTCCTATCCTGCTTCAGACAAGAATATTTGCCAAATACACCACAACTGAGAATCAACAGACAGATATGTTATGGTTAACAAACCTGGGTCCTGGCCTTGATGTATTGCATAACCTGTAAAGTAGAACAAACACTAGTCATTAAAAATAAAAAGTGATAAAGCAGAACTTAAAAGTAATTTCACAAAAGAAAAGTAAAAGAATTTTAAAACAACAAAAAGTTGTTCTACCAAGATACCAGGATAGTATACTGGCCATGCTGTTTAGAAAGGTGCCCCTCAAAGTTACATTTCCAAAATATGATCTTTGTGCTAGGAAATTTCCAGAGTAGATTTACCTGACACAACTCACCTTAGTCTTACGTGGTCCATGTTCAGTGTGGGCACAAATAATCTTGTCTTTTCCCACATTTTTTAAATTTATTTAAAACAAAAATCACTTTAAGTCATTTCATTGTCTTTGCCAATGTCAATAAATGCTGTATGGAGAAAAAAAATATATTAAAAAATTAAATATGTTGAAAAAATGCCCAGATCACACTTTGGGATGCCCACATACAGCTGTGATATCACACTGGGAGAATTTTCCAGACCTTTTTTGGTTGTTAGAAAGGTTTTTGACAGATAAAAAGTCAAACAATATTACTTAAAAAAAAGAATACAAAGAACTGTATAAGAATAAATGGAATGGTCAACCAGTTAACTTTAAAGCTATTAACGATGTCACTAAAATTAAAGACTTCCATACCACCTTCTTCTAGCTGTTGCAGAGATCACCTTGCTTGAATTTATGCAATTATTTTTCCAAATGAAGTCTAAGAAAATGTGTGTGGATGTAGGTTCACTAACCAAAAAGGGATACACTAGATATACAGACAAACAAGCCAGCTGCTTTCAATAGAAGAAGTCTACCAAAAATAGATGTCCCATTGTGGTTAAAACACATATGGTCTGTTCATTTTAAAATTATTAGCTAGAAATACACTCTTATATTTAACAGAGTTGTTTACAGAAATATTAACAATTGTAGAAATATTGGAATTAGGCAAAGACAAGATTTCACATTTGGACATTGAAAGTCTTAGACCTGAAGCATAACAGAATTGGTTAATTTAAAAAAAGCATTGAGACATGATTTTTTTTTAGCTTTAAAAAAATGAGTATGATAGAAAACATTTACTTTGTACTTCAGATTTTTAATTTATTAGCTATCATTTGCACCATTGTTGCTGCAATAAATCTGACGTGACTTCTAAACTCAAATCAATGTCAGTTAATGTCAGTGGTCGGCTCTGAGTCTGTGTAGTGTGACATAGTAAAACGTCTGTGAGAAAGTATCAAGACTCGTGACCTGCCGACACGGTTTTTTTCTTTTAAAAGCAGTTGCCCAACACATCATGAGCGAGTGCATCCAGTGAGCGACTTGCACCCTGCAGGTGCACTTCAGCGAGGGGCCAACATGTCCACCAACAATTCTTTCCTGTTTACCAAGACTTTGTTGTTTACTGTTACACTTTTTTTCCTGTTTTGCTTTCAAGAAAATCAATGTCGAATCAAAATCTAAATGCCTTAAATTTTTTCAATAACTATGTTGATTGAGAACAGCTATGAGACCAATATAAACAAAAATTGGGGTATAGGGCAGCCATGTGAAACAGTTTTATTAATTTGAAATCTATTATTATATTTTTATTATATGATTATAATAGAGCAAATCATGTCTTTATAATGTATATGTATAATATCAAAGTTATTTCAAATAAGCAAATAATTTGAAAGATTAAAAAATAAAGTTATGCTCAATTGTATTCAAGAGTATATAAAAGTATGATAAAAACACAAGAGCCTTTGTGTAAACCTCATTTGCATAATCCAATAAATCCAAAATAAGCCTAATGTTACAAAGCCCATTTAAGTTTCTGCAATAAGTCTAGCCCTTGTTTTTTAACCTTTTACCATAAGTCTATCACTGTTTTAATATGGTGGCATACAATAGGGCTAGTATTTTGTAATTAGATTAGAGTCTTTAAGTGTACAAAGCAGTATATAAGTCCATTGATTATTATTATTATTATTATTATTTAGAGTAATACTGTGCCAATTTTCTATTATCCTGTTTCATAGTGTCAGGGATCTGGACAGACGAGGACCACACGAGCAATACGTTTCAACAGTTTATTGAAAGGGGTTGGGGAAAGGGCGTGAGTCTTCGTGTGTGTGTGTCCCAGCGGCTGAGAGGCGTAGAGTGTAGACGGGGGTCGAGGGTCCAGGCTCTCTCGCCAAAAGGGGCTGGAAGTCCTGGGGGAACACACACACACAGCGGAGAGGAGTGGCAGGGCAAAACTTCCAGGGCAATAGTACCGACAAGGGCAAGGCAGTAATCGTGGTCAAAAAGGCAGAAGGCAGGTCAAGTTACCGGGATTGTAGAGCAGAGGGTGGTCGGGCAGGTCCGGGATCGCAGGTAGGAGTCAGAGTAGTAGCAGGTAACAGGCAGGACAGGCGCGGGCTTAGCAGACGATCTGACGATGTGTGCTGGGAAACAGGACTCTTTATACGTGGCATGGTTAGCAGGAAATGAGGAGCAGCTGGCTGGTTAACGAGGGAGTGGCAGAAGAGACAGGTGAGAGTGATCAGCAGATAATTAGTGCTCCTACCAGGCAGAGGGAGAGGAAGCTCACGACAGAACCCCCCCCTCAAGGGACGGCCCCAGAAGTCCCAAAGAAACACCGCCAAGACTGGGAGGGCGGAGGGGGAGCCGGCGGAGGGTCAGAACTCCTCAGAGCCGTCAGAGTCCATGGCCTCATCCTTAGAGAGCCCCCCGGCAGGGGTCAGGATGGGTCCCGGGACAGGGGCCAGGCCAGGTGCGGGGTCAGAAACTGGGTGGGTGGAACGACGGGGTCCTTTAGGACGACCCCGACGAATGGCTGGTTGGTCTGGATGCTGCCGGTGGAAGTCAGCGATGAGGGTCCGATCCAAGATCCGGCTGGCAGGCACCCAGGTTCTCTCCTCAGGACCATACCCTTCCCAGTCGACAAGGTATTGGATGCCTCTACCTCTACGTCTGGATCGGAGCAGACGCCGGACAGTGTAGACTGGGCCACCCTCAATGAGGCGTGGAGGAGGCGGGGGGGGTGTGGCTGGAACCAGCGGGCTCTCGTGAACCGGTTTAATCTTTGAGACATGGAACGTGGGATGGACCCTCATGGACCTGGGCAGAAGGAGCCGAACAGCAGTTGGGCTGATTACCCTCTGAATGGGGAATGGGCCGAGGAAGCGAGGTGCCAGCTTTCGTGATTCCACCCGCAGTGGTAGATCCCTTGTCGACAGCCATACCTTTTGTCCAACACGGTAAGCGGGTGCAGGAGTCCTGTGACGGTTGGCTCCAGTGGTGTAGCTGGAGATGGACTTGAGGAGTGTGGCACGGGCCTGGGCCCAGGTGCGGCGGCATCGGCGGGCATAGGCAAGGGCAGATGGACAAGTGATTTCTCCTTCCTGGCTGTTGAATAGGGGTGGTTGGTAGCCGTAGACACACTGGAAGGGTGACATACCGGTGGCAGAGCAGGTCAAGGAGTTGTGGGCATATTCCACCCATAGCAGTTGCTGGGACCAGGTGGGAGGATTGCGGGATGCCATGCATCGGAGTGCCTTCTCCAGCTCCTGATTTGCTCTCTCTGACTGGCCGTTGGACTGGGGGTGGAAACCAGAACTTAGACTGACCGTGGCCCCCAGCAGATGGCAGAATTCCTTCCAGAAAGTGGAGGTGAACTGCGGGCCCCGGTCCGAGACGACATCTCTGGGTAGTCCATGTATTCTAAAAACGTGCTCCAAGACCAGCTGGGCAGTTTCCTTGGCAGATGGCAGCTTTGGAAGGGGAACAAAGTGTGCCATCTTGCTAAAACGGTCCACAACGGTGAGGATTACAGTCATGCCATTGGACTGGGGCAGTCCTGTGACAAAATCCATGGAAATGTGGGACCAGGGCCGTGTTGGTACGGGCAGAGGTTGGAGTAATCCGGCAGGTGGCTGGTTAGATGATTTGTGTTGGTTACAGGTTGGACAGGCAAGGACAAAGTCTCGCACATCCCTCCTCAGTGATGGCCACCAGAATCGCTGAGAAAGCAGATGGCAGGTGCGAGTGGATCCAGGGTGGCAAGCCAGACGGGAGTCGTGTCTCCATTGTATGACCTTAGACCTCAGGTGTTCAGGAACGAAGAGACGGTCAGCAGGGCAAGCACTGGGGCCAGGTTGGTCATGGAGAGCATCCCGCACTTGTCTCTCAATCTCCCAAGTCAGGACACCTACGACGCAGGGACTGGGCAGAATGGGTGCAGGGTTCCGGGAAGGGGCATCCTCCTTCTGGAACTGGCGGGAGAGTGAGTCTGGTTTGATGTTACGTGATCCTGGACGGTATGACAGGGTGAAATTGAATCTGGTGAAGAATAGGGCCCAGCGGGACTGTCTCGGGTTCAGACGTTTGGCAGAGCGGATATACTCCAGGTTCTTGTGATCCGTCCAAACCAAGAACGGGACGGTGGACCCCTCCAGCCAGTGACGCCATTCCTCCAAGGCCAGCTTGACAGCGAGCAGCTCACGGTCCCCTATGTCATAGTTGCATTCTGATGGGGATAAGCGACGGGAGAAGAATGCACACGGGTGGAGTTTGTTGTCCTCTGCAGCTCGTTGTGAGAGCACGGCCCCCACTCCCACATCAGAAGCGTCCACCTCCACAATGAATTGTCGGTCTGCATCTGGCATCTGGAGGATGGGGGCCCTGGAGAACCGAGCCTTGAGGATACTGAATGCCTTGTCAGCTGCTGGGGTCCAGGTGAAGGGCTGTTTAGTGCTGGTCAGGGCGGTGAGAGGGGCAGCTACGGAGCTGTAATTGCGGATGAACCGTCGATAGAAGTTCGCAAAGCCCAAGAACTGCTGTAACTTCTTGCGGTTTACAGGAACCGGCCAGGAGGTGACTGCTGAGACCTTGGCTGGGTCCATCTGGATCTCTCCCTCTGCCACAATGTATCCAAGGAAAGCCACAGTCTTGGTGTGAAATTCACACTTCTCTGCCTTGACGTAGAGCGAGTTCTGCAGGAGGCGGTGAAGGACTTGCCGGACATGAAGTGTATGTTCAGGCTGGGTTTTGGAGAAGATCAGGATATCGTCTAGGTAAACGAAGACGAACTTGTTTAGGAAGTCCCGCAGTACATCATTCACTAGGGCCTGGAAAACCGCTGGAGCGTTGGTGAGGCCGAACGGCATCACAAGGTACTCATAGTGGCCGGTTGGGGTATTGAATGCCGTCTTCCATTCGTCGCCCTCCCGGATCCGCACTAGGTGGTAGGCGTTCCTAAGGTCCAACTTTGTAAAGATGGTGGCCCCCTGGAGTAGCTCGAAGGCAGAGTTGAGCAGAGGCAGAGGATACCGGTTCTTTACAGTGATGCTGTTAAGGCCACGGTAATCGATGCAGGGGCGAAGGGTTCCATCTTTTTTCCCCACGAAGAAGAATCCGGCGCCAGCAGGGGAAGAGGACGGTCGGATAATTCCGGCAGCAAGAGAGTCGCTGATGTACGTCTCCATGGCCCTTCGTTCAGGAGCAGACAGGGAATAAAGACTCCCTTTGGGGGGAACAGAACTAGGGATGAGGTTGATGGCGCAGTCGTAGGGTCGATGTGGGGGCAGAGACGTGGCTTTGACCTTGTTGAAGACCTCCCTGAGACTGTGGTAGCATTCCGGGACATTGGAGATGTCTGGGGCTGAGCCGGGGGGTACCGGGTGAGAGGGTGGCATGGCCGCAAGCAAACAGGTCTGGTGGCAGTCCCTTCCCCACTCTCTGACCTTTCCAGTTGCCCAATCAAGGTGAGGGTTGTGCCGTCGGAGCCATGGGTAGCCCAGGATGAGAGGTTGGCCCGGGGAGTGGAGCAGGTGGAACTGAATTGTTTCAGTGTGGTTGCCAGACAGCATCATTTTAACAGGGGTGGTGACCTGCGTGACTGTGCCAAGAGGATGACCATCTAGTGCCCGAACAGGGACGGGGGGTGTCAGACGGAGGGTCTCCAGTCCCAGCTGGTGAGCGAGTTCAGTGTCTATTATGTTGGCTTCGGCACCTGAGTCCACCAGGGCAGCCAGTGTGTGGGTGGAGTCGGGAAGATGAAGATGGACCTGCACCAGCGGTTTGTGGTTGGAGGACTGGGTGGTCATTGAGGTCAGCCAGACTCCTCCTATGTCTGGTGAGCTTGGGCCTTTTAAAGGGCAGTTGGCAACACGGTGTCCTTCTCCTCCGCAATACAGACATAGATTGGAGGAGATACGGCGCCGACGCTCAGCAAGGGAAAGAGAAGCCCGGCCAATCTCCATGGGTTCAGACGGGTCAGGTTGGTTTGGAGGAGTTGTTGGGGAAGACGGCTGGACAGTCGGGACGTGACGAGAGCTGGTGGCTAGGGGATTTTGGCGCCCCCTATCTCGGCGGCGGGTCTGGATCCGTCGATCTATGCGCACAGCCAGGGCGATGGCGTCATCAAGGGTGGAGGGCCGTTCATGAGAGACCAACTCATCCTTGATGTAGTCGGCCAGGCTGGCGAAGAACACGTCCACCAACGCTGCCATGTTCCAGGGGCTGCGCCTTGCCAAAGTCCGGAAATCGATAGAATAATCTGCAACCGTCCGTCGACCCTGCCGAATATTCAGAAGATCCTGGGATGCCTCTTCAGAGGATGAACCCAGATCAAAAACCTTGAGCATCTCCTCAGCAAACAGTTCAAAAGATGTGCACGCCGGGGTCTGACGCTCAAACTCCACTGTTCCCCAGAGTCGAGCTCGGCCTGTCAGGTGAGTGATTGTGTACCCGACCTTGGCCCCTTCTGTGGCAAAGGTTCTGGGTTGCAGAGCGAACTGAAGGCTGCAGCTGGTCAGGAACGGGCGCACTTGCTTTGGGTCACCGTTGAATCGTTCTGGGTTGCCGATTCTAGGTTCTGGAGCTCCAGCAGCAGTGGCCTGGGTGGGTGACTCCGGAGCGGTGCTGGCGGGTGGGCTGGCTCGGGCTAGACCGGAAGGCAGACCGGCTGTGGCTGGAGTGGCAGGCAGGCTGGCGGTGGCTGGAGTGGCAGGCAGGCTGGTGGTGGCTGGAGCGGCGGGCTGGGACTGAGGAATGAGTTGGGCAAGCAGTCGGGTTATCTGAGCGAGGTGATCTTGCTGTTCGTGAATCCGGTGTTGTTGCTGTTGTATCAGCTGCTGTGTTTGCTGCAGCTGCTGTTGCCGCTGGTTGCCAAGCTGTAGCAAAGAGGAGACGTCAACCGTCATCTGATGGATGTCCCTCTCAGCGTTTCCCAGGCGCTGCATGGCGGTGGGGGGTTCTAAGTCCATGTTTAGTGAAACGTTCGCTGGGTCCATTATGTTGGTCAGATCGTACTGTCAGGGATCTGGACAGACGAGGACCACACGAGCAATACGTTTCAACAGTTTATTGAAAGGGGTTGGGGAAAGGGCGTGAGTCTTCGTGTGTGTGTGTCCCAGCGGCTGAGAGGCGTAGAGTGTAGACGGGGGTTGAGGGTCCAGGCTCTCTCGCCAAAAGGGGCTGGAAGTCCTGGGGGAACACACACACACAGCGGAGAGGAGTGGCAGGGCAAAACTTCCAGGGCAATAGTACCAACAAGGGCAAGGCAGTAATCGTGGTCAAAAAGGCAGAAGGCAGGTCAAGTTACCGGGATTGTAGAGCAGAGGGTGGTCGGGCAGGTCCAGGATCGCAGGTAGGAGTCAGAGTAGTAGCAGGTAACAGGCAGGACAGGCGCGGGCTTAGCAGACGATCTGACGATGTGTGCTGGGAAACAGGACTCTTTATACGTGGCATGGTTAGCAGGAAATGAGGAGCAGCTGGCTGGTTAACGAGGGAGTGGCAGAAGAGACAGGTGAGAGTGATCAGCAGATAATTAGTGCTCCTACCAGGCAGAGGGAGAGGAAGCTCACGACACATAGTAGCTGTCATCTTTTCCTGACTGATGCATTTACTGTAAACATTAGCAAGAAAGTCCTCAATAATCTTCCAATAGTGCAAATATATTTCTATAAACTATATTAATTTCAGACAGTGTCAGCTCTGAGCACATATACCATCTTCAGAAATTAAATAAACTAGTGCACTGCCTGTAGAAGTATGTATTTCAGATCCTATTTGGCTAAATGAGTCTGTGTGTTGCGCTGTCAGATATTCTTAAAAGACATTGGGTGGTTGTGGACATACACTGAGATAAGGAGAGATATAGAGATATACATAACGAGCAAGTTATTGTAAGAAAAGGGGTATTTAATATATATATATACACTCACTGGCCACTTTATTAGGTACCATGCTAGTAACAGGTTGGACCCCCTTTTGCCTTCAGAACTGCCTCAATTCTTCATGGCATAGATTCAACAAGGTGCTGGAAGCATTCCTCCGAGAGTTTGGTCCATATTGACATGATGGCATCACACAGTTGGTGCAGATTTGTCGGCTGCACATCCATGATGCAAATCTCCCGTTCCGTTCATCCCAAAGATGCTCTATTGGATTGAGATCTGGTGACTGTGGAGGCCGTTTGAGTACAGTAAACTCATTGTCATGTTCAAGAAACCAGTCTGAGATGATTCCAACTTTATGACATGGCGCATCATCCTGCTGAAAGTAGCCATCAGAAGTTGGGTACATTGTTGTCATAAAGGATGGACATGGTCAGCAACAATACTCAGGTAGGCTGTGGTGTTGCAACAATGCTCAATTTGTACCAAGGGGCCCAAAGAGTGCCAAGCAAATATTCCCTACACTATTACACCACCACCACCAGCCTGAACCGTTGATACAAGGCAGGATGGATCCATCCTTTCATGTTGTTGACACCAAATTCTGAACCAACAATCGAATGTTCGCCGCAGAAATCAAGACTCATCAGACCAGGCAACGTTTTTCCAATCTTATATTGTCCAATTTTGATGAGCTTGTGCAAATTGTAGCCTCAGTTTCCTGTTCTTAGCTGAAAGGTGTGGCACCCAGCGTGGTCTTCTGCTGGTGTAGCCCATCTGCCTCAAAGTTCGACGTACTGTGCATTCAGAGATGCTCTTCTGCCTACCTTGGTTGTAACCTAGAGATGGTTGTCAAAAAAAATCCTAGTAGATCAGCAGTTTCTGAAATACTCAGACCAGCCCTTCTGGCACCAACAACCATGCTACGTTCACTCAAATCACCTTTCTTCCCCATACTGATGCTCGGTTTGAACTGCAGGAGATTGTCTTGACCATGTCTACATGCCTAAATGCATTGAGTTGCCGCCATGTGATTGGCTGATTAGAAATTAAATGTTAACGAGTAGTTGGACAGGTGTACCTAATAAATTGGCCGGTGAGTGTATATATATATATATATATATATATATATCCATCCATCCATTTTCTATCCCGCTTATTCCTTTTCAGGGTCGCAGGGGTCTGCTGGAGCCTATCCCAGCGCATTTATGGCGAGAGGCAGGGATACACCCCAGATGGTCGCCAGCCAATCGTGGGGCACACACACCATTCACACACCATTCTCTCACACACTCACACCTATGGGCAATTTAGAGTTTGCCAATTAACCTGAGCATGTTTTGTATTGTGGGAGGAAGCCGGAGTACCCGGTGAAAACCCACGCAGACACGGGGAGAACATGCAAACTCCACACAGAAAGGTCCCAGACCCAGGCCCAAGGCGGTCTTGAACCTGCGACCTTCTTGCTGTGAGGCAACAGTGCTACCCACTGCTCCACCATGTCGCCCATATATATATATATATATATAAATTTAATATATTGAATGAATGTTCAGATGTCAATCTACATATCAGTTTTAAAATTGTGTTGATAGGCTGAGTAAAACCTTACTTACTTTACTACATTTTCCTTTTTGGGGTTATGACCTGGGCATGGTGCTGTTATATGTGTTTAGAATTCTGTTCTGTTAGGTGATAGTGCTGGGATTTTCGGAGGATCTGGGAATGCATTTTGGAGTAAGACAGCTCCAGCCAACAGTAGCCTGTGTTAGAACAAGCAATAGATTAGCAGCTAAAGTGGCCTCTGTGTGGATTTTGTGAGATATTGAAATACTTCATGTAGCTGCATGATCGGCGCGGGAAGAAACCAGAATTTGTAACTTTTAAGATTGCTTGAATTAATTGAGTTGCTTAAAATTGATAGAAACACATTAGAATTGCACCAAAGTTAAAATTATATAGTTCACCATAAAAATGTGAAACAAAGTAGTTTATTAAATTGGTAGGCACTCTATTGATATTAAGAGTTTCTCTTTGCATTTATCTCCTAAAGTGCAAAAAATAATTTGTTCTTTTCTCCCTCTAGCCATTTGGCTCGTGACCTAATAAATGCACCCTGAGCCAATTCTAGATAAAACTGATCCAGCTAAAATTGGATGCCCTTCACTTCAAGATCCTCTTCTGAAGGGTTGTGTTCTTCATTAGGTAAGAAGTTACGTTTGTTCATCAGTTCAGATTTAGGTTTGTGTAGTTTTTTTAGCTCCTTTTCTCTGTTAATAGCACTACATCCACCTTTATATTAAAAAAACTCAAATTTTCCCTGTTATTATTGTTTAGGTTATCATTAAGAATGTTTTGTGCAAGTTTAACACTATAGTAGTACTAGTGCAACAGTATTATTGAAGGACACATTCTTCAGAAGATATTAAGTTATTAAATTTCCACTTACCCTACATACCAGAGGATTCCTGATTAGAGGTAATCTAATGTGCATATACAATACACTAGTATTTACTCACCTGCCTTGACTTGCATATAAATTCCATGACATCCCATTCCTAGTGTATGGGGTTCAATATGACGTATATCTTGGTTTGGTGAAGCAATGACACTACTTTCACTGCAACTAAGGGCTCAGTAAGTACAATAAGTATTATTCTCCTGGTGATTGCTGTGGCATGCTTTACACCACTGCATCCAACACTATAGCTTGGATGCAGCTGTTCAGCCATGGATCCATAGGATAGGTGCATGTAGAGACACTGTGTATAAGAGTAAATCTGTGCTAATGCATACACAGTTCTATCATTGATCCAACACCAATACCCCTGACATTTAAGCACATGATATTAAGAGATTTAAACTTAAAATCCATGAAACAGAAAGAAAGGATAAAGAGGGAAGAAGAGAAGAGCATACCCTGGACAAATGGATGCTGAAATAACATTGTAATGTGCTGAAGTAAATCCAGCACAAAATTAGGGCAACAGCAATCACTAAAGTCACTTGGCAACTGTTATGAGTTTGAGATTAGATTGAATTAAAATGTAGAATAGGTACTAGCTACAGTATAAAGCTCCAGTATTCTTAACATTCTAAATTAAAAGAATATAATTTTATTATTTCCAACGCCATGATAATCAATAAAGAACTCTCCAAAAATTCCTAACAGAGACTAAATACATTTAAAAAAAATGTATTTTTTATAATAAACCATTTTAATAATATATATTTTTATTTGAAAATAAAGGAGTCTATGTCAAGTAATACAACTATATTTGTATAAGAGGCAAGAATAAATAGAATTTTTGTCTAATCACAATCAAATTAGCAACTGAACATATCATAAATATCTATGTATAAAAAAGCAAGAAAAAAGTTTCAGTGTAAGAAACTGATTTAAATACCATTTGGAGATGAACAATATTTAATATTACATTTTAACAAAGTGGCTTAGATAACCATTTTTAATAAAGTGCATCATGAGCTTTGATGGTTGAAAAGGAGCAGTCATATGAGGGTACATGAATACAGCTGAGAGGACGCCATCTTATACAGTAACTGCATTCAGGTTATTTCTGAAGGGTTAGTCTTCCTCCCATTCATAACAACTTTCCCCTCCTCCCTTGCTTTTTTTTACCTAAGAGCCACACTTTCTCTCACACTACTTTGTCTTCAGGGGACAGTGCTTCAAGTGATACTCAATTTTTTTTTTCTTACAACAACCTGTTTGCTGCCGCCCGACTCAATGTACAATGCTGCTTGCATTCAACTCTAAATAGGAAATCTACCTCTCAAAATAATATATACAAGCTCCCATCTAAAACATTTAAAAGAAAACACCCCCTTCGGTCAGTTCCAAGTATGAGACAGATTTGTGATCAAACTGAAGATTTTAATAATAAAGACATGAGAATTGAGGGTTGCTTTACAGAGGTTACAGTAAAAGTAGTCCAAACTGCCAAAGACAAAGCAAGAACCCTTGAAAGGCAGTCCCACTTTAGGCTCTGCTCAAAAACAGTTGTCCTCTCCACAAGATGTATTACAGAGGCCAATTACATACTACTACTACTACTACTACAATGTGATATCTCTTTAAGAAATATCTTCTCTGAGTCTCCTGTGTTCAGTTTCAAATGGGCACCTACTCTTAGTGATGAATTGGTACACAAATACAGGACTTATCAGCACTTCCTATATTTACATAGTTGCAAAGACACCTCATGGCATTTTCCAATGTCGCCAGTGTAATCATTGTTCCATTATAATTTAATTTTACTATACACAAGGAAAAAGAACCTATGAAATCAGAAATTGTACCAACTGTAAAGCTACCATTGTATTTACAAGCTGGAATGCTCTCTCTGTAAGGTGTTTTGTGTGGGTGGTGCCTATAGAATATCAGAACACATATACGCTATCAAAACTAAAAATGTAAATTACCAGCGAAGCCACTTCAGTAAGAAATACAACAGAGATCCCTCATTCCTTAGGACTCTGGGTATTGACCACATCCCTTATACCATTATGGAAGGAAATTGAAAAAAAAAATATAATGAAAAGGGAAAGCTTTTGAGGCCAAAAGCTACCCAATTTAGATGATCAAATGAGGATTTAGAATTATTAAATATTCTTTAGTAAATATGTTTTGACTCTTTGTTGGTTGTATATAATATACTAAATGTTGTATTGTATTTGTAGTAGTAGTAGTAGTAGTAGTAATAGTGGGCGACACGGTGGAGCAGTGGGTAGCACTGTTGCCTCACAGCAAGAAGGTCGCAGGTTCAAGACCGCCTTGGGGCCTGGGTCTGGGACCTTTCTGTGTGGAGTTTGCATGTTCTCCCCGTGTCTGCGTGGGTTTTCACCGGGTACTCCGGCTTCCTCCCACAATACAAAACATGCTCAGGTTAATTGGCAAATCTAAATTGCCCATAGGTGTGAGTGTGTGTGTGAATGGTGTGTGTGCCCCACGATTGGCTGGCGACCATCTGGGGTGTATCCCCCTGCCTCTCGCCATAAATGCGCTGGGATAGGCTCCAGCAGACCCCTGCGACCCCGAAAGGGAATAAGCGGGATAGAAAATGGATGGATGGATGGATAGTAGTAATAGTAGTAGTAGTAGATTTTGTAGTTGTGATCTGCTGACCCCTTCTGCCTAGATGTGGAAGTGTCAACAGTAAAGGGTAAGGAGTATGCAAAAGACAAAAGGAAAGTAAAATTAAAACTGGCTGGATCAAACATACACAATTCACAACTACAGAATGTCATCTTGGGCATGATTTAATTTGATCTGTAAATGATAATACAGTTGTCAAGGTGCAGAAACACAACATTTTGGCATGTTTGTGTATTCCTAGGGGATCTGAGAGTACCGTTTTCTGCATACAGAGGAGGATGGGTCACAGGCATATCCATATTCACAGCAGTGCTGTCCATCTTGACAACACTGGCCCTGAAATTAATACCAATTTTGGTGTTAGAAGAGTAAAGAAGATAGGTGAAGATTTTATAAGCAGGTAAAGTTTTTGTTCAGTACAATAAGAATCAAACCTATATATCACTTTGTGATGTTTTTTTATGTAGGGGTTAGACAGGGTTAGAGTGTAAAAACTTTTAATCATTTAACTTCCCAGTTACCTCTAAGCAATTTTACTAATAGATATTTTTCAGGCAACACACACTTTAATAAACCTAATAGAAAATTGCACAAATGCACAGTCCATACCAATGGATAAGGACAACAGCTCCATTGGCTTTTCACTCCCTTGCAGCAAGTTGTCCCTGAAGAGCAGTAGAATGTAGAATCACAGCGAATGATTCCAGCCTCAAGGGCTTTGTCCTTAGATTCCGTGGGTGTGGTCAAAGGAATCTGTGTAAAGATAAAAACTATTACCCTCTAGATATTGTCTATATATATATATATATATATATATATATATATATATATATATATATATATATATATATATATATATATAAATGGCCATTCACACACAATGATGGCGGTGGTGATTTACAGTGCCACCCGCACATCAGGAAACTATTCATTCTTACACCAAAGCAAATCAGGGTTAAGCATCTTGCCCAAGGATACAATGACATGGACCCAGAGGGGCCAGGACTTGAACCACCAACTGACTGGTGGACGACTGCTCTACCTCTGAGCTACAGCCACCATGTCTATTGGTCCTATTGTTTATTACGATTGGTTAAAGCCCCTATACCTGGTTCCTAAGATGTCTCAGATCAGATTTGAATAACAGTGCATGCATCCAACACTTAGCACATTGTAGGATGTTCAGAATCCTGATAGGTGCACAGAAGTACATGACTTCAAACCAAGGAAAAAAGCAACCCAAAACTGAAATGCAGAAATCTTGATTGTGATGACCAATTGTAAATGTTTAAGGGGCCTTAACTTTATCTGAATAGATCACATTCCAATATCGTAGTAATATACTATATGTCCTACCTCCTTTAGGATGTTTATGTTCTCTGAGGTTATAATGAGTGAGGCTTTGAATATTGAGCTTGTTTATGAGTGAAAAGATATCTCAGGCTTTGCGTCACACAGTGGTGGTAACTGGAACACATTCTTAGCTATATGAGCATACAGTGGTGGCCATTCACACAATTAATCTATAAAAGGTACACATTTTAAAATAAAAAACAATTTAAAAATAGCATTAACGCTATTTAACTTGACAAGATGAAATTGTAAATTTGATTGCAAGCAAAATGTTTAAGTTACAAGCTTAGAATTGATTTTTATACTAATAGGGAATAAAGATTATTATATGACTGCATCGCATTTTATTGCATAGGAAGATTTATTGAGTCAACTCGCAGGGGACTATGGGCTACAGAACCTATTAGCTGTTTGCAGCAGGTTTTGCCATAAAGACATAGTAGTTTTTGAGTTCATGAAGGGAAAAGACTGGTATAACAGGGGTGCTTGGTTCCTCTGCAGCTTCCTTCCTTACCATGACTATGTTCGTCCAGGGCTGGTTCACTTTTTCACACATCTGGGTAGCCATGTTACACTGAAACCCTGAGGGGCAGTAGTGGGCCAAATCAGGGCAACACACAGCCTGGACATCCACATGTATACAGGCATACAAAAATATGAATGAAATTAAGGTTTTCTGTCAAAATGACAAGTACAGGTCAGTGCAATGCGTGGACGCAAATTACTTACTGTGGGATATGGACAGCAACGATATCCATATGTAGTCATACAGCAAATGGCAGTATCAGGGCAGAAAGACCCATTGGGACATTTGATGTCACAAGACACAAATCCACACACAAACACTCCCAACAGGCATACATTTACCCTGAACATCTGGACAAGAGATAAAGTTTATTTCTTTCACTAAATGTGATATATTGTGCCAATGTTAAATACAAATTTTTACCCTCATTTCCCTGAAATATTGCTGGTAACCTTAGTTGCATTTTAGCATGCTATAAAAGTTGTCCTTTTCTATCCTATAAACTGTAACAGTTATAAATAATAGGAGCTGTGACAGTTCACACCATGCTAGCTTAGGTTATGCCAAGAATTTGGTAAGGACTCTTAAATTTGTGCTTACCTTCTCTTTGTGAAGTGATTGAACAACTTCCTGATACGCCTCAAACTTCCACTCAACGAGACACTATTACTCCTTATATGGTGGGCAAGGCCCTCCTACTTAACATACTGCCAAGCTTTATTTCTGTGTTCTGTAACCATCATATTTGGACCATAAGAATAGAAGTACTTTCACTTCCTCTACTTTAAATGAAACTCACAGTAACCTTTGATACAATTATATTATTTAAATCATGAGACATACCTCCAAGTAAAGTACATTTTTAAGAATTTAATATATGTTTAGCATAATTTAAGTATGTTGTTACATTAGTAAAAACATATCAGGCTTATCAGCTATGAGATACTACACGTGTTCTTTGACACTGTAACACCCTTAAATTGACATAAAGCAGTTAAACAGATAACACATTGCAAATCTATTGAAATGAATTGTAATAGCTGACGAGGACCACACGAGCAATACGTTTCAACAGTTTATTGAAAGGGGTTGGGGAAAGGGCGTGAGTCTTCGTGTGTGTGTGTCCCAGCGGCTGAGAGGCGTAGAGTGTAGACGGGGGTTGAGGGTCCAGGCTCTCTCGCCAAAAGGGGCTGGAAGTCCTGGGGGAACACACACACACAGCGGAGAGGAGTGGCAGGGCAAAACTTCCAGGGCAATAGTACCGACAAGGGCAAGGCAGTAATCGTGGTCAAAAAGGCAGAAGGCAGGTCAAGTTACCGGGATTGTAGAGCAGAGGGTGGTCGGGCAGGTCCAGGATCGCAGGTAGGAGTCAGAGTAGTAGCAGGTAACAGGCAGGACAGGCGCGGGCTTAGCAGACGATCTGACGATGTGTGCTGGGAAACAGGACTCTTTATACGTGGCATGGTTAGCAGGAAATGAGGAGCAGCTGGCTGGTTAACGAGGGAGTGGCAGAAGAGACAGGTGAGAGTGATCAGCAGATAATTAGTGCTCCTACCAGGCAGAGGGAGAGGAAGCTCACGACACATAGTAGCTGTCATCTTTTCCTGACTGATGCATTTACTGTAAACATTAGCAAGAAAGTCCTCAATAATCTTCCAATAGTGCAAATATATTTCTATAAACTATATTAATTTCAGACAGTGTCAGCTCTGAGCACATATACCATCTTCAGAAATTAAATAAACTAGTGCACTGCCTGTAGAAGTATGTATTTCAGATCCTATTTGGCTAAATGAGTCTGTGTGTTGCGCTGTCAGATATTCTTAAAAGACATTGGGTGGTTGTGGACATACACTGAGATAAGGAGAGATATAGAGATATACATAACGAGCAAGTTATTGTAAGAAAAGGGGTATTTAATATATATATATACACTCACTGGCCACTTTATTAGGTACCATGCTAGTAACAGGTTGGACCCCCTTTTGCCTTCAGAACTGCCTCAATTCTTCATGGCATAGATTCAACAAGGTGCTGGAAGCATTCCTCCGAGAGTTTGGTCCATATTGACATGATGGCATCACACAGTTGGTGCAGATTTGTCGGCTGCACATCCATGATGCAAATCTCCCGTTCCGTTCATCCCAAAGATGCTCTATTGGATTGAGATCTGGTGACTGTGGAGGCCGTTTGAGTACAGTAAACTCATTGTCATGTTCAAGAAACCAGTCTGAGATGATTCCAACTTTATGACATGGCGCATCATCCTGCTGAAAGTAGCCATCAGAAGTTGGGTACATTGTTGTCATAAAGGATGGACATGGTCAGCAACAATACTCAGGTAGGCTGTGGTGTTGCAACAATGCTCAATTTGTACCAAGGGGCCCAAAGAGTGCCAAGCAAATATTCCCTACACTATTACACCACCACCACCAGCCTGAACCGTTGATACAAGGCAGGATGGATCCATCCTTTCATGTTGTTGACACCAAATTCTGAACCAACAATCGAATGTTCGCCGCAGAAATCAAGACTCATCAGACCAGGCAACGTTTTTCCAATCTTATATTGTCCAATTTTGATGAGCTTGTGCAAATTGTAGCCTCAGTTTCCTGTTCTTAGCTGAAAGGTGTGGCACCCAGCGTGGTCTTCTGCTGGTGTAGCCCATCTGCCTCAAAGTTCGACGTACTGTGCATTCAGAGATGCTCTTCTGCCTACCTTGGTTGTAACCTAGAGATGGTTGTCAAAAAAAATCCTAGTAGATCAGCAGTTTCTGAAATACTCAGACCAGCCCTTCTGGCACCAACAACCATGCTACGTTCACTCAAATCACCTTTCTTCCCCATACTGATGCTCGGTTTGAACTGCAGGAGATTGTCTTGACCATGTCTACATGCCTAAATGCATTGAGTTGCCGCCATGTGATTGGCTGATTAGAAATTAAATGTTAACGAGTAGTTGGACAGGTGTACCTAATAAATTGGCCGGTGAGTGTATATATATATATATATATATATATATATCCATCCATCCATTTTCTATCCCGCTTATTCCTTTTCAGGGTCGCAGGGGTCTGCTGGAGCCTATCCCAGCGCATTTATGGCGAGAGGCAGGGATACACCCCAGATGGTCGCCAGCCAATCGTGGGGCACACACACCATTCACACACCATTCTCTCACACACTCACACCTATGGGCAATTTAGAGTTTGCCAATTAACCTGAGCATGTTTTGTATTGTGGGAGGAAGCCGGAGTACCCGGTGAAAACCCACGCAGACACGGGGAGAACATGCAAACTCCACACAGAAAGGTCCCAGACCCAGGCCCAAGGCGGTCTTGAACCTGCGACCTTCTTGCTGTGAGGCAACAGTGCTACCCACTGCTCCACCGTGTCGCCCATATATATATATATATATATAAATTTAATATATTGAATGAATGTTCAGATGTCAATCTACATATCAGTTTTAAAATTGTGTTGATAGGCTGAGTAAAACCTTACTTACTTTACTACATTTTCCTTTTTGGGGTTATGACCTGGGCATGGTGCTGTTATATGTGTTTAGAATTCTGTTCTGTTAGGTGATAGTGCTGGGATTTTCGGAGGATCTGGGAATGCATTTTGGAGTAAGACAGCTCCAGCCAACAGTAGCCTGTGTTAGAACAAGCAATAGATTAGCAGCTAAAGTGGCCTCTGTGTGGATTTTGTGAGATATTGAAATACTTCATGTAGCTGCATGATCGGCGCGGGAAGAAACCAGAATTTGTAACTTTTAAGATTGCTTGAATTAATTGAGTTGCTTAAAATTGATAGAAACACATTAGAATTGCACCAAAGTTAAAATTATATAGTTCACCATAAAAATGTGAAACAAAGTAGTTTATTAAATTGGTAGGCACTCTATTGATATTAAGAGTTTCTCTTTGCATTTATCTCCTAAAGTGCAAAAAATAATTTGTTCTTTTCTCCCTCTAGCCATTTGGCTCGTGACCTAATAAATGCACCCTGAGCCAATTCTAGATAAAACTGATCCAGCTAAAATTGGATGCCCTTCACTTCAAGATCCTCTTCTGAAGGGTTGTGTTCTTCATTAGGTAAGAAGTTACGTTTGTTCATCAGTTCAGATTTAGGTTTGTGTAGTTTTTTTAGCTCCTTTTCTCTGTTAATAGCACTACATCCACCTTTATATTAAAAAAACTCAAATTTTCCCTGTTATTATTGTTTAGGTTATCATTAAGAATGTTTTGTGCAAGTTTAACACTATAGTAGTACTAGTGCAACAGTATTATTGAAGGACACATTCTTCAGAAGATATTAAGTTATTAAATTTCCACTTACCCTACATACCAGAGGATTCCTGATTAGAGGTAATCTAATGTGCATATACAATACACTAGTATTTACTCACCTGCCTTGACTTGCATATAAATTCCATGACATCCCATTCCTAGTGTATGGGGTTCAATATGACGTATATCTTGGTTTGGTGAAGCAATGACACTACTTTCACTGCAACTAAGGGCTCAGTAAGTACAATAAGTATTATTCTCCTGGTGATTGCTGTGGCATGCTTTACACCACTGCATCCAACACTATAGCTTGGATGCAGCTGTTCAGCCATGGATCCATAGGATAGGTGCATGTAGAGACACTGTGTATAAGAGTAAATCTGTGCTAATGCATACACAGTTCTATCATTGATCCAACACCAATACCCCTGACATTTAAGCACATGATATTAAGAGATTTAAACTTAAAATCCATGAAACAGAAAGAAAGGATAAAGAGGGAAGAAGAGAAGAGCATACCCTGGACAAATGGATGCTGAAATAACATTGTAATGTGCTGAAGTAAATCCAGCACAAAATTAGGGCAACAGCAATCACTAAAGTCACTTGGCAACTGTTATGAGTTTGAGATTAGATTGAATTAAAATGTAGAATAGGTACTAGCTACAGTATAAAGCTCCAGTATTCTTAACATTCTAAATTAAAAGAATATAATTTTATTATTTCCAACGCCATGATAATCAATAAAGAACTCTCCAAAAATTCCTAACAGAGACTAAATACATTTAAAAAAAATGTATTTTTTATAATAAACCATTTTAATAATATATATTTTTATTTGAAAATAAAGGAGTCTATGTCAAGTAATACAACTATATTTGTATAAGAGGCAAGAATAAATAGAATTTTTGTCTAATCACAATCAAATTAGCAACTGAACATATCATAAATATCTATGTATAAAAAAGCAAGAAAAAAGTTTCAGTGTAAGAAACTGATTTAAATACCATTTGGAGATGAACAATATTTAATATTACATTTTAACAAAGTGGCTTAGATAACCATTTTTAATAAAGTGCATCATGAGCTTTGATGGTTGAAAAGGAGCAGTCATATGAGGGTACATGAATACAGCTGAGAGGACGCCATCTTATACAGTAACTGCATTCAGGTTATTTCTGAAGGGTTAGTCTTCCTCCCATTCATAACAACTTTCCCCTCCTCCCTTGCTTTTTTTTACCTAAGAGCCACACTTTCTCTCACACTACTTTGTCTTCAGGGGACAGTGCTTCAAGTGATACTCAATTTTTTTTTTCTTACAACAACCTGTTTGCTGCCGCCCGACTCAATGTACAATGCTGCTTGCATTCAACTCTAAATAGGAAATCTACCTCTCAAAATAATATATACAAGCTCCCATCTAAAACATTTAAAAGAAAACACCCCCTTCGGTCAGTTCCAAGTATGAGACAGATTTGTGATCAAACTGAAGATTTTAATAATAAAGACATGAGAATTGAGGGTTGCTTTACAGAGGTTACAGTAAAAGTAGTCCAAACTGCCAAAGACAAAGCAAGAACCCTTGAAAGGCAGTCCCACTTTAGGCTCTGCTCAAAAACAGTTGTCCTCTCCACAAGATGTATTACAGAGGCCAATTACATACTACTACTACTACTACTACAATGTGATATCTCTTTAAGAAATATCTTCTCTGAGTCTCCTGTGTTCAGTTTCAAATGGGCACCTACTCTTAGTGATGAATTGGTACACAAATACAGGACTTATCAGCACTTCCTATATTTACATAGTTGCAAAGACACCTCATGGCATTTTCCAATGTCGCCAGTGTAATCATTGTTCCATTATAATTTAATTTTACTATACACAAGGAAAAAGAACCTATGAAATCAGAAATTGTACCAACTGTAAAGCTACCATTGTATTTACAAGCTGGAATGCTCTCTCTGTAAGGTGTTTTGTGTGGGTGGTGCCTATAGAATATCAGAACACATATACGCTATCAAAACTAAAAATGTAAATTACCAGCGAAGCCACTTCAGTAAGAAATACAACAGAGATCCCTCATTCCTTAGGACTCTGGGTATTGACCACATCCCTTATACCATTATGGAAGGAAATTGAAAAAAAAAATATAATGAAAAGGGAAAGCTTTTGAGGCCAAAAGCTACCCAATTTAGATGATCAAATGAGGATTTAGAATTATTAAATATTCTTTAGTAAATATGTTTTGACTCTTTGTTGGTTGTATATAATATACTAAATGTTGTATTGTATTTGTAGTAGTAGTAGTAGTAGTAGTAATAGTGGGCGACACGGTGGAGCAGTGGGTAGCACTGTTGCCTCACAGCAAGAAGGTCGCAGGTTCAAGACCGCCTTGGGGCCTGGGTCTGGGACCTTTCTGTGTGGAGTTTGCATGTTCTCCCCGTGTCTGCGTGGGTTTTCACCGGGTACTCCGGCTTCCTCCCACAATACAAAACATGCTCAGGTTAATTGGCAAATCTAAATTGCCCATAGGTGTGAGTGTGTGTGTGAATGGTGTGTGTGCCCCACGATTGGCTGGCGACCATCTGGGGTGTATCCCCCTGCCTCTCGCCATAAATGCGCTGGGATAGGCTCCAGCAGACCCCTGCGACCCCGAAAGGGAATAAGCGGGATAGAAAATGGATGGATGGATGGATAGTAGTAATAGTAGTAGTAGTAGATTTTGTAGTTGTGATCTGCTGACCCCTTCTGCCTAGATGTGGAAGTGTCAACAGTAAAGGGTAAGGAGTATGCAAAAGACAAAAGGAAAGTAAAATTAAAACTGGCTGGATCAAACATACACAATTCACAACTACAGAATGTCATCTTGGGCATGATTTAATTTGATCTGTAAATGATAATACAGTTGTCAAGGTGCAGAAACACAACATTTTGGCATGTTTGTGTATTCCTAGGGGATCTGAGAGTACCGTTTTCTGCATACAGAGGAGGATGGGTCACAGGCATATCCATATTCACAGCAGTGCTGTCCATCTTGACAACACTGGCCCTGAAATTAATACCAATTTTGGTGTTAGAAGAGTAAAGAAGATAGGTGAAGATTTTATAAGCAGGTAAAGTTTTTGTTCAGTACAATAAGAATCAAACCTATATATCACTTTGTGATGTTTTTTTATGTAGGGGTTAGACAGGGTTAGAGTGTAAAAACTTTTAATCATTTAACTTCCCAGTTACCTCTAAGCAATTTTACTAATAGATATTTTTCAGGCAACACACACTTTAATAAACCTAATAGAAAATTGCACAAATGCACAGTCCATACCAATGGATAAGGACAACAGCTCCATTGGCTTTTCACTCCCTTGCAGCAAGTTGTCCCTGAAGAGCAGTAGAATGTAGAATCACAGCGAATGATTCCAGCCTCAAGGGCTTTGTCCTTAGATTCCGTGGGTGTGGTCAAAGGAATCTGTGTAAAGATAAAAACTATTACCCTCTAGATATTGTCTATATATATATATATATATATATATATATATATATATATATATATATATATATATATAAATGGCCATTCACACACAATGATGGCGGTGGTGATTTACAGTGCCACCCGCACATCAGGAAACTATTCATTCTTACACCAAAGCAAATCAGGGTTAAGCATCTTGCCCAAGGATACAATGACATGGACCCAGAGGGGCCAGGACTTGAACCACCAACTGACTGGTGGACGACTGCTCTACCTCTGAGCTACAGCCACCATGTCTATTGGTCCTATTGTTTATTACGATTGGTTAAAGCCCCTATACCTGGTTCCTAAGATGTCTCAGATCAGATTTGAATAACAGTGCATGCATCCAACACTTAGCACATTGTAGGATGTTCAGAATCCTGATAGGTGCACAGAAGTACATGACTTCAAACCAAGGAAAAAAGCAACCCAAAACTGAAATGCAGAAATCTTGATTGTGATGACCAATTGTAAATGTTTAAGGGGCCTTAACTTTATCTGAATAGATCACATTCCAATATCGTAGTAATATACTATATGTCCTACCTCCTTTAGGATGTTTATGTTCTCTGAGGTTATAATGAGTGAGGCTTTGAATATTGAGCTTGTTTATGAGTGAAAAGATATCTCAGGCTTTGCGTCACACAGTGGTGGTAACTGGAACACATTCTTAGCTATATGAGCATACAGTGGTGGCCATTCACACAATTAATCTATAAAAGGTACACATTTTAAAATAAAAAACAATTTAAAAATAGCATTAACGCTATTTAACTTGACAAGATGAAATTGTAAATTTGATTGCAAGCAAAATGTTTAAGTTACAAGCTTAGAATTGATTTTTATACTAATAGGGAATAAAGATTATTATATGACTGCATCGCATTTTATTGCATAGGAAGATTTATTGAGTCAACTCGCAGGGGACTATGGGCTACAGAACCTATTAGCTGTTTGCAGCAGGTTTTGCCATAAAGACATAGTAGTTTTTGAGTTCATGAAGGGAAAAGACTGGTATAACAGGGGTGCTTGGTTCCTCTGCAGCTTCCTTCCTTACCATGACTATGTTCGTCCAGGGCTGGTTCACTTTTTCACACATCTGGGTAGCCATGTTACACTGAAACCCTGAGGGGCAGTAGTGGGCCAAATCAGGGCAACACACAGCCTGGACATCCACATGTATACAGGCATACAAAAATATGAATGAAATTAAGGTTTTCTGTCAAAATGACAAGTACAGGTCAGTGCAATGCGTGGACGCAAATTACTTACTGTGGGATATGGACAGCAACGATATCCATATGTAGTCATACAGCAAATGGCAGTATCAGGGCAGAAAGACCCATTGGGACATTTGATGTCACAAGACACAAATCCACACACAAACACTCCCAACAGGCATACATTTACCCTGAACATCTGGACAAGAGATAAAGTTTATTTCTTTCACTAAATGTGATATATTGTGCCAATGTTAAATACAAATTTTTACCCTCATTTCCCTGAAATATTGCTGGTAACCTTAGTTGCATTTTAGCATGCTATAAAAGTTGTCCTTTTCTATCCTATAAACTGTAACAGTTATAAATAATAGGAGCTGTGACAGTTCACACCATGCTAGCTTAGGTTATGCCAAGAATTTGGTAAGGACTCTTAAATTTGTGCTTACCTTCTCTTTGTGAAGTGATTGAACAACTTCCTGATACGCCTCAAACTTCCACTCAACGAGACACTATTACTCCTTATATGGTGGGCAAGGCCCTCCTACTTAACATACTGCCAAGCTTTATTTCTGTGTTCTGTAACCATCATATTTGGACCATAAGAATAGAAGTACTTTCACTTCCTCTACTTTAAATGAAACTCACAGTAACCTTTGATACAATTATATTATTTAAATCATGAGACATACCTCCAAGTAAAGTACATTTTTAAGAATTTAATATATGTTTAGCATAATTTAAGTATGTTGTTACATTAGTAAAAACATATCAGGCTTATCAGCTATGAGATACTACACGTGTTCTTTGACACTGTAACACCCTTAAATTGACATAAAGCAGTTAAACAGATAACACATTGCAAATCTATTGAAATGAATTGTAATAGCTGACGAGGACCACACGAGCAATACGTTTCAACAGTTTATTGAAAGGGGTTGGGGAAAGGGCGTGAGTCTTCGTGTGTGTGTGTCCCAGCGGCTGAGAGGCGTAGAGTGTAGACGGGGGTTGAGGGTCCAGGCTCTCTCGCCAAAAGGGGCTGGAAGTCCTGGGGGAACACACACACACAGCGGAGAGGAGTGGCAGGGCAAAACTTCCAGGGCAATAGTACCGACAAGGGCAAGGCAGTAATCGTGGTCAAAAAGGCAGAAGGCAGGTCAAGTTACCGGGATTGTAGAGCAGAGGGTGGTCGGGCAGGTCCAGGATCGCAGGTAGGAGTCAGAGTAGTAGCAGGTAACAGGCAGGACAGGCGCGGGCTTAGCAGACGATCTGACGATGTGTGCTGGGAAACAGGACTCTTTATACGTGGCATGGTTAGCAGGAAATGAGGAGCAGCTGGCTGGTTAACGAGGGAGTGGCAGAAGAGACAGGTGAGAGTGATCAGCAGATAATTAGTGCTCCTACCAGGCAGAGGGAGAGGAAGCTCACGACACATAGTAGCTGTCATCTTTTCCTGACTGATGCATTTACTGTAAACATTAGCAAGAAAGTCCTCAATAATCTTCCAATAGTGCAAATATATTTCTATAAACTATATTAATTTCAGACAGTGTCAGCTCTGAGCACATATACCATCTTCAGAAATTAAATAAACTAGTGCACTGCCTGTAGAAGTATGTATTTCAGATCCTATTTGGCTAAATGAGTCTGTGTGTTGCGCTGTCAGATATTCTTAAAAGACATTGGGTGGTTGTGGACATACACTGAGATAAGGAGAGATATAGAGATATACATAACGAGCAAGTTATTGTAAGAAAAGGGGTATTTAATATATATATATACACTCACTGGCCACTTTATTAGGTACCATGCTAGTAACAGGTTGGACCCCCTTTTGCCTTCAGAACTGCCTCAATTCTTCATGGCATAGATTCAACAAGGTGCTGGAAGCATTCCTCCGAGAGTTTGGTCCATATTGACATGATGGCATCACACAGTTGGTGCAGATTTGTCGGCTGCACATCCATGATGCAAATCTCCCGTTCCGTTCATCCCAAAGATGCTCTATTGGATTGAGATCTGGTGACTGTGGAGGCCGTTTGAGTACAGTAAACTCATTGTCATGTTCAAGAAACCAGTCTGAGATGATTCCAACTTTATGACATGGCGCATCATCCTGCTGAAAGTAGCCATCAGAAGTTGGGTACATTGTTGTCATAAAGGATGGACATGGTCAGCAACAATACTCAGGTAGGCTGTGGTGTTGCAACAATGCTCAATTTGTACCAAGGGGCCCAAAGAGTGCCAAGCAAATATTCCCTACACTATTACACCACCACCACCAGCCTGAACCGTTGATACAAGGCAGGATGGATCCATCCTTTCATGTTGTTGACACCAAATTCTGAACCAACAATCGAATGTTCGCCGCAGAAATCAAGACTCATCAGACCAGGCAACGTTTTTCCAATCTTATATTGTCCAATTTTGATGAGCTTGTGCAAATTGTAGCCTCAGTTTCCTGTTCTTAGCTGAAAGGTGTGGCACCCAGCGTGGTCTTCTGCTGGTGTAGCCCATCTGCCTCAAAGTTCGACGTACTGTGCATTCAGAGATGCTCTTCTGCCTACCTTGGTTGTAACCTAGAGATGGTTGTCAAAAAAAATCCTAGTAGATCAGCAGTTTCTGAAATACTCAGACCAGCCCTTCTGGCACCAACAACCATGCTACGTTCACTCAAATCACCTTTCTTCCCCATACTGATGCTCGGTTTGAACTGCAGGAGATTGTCTTGACCATGTCTACATGCCTAAATGCATTGAGTTGCCGCCATGTGATTGGCTGATTAGAAATTAAATGTTAACGAGTAGTTGGACAGGTGTACCTAATAAATTGGCCGGTGAGTGTATATATATATATATATATATATATATATATATCCATCCATCCATTTTCTATCCCGCTTATTCCTTTTCAGGGTCGCAGGGGTCTGCTGGAGCCTATCCCAGCGCATTTATGGCGAGAGGCAGGGATACACCCCAGATGGTCGCCAGCCAATCGTGGGGCACACACACCATTCACACACCATTCTCTCACACACTCACACCTATGGGCAATTTAGAGTTTGCCAATTAACCTGAGCATGTTTTGTATTGTGGGAGGAAGCCGGAGTACCCGGTGAAAACCCACGCAGACACGGGGAGAACATGCAAACTCCACACAGAAAGGTCCCAGACCCAGGCCCAAGGCGGTCTTGAACCTGCGACCTTCTTGCTGTGAGGCAACAGTGCTACCCACTGCTCCACCGTGTCGCCCATATATATATATATATATATAAATTTAATATATTGAATGAATGTTCAGATGTCAATCTACATATCAGTTTTAAAATTGTGTTGATAGGCTGAGTAAAACCTTACTTACTTTACTACATTTTCCTTTTTGGGGTTATGACCTGGGCATGGTGCTGTTATATGTGTTTAGAATTCTGTTCTGTTAGGTGATAGTGCTGGGATTTTCGGAGGATCTGGGAATGCATTTTGGAGTAAGACAGCTCCAGCCAACAGTAGCCTGTGTTA
The DNA here is from genome assembly GCA_036785175.1 of Eupleurogrammus muticus. Classification (NCBI taxonomy): domain Eukaryota; kingdom Metazoa; phylum Chordata; class Actinopteri; order Scombriformes; family Trichiuridae; genus Eupleurogrammus; species Eupleurogrammus muticus. The sequence continues at coordinate 2,450,034 of JAYKQN010000020.1, read as the reverse complement.
GAACAAGCAATAGATTAGCAGCTAAAGTGGCCTCTGTGTGGATTTTGTGAGATATTGAAATACTTCATGTAGCTGCATGATCGGCGCGGGAAGAAACCAGAATTTGTAACTTTTAAGATTGCTTGAATTAATTGAGTTGCTTAAAATTGATAGAAACACATTAGAATTGCACCAAAGTTAAAATTATATAGTTCACCATAAAAATGTGAAACAAAGTAGTTTATTAAATTGGTAGGCACTCTATTGATATTAAGAGTTTCTCTTTGCATTTATCTCCTAAAGTGCAAAAAATAATTTGTTCTTTTCTCCCTCTAGCCATTTGGCTCGTGACCTAATAAATGCACCCTGAGCCAATTCTAGATAAAACTGATCCAGCTAAAATTGGATGCCCTTCACTTCAAGATCCTCTTCTGAAGGGTTGTGTTCTTCATTAGGTAAGAAGTTACGTTTGTTCATCAGTTCAGATTTAGGTTTGTGTAGTTTTTTTAGCTCCTTTTCTCTGTTAATAGCACTACATCCACCTTTATATTAAAAAAACTCAAATTTTCCCTGTTATTATTGTTTAGGTTATCATTAAGAATGTTTTGTGCAAGTTTAACACTATAGTAGTACTAGTGCAACAGTATTATTGAAGGACACATTCTTCAGAAGATATTAAGTTATTAAATTTCCACTTACCCTACATACCAGAGGATTCCTGATTAGAGGTAATCTAATGTGCATATACAATACACTAGTATTTACTCACCTGCCTTGACTTGCATATAAATTCCATGACATCCCATTCCTAGTGTATGGGGTTCAATATGACGTATATCTTGGTTTGGTGAAGCAATGACACTACTTTCACTGCAACTAAGGGCTCAGTAAGTACAATAAGTATTATTCTCCTGGTGATTGCTGTGGCATGCTTTACACCACTGCATCCAACACTATAGCTTGGATGCAGCTGTTCAGCCATGGATCCATAGGATAGGTGCATGTAGAGACACTGTGTATAAGAGTAAATCTGTGCTAATGCATACACAGTTCTATCATTGATCCAACACCAATACCCCTGACATTTAAGCACATGATATTAAGAGATTTAAACTTAAAATCCATGAAACAGAAAGAAAGGATAAAGAGGGAAGAAGAGAAGAGCATACCCTGGACAAATGGATGCTGAAATAACATTGTAATGTGCTGAAGTAAATCCAGCACAAAATTAGGGCAACAGCAATCACTAAAGTCACTTGGCAACTGTTATGAGTTTGAGATTAGATTGAATTAAAATGTAGAATAGGTACTAGCTACAGTATAAAGCTCCAGTATTCTTAACATTCTAAAGTAAAAGAATATAATTTTATTATTTCCAACGCCATGATAATCAATAAAGAACTCTCCAAAAATTCCTAACAGAGACTAAATACATTTAAAAAAAATGTATTTTTTATAATAAACCATTTTAATAATATATATTTTTATTTGAAAATAAAGGAGTCTATGTCAAGTAATACAACTATATTTGTATAAGAGGCAAGAATAAATAGAATTTTTGTCTAATCACAATCAAATTAGCAACTGAACATATCATAAATATCTATGTATAAAAAAGCAAGAAAAAAGTTTCAGTGTAAGAAACTGATTTAAATACCATTTGGAGATGAACAATATTTAATATTACATTTTAACAAAGTGGCTTAGATAACCATTTTTAATAAAGTGCATCATGAGCTTTGATGGTTGAAAAGGAGCAGTCATATGAGGGTACATGAATACAGCTGAGAGGACGCCATCTTATACAGTAACTGCATTCAGGTTATTTCTGAAGGGTTAGTCTTCCTCCCATTCATAACAACTTTCCCCTCCTCCCTTGCTTTTTTTTACCTAAGAGCCACACTTTCTCTCACACTACTTTGTCTTCAGGGGACAGTGCTTCAAGTGATACTCAATTTTTTTTTTCTTACAACAACCTGTTTGCTGCCGCCCGACTCAATGTACAATGCTGCTTGCATTCAACTCTAAATAGGAAATCTACCTCTCAAAATAATATATACAAGCTCCCATCTAAAACATTTAAAAGAAAACACCCCCTTCGGTCAGTTCCAAGTATGAGACAGATTTGTGATCAAACTGAAGATTTTAATAATAAAGACATGAGAATTGAGGGTTGCTTTACAGAGGTTACAGTAAAAGTAGTCCAAACTGCCAAAGACAAAGCAAGAACCCTTGAAAGGCAGTCCCACTTTAGGCTCTGCTCAAAAACAGTTGTCCTCTCCACAAGATGTATTACAGAGGCCAATTACATACTACTACTACTACTACTACAATGTGATATCTCTTTAAGAAATATCTTCTCTGAGTCTCCTGTGTTCAGTTTCAAATGGGCACCTACTCTTAGTGATGAATTGGTACACAAATACAGGACTTATCAGCACTTCCTATATTTACATAGTTGCAAAGACACCTCATGGCATTTTCCAATGTCGCCAGTGTAATCATTGTTCCATTATAATTTAATTTTACTATACACAAGGAAAAAGAACCTATGAAATCAGAAATTGTACCAACTGTAAAGCTACCATTGTATTTACAAGCTGGAATGCTCTCTCTGTAAGGTGTTTTGTGTGGGTGGTGCCTATAGAATATCAGAACACATATACGCTATCAAAACTAAAAATGTAAATTACCAGCGAAGCCACTTCAGTAAGAAATACAACAGAGATCCCTCATTCCTTAGGACTCTGGGTATTGACCACATCCCTTATACCATTATGGAAGGAAATTGAAAAAAAAAATATAATGAAAAGGGAAAGCTTTTGAGGCCAAAAGCTACCCAATTTAGATGATCAAATGAGGATTTAGAATTATTAAATATTCTTTAGTAAATATGTTTTGACTCTTTGTTGGTTGTATATAATATACTAAATGTTGTATTGTATTTGTAGTAGTAGTAGTAGTAGTAGTAATAGTGGGCGACACGGTGGAGCAGTGGGTAGCACTGTTGCCTCACAGCAAGAAGGTCGCAGGTTCAAGACCGCCTTGGGGCCTGGGTCTGGGACCTTTCTGTGTGGAGTTTGCATGTTCTCCCCGTGTCTGCGTGGGTTTTCACCGGGTACTCCGGCTTCCTCCCACAATACAAAACATGCTCAGGTTAATTGGCAAATCTAAATTGCCCATAGGTGTGAGTGTGTGTGTGAATGGTGTGTGTGCCCCACGATTGGCTGGCGACCATCTGGGGTGTATCCCCCTGCCTCTCGCCATAAATGCGCTGGGATAGGCTCCAGCAGACCCCTGCGACCCCGAAAGGGAATAAGCGGGATAGAAAATGGATGGATGGATGGATAGTAGTAATAGTAGTAGTAGTAGATTTTGTAGTTGTGATCTGCTGACCCCTTCTGCCTAGATGTGGAAGTGTCAACAGTAAAGGGTAAGGAGTATGCAAAAGACAAAAGGAAAGTAAAATTAAAACTGGCTGGATCAAACATACACAATTCACAACTACAGAATGTCATCTTGGGCATGATTTAATTTGATCTGTAAATGATAATACAGTTGTCAAGGTGCAGAAACACAACATTTTGGCATGTTTGTGTATTCCTAGGGGATCTGAGAGTACCGTTTTCTGCATACAGAGGAGGATGGGTCACAGGCATATCCATATTCACAGCAGTGCTGTCCATCTTGACAACACTGGCCCTGAAATTAATACCAATTTTGGTGTTAGAAGAGTAAAGAAGATAGGTGAAGATTTTATAAGCAGGTAAAGTTTTTGTTCAGTACAATAAGAATCAAACCTATATATCACTTTGTGATGTTTTTTTATGTAGGGGTTAGACAGGGTTAGAGTGTAAAAACTTTTAATCATTTAACTTCCCAGTTACCTCTAAGCAATTTTACTAATAGATATTTTTCAGGCAACACACACTTTAATAAACCTAATAGAAAATTGCACAAATGCACAGTCCATACCAATGGATAAGGACAACAGCTCCATTGGCTTTTCACTCCCTTGCAGCAAGTTGTCCCTGAAGAGCAGTAGAATGTAGAATCACAGCGAATGATTCCAGCCTCAAGGGCTTTGTCCTTAGATTCCGTGGGTGTGGTCAAAGGAATCTGTGTAAAGATAAAAACTATTACCCTCTAGATATTGTCTATATATATATATATATATATATATATATATATATATATATATATATATATATATATATATATATATATATATATATATATATATATAAATGGCCATTCACACACAATGATGGCGGTGGTGATTTACAGTGCCACCCGCACATCAGGAAACTATTCATTCTTACACCAAAGCAAATCAGGGTTAAGCATCTTGCCCAAGGATACAATGACATGGACCCAGAGGGGCCAGGACTTGAACCACCAACTGACTGGTGGACGACTGCTCTACCTCTGAGCTACAGCCACCATGTCTATTGGTCCTATTGTTTATTACGATTGGTTAAAGCCCCTATACCTGGTTCCTAAGATGTCTCAGATCAGATTTGAATAACAGTGCATGCATCCAACACTTAGCACATTGTAGGATGTTCAGAATCCTGATAGGTGCACAGAAGTACATGACTTCAAACCAAGGAAAAAAGCAACCCAAAACTGAAATGCAGAAATCTTGATTGTGATGACCAATTGTAAATGTTTAAGGGGCCTTAACTTTATCTGAATAGATCACATTCCAATATCGTAGTAATATACTATATGTCCTACCTCCTTTAGGATGTTTATGTTCTCTGAGGTTATAATGAGTGAGGCTTTGAATATTGAGCTTGTTTATGAGTGAAAAGATATCTCAGGCTTTGCGTCACACAGTGGTGGTAACTGGAACACATTCTTAGCTATATGAGCATACAGTGGTGGCCATTCACACAATTAATCTATAAAAGGTACACATTTTAAAATAAAAAACAATTTAAAAATAGCATTAACGCTATTTAACTTGACAAGATGAAATTGTAAATTTGATTGCAAGCAAAATGTTTAAGTTACAAGCTTAGAATTGATTTTTATACTAATAGGGAATAAAGATTATTATATGACTGCATCGCATTTTATTGCATAGGAAGATTTATTGAGTCAACTCGCAGGGGACTATGGGCTACAGAACCTATTAGCTGTTTGCAGCAGGTTTTGCCATAAAGACATAGTAGTTTTTGAGTTCATGAAGGGAAAAGACTGGTATAACAGGGGTGCTTGGTTCCTCTGCAGCTTCCTTCCTTACCATGACTATGTTCGTCCAGGGCTGGTTCACTTTTTCACACATCTGGGTAGCCATGTTACACTGAAACCCTGAGGGGCAGTAGTGGGCCAAATCAGGGCAACACACAGCCTGGACATCCACATGTATACAGGCATACAAAAATATGAATGAAATTAAGGTTTTCTGTCAAAATGACAAGTACAGGTCAGTGCAATGCGTGGACGCAAATTACTTACTGTGGGATATGGACAGCAACGATATCCATATGTAGTCATACAGCAAATGGCAGTATCAGGGCAGAAAGACCCATTGGGACATTTGATGTCACAAGACACAAATCCACACACAAACACTCCCAACAGGCATACATTTACCCTGAACATCTGGACAAGAGATAAAGTTTATTTCTTTCACTAAATGTGATATATTGTGCCAATGTTAAATACAAATTTTTACCCTCATTTCCCTGAAATATTGCTGGTAACCTTAGTTGCATTTTAGCATGCTATAAAAGTTGTCCTTTTCTATCCTATAAACTGTAACAGTTATAAATAATAGGAGCTGTGACAGTTCACACCATGCTAGCTTAGGTTATGCCAAGAATTTGGTAAGGACTCTTAAATTTGTGCTTACCTTCTCTTTGTGAAGTGATTGAACAACTTCCTGATACGCCTCAAACTTCCACTCAACGAGACACTATTACTCCTTATATGGTGGGCAAGGCCCTCCTACTTAACATACTGCCAAGCTTTATTTCTGTGTTCTGTAACCATCATATTTGGACCATAAGAATAGAAGTACTTTCACTTCCTCTACTTTAAATGAAACTCACAGTAACCTTTGATACAATTATATTATTTAAATCATGAGACATACCTCCAAGTAAAGTACATTTTTAAGAATTTAATATATGTTTAGCATAATTTAAGTATGTTGTTACATTAGTAAAAACATATCAGGCTTATCAGCTATGAGATACTACACGTGTTCTTTGACACTGTAACACCCTTAAATTGACATAAAGCAGTTAAACAGATAACACATTGCAAATCTATTGAAATGAATTGTAATAGCTGAAAATTCAAAGTAATCCAGAAATCAGGATTTCTTCATCTGCTCATTGTACCATTACCAAGATTTGCTAAAAAAAAAAAAAAAAAAGTCAGTGCGCACACCCAAAAAAAACTACACACAACAATAAAAGTTTGTACCCAAGTACTAGGCAATAAAGGTAAAACAATACTTTATTAACACATTGCCATTGTTTATATATCTAAACTGCTGTGTAACAAAACGTTGGAACATAACAAGTATCTTTTATGTAAATGTTGACTTTGTTGTTCACATTTCTTATAAGTCCAACTTCAATATGAGGCTGGCTAGACATCAGGTCTACATGCATCACACATGCAAAGACATATCTAGCAACTAGAAATGCAAGATGTCAGTTAGGATGCAGAGAGAGGAATTCCTCCGACAGTGATTTGCCAGTCACACTGAAATCTCTAAGGGGGGGGGGTGTACAGAATTCACTCCTGTCCTGTCATTGAGTGCTACTCAAAACTATTATTTACAAAAAGTATGGGGATAAAAAACAAGATATATACTGGTAGTTGCCACTTAAAGAGGGATGGATGCCTCTTTTGTTTTTACTTCAATCAAAGAACCACAGCACACGCTCCTTGTCCATGTGTGATGACCAAAGCTGGATGGGAGAAGTTTCTGGTAGTCAAAGGTAAAACAACCCTTACATGTGAATGGTCAGGAGCACGGGAGAATTGTAAAGCCATGGTTGTTAGTTGAGCTCTGAGTCGGACTGAGATGTTGCCTTCTTTTTCTTTTTTTTGCCATGTTTCTTGTGCTTTTTGTTCCTCTTCTTCTTGGATTTGTCCTGTGTACATAAAATCTGCATGTTAGGCACCGGACAAATAATGGGTTCTTGGCTAGACTAGCTTTATAAAGACTAAAATCTGTTGATCTGCCTATATGACTGACCTTTGGCTAACTAATGGCTTCATCACTTGCCCCAGCGTATCATCACTTCCTGTGTCCATTTGTTTCAAATTAAAATTGCTCTTGTGTTTCACTTAATTTAAGCAGTATTACTTAATCTAAGCAGTATTTCGAAAGTCAAATCAACATTATTTTTATATTAGATTTACCGGCTTCATAGAAATACATTTAAATTTAAATAAATTAATTGACTTTATATTTGTGCATTGTAAGAATAGTCATTTAAATAAAATGCTCACTGTTATTTTCTCCTTTTCCTCACTACTTCTCTTCTTCTTTTTGGCTTCAGCCTATAAAAGGGAAAAGTAAAAATGGAACCATGGAAATAGGGAAGTCTTGAAAAAAAAACTGTACATGTGACAACATTGTTTCACAATAATGGAATTTTCAAAAATCCTAAATTGTAACAGTGTTGGTAGAATTACACACCAAACCAAATTTGCCATTTTTTGAAATTAATTGTTTTCTTCACACCACTGACAACAAATGTACTAATACAAGCTGCTGCAACAACCTTTCTTTAGGATCTGTCAAGCACCCACAGTCTTACATATACCTTACTGGCTAAAGGTCAACCAACAAGTTGGTAAACTAAAAGACTTAAGCAAGAGATTAAATCAATTACTTTAGTACATTTTTAGAGCAGCAGCAAAGAATACATGCAGTGATACTTCATTTTCTGCACTAAATCTTAAAAGTGAAACTAAGAAGTAAAAGAGGAACATAGACAGAAAGTAGGTGATGGCTTAATTTTTGAAACTCTGTTCAATAATATTGAACATATATTAATAAATTAAACCTTAAATTAGAAGCTTTAAGAGTTTTAATGTCCAGAGTTCAACCCAAGAGTGTCTTAATAGCAATTACTTTCCAATCTGAAACATTACAATAATGCTTACTATCTCGTTCCCCTCAGAGTCAGCAGATGACTCTGAAGATGAATCTTTATAATTCCGCTCAGCCTTCCTTTTTCTTTGACGACTCTTCTCCTCCTAAGTGACACAAGATTTAGAGCAAATTTATAAAGGCTTTAAACCAGAAATCTGGTTTGACTCAACTTGACCTGTATAAACATAGCACAAGAAACCACATGCAGCAGCTTTATATTTAACTGCATATCATTTAAGCCAATACTGAAATAGTCAGCCTAAGTGATAACATGAAAACATTGCTGTTGAGAACTTACTGAATGAAAGTAATCACCCTTATCCCCTTCTTCCTTGATCCTCTTCATCTTCTTGAAAAATAAAACCACATTCAGACTGAATTATTATTTTTAACAAAGTATATCTAAACAGAGAAGCAAACTGTGCATTGAATAAAAAAGAAGGTGGAAGAAGAAGGAGAAAAACCTTGAGTTCTGTATCCGATTCTACTTCTGAGCTGTCTGATGCTCTCCTGGCTGATGACTTCTTTCTTTTCTGTTTTTTTTTCACACTTCTTTTTTCATCCTGCACACACAGATAGAAATACAATCAAATGGTGTAATGCCACAAAATATATATATATATATAAATAAATAAATAAAAAAATAGGTGATGATTTTCAGAACAACAAATTAAAAACGTTATAATATTAATAATAATATTGTTAATGATCAACCAATTGACTCCAAATATCTTAACTATCAAAAACATACTATATTAAAAACTCTTGAACCCGCAACTCCCTCAGAGCTTCATCTAATGGGCTGCAGAGGCAAAAGAGTTAGGTGGTTTCTCTTGTCCCTTCAGCTTTTTTGCACTAGTGGGCCACCACTCTTGAATCTAATGAATTAATACCTTGGCCCTGGAGCAGAACACTGATTTTAACAGAACAGCAGAACACTGATTTTAACTCAATTCCCCCCCTTTCTTTTCTCTTTTCTATTCTTTTCTCAGTCACCTGATCTCAATATCATACAGCCACTCTGGGGATATCTCGCCAATTACAATGGACAGCTTTACCATCAGAAAAAATAAAGAGCCTCATCCACAACTACTCCTAAGACTCCAAACTGTCATTAATGTTAAAGGGAGCAATAAATGTAAACTAAGGTAAGTAAACTTTTGATCAGGGTGATTTGTGTAGTTTCTTGTTGTCATTGTGATTTAAAAATTTAAAAACACAGTTGATAATCAATGGCATTAACTATGAGCCAATAAAAGTTTTTGTGTTATTCATATTGTCTGAAAAACAGCCAAGAAATCATAAATTCTGCTGGGGTACGTAAGCTTATGAGCACACATGAAAACTGATACATTCGGCCTTAATGTCTGTAATGACTTACCTCGACTTCATATTCTGAGGAGGAACTGCTGGAGGAATCAGAACTCGATGAGCAGGGGGAAGAAGATGAAGAATGCTTGACCAAAACACAATGAAAGCAGGGTTCATTAGACTTGAGGTTATTTGCTTTTTTTTTTTTTTTAATGCAACACTACATCACGTCACTACTGTGACATAGCTGGCCATTAAATTACTGGAGGTCTCTCCTCACCCTGTTGGACTTCTTCTTCTCCTTTTTTTTTTTCTAAAAACAAATGAAAAACCAAAGTGACAAATAATGAAATTTAAAATATAAGAACTTCCAAAGTCCAATAAGTCAGAAATACTGTACCTCTTTTTTCTCTTTCTTTTCATCCTTTTCTTTCTCTTTGTCCATAGCCTTCTTGTCTTTCTCTTTGTCCTTGTCACTTCCACCCAACAACTTTTCTCGGTTTTTGGCTAGTTCTTTCCTCCATTTCTGAAGAAAAAGTCAATATTTTAAAATTAGTATTTTGCCCAAATACAATATTGTTTGTGTGCAGCTACAGCTTCAACTAAAGACTTCAAGTACTGTACTGAATGTTTTGTCTTACTTAACCCCTTTCAGCACCAATATTAGGTGCTGAATGGTTATAATTAATGGTCAATATGTGAGTCTACTTTCATACCTCATTCATTTTGTCTTCAAAGTCAGCCAGGGCTCGAGACCCTTTCTTCTTCTTCTCCAGCTGTTCCTTTAACTCTTCCCTGATAAAGACACAAGTTTATTTTTATAAATGTTATGTCTTCTCACTTATCATGCTATCACTCGTGTCAGCAGATACTTTGGAGATTTAGGTTTATTAAAAATCAAGATTTTGACCTGTTCTAATACATATACATTTTAACATAATAGTGCTGTGTCAGAAAATTTCTGTTTGTAAAATTAAAACCATACTCTTCTATTCAGTATAGTCAGCTACTCAATTGTACCTCCTTGTGGCCGAAATTGGAGCACTAAGAGTCTATTCTGTACCCACCATGTTGGTCGAGGTCTGCTTAAATAATCCTGTATGCTTGGTCCAGCGTTCTGTACAGGGCCCCTGGCTCGTGCAGCTGCAATTGGGTTAATGTATGCCTGAAATATTATACAGAACATATATTTCACATGATTTTTGTTTTTAACTAAGGTGTTATTGTTTTCCATTTTTTTATTAATATAAAAGCATATGACTAGCCAGTGAGGTGTAGTCCATTTCTTGTATACAATCATTATGGATGTGTACATATCCCAGGATTAAAACAGCTTTGATAGTCAACCATAATCAACAAATATTTTGCATAGTATGTTATTGTTGATTCAGCAACAAAACGCATATCAAAGATGGGTTGGTTTGTATTTCATTTCGACACAGATCACAAAAACATCATGGCTTGCAAACTTTTGTTATGAATTTCATTCAACTGACAGGTTTGTTTCTTGCAGATAGTAAATGGACTGCATTTGTATAGCGCCTTTTCTAGTCATGTCGAGTGTTCATTCATGCTTTCACACACATTCACACACTGAAGGTGGTGGCTGTCATACAAGGTGCCATCCACACAGGAAGCTAATCATTCACACATTAACACACACTGCATGCCGCAGCCATCGGGGTCAAATCAGGGTTAAGTAATTTGTCCAAGGACACATGGACATGAAGACCAGAGGAGCTGGAAGCAAACCACTGATCCCCCAACCAGTGGATGACTGCTCTACCTCTGAGCCACAGCCACCCTGATCACTCTGCCTGATCCTTATTTGACAATTAGGAGTGTAACGTTAGAGTTGCTAAGCAACAAAAAAGCTACAAAAAACCTTGGAAAAAGATTTCAAAGGTCAGTCACTTCCTACCTCTAAAGATGCACCAAAGCTTATCCATGCATTTATTGCTCCTATACTGTATTAAAAGAATGGCACCCCCTTTCCTATAGACTGCGATAGTAAAAGAGAATCCTATAGAACTGTTATGGGGGGGGGGCACTTTTACTCAGCAATCTCTGTAGGTCGCATAATGTGGAGATTCCATCTCATAGTTCTGTATCATTCATCAAGAATACAGCATCCCCAAAATGCAGCTTATTAGAGGTTCTAAAGCCTATATCCTATAAAGCCTTCAACTAGCAGGTTCCCCTGTGAAATCGTCTTCCTGTTTCAGTTCGAGGGTCAGACACCTCTCTCCCTACATTTGAGAACAGGTTAGAGACTTTCCCTTCTGGAGAAGCTCAGGGTTTTCAGCAGCACTCTATAGCTGAGGTGGCCTGCCTTTCCAATAATTGCCCCCCTGCTTTGTCTAAGTCCACAATTAACAAAAAAAAAAAAAAAAAACAATCCTGCATCCTTGCATGCATAGAATCGTAACATTTCTCAAATCCCACACGCTTACATGTTGACAAGTTTAGCTGCTACTTTATTTTTCATGCTAACACAGGCTACTGTGTTCATTTCTGTGTAGTACCGAGTATGGACTACAAGTAATCACATCCCAATTAGATATACACCAATGAAAAAAAAAGAAATGAAAAAACCAAGACAATCGTCAACCTTACAGGCTTATATGGAATTGGAAGACGTCAAAACTAATAGCGCTAGGCTAAATTATGCCACATAAAAGAGTAGCAACGGGGAGCACATCATGAAAACTCTTACTCGTTTCCACGTGTTATTTGTGTTTCAGGACTGTATTCAGATTGCAGGCTACACAAGAGCAACGAAAAAACATTGCGCAGCATCACTACACCAGAACACTGCTATATTATGAACTCCATTAAGAACTATTGTCTAGGCCTAGAATGAACTACCGTATCTATGCTAAAGCTAGTTGCTTTGCTATCGTCGAGATCTGTTTAGGTTTATCCAACTAATCTTAGCGGGCTAGTCTCTCAGATTTACACAAATAATATGTAGAATGACTCACCACTCGATTGTCTCTTTTGCCCATGTCGAGTTAGTAAAGGGATATAAATCTAACAGATTGAGCGATCATTATTGTTACCAAAAACTGACCCAGCCGCATAAAATTTCTGCTTGTGCTACTTCTTCATTGGTGTTAAGAGATAGAAACAACTAACAGCGCCTTCTACTGGATTAAAAATAATTCACTTCTACTTAAATAATATTTAGTATCATAATATAAAAAAAACATAAAAAGTTCTTCCCTGCGCTTCACCCCATATTATAATATAACTATCACTTTTAAATGTTAGAAAGCTTCTCAAAACTAACTAAACTACATTCTGTTGGTTCTTGCTCTTCTTCGGCGTTCTCTGGATTTCGGAGAGGTGCATTGCGGCACATTGCTACCTCCCGCGGGTGAGTGTTAAATTGAATTCCTGACAACTAATTTTTCAGATATATTGTTATGTGTTGTTGACTTTAAGGTATCGTCTTAGCGTCCTTACATTTTAACATACTTCCCTCGACCTAGTTTTCTTTCTCCAAACATCACCAAAGCTAAACCAGAATCTGAGCATAGTGTTGCTTAGCCTCAGCAAACATTATGTCAAAAGAAAAACAAAGCCCCCTTCATACAGTGACTTATACCTAGGCCGAATGTCTTCCCAGGAGCAATCATATATCAGAAAGTTTTCCTACATTCCGTTTTCCTATCAATCATTCTTAAAAAATGCTTACCGTAAAGCTATGATTGCTGTCCGGGACATGGGTATGTTCACTTTCTTCAAAATGGTGTATATTCCATAAAATTAGACGTTCCATCTGAAGTGTGCATCAATTGTCTTTCAAATACCTTTAGATGTGTAATTCCGTGTTTCGAGAGCCAGAGACAGAGAAGAGATGGGGGCGCTATGCAACAGTTGAAACTTGTAATTACACAACCACGTCAACATTACAAATGCTAAACTAAACTGCTACTTTGATCTCAATGTCACACAATAGTCAACCCCTATAGTTGTGTGAATTTCATAACACAATATTCTAACAAGGTGTATCCCCCATTACATTCAATGGATTTGACAACAAAAAGTAGTCGGTCCATGTGCACACCCTGTTTATTTACTAACATTGAATTCTTACGTAAAAATGTGTTCCATTGATCATTTGTTCTGGTATGAAAAAAAAAAAGTTAAAAGGTGTGGGGGAAAATGCATTACTAAATTTAATTACAAATTAAATCATCAAATACTGAACAATATACTCGGGTCATAGGTATAAATTAATACAACACATATGTAAAAAGCTGCTTTTTATTCAACTGGTGCAACACAGTAATATATAAATTCCTGCACTCACACAGAAGTATAATGCCTTGATTTTGTTGTTCCTAGTCTCCATTACATATGCTAAAAACAAATGTGACACAGGAACATGTAATTTGAGTTATATGTTGGACCAAGGCAAGTTGGTTTCAAAACAGTAAAACTTCTGAAAGCTCAACAGTGGACTTCATTTTTTATGAGAATGAAATAAACGGTACTGTATGAACAAGCATGACTGAATATATCAAGTTTAATGAGACTAAAGCAGTCATAATCGTAAACCTCTATACCTAACAACTGATACCAGATACGAGTTATCAAAGTTCACACAGTGCTTACTCAAGCTGACATTTATATGTGAATCTACATTGTGTCCCCCATCTAGCAATAAAAGTTGCTTACATGACAAAACAGTTACAGGCAGTTATCTTCAGACAGTAATGACTACAGTAACATATTTGATAAATAGGAATGACAGTAGACTATGATCAATGATATAACCATGGAACAGCTTGAAAGAAAACCTGAAGGAGTTGTGTTGTGGTCAGTTAGTAGCCCAGGGATGTGCAAACTGTGCCCGAAAGGTTCGGACGTCCATACCAAGAACCTGAGAAAGTCAAGAGTGTGAGTGTGAGTGTGAGTGTGTGTGTGTGTGTGTGTTTGTGTGCACGCACTAGCAGCACTACTTGTTAAACGTAAACCAGTGTTTAGTATGTTACTGTTCTTCAAGAACTACTACATACAAAAATACAACTCTGCATAACTTGCTTTTGTCCTTGCTGGTATGTTTAAAAAAACTCAATTTGAACATAACGGGACATGACTGTAGCATGAAGCATAAACTGCACACAAAATATTTGTGCATTTCATTATAAAAACCACTGTGAAATTCATAGTCACTCTCAATCCAGATACAAATTAAATTCAACAAGCACCCATAGAACCCACCCAACATTTTCGCTAGTCAAAATATTCTTGCCATAGGACCCTCATTAATATATCCATTTTTACAAAATACCAATGGGCTGACGATGCATGTATAACATTTTTTCTATCATTACAGCTTGTACAAAATACTATACTATACAATACATATTCCTATCCTTTAAACATTCCTTACATTGTGTACATTGTCCTTACAATGATGGCAGACTTAAAGTACTTTATAAACACAAAGTGAGCGGCAGGAACATTTCTGTAGGGCTCGTTTCAACCTGTTCTATTAGCCCAGTATGATAAGTTCCTTGAGTGCATGACTCCAAAGTATTTATATTTGAAGAAGCCATCCTGCTACTTGTCTGCAGTTACTCAGGGCATCCCCAAGGAGGCAGTAATATAATGTATAAAACTGGAAAAAAAAATCAGACATGGCAGTGAGTGGCTGGAGAGTGATGCCTAACAATGGTTTAATAGGTATGTGCATGAGCATGTTTATGTCAGTCCACACAAACTATGTGTCGTATACACATCTATGATCGTGCTTGTACGGTGTATCTGCCACAAGGCACACTTCTGCAAGTAAAAGTGAGATCCATGCTGGCCACCTAGACTCCAGTATGCTCTAGCCCCCCAATCATCAGTCTTTCTACCAGTGAATCTGAATTGGAAGTGTCTTTGCATTGTTAATATAGTCTATCATCAACATCTCACAACCTAAAAGCAGCAATTACAATCCATCAGTTCATAGAAGGAGAATAGGTTTTGTGCATTTTATCGGTGTCCCATTTCCAGGCACAATTAATACCCTCACTTTCCTAGCACTTTCCTAGGGCTTTGTAGTCTAAAAAAGTAGTCCCACATCTGTCATACTGTGTTTTCATGCACAACATTGAATCATAGTGGATTAAGCTTTTTGGATGATCAGAAACTATCAGCATTGAGAGTATTCACCGCCTTTACTATAACACACTTAAAATTGTAACTGATACAGGTAACTGCACTGCAATCCCCTGTGTATAATTAAAAAAGAGATGATATAGCTCTAATTCTATCAATAGGTTTTTCAAAAAAACTGAATGTGTAGAAAGTATGGGGGAACACCCCTTAAAACTGAGATGGGAGATACTGAAAGGCAGACTGAGCCTACAGTGAATGTTGCCTGTTTATGTTCTAGTCACAATTGATTGTCAACCATTGTTAAAAAAAAAAAGAAATCACATGATATTGTGGCGAATGAAGAAGGTTCCTTGGTCTGATGTGACCAATTATACAAATTGATCAGGATAGACACATTTTCACTGTCAGCGAATGCCAAAAGTAATCTAAAAAGCTTAATGCACTCTGAAAAACAGAGAAGGAATACTTTTTTTTATAGACAGTGTAAGGGATGATTAAGGGTAAGGCAGGACCATCAGGCAGTCCTCTCCTCCATAGTGGTCTTGTTGCTGGGGATAGGCTGGGCCACATACACACTTCTACTATGGCTGTCCACACTTTGAAAATAGGGGTGACTTAGCGCAGAAAAGGCAGATATCCTCCTGGATGGGTTGAAGGCAAGGAATTGCTGTATGGAGACAAAAGAATGTTTGGGCAATGTGTGATTTATACTGTAGAACAGAACAGTACAAAGCAGACAGAGCTCATACTACCCACCAATAGTAGGCCCCGTCCTTGCTCATCCATGTCTGGAACCAAGTCTTCTATTGGCTTAGCAGGGCGAGGGGTAAAGGCACTCTGTGGTAGGGCCACTTCCTGGGGCCAGTCTTCTGCTGAAGGCACCCCAACAACGCTGTAGGAAATCAATGGCCATTATTGTCTTTACCATTATCAACAGTCATCATCCAGTGCTGCTTCATCTTTTTTTTTTTTTTTTTTTTTTAAATCTGACAAAAAATTATTCTGTTTTGTGCATGTCTTTTGCAACTTGGGACACTGAATGGTGCTAAAGTTATGCAGGGAAAAGATATTATACATAGGATGTTGGAAGTTACAACAGCAAACTAAGTCTATGATGCTCACTCAAAAATCTTTCCCAGCTGGTCAACATCCGAGTTTCCACGAAACAGAGGTCTGCAAAAAGAGAAAATAAAAAAAGCAGTTCAGTGTGACTTGTTCTCTTAAACCTCGCTTGGTTTTGCTTAAAAATTTACATGAGTCAATGTTACAATATATTACAAGCATAAAACCATACAAAGATTATAGGATGTGGTTGCAAAGCATTTTGGCTTAAAGTGTACTTATTAACCTACTTTGGACAGGAGCACTGTAAAGTGTGACAAACAGGCTTAAGATATAAGCTTTTAACTCAAGCCAGAGAGGAATGTGAGACTCTGATGTGAATATTTAAAGCAGCCACAAACTCCCTGCTCCATCTCATGTAGTCAGGATTGTGAAGCAGTGTTGGTAGTACCACTGAATTCTAAGGGAAGGGAGGATAGAGGAATGAGAAGAAAGGAGGAAAGCGGCAAGACTGCTGGTGGTTCCTGTGGTTTTGGGCTGTCTTTAAATGCCCGTGGGCGGCCATGCCGGCCCTGGCACCCGCACAAATTCCAGAAGCCATAGTCATCATCTGCACAAGCCGGCTCTCTGCCACATGGAAGACAGAAAAAGCCCATTTATGCTGTGTGTGTGTGTAGGGGGAGGGGGGGTCGCTTTTGCTCTGTATGTGTGGATGTGTAGGAAGGTGGGAGAGAAAAACAACAACAGAGGAAGAATTGTGGGAACTATACTTCTTCCAACACTAACAATGCTAGGCCTTCTGGTCCAAACAACATTACTTACAAAATATGCTAACAGCTGAAATTATGCTGTGAAATAGAGTAAGGAAATGAAACTGTGTTGTTTAAAAACTGTTTTTTGTCACATTATTGTGGTATAACATGATCAGTCACCAGCAGATGTCAATGTAATGCAGGATATTGTATCTTGTATGCGTGCTTGTATGCATTCTGTATCTAGGCCTCAATACAATGGAAGTGCACCCCACTTAGCTGAAGTCAACAGCTGGCCAGCTACCATATGCTCCCAGTATTTTCCCACTTGCAGGAAGGTTTGCATAGCTGAACACCCACACTTTCCTACAGACTCAGACATTGGGAAATTAGTCGCACAGGGATTTTTTGTATATTTCTACAGTGACAGCAAATGCTCTGACAAATTAGTCACTTCAGAAGTGGAAATTAATGAAATGGAACCAATTGATTGCAACTCTTTCCTATACATATGATCATGAAATAGATCCACAGGCAGATTTTTAAGTACTGTGCTGAGGTTTTAAAGCTAATTGAGATCAGACCAAACCACCTATAGCAGATCATCGTGCCAAAACAAGTAGAGCTGATAATTCCAATAGGTCCCTTATTAAACCCTGAGTTGTTTGTTGGAGGAGGATCAATGGATTCACATAGAGCTGGACATTGCCATGCAAACAAAGTTAACAGTTGAGTGCATATTCATGAGACACTCATACAAGTTCACACAAAAGGAGTGTGCAATTGCACACACACATTTTTCTCCATTGTGAGGTTTTCATGTGCACATATTGCACATATGCACACACACACATGGATAGCAGTGAAAAGACTGAGACTAGGTTGGGACAAGCAGCTGAGTCACGCTTCCTTTAGTGCCAACCCTGCTCTGTCCCACATTCCTCTGAGACAATCTCTGGAATGTCTATGTGTGTTGTGTGTCAGCCTGTCTGGATGGGAAATAGAGTGCATGTTTGAGCCTGGCTTCTTTCCTATTTCAATCTGCATCAATGTGGACATGAAAGTCTGTTTTGAGTTTAGATATACTATCTACCTGTGTGTTTGTTTTATCATTCATATCACTGTGTCATTGGTGATTGAATAAATTTAGTATAAGAAAGAACTATAAGAAAGTCACACAGATGTAGGGCCTCCTCTGGACCATGAACACAACAAGGTAAACCTTTTTTTGATTGGGGAAATCTCAACAAGCAGGCACTCTCTTTTTTTCGCATTTACTTGAACAAATGACTCACACTGACACTACCCCAGCCATAGAGGTGCAGACTTGTGTAAGTCCCTATCTATACTTGCTAAAGTACATACATAATCATAGGAGTTTTTTTTTTTCTATTACAATGCCATATAAGTGGACAGGGAGGAAGAAAGGTGCTTGGAGGGTAGGGAACCTTTCGAGTCCTAAGAAAAGGTTGTCAATGCCTATCTTAAAAAATAGAAGAAAAAAAATCTTAAGGAGATTTTGTTTAAAACACAAGCTGTCAACAATTATGCATGTTATAAAAAGCAATCTTAATCACCTTCAGAGATAGAGAGGCATACATAAGCACACACACAGCAAAGAGAAAGTATGCAAGTTCTGTTCGTGGCCATCAACATGCTGTCTCTAGCCCTAAACCTTCAGGCAAAGTTGGACAGGTGCCAGATTGTGGAAACAACCATACATAGAGGTCCTTCTCAAAAAAATAGCATATTGTGATAAAGTTCATTATTTTCTCTAATGTACTGATAAACCATAGACTTTCATATATTTTAGATTCATTACACACAGCTGAAGTAGTTCAAGCCTTTTATTGTTTTAATATTGATGATTTTGGCATACAGTTAATGTTAAAGTAAAGAAAAAACAAAAAATCCTATCTCAAGAAATTAGCATATTTCATCCGACCAATAAGAGAAATATGTTTTTAATACAAAAAAAGTCAACCTTCAAATAATTATGTTTAGTTATGCACTCAATACTTGGTCGGGAATCCTTTTGCAGAAATGACTCTCTAGCACTGCTGGGTTGTTATGGAGGCCCAGGATGCTTCAATAGTGGCCTTAAGCTCATCCACAGTCTTGGGTCTGGCATCTCTCAACTTTCTCTTCACAACATCCCACAGATTTTCTATGAGGTTCAGGTCAGGAGAGTTGACAGGCCAATTGAGCACAGTGATACTATGGTCAGTAAACCATTTACCGGTGGTTTTGGCACTGTGAGCAGGTGCCAGGTCATGCTGAAAAATAAAATCATCTCCATAAAGCTTTTCAGCAGTAGGAAGCATGAAGTGCTCAAAAATTTCACCACCAGCAACTGACCTGGCACCCCAGACCATCACTGACTCTGGGTACTTAACACTGGACTTCGTGCATTTTGGCATTTCCTCCTCCCCAGTCTTCCTCCAGACTCTGGCACCTTGATTTCCGAATGACATGCAATTTTTGCTTTCATCCAAAAAAAGTACTTTGGACCACTGAGCAACAGTCCAGTGCTGCTTCTCTGTAACCCAGGTCAGGCACTTCTGCCGCTGTTTCTGGTTCAAAAGTGGCTTGACCAGGGGAATGCGGCACCTCTAGCTTACGTCTGTGCACGGTGGCTCTGGATGCTTCTATTCCAGACTCAGTCTACTGCTTCGGCAGGTCCCCCAAAGTCTGGAATTGGCCCTTCTCCACAATCTTCCTCATGGTCCGGTCACCTCTTCTCATTGTGCAGTGCAACACTTTTTCCTTCCCACAGATTTCCCACTGAGGTGCCTTGATACAGCACTCTGGGAACAGCCTTCGTTCAAAAATGTCTTTAGTGTCTTACCCTCTTGCTTGAGGGTGATGGCCTTCTGGACAGCAGTCAGGTCGGCAGTCTTACCAATGATTGTGGTAGTAATGAACTAGGCTAAGAGGTTTTAAAAGCCTCAGGAATCTTTTGCAGGTGTTTAGAGTTAACTCGCTGATTCAGATGATTTGTTTCATAGCGCGTTTAGAGCACCTTTTCATGATATGCAAATTTTTTGAGATAGAAAATTTTAGGTTTTCATTAACTGTATGCCAAAATCATCAGTATTAAAAAAATAAAAGACCTGAAACATTTCAGTTGGTGTGTAATGAATCCAAAATATATGAAAGTCTAATGTTTTTCAGTACATTACAGAAAATAATGAACTTAATCATAATATGCTACTTTTTTGAGAAGGGCCTGTAGACACCAAAGCTTTTTTAAAGCTTATTGTGTCAAGGTGGGAGAAGACGTACCCTGCTTTCAGGAAAGATAAGATTGTCAACTTCAGATTGTGTGTATGTGTATTTTGTACATAAGACTAATTTCTTAGACTAATTTCTTATGTACAAAATACATAAATGCCACCGCTTGTATAAATGGACATGTTACATTGTTACAAATTCTATGGTGCAGTATAAAAACAGTTACACAGCCATTTAATGTAGCTGTGGATGTGCAATGTGGTGTGTTAGTAACATAAAGCCTAATTTAGATCACCCGATAGAACGGTTTCAGAACATTCCATAGAAAACTGTAGCAGTATGAACTGGTTAGCTGCAGAGCATCTGAAGCCATTGCCTGACGTCTCAAAAAGCTCTACACACGGTCTGGAGCCAGACCCAGTACATTTCAAGTTAGAGGCAGGGATACACCCCAGCAGTCTATTCACCCACCCATTCAGCCACTTAACCACTTTCCCACTCTCCCTTTAACTTCAGCATGTCTTTGGACTGTGGGAGGAAGCCAGAGAACCTGGAGGAAACCCACCAGACATGGGGAGAACATGCAAATTCCACACTTGCGTTAGCTGCAGATTTTAGTTTTATACATTCTTCATTTTCTAGGACGTGTTTGTTTTTTTTGATGTGGTAAAGCAAATTTCTTGTGTTGGCTCCTTTGGCTACAACTTTCACCCAAAAACATTTAAAGAAAAGTACATATTTACACACAACCACCACAGCTCTTCTTTTTTGGTAGAAGTTCCTGTGTGTGTCTTTGGACTGTGGGAGGAAGTCAGAGAACCCGATGAAAACCCACACTGACACAAGGCTCAACAAGTTTTGTCTATATAATCACAATAAACAAACAAGGTTACCAAAGAGGTTGTTAAGGGAAAATTGAGTGAATCTATATATTAGTAATATTAAGGCTTCCAATGCAGTAAAATATTTGATCATTATTAATCTCATAATTCCAAAGTTAATCACAAATGAATTACATTTTGTATCCGTTCAAAATTGAGCATAAAGGGACATGTTTGAGTGTTAATCTTATCACCAGGGTAGCGATCAAGATATATATTGTATTTTATTCAAATGTAACATTTATTGTTGGAAATCTATTATCAACACAAAACAATAACAAATATGTAGGGCTTAATGATTAATTGCATTTGCAATAGTATTGCAATATGTAAAAATGAGCAATTCAAACGTGGTCACATGATGCGAGCGAAAGCGTGGAGAACTCGGCTGCATCAACTTTTCACACAATTTGTCATGCAACGGCCTCTGATTTGATGGAACAGCTTTAGTCGTCGGTGCTGTTGGTGTACAACTACTTAAGCGCTTTGAGTGGTCAAAATGACTAGAAAAGCACAATGCAAATGCATTCCATTTACCATAATTAAAACTTCCTTGGTTTTTCAATACTTAAAAAATATGATTATATAAAATGGCAGCAGAGAGGCCAAGTCAAGATGTTTCTTTCATAGCATCAATAGACCTTTACTGCCCTAGATGATTAGTGTTCATCAAGTTTATCCTTTAGTTGAAATCTTCCTCATTTAATTTGTTCCCATCTTTGTATATAATTTACACAAAATATCCTCACCTGTTGCCACTACTGTAAAACCTATACTTTCCTACTGAGTTGCAGGGGGAGTGTGAGTCATTGTGTGCAGCGTGTGTGTGTGTGTATGTGTGTATGTGTGTGTGTGTGTGTGTGTGTGTGTGTGTGTGTGTGTGTGTCAGTGTGTGTCAGTGCATTTTGGGGTGTGAGGATGGTTGGGGGAGAAGGCAAGAATTACAGACAGGGCTGCTCCTCCTGGAAGTCTGAAATGCTCTCATCTATTCGAGAGCATACCTCTAAGCCTCCAGTTCTCTGTAGATCATATGAATTGCGTATATATAGATATTAACAATAGATTGATGTAAGACAAACAAATGCATCTGTCCCCTTGAACCCCCCCCACTTCCATTAGCAGTTGCACAGGTTTAAATAAAATGGCTTTCTAGTATCTGAAGTTCATTAGACCACAAACTGACAAAAACCTATATCCAGAAGTAGAATCTTAACTTGCCTGATGCAACCACAGCAAACAGTCATTACTCTAATGGTTTGATAAGCCAACCAAAATATAATTGCTTAATAATAAAAAAAATCCAGTGAGTAAAAAAATTAATCTGACAGGTATCACTTAAGAAAAAGGTTTACAAAAGACACAAATAACTGATTCTGGTAGTAGATTTTTGATGGACTCATGATTTATAACGAATAAAAAAATAAAACTAAATCCTTAATGAAACATTTTTTGACTGACCATCTCAAACCATATGATACTTGAAAATAAAACTACATAAAATCGGCTTATCAGTGTGATTGGGGTGTAATGTCTTTAATTCATTTGTCTTCATACTGTCCGCTGCCAACATTTTAGACAAGTAACACACTGGTCTTTAACAGTGAAGCAAGAGCTACATACAATTCGTCATATTTCCTCGCCTTAGTTTGCAGGAGACTTTCGTTTGTCTCTTTATCTCGGTCTCTTTCCCCCTGTCTCCATTCCTGTAAAAAATTTTTTTTAATGGTGTAACTTGAGGGTCTGCTACACTTTGTGTCTACATTTCTTACTCTACACCTACAACACTGAGCGAATGTTTCCCGCACACACTCCGACAATGAGAGCGCTACCGCCCCCTAAGGAGTAGAGGTGCAATTGCACTTTATTCTAGGACTGTAAAAAAAATAAAAATAAAAAAGCATGTTCCCTGAGGTCTAAAGGGCACTCCCTGACAGAGCCTCGCGCCCCCCGCTGGACCTAATAGAAGTTGCGCCTAAACCCATTTATTGATAATGACTGTGTTCTTGTTGTTAATTTGCACACAGAAATTATTCAACTTTATCAGCTTTGTCATTTACTTGTATCCCCATGTTTACAATTTATAACATATTTTTACAATAGAAATCTACTTAACTGCATCATTTATGATGTGGGATTGGACTTTATATAGGATTGTGGATAACCTGACAATCTGTAGGAACAGAGCATACTCAACACACATTTTGAGCAATTTTGAGGATTTTAGAGCAGTTCAATTGATGTGATCAGTTTATAATGATGCATGAATACACAAATACTATGACAAACCATAAATGGTTGAAGTAAATGTAAATTTTTACCTACTGTTACTCACAAAATTATATTTTAGGACGTAACAGATGGCAAGATTCCGGAAATAATATCCTATAAAGTTTACATATATATCATACAGTCCTGTTAGTGCATGATGTAGAAATTAACCTGCGACTTGAGTAGGAGGAGCATGTTTGTCTCTTCAAAATATAGACCAAAGTGGCATGATTAAAAAATGGTAAAACTATTTTTCTGCACAAGAGCCAGAAAAAGAAAACAAGGAAAAAACCTACACATGTTGTATTCATATAAAACATGAAGTACTTCAGCTTCTATTTTAAAGTAAATTTGTTAGGGCAAAATAACGATCCCTTCCCAAATAGACTAGGACATAACCTGGATAAAATCAAAGGGCAAGAATTGCGGTTGTTTCGGAATGAGAGTTTTGTATCTCAACAAATGTGGCTTGAGTTGCTGATGTGAGATATTTGCAGGTTCTTTCCTACCTCTATTTTCTCTGGGATAATTCCACCCACCTGTTGTCCAATTTTCTTCTTACTACACTGATAGTCATCCTACTGTATTTATGCAGTATGAAAAATAACCTCTCACCTTCTCCTAAACATCTCAGCAAAGATGCAGCCGACGCTCCACAGATCCACTGGTGTGGCATAACTGGACTGGAGCAGTACTTCAGGAGCTCGGTACCACAGTGTCACCACCTAAATCGTGCACACAGCAAAAAAAAAATCATTAAGACTATATACTAAAAAATGTAAAAGGCATATAAACAAAAGACACTCCCAAAGTCACCATCAAATGGGTCACACGTAGTCACACGCGCAGCACTTATCTTAGGCTTACATAAGATAAAATGTGTCTTTCCACAGCAACATGTGTATATGTATGAGGCACCCTTTATGAGTATCAAAAATAATGTTTTACCAGATTAAACCAGGCAGATGTGTTCTTTGTGTGAAGTGCCAACACCACACAAACATCCCTGTGTGCATATAGAGTGTATATATGATTTGGGGAAAAAAAAAAATAAAAAAAATAACACTCCTCTGCATCAAGTTAGCCTGCATCCACCTGGGGTGTAACATCAGCCATTTTATGCCATTTTAGATAAGTATTGTTACCAAATGTGTCTCTGTGACAATTGTACAGCCATAGCCTGCAGGAAAGCAGCAGCATTGTTACAAGCTACAGTAGGGAAGGCCTCCAGACAAAACTCAGTGACCCCTAGCAAGAGAGTGGAATTGTTCCAGGTGCTTTCCTTAACTCCATATTTTTCCAACAGCTTTTGGCTGCAGTTTCCCCCCTCAGGCACTGTAGAGTGCTTATCGGGATCTTCAGAGTCTGTGGTTAATGTTTGTAAGCAAGAAGAGTGCAATGTCACCTATATATTTTTATTAGATGGCTTGGACTTTCTCTGAGTACCAAAAATGACACTGTGGGCTTTTAGATGATTTCCACATGTCTGTATGGGTATTAAGAGGATGATGATTCTCGAAGTATAATCTGAACCGTTAAATCTGACAGTGACTATTAATGAGTGGAACAGTTCAAGGCTTATGTGCTCAAGTGCCTGATGAAAAGTTCATTTTTGAATCAGAAGTCAAGCAACTTTATTGTTTATAGACTTTCGGACAGGTTTTATTTTGCTATTTTTAGAGGAGAATAGTACGGTGCCTGAGAAAGTATGTAGGAAAGTAAATAGATTGGATGTACATGTCCTGTCTTTAAGGACATGCATACATAGGAGTTAAAATGGGTGTAGGGAATTTCCCTAGATGATTAACATATTTTATTTTTTTAATCTTTAATATTATTTCAGTAAACCAATATTTTTGTGTGGCAAAACACAATTACATTTTAAAAAAATGAATATAAGGAGAAGACAGTCACTGGATAAGTTTATCATCCTTTATATGTTATATTTATTTTATGGTATATTTAATATAAATCCTATGCACATCTTGGTAAATGAAACCCCTAGTCTGATGACCAAATGCTGGAATTTTTAAGTAAAGCGATCAACAGTATAATAAAAGGAATAAAAAGTTTGGTTACAGTTTTTCTCTTCTTAACTGAATGACACTATTAAATAGAGCTGAGGGCTACGTTTTGCAGATGTGTGATACTTTCATCCCCTGCTTCCTGCTTCATTGGAAATGGGGAGGAAGTTGAGACTAGTTAGCTGAAAAATTGGTGTCTAAGGCCATGTGATCAAAATTGAAATGAGAATGAGAACACTGAGAATAAACTGCCTACAAAGGTCATTGATGATTTTTAGAACAGTAAAACTTCAAAGAAAAGCATGAATGGAAGTTTCACAGATGACCATAATGTCAAAGAAAAAAATTCATTGATGGGGAAATTAAAGACCACATTGAGTTTAGACCACATTTAGTTTAGGTTAGAATGAATTTTAACATATACTTCTTTGCAGGTTTTCATCTCAATATCACAGAGAATATTTAATTCATCTCACAAGAAATTACAGTACTAAAGCCTTCATATCCTAAACGTTTTCTAAAACAAAGACTGCATGGAAAATAAAGGATAAGAAAGATAGTGAGCCTCCAATAGCCAAAAAAAAAAAAAAAAAAAAAACTTGCTGGTTTAAACAGAGATATGTTACGTGACCAGAGATATGTTCACATGACCAGTCAACATACAGATGACATATAGATAAAGTCAAGACGTTAATCTTGCAGCTACAGGCTTAAATGCATGTAAGTTTAGTCTACAGCATGTAGCTCTGCAAATTTAAACACTGTGGCTTGCACAAGCACATACACACAGAGCCTTCTAGGAAGAACCACAGAGCTCAGGGTATATTTGTCTCAGTGCAATACAGTTATTCGAAAACCAGACCACAACTGCAAGTACAGGCTTATACATTCCCCATGCACACACAAGCACTCACAGACACAAATGAAGATACTTTTAATACCTACTGTTGACTGCTGTTCTTTGATAAGGTGGTCTATCTATCAATTCAGAGTATTTTTGATCCACGCCAAGGCCAAGGATCTCAGCAGCCCTGTATTTACAAGTAAATTATTCACTGCTCCTGATCTCCAGTGGTGTATGGATAAAGATTTTAAGCTTCAATGTACAACATTTTTTTCTTATTTATCAAAACATGTACTGTAATCACATAAAAATATTTTGTTCTTTTATGTACATTGGTCACAAACAGTTATTCATGCTGCAGAGCAGGAAATAATAGCTTCTCTGCTCTAAAAGTTCTGGGGAAATGTTCCAATGTCTCTGGTGGAAAACCAGACTTTTACAGTTTGTACTGTTAAACTCATATTATTGGCAGATGGAAATGTTCATCATTTACTTTATAGCGCGGCATCTTACAAACTACTAGTTGGTAACATAGCATCAAGTGAACACAGACTGCACCATCACACGGTTTGTTAAAATGCTATTTTTCCATCTGCTATGAAATATTGACAAATCACAACTGGTTAACAAGCTATGTGCTAACCTAGCAAACACTGACACAACACTTGTCAGGGACAGGTTTATAATGGAGTTGCACTTAATGAAAAATGATGAGGTCATTCTTAATTAATAATAGGTAATATAGGTATAGGTAATAAGTTTCACAGACCTATTAACAATTAATGCTTGACTCAACGTCTGGGACTGCTCGGCATATTTTACCAAATGTGGTTAAAAGGTAAGTGTTAATGACAGCAGACAGCTTGGCTGACTATGCAGGGTGAGAGTTGTGAGGGGAGTCTATTGAACAACTGTGACATCAATATCGGCCAATTATTGAGTCAGTCAGGCTCAATTTATAAGGATAGTTTAATAAGGATTTGAGTCCCCTACTTAGCATTTACAAGCAGTACATAAACACTTAATTAATGGTTTATGTCACAAGTACATTTCATTGTTTATTTATTTATTGGTTAACAGTCATAACACCCCTGTGCCTCCAGAAGTGAATACTGGTATTAAAATTAGAGATATTGAATGACTATATATTAAAACTTTTTTGGGCATCCCTAAACTCTAAATCTGAAGTATGAGAATATAGTGTATTAAATGATTCTTCTGTCAGCATAGCATACCCCTCAACAATCCTATTTACCCCTTTCTCCCTCATAATCAAATTTGTGCTACTCAAATTATTCTTTCTCTGAATCTGTAAGACAATAAGTCAAGCCATTATGCTTGCTTTAAAATACTCAAATTTCTATCTGTATTTCAAAGTCTACAGTAGTAAATATCTTCAAACCTAAAACGTAATAATATCTGAGGTGAGCATAACACATAGACTGTTAAAAGAAAAAGGACATTCCCCAATTGCAATGTTGTTCTTTACAGATTGCATGAAAACACTAACATATATTGGTCAGAGGGACAGAAAGTGACTCTGCCATAAATCTGTTTCACTGAATATTTGACAACCTTCTTCCTTTCCACATGTTAACAGAAAAGCCAGAGGAGGTCATATAAAGCTGAGGGAGAAAAAAAAGTGTCAAGATAGAGAAATGGGGTATGTGAGGCAGATTAAAGGACAACATTCTGGGAATTCCTTTCTGCTGAGAGCATCCTCCCTCTCACCACCACCTCCAACTTCAACCGTCACTGCTGCTCTCCCTACTCTACTTCAGGGAGGAAATAGCTTCTTATGCCCCAGAGGACATCCAGACCTCCTGATCTGGCCCTCCAAGTGTGTTTGGCTTGCAAAATTTAGGCCTGAAATGGGCCACTACTACTCTGTGGATGCACAGAAATGTAATATTAGAATAGGGTACATGCATGCACAGGGACATTTGGTTTTGTATGTATGAGTGGTTGCAAGTAACTGAGGGCATTTGAGTTCATGTGTCTGCAAACATATGCAATTAATCTGCAGCATGCATTTTAAGTTTAACTGATAAAACCAGTATATTACAACATGTAGCAATGCATGTTTATTTTATGGCTTAAGAGATGCTGGTAGGCAGACAGTTTAAACTTTGGACAAAAACAGGCCAACTATTTCCTCTGCTCCCAGCCTTTATGTTAAGATAAGCCAACCAACTGCTATCAGTAGCCCCAACCACTCCCATTGGTATTTCTGCAAAGTAAAGTTACTGTTTGAATGTCCAACTGCTTGTGATTCATCTCCTATCCCAGATCTCAGTGATCACTTTCTCAAATAAAAGTACTTTAATTTAATATTTTGTATTGTTACAAAGTAACCAGTAAAACTGATGACCAAAACTCCCATTAATCCTCAAATCATGTAATCACACACACCACTATCCTCTTCGACCTCCACCAACACTGGACCGTCGCAGTGATCTGATGCCATAAGGATGACTGAATCTTGGGCTAATAATAATAATCATTTAATGAAAAAAGTTAAAAGAAATTGCAACAGAGGAAAACTTCACTGATTTTGTTTCCTCAATATGTCCTCAGTGGTGCTAAAGAAAAAAGTAAAATCAATATGTGGCTGAAGCATTGGACAACAGCAGCAGTGTCCACAGGCTGGGGTGCATTCTATACTGTTTTTTACAACTGTATCTGATGTTGTTCATTAGGGCACTAATTAAGGAACTTATTCAACCTAACCCAATCCAGTTTTCATGCTGGTACTACTTCAGCACCTTTATCCCGTGCAGTCAAAATGGAAGTTATGCTAATTGATACAACATTTCCAATGCTAACAAATATTTAAAAAAATCTTGAAAAATGATTTTTGCTTGTTTTCATTTGTAATCATCTTATGGTGAAATCAAAGCATTACAAATTTTACCCTATTGACATGAAAACCTAGTAGGGTTCTTTAAGGCTTTGTTTTTGACACGTTGAGGACACAAAATCAATTAAGTTGGCTTATGTTCCAAGTTACTCAAGGTTGACCCCCCATTTTGACTTAAAATTACTGGTCTTAATATGTGGCACTGGGACTGAGGGAACTTTGCCAGGCACTGTGTTTACATTCCCTCTCACTGAGGAAATCCAGGATGAAAGCTCACAACAGCACACAGACACATACCCACTGCATAGACACGCACTTTAAAGTACCAGAATCTAAATATCTATTGTAATTAAAGCAATAAGGGTGTGATTTAAAGCTTTAACTCATTCACCATTGACTGAATAAAGTGCAATAACTGTGCAGTTAAGTCTCCCACGTAAATTACTACATTGCTTCATGATTCCTTAGACTTAAGCTTGAATTCAATTACATTCCTGAAAGCAAACAACCACAAATTAAAATATTTCTATGTGACCTACCTCTGCAGGAACAAAGATTAAGTATTTAGAGTGTAAAGGTAGAGAAGGAGTGGATGTCACAACAATAATCATCAAAACTATGCATCCTGTACGGTAGAACTGAGGCTGTAGTGGTGGTGTCTCTAGAGCAGCTTCATTTTAAGCTCCAGCAGCCAGCCATACTGTAAACACTATTACTCATCCCTCATTTTCCTTTCTTTCTTTCGTTCTGCAGAAAAGGACAATTTATAGTCCCAGCAGAGCCACTGCACCATCCAAGAAACGGAAGAAGGAAGAGAATTCATGATTTTGGATGGGGGGGGCAAAGGTAGAGGGAGGGAGAAACAGAGCTACAGAAATATTGAAAGAGGAGCACATAAACTGTATACAGTAAAACAGAAAAAAGTGGTACTATGACTGTTGCCAAAGTATGCACAGCATACAGGAATGCTGCATGAGGCCCTCAGCAAGCGAAACAAAGACAGCACAGTCAGTGGCTCTCTCTCCCCAATGCTACCACATCCGCACATCATTAGCTGGAAAATTCCTGATATATGCTGTAATTTTTTTTCTCTTTTCTCCCTCCTCTTCCTAGTACAGACAAGGCTTTATTATCCAGATGCTGCTGTTGTGTGTGTTAATACACTATAACCATTGGTTAGTACTTTTCTTTACTTGGAGTGTTGCCTAGAGGTAATTATTCAGCAAAGCGAGAGAATTGTCTGTAAGGGTCTGCACATGTGCACGCACGCACGCACGCACGCACACACACACACACACACACACACACACACACACACACACACACACACACACACACACACACACACACACACACACACACACACACACACACACACACACACACACACACACACACACACACACACACACACACACACACACAGAGAGAGAGAGAGAGAGAGAGATAGAGCAAGGGTGTTTATCTGTAAGGGTACACACACTGAGGACAATGCAATTGCTTGTGTTTAAATGTATGTGCAGCATATTCCTGTTCATTTAATGTATATGTAAATGTACTGAGCTGTGTGTGTTTACTTGTGTTAAATCAGGGCCAGCCCCTTTGCTCCAGCCAGCTGCAGTCAATGCATAGAGAATAACTTATTTTTTTCCCCATGCGGAGTCGTTTGAGAAGATATCTAAACATTCCCAGTGTGCTGCATGCGCTCTCCTGCGTGCAGTGTGAGCCCCCCCTCTTCTGCTGCTGCCTGTCTGCCTGCCTGCCTGCCTGCTTGCTTGCTTTTCTGTTCATTTGACCAGAGTAAAAAACACACTGTCTGGCAAAAAGGCTGATTCACAAACCCAACTGTCCAGTTCATTGTTGATCTATACAGAGAAATTTTTGTTACATTGCACTAAGGGAAATAGTGCACTACACATTATTGCATTTCTGAGGCTGTAGAAAGACTTTTGTTGTTTTTAAACCATTTAGTACCATACATAAAGATTAAATATGATATATATAATATATAATAAAATATATTATTAAATTAGATCAACTGTAGAATGAGCCAGAAGAGAGAAAAAAAATCATCTACAAGCATGTGGTTTGCCAAGAAATGTATTATTTATTTACTATGATTATCATAGTGTGTCATAAGTGAGATCACTAATCTACACTTTCCTCTAACCCACACCCAGAGATTTTAACATTGCTGAACAAGGACCCAAAATAGGATATGCATACACAATGAAAATAGAAATCTAGACTAAATAGTCTGTTCTTGAAAGCTTTGTAGTGTAAGAGCCAGTGTGCTGCTTGAGTGCAGGGAGGAAATTTGGGTTCATTTTCTTAATGTCTGAGATATTGGTGTCTTATTTTGATGAGAGTAGTTGGAGGGCTATAGGCAGAGGAAACTATGGTAAGAGAAGGGTAAATACCTTTGATCAAGTAACAACTTTGCTTCTCACAATTACACAACACAATTATCCACTAAGGAAAGAAAAGATCTCAATAGTCAATATTTATTAAAAAAAATCCTATTGGGTATTGTGGAACTCCCTGACTCACAGACTCACTTAAAAAAGCTTAGAGGTGAAAAATATTTTTGCCACTTATCTCTTCATCTCCTGTAAATTATGGCAGCCCCTCAATTAATTTTGGGTTTGAACTAGAAAAACACTAGAGTCCAACAAGTGCTAACATAAAAGTCTTGTGGTATTCTCTTGGAGTTTTCCAAATTCAATTTGTTAGCCAACAACATGCACATGACATGCACGAAAGTGGAAGTTAATTAGTTTCATGAGACTATCTGCTCTGCCTTGTATTGCAAGGTTATCAACGAGTGGATGGTGAAGAAGGAAAGACCACCACTCTCAGGTTGCTATAAATTATCCCTTGAAATTAACACCTGATCCCACCTCTACGGTGGTTGTAGCTCAGAGGTATAGCAGTCATCCACCAGGCGGAAGATTGGTGGTTCGATTCCTGGCTCGTCTGGGTTCCATGTTGTGTCCTTGAGCAAGATGGCATGTGACATCAGCATATGAATGATTAGTTTTCTGTATACAGCCAATGCCATCAGTGTGTGAATGGGTGAATGGACACTTGTAGTGTAAAGTGCTTTGAGTGGTCGAAAAGACTAGAAAAGTGCTATACAAATGCAGTCCATTTACCTACCCCCTTGTCCCTATGTCACCTCCAGAGGGGAAGCCACATTCACTAAAGGTCATATTTTTATCTCTAGGAGTCCTAATAAATGAAAAAAAAAAATCCTTCTTAAGACTTGTTCACAGATCTGCCTGAGAGCAACAAAGTCCTAAGCTGAATGAGGAAGTTGGGTTGACAGCATTGCAATGGATTGCAAAATATATCACGAGTTACATAGTCCTACAGCAGTGGTTCTCAAACAGTAAAAAAATAAATAAATAAATAAATAAATTTAAAAAAGCATGTTCTCCAAGGTCTAATGCCCCCCTTGACGGAGCCTTGGGTAAGACCTCAAGGAACATGCTTTTTTTTTTATTTTTTGGGGGGATTTGTTTTTTACTGTCCTAGACTAAAGTGCAATTGTACCTCCACTACATTAGGGGGCAGTAGCGCTCTCATTGGTCCCTTGTGCGCAAGGGAGCATACAGCACAGAGTAAATGTATGAAGTGTAGACACAAACTGTAGCAGACCCTCAAGTGACACCATGAAAAAATAATTAACAGCGATGAGAAGACGGGCGAAGAGAGAGAGACGGAGATAAAGAGACAAATCAAAGTCTCCCAAAAGCTAAGATGAGGAAATAGGACAAAGCGTATGTAGCACTTGGTTCACTGTGAAAGACCGGTGTTACTGTGTCTAAACATGTTGTTGAGATGTTTTCTTCTTCCATAGGGAGGGCGTGACAGAAAATAAATATCCTTGTGACCCCCCTTGAAAACCCCTTTTCACACCTTCACTTGTGATAAAGGAAGGTCACCAGCCTTAGTTCTCTTTCCTCATTTCTCCAACACATTCACAGAGCAAAGCTCTATTCTTCTGCTCCTCACAGAAGGAGAAGCTGTAGGCCAGAAGCATTTAGCAGTTCTCTGCTCTCAACATGTGAGAACATTCTTAGCCATTTCTCCAGCACCTGAAAATGAGCGATTCTAAAACAACCCAGGACTGGCTTTTCAAACCAGCAACATACACCTTGATTTTGTTTTTCACAGACCAGGGGCCACACATGGCCTGAGAACAAAAAACATCTTTTTCAACAATTATTGCAAGACACTACATTTTAATCGGTGACACAACCCCCTGGACTACCTCTGACTTTACACAAACTTACAAATACAGTGTGGAGGATCTGGCATCTAGCAGAACAAGTAAACATGTTTATTTTTCATTATAAAGTTGGACATATGGGGCTTGACTTGTTTCCGGAGCTAGCCTCAAGTGACCCTTTGAATTGGTTCTGTATTGGATAATTGCTTAGCTTCAGAGTTGTCCCTTGATCCTATAAGATAATGCTAGATATTTTGATAGGGGGTCACATGCATGTGAGAATGCTGAATGTTCAGAGTTGGGAAATGTTGGGCTGCCTTTCACAAAAGCTGAATCTCAAAGCAATTCCTGTTAATTATTAGTCTGATTGTTTAAATATAGTAAACCGGTGTTGAACTTAGTGTATTCAAGGACTACTTAGTAAAATGATTATTAGTGAAGTAAAGTCATCATGATGTGCAAATCTTTCAAAGCTTTTGACAAGCAACTTAAATAAACACAGTGAAAAATATATAATAAATAAAAGCAAAACCAGTTCTGTTAAAGATATATTGTGCAGCATCAATGGTCATGTCTTCTTCCTTGATTTAAAAAAAAGGGGGCCTGGCGGTTAATAGAACCCTGGCTATTATTTGGTAGTTTAGGGTAATATCTATCAAAAGAAAAGGGTTACCCCAGAGCACTTTAGCAAAAAAACTAAGAGATAATCCATCAAATTTACTCACCTGCCTGTCACTCAGTACAATGGAGCTGTAGGCAGAACGGTGTCATTAGAAAAACATCAACAAAGCAACATACTCTCAGGGACTACCAGGGGGAGCCTAATCTGCACTTCTGTACCAATCTAAAGGTGGTTTTACCTCACTCTCTTACCCCTTCTCTGAGCAAACACCTACAAGTTATTATAGCTACTGTACCATAATCAATAAATTAGAAACAACATGTTTTGGTCTGCATCACTTTACCCCTAGGAAGGTGTATCATGATATCCTCAAAATCTTCATCAAATCTCCAAATACAAAAAAACTGATGTAAAACATTGTGATGGAGAATTAAGGGCCCAATAGAAAAAATGGTCTTATTCTTTATTTTCATTCATAGTAAATCATCAGCAGAATGGACAAAAGTGCTAGTTTCAAAGCAACACTGGAAAGGAAAATGGACGAGAGGGGGACTTTATGCAAATGCTTAATTCAGACAGTTGTCGTTCTAGAAGTGCTAAACGAATCATTTTTGAAAATGAGAGAGAGAAGTGTCTTTTTGCTTAAGCAACAGCAGTTCTCCAAAGCCCATCTGCCAGTAACTGTGGCATTTGGTGACTAAAGTAACTGCTAGTCTGTTGGGCAAGGGGGAACATCCTCTTCAACTATATTTGTGTACATCTGCTCTGGATACAATGCAGATTATCTGCTTTTATTAGATAGAGGAAACGATGAATGGATGAAAGTAGATGTCTTCGTGTGTACATGCATCAGTGTGTGTCGGAGGGACTGATAGGGGAAATCCACACACACATACAAGCAACCTCCATTTCATTTTTATGGCCCAAGGAAGGAAATGAGAGTCTGTGTGTGTGTGTGTGTGTGTGTGTGTGCGCGCAACAACAACTTCATGTCAAGTTTCTTTGTGCAAATGGGTGATTTAGGTGAATTCCCCAGGGAAAGAATTCAATCGCCTAAATAAATAAAGTCATAAAGAAATCTTCTCAAAAGACAATTTCTAGTGAAACCATACACAGACACTAAATAATTAGTGTGACACTGTAAATTTAATGGTTTAGGGAAATCTCCCTCAGAGTTATCAGTGTAAAGTCATTATTAATATCTTGAGGTATAATATAAATACTATATAATATATATAATAATAATAAAAAAACAACAAAATCTTAAAGATAAATTATATAAAATACATGTTTTTTTTCTGAATCACGAGATGTTACCAGGGCACGGCTTATATTCATATTGTGTTTTTGTTCAGAAAATGCATTCGCAGCAATAAAAACTGAAAATCTGAAAACATAAAAAAAAGGTTCACAAATTCATTTCTTGTGGAAAACTCTAGAATTCTGGGATAAACTTGAAAGCAAGCAGGTTTTCTGTGAAAGTATTGCACAAGGTTATAAAAAAAAAAAGCTTATAAAAAAAGAAAATCAATCCCAACATGTATTATAAGATGTATTAGTAGATCCACACAACAGCAGTCTTGAGAACAAGTCCTGTTAATATACAGTGACAACTAAATGACAATGTAAAGTGATTTATTGCTTTGGCTTGGCTTCTTGAGATTGACAAGTGTAGGTGTATATAATTGCATTAATAATTGAATACAATAAAGATTTAGAAAATAGCCTGCAGTAATTTTTTCAGGTGTGCCAAGAAGAATAAAGCTCAACAAGCCAACTTGATTATTGCATCTACCACAATAAAATTCAAAATAACAGAAGATTTCAGAAGAAAATCACAAATAAGATAAGATAAAAAAAAAAAAAAAAAACTTTATTGATCCCACAACGGGGAAATTTGTCTGTTACTGCAGCGTTACAGAATAAAGAGAAGAAATTCCAGTTAAAGCTATACAGCATGTTTGTTAAATTGATTCTAATTAGTGTATAAGCAAAATTTCTTATAAATAATCTGGTGTGCAATGGCCTGTAACAGTGCGTTCACAATACTGGCAATATATAGCAACAGGTTCCCTTACATATTGCAATGAACAGTCCCTCCAGTTTTTCATGTTTTACGCTGGCCTTTATTCCTGTGCAATCAGCATTACATCACACATTTTTGTGATGTTGCATATTTGCCAATTCATTGCATAGTCCTTATAAATATTCCCAAAGCCTATCTTTTCACAAAACATCTTTTCTACGAACAAATCCCCCTTCATGATTGACTGACAGGCTGGGTCACTCACAGAGAATCTTGTCCCTCAGATTTACATAATGATCAGGGGAATTATTTTACACACAGGTTGTTGTGTCCCAAATCACATACTTCTCTCAGTACATTTCTTGGCAGTGCACTCCGATTCAGTGCACTGACTTGTGCACTGTGCAAAATGTGAGATGGTAGTACTGTCCCAAATTAAACACTGCCATTGTGCACTTACTGGAAATGACTCAACAGCTTATTCTTACTCTTCTTTGACCACTTTTCAAAGACTAGTTCTCACTATAACCTCTCACTATTAACCAATATGTCAAAGAAGTAAAGTGCCCAGAACAATATTAAATTAACTTGAGGTCCAAGGTGTGCTTGTGTTGGTTGGGTGAACATATTAGGTTAGTACAAGTGTACTCCTGTTGACATGTACAGTGGCTTGCGAAACTATGTGGCCCCCTTGAACTTTGTGACCTTTTGCCACATTTCAGGCTTCAAACATAAAGATATAAAACTGTCATTTCTTGTGAAGAATCAACAACAAGTGGGACACAATCATGAAGTGGAACACACTTTATTGGATATTTTAAACTTTTTTAACAAATAAAAAACGAAAAATTGGGCATGCAAAATCATTCAGCCCCTTTACTTTCAGTGCAATAAACTCTGTCCTGAAGTTCAGTGAGGATCTCTGAATGATTCAATGTTGACCTAAATGACTAACGATGATAAACGGAATCCACCTGTGTGTAATCAAGTCTCTGTATAAATGCACCTGCACTGTCATAGTCTCAGAGGTCTGTTTAAAGTGTAGAGAGCATCATGAAGAACAAGGAACACACCAGGCAGGTCCGAGATACTGTTGTGGAGAAGTTTAAAGCTGGATTTGGATACAAAAAGATTTCCCAAGCTTTAAACATCCCAAGGAGCACTGTGCAAGCAATAATATTGAAATGGAAGGAGTATCAGACCACTGTAAATCTACCAAGATCTGGCCATCCCCTTAAACTTTCAGCTCATACAAGGAGAAGACTGATCAGAGATGCAGCCAAGAGGCCCATGATCACTCTGGATGAACTGCAGAGGTCTACAGCTGAGGTGGGAGAATCTGTCCATAGGACAACTATCAGTCGTATACTGCACAAATCTGGCCTTTATGGAAGAGTGGCAAGAAGGAAGCCATTTATTAAAGATATCCATAAAAAGTGTCGTTTAAAGTTTGCCACAAGCCACCTGGGAGACACACCAAACATGTGGAAGAAGGTGCTCTGGTCAGATGAGACCAAAATCAAACTTTTTGGCAACAATGCAAGACGTTATGTTTGGCGTAAAAGCAGCACAGCTCATCACCCTCAACACACCATCCCCACTGTCAAACATGGTGGTGGCAGCATCATGGTTTGGGCCTGCTTTTCTTCAGCAGGGACAGGGAAGATGGTTAAAATTATTGGGAAGATGGATGGAGCCAAATACAGGACCATTCTGGAAGAAAACCTGATGGAGTCTGCAAAAGACCTGAGACTGGGACGGAGATTTGTCTTCCAACAAGACAATGATCCAAAACATGAAGCAAAAGCTCCAATAGCATGGTTCACCAAAAAACATATCAAGGTGTTAGAATGGCCAAGTCAAAGTCCAGACCTCAATCCAATTGAGAATCTGTGGAAAGAACTGAAAACTGCTGTTCACAAACGCTCTCCATCCAACCTCACTGAGCTTGAGCTGTTTTGCAAGGAGGAATGGGCAAAAATATCAGTTTCTCAATGTGCAAAACTGATAGAGACATACCCCAAGCAACTTGCAGCTGTAATCGCAGCAAAAGGTGGCGCTACAAAGTCTTAACTCAATGGGGCTGAATGATTTTGCACGCCCAATTTTTCGTTTTTTATTTGTTAAAAAAATTTAAAATATCCATTAAAGTGTGTTCCACTTCATGATTGTGTCCCACTTGTTGTTGATTCTTCACAAGAAATTACAGTTTTATATCTTTATGTTTGAAGCCTGAAATGTGGCAAAAGGTCACAAAGTTCAAGGGGGCCACATAGTTTCGCAAGCCACTGTATGTCAATGTGGCTGTTGGTCTGTCTCTTTCTCTCTGTCTCACTTTGTCTTGTTCTCAGCCTCTTTGTGCATGTGGGATAGAATGACGGAATTACATCGGAAAAAACATTAAATTTGTGGTGATCTTATTCCATATTTTTTTTTATGTGCTGCCACCCATGCCCTCCCCTGCACCTGCCAGCTGGCTGTTGAGATTCCAATCAAGATAAACCTCAAAATATGGCAATCGGGTCAGCCCTAAAGTGCGCACAGTGCACTACATCGTCACACTCTGCATCCAGGGAGCTCATTTATGTACTTAATATTTTAAAAATAAGTGCAGAAGCACATCATTTGGGACACAGCATCAGTTTTGTTCTATTACATTTTATGTCTTAATCATCATTTTGATTGCAAAAATCACCAAAAAGTCCTAAAATCTTGATGGGACTGAATGAGTCTATAAACTGATGCCTAACAGGTGGGATTTTACACAGGGTGGAGCTTTAACCCAGCAGATTGAACATTACTGTATGTTTTAAATTGAAATTATGGTGAAATTTTTTACATTGCACCTTTGAGAAATTGCTCAGAGGATAAGGAACCCCAATTTCTTTTGGTATGAAGTTTGTAGAACCTGCTTGCAAGCTCAGCTGCTCTTGTTGTTCTGTAAC
Source organism: Eupleurogrammus muticus (assembly GCA_036785175.1). Classification (NCBI taxonomy): domain Eukaryota; kingdom Metazoa; phylum Chordata; class Actinopteri; order Scombriformes; family Trichiuridae; genus Eupleurogrammus; species Eupleurogrammus muticus. The sequence goes on along the minus strand of JAYKQN010000020.1, from coordinate 2,410,741 downwards.
AATGGCACATACATGGGGCAGTCTATTTGATTGCTTAGAGCAGTTTACATTCTTTTCTGCAGGATGTTTATATTTACATTGGATGGACAGAGGCTGGGCCACTGGATGAGCCTGACATAGATTCCCATTAGCTTTGCTCAGCTCAACCCTCTCAAATCTCCCTGATCCTCATCAGCATTTTCATCATTAACATCTTAGAAAGATGACTGCAAGAACTTGAAGAACTGTCATCAGTCCAAATTAGCATAATTCATGTCTTTGCAAGTTTCTGTCACTTACATTTTACCAGGTTGATGACGTCTCTGTTATACTGCACTATATGACAAGTGAATTACAACTCTTAAATCATGTCAAAAAGACCAGGTACATTTCTGCCAGAAGTCCTAGTCCTCCATTAAATTAAAAATCTCAAATTTAGATATGAACATGTAGAATGTAATGTTAAACCTGACAAGGGCTGAAATTTACTGTAATTAAATAGTTTTTGGTTCTGGTGAGGTTGATAAATGAAGAATATAAAATGCATGATTGCATGCTTTTGTGAACAGACAACCTTTCGTCATAAAGGTGCATAAACGAGTAGTGGGCTACTATTACTGGATACTATAATCTTAAAAGTCTCATCTCTCCCTGATTCAAGCACTTCAAAGACTCCTTTCAGTCTCAATTTTATCTGGTCATCAGAGCCCAGCCTATTTTTTGGTCAAGTGCTGTCCAGCTATCCACGGATGCCTTTTAAGTGCCGACTACATGATTTAGATGCTTTTTATCCAAGGAAAAAGTAAGGTTACTTCAAGGTGGTGTGTCTATGTGGTTGTATAATCAAAAAAAGTAGGGCAACACAATATTTTGTTTTATTCGACTGATAAAATATCAGCAGAGTTGGGGAAAAATTTTAATTTTTTGCGACTACATAGGAACTTTTTTCCCAATAAAAAGATCATATAAATTTAGAAAATTACAGGAAATGTTTGCAGTGTGAGTATCTGCACTTTTTTCTTTCAATAAACCTGATCCAGACTGAGAAACTTCAAAACCATGATGTGCTGGTTACATCATCTACCTCACCTTACATAGTTGTTATTCCCAGTGGCGGATGACAAAAGTATCACTATTTGCAAAACCTGTTTAGTGGGGATTAAAAGAAGAAGAAATATAGTGTCAAGTTTTAACACAGCAAATCTTACAGCTCACCTGAAAAGTTGTCATCGTGGTGAAGCAATTTTGAATGAAGACCAAGGCAGCCACCGAAGTCGCTTGTGGTGCTAAAGCTAAAACAACAACTCAATCTCCCCATTCAGCAGGTGCTTAAAAACTGTAAAAGGTTTTTTCAATAACAAAATGATAAAAAATATAGCGCTTGAGAACTAGCCCTTTTCTGTCACGGCAAAAGTAAATTAATATCACTTTGTCAAGTTGCCACCGGGTTCCTTTTAACTTTTATATTTCTGTTATTCTATTTGATGTCATATTCAACTTTTCCTGTTTCTAATGTATGTTTTGCATCTGCACACATCATGTATAACTGTAAAGTGCATTGGAGCCTATACTAATAAAATTTATTTTTAACCCATATTCTGCTGGGATGCTGGCAGAATGTTTCCACACTACCTCTTAAATGATGTATCCCTGGCACCTAATGTCTTTAAACAATGCCATATTTAGTATTTCCAATTTCAGGAAGTTCCCATTTTTGAAAAAATTGCATTGTTTTCTTTAACTTCTTATGTATTTTAAAAAAGAGAATCCAAACACACATGTACATAAGCAGTGACAAAATCACATTTTGCTGTTTTTCGGCAGGAAAAGTTAAAGGATTATACACAAACCTGTTAGCATCCGTTAGCATGGCCTTAGCTGTAGTAGCTTTAGTAGAGGGAAATCACTCACTTCGTCTATTTTTCACCTAAAGTAAGTGAGTTGTGTATGTACAACTCAGTCTCGTCTAGAATGGCATGTTCACCGATTCATAATTTGACCTAAGATGGGTAAGAGATTATTTAAGACCAAGATAGAAGGCACTGTAAAGTATTTCTGAGGACTCCTCAGACAGTGATCAGGACTATCCCTCAAATAAAGATTACTTTTCCTTTCCTTTTTACGAAAAAAAAAGGAATTGATCCGACTATTGGAAAGTAAGTATATTCATGTTAATAGGTGTGTTGTTAGGGTTAACCTTAACCTTATTCTTGTGTTGGAGTTTGTTGTGTTGTACTTTTTTTAAAGAGAGATATACTTCCACAAGGTAACTGTAATATTTATCTAAAGTTTAGATGCTTTAGTCTTTTTACCAGTCGTTATTTATTATGATGTATACATGGTTTCTCTATTAGTTATTGGCACTGTGATTATTTTTCTTTATTATTCTTCTGGGGACCTGTCCAGGCCCCGTAAATTTTAGCTAACTATGCACAACCCTGAAAGAATAAGACTTTTCCAGCAAGAAGCTGGAAGAAGCGGTTTGCACTTGAAAAAAAGAATCTCAGAACATACATGGAGGCCCTTCATGATGTTAGAGCCACCTATAACTCCTCACTAATAGAAAAGAACAAAAACAATCCTAAGATTCATTCAGCACATTAGCCTTACTGACAAACTATGTATTGCTACAACCCTCAGTATCAACAACTTCATGTGCATATTTAATAACAAAATACAGCAAATGGAAACAGCATTTATAATCTTGTTCCATTAACTGGCACCAATGTCCCCTCAAACACAGGGATCGTAGAGAGAGACAAATTTTCTTCAATCAACCCTCTGAACTAGCTTAAAATAATTAGGAAGCTAAAAGAACAATTAATTTGAAACAACTTTATCCATCAAATGTGGCCAACCAGCAAGCATATTTGAAAGACATACATTCCTGGATGACCTTCAACTTTCTGCTACTAAACTCAAACAAATCTGAAGGTATCGTGCTCTGGCCCGAACTCCTGAAAAGTTCAATATCAAGGAATATAATTCTTTTAAATGAAATCTCTAGGAGTTCTCTTTAATCACATTAAACATATTTCTAGGACTGCCTTCTTTCACATACGCAACATAGCTAAGGTTGGGCAGTTCCTGTCTCTGAAAAAATGCAGAAAAATGTCCATGCATTTGTTACTTCCAGGCTGTATAATAAAGTCTGAGGACTCTCTTTCCTTTTTTTAAGAAGATTATATTTAGTTCTGGTCCTGACTGGACTCGAACATTGTTACGCTGTTACGGGTTTAGACTCCTGGAACCTCATGAGATATTGTGAGTTTTCTTTCTTTCTTTATTCCATGTGTACTCATGACCCACTGGTGTACTTTTGAAATCTGTTGTGTTTCTGAAATCCTCAGCCCTGTGTTTTGTTATTCACAGACCATGCTGCTGTGTTGCCACTGCAAGAAGCTTCTGTTGTTGGGAGGGTCCTACTCTGTCCTGGCAGTGCCTGGAAGCTGCAATGGTCCTATCACATCATCCTCCATGTACACTACAATTCGATGTATATTAGCGTATGGTTATTCTATTTAGTGTCATGCTCAAGTTTCCCTATTTAAATATATTGTTTCCATCCTGTGCATACATGTATTGGACGCCTGTCCATTCTGGAAGAGGGACCCCTCCTATGTTACTCTTCCTGAGGTTACTTCCCTGTTCATTTTTTTTTTTTTTTGAGTTCTACCTTGTATGATGTGAGTGTTGTATAAACTATAAAGCCCATTGAGGCAAATTTGTGATTATAAGATGAACATACAATTTACTAGAATTAATTAACTTGCTCCAAAGCTCACTGTGTGTGCAGAAGTGGTGAAAATGTACATTCTACTGGTCTCCTGTGTAGAAACACAAGAATGCTTCTGTAGCCCCTCCTGGATTTTTTCAAAAACACCTCCGTATAGGGGTTAGTTTGTTCAATTATCATGAAATTCAGTACACTCCTTTATCATGCCAAGACGCCACAATTAATTCCCAACAGGAAGTTGGCAATCTTGAATAAAGTTTCACCAGACATGCAGTTGGCAATTTCCACAGCTGGCATCTTGAATAAAGTTTCGCCAGACATGCAGTTGGCAATTTCCACAGCTGGCATCTGATCGAACTCGTCCTACAGACTGTATCGACCTCGAACCTGGGCAGTAAGCTCTCAAGGCATGTGTGATTAATAAATTAAGTTATTAAAAGATTTTTTCCAAGTAGCTCAGTTTGGCCATGGCAGTTCCACCATTTTCAGTCATTGTTTTGGAGCTTGCCATCTGACTTTGAACCGCTCTCACACTTACAAACTTTATCTAATCAGTGTCAAATGTGATGATGACTCCACTCTGTGTGGTCTGATACCTTAACTTCCCACTTTATTCATGGCAACCCCCTGATGGTAACAGCCAAATTTTCTTTAACATTGACTGATGACCAACTCTTAAACATGCAGTCTATTTACCATTTAACTTGTTAAAGCTGTATGATAAACGCTGTGTGGATACGACCCCCAGTGTCCATGTAGCAACATGTTGACAATCGAGCAGTCACTGGGTTATTGATGGCTTTAACAATCTCTTACCATTATGGAAATTGATACACAGGTCAAGTGCGGCAAGCTCTTTGATCTCATAGGGGCAATACCCATGGGCGGGACTAAATTCAAAAGCCCTTCTACATGGTTATCATGCCAAAACACAAAGATGCCTAAGGTCATTGAGAAATCCCAACAGAAAGCTGCCATCTTGAACAAAAGTGTACCTTGCATCTGAACAAACTCTTTAAGATTTTGTTGTATCCACCTCCAACGTGATTATGTTCTCAAGGCATGTGTGATTTAAAGTTTGGTCATTGTTTCGGAGAGCTTTACACTTAATTTTTCTCATCACCTTCAAACTTGCTGGATGTGACAATGCCTCCACCCTGTGTTTTGAAATCTTCCTACTTTACTTGCGGCACTCACGGTGGTAAAATGAAGTGAACGTTACTTACTTTACTTTTTACATGTACTGATGACACTAATCTAATTAACTTCATTACACTTCTTAAACATGTAGAATAAGTTGGTGAAGCTAGGTCATGAACACTGTGAGTTTACGAACTATGGCAATCATGATTGACAGGGTGATAGGGGTAACGTTCATGGGCACTAAATGCTAAATAACCCCCCTTTAAATATTCGAAAGGCTATTTCCATAGGGTTTTTTTCATAGCAGTAACATGAAATTATATGTGTATCTTCCGGATATACTCAAAAGTCTCTGAAACCAACAATCTATGCCAAACAGTCTGGTGCCCGCTGCTGGACATAGCTTTATCTATCGTGTAAATCAGGATAGGCCCCTGAACCAAACAGCCAACATTTGGTTTCAGTGCTGCTGCTCCCTGGTGGTTACACCATTAACTTGTCATAACTCCATGGCGCATTGTCCAATCTGCTCCAAATTTCACATGAAAGATGAGATTTCCCCTGAACACACATCCCAGCACATGGTCACATAGATAGCGTCACCTGGTGGACAAACACAATATTGCTTCTTACCGCCCTTTCATCGTTGCAGCTTTAATTGTTATTATCCATATTATTGCTACTGCTAAAATTACTACCTATTTGTTATTATTATTGTAGCAGTTAATTTCCGTTTTCTACGTCACACCTTCAAAAATCTTATGAAAAAAATAACCACACACACACACACACACACACACACACACACACACACACACACACACACACACACACACACACACACACACACACACACACACACACACACACACACACACACACACACACACACACACACACACACACACACACACACACACACACGCACACAAACATTAAGTCTCTAAAGTTGTTGGTGCACTCCTGAAGCTAGCTGTTAAGTTATGTGATGACTGATCGAGGTGCATTGGATTTATTACAACAAAATCGTATAACCAGTGCATAACCAATGGTTATATAGAGGCTAGTCACTTATGTTTTCCTATTTGTGTTTATTCCTATTGTCATTTTTCGGCTACATACTTTTTTTCTCAATTAAAAAAATGCTCCACATGGAGTCACAAGCTTATTTTGAATTGGTGGTGTTTATGACACAGTACTGCACAGTGTTATATACTTTATTTAATGCCAAAAACTAGCTTTGAATTCAGAAATGTCAAATTTATCACTATTTTAGCTTAAAGTATGAGAAAACACTTAGTACGAGTATCATTCGGTTACTGTGTGTCCATTTGGAGTTGTTGGAACTCTGCTTGTAAAACTATATACAATGTCATACAAGTCAAACTTTGTGCTATCTTCTTCAAATTTGAAACCTATATTGTCACATATTGTCAATTAGAGCTCAGAATAAGTCACAGACTTCTTACTCCTTAATCATCCTGAAAATCATTTTTTGCCTTAGGCTAAAAATTTTTTATTTTTTATTTATTTAGAGATATTTCCAATTCCCTGCAACACTTTCCACCTAGAGTGTTCGTAACAAGAAACATCAGGGTGTCTTCTTTCTGGCAAGTCTCATTTGGTTACACATAGTAACCAGATGATACTCATACTAAAAGGTGTTTTTCATATATTTTTAAGGTATAAGGTCCCTAAAATAGTGACAAATTTAACATTTCTAAATCCAAAACTAGCTTTTGGCATTACAAAAACAAAAGTATATAACACTGTGCAATACCATGTCATGAACGCCACCATTTCAACATAAGCTTGTGGAGCATTTAAATAAATGCTCCAAATATGTAGCAGAAAAAATACAATAGAAATAAACAAACACAAATAGAAAAAAGATGTTAGCAGCCTTTGTATGACCACTGGGGTTGCACTGGCTGAATATGTGACCATTTGGATTTGTTGTAATCCTCCACCTTGATCAGTCATAATAACTTTACAGCTAGCAGGAGTGACCCTACATCACATTCAGCGAATTTCGTAAGAGTCTGAGCAACTTTTCAGAGACTTTATGATTGTGTTTGTTTTTCTATAATAAAGATGATGCATCTAGTCAAAGGTTAAATACTGGGTGCAGGTGTGTGATAACACTAGTTCCAAATAAATACTGAAATAAAAAAATTATTATCTTCATTGAAAAACCATTATTGCCATGAATAGATAAATATTTATGTGACATAAAATTTCAACTTTTATGTTGTAAAATATGCAGAGGAAAACTGTGTGTTATATTAGAGTCATACTAGTTTATTAAAAGAATTTGTTTTGAATAAATACCTGATCTGTAAAGTGGTTGAAACAAATAAATTCCTATACTATGCCCAAAAAAATACTTTACTTACTTCAACAAATACCTTACAGACAGATAAACCACTGTTTTATCATAAAAAGGGATATTTGCTTTTTTATTATTACGAGCAAATAACCACATTTTTGTGATGATGTGAATAAAGTAAAAATTGTTAAAAAATATGAATTTATCAGTATCAGACCTGAGAAGCAGGATTATCGGTTGAAATATTGGGTATCAGTTGAAATTCTTCATAATGTGCATCACTAGTAAAAAGAAGCTGCAAGTCAACAATAATCAAGCTGAAATCAAAGGGTATTTTTAAAGTGCAAAGAAAGAGTGGTGATAAGCACATCTTTCTATTCCCTCACATATGTATAGGTTCACTTTAACTGTCTATATTCTCTGAATAAAAATCCTTGTTTAGATTAGAGCTACGATTTTGAGAGTGACAACAAACCACAGACCATTGTGGATACAATTTAGTGTTTTAAAAACACTACATTTTGGGCATGCAGTTGCAATATTTATGATACATATTAGACCATGTCATACACCCAAGTGTGGATGTAGGTCTACAAAGTTGTAAATGAGCTCTCAATGATTTGGAATGCTTTGTCTAAAGTATCAGATAAGGCATCTTAACAAACAACTTACCACAGAAGTGAGCGCCATTTGGAAGCTGTAGATGCGAGCTAGGCCAAAGTCAGCCAGTTTGATCTGTCCTCCACTGGTGACCAGGATATTTTGGGGCTTTAGGTCACGGTGAACCACACGATGTGAATGCAGGAAGTCTAACCCCTGGAGCAACTGGTACATCATATCCTGTCAGATGCAAAAGTGAAACAAAGAGAGGGACAGGTGTATGTTTTTTTTCCTTTTCTTTTGTTACATACGTCAACCTTAATTGTGCTGAAACGTTTGGCCTTACGAACCTCCACACCTCCAAACCGATATTTGAAGTGATTTCTGTTAAATATACAACAAAAGACCTGAACACCAACATACATAGTGGTATGGTGACATCAACTGTGGTAGACGTCTGATCAATTACATGCACACTGAGGTAGAGGCAGACTGACGGTGCTATGGACAAAAACGGCTCTGTTTGTCAGCAGCTGTCCTGCTTAAACTATTGTCACTTGATCTCATTTTTCTCATACAAGATTATCGCAGAAATTGCCACAGAATACATTTCTGACACTCTAGCTAATATTAACTGGTGTGAACATAAATTAACTATATCAAACCAGCTTAGACTTATTATCTAACTGATAAGAGACCCTGCAACTGTAAAGAAAATAAATCATGATGTGTTGGGCAGATGAGATTTTTACAAACAAAATGGGTTAGGAGCTATGGTTTGAATTGTTTTGTTATTTCAATTTAGGGCATAGATTAAAATATAATTACAATAAATAAATACAAGTATAAAGTCTGAACAATCACTTAACAGCAATCAGACATTTGTAAAATTTGTAAAGTGAAATGTTTTGATTCTTGGATTCTCAGTGGAGGGGAAATGACATGGATGTGAGCCCGCAACTCTATTCACTGAGCGACCAGCTGGTGAATGAGTCAAAGGGGTCTGTACACTCAAGCAGAAAACATTAGCAAATGGCATGGGACTGGATGCTGTGTGTCCACAGGAGGAGACTGGGCACGACACGGAATATTGTTTGAGGGAGTTATACAAGTGTGAGTGTGTGCGTGCGTTTTCGTACACACAATTGCATGTCCCCCTGGCTCTATGTGCGCAAGCATGTGCATAGATGTGTGTGTCATCAGACCAAGGGCAGGGAGGATGCAAAAACAGACCTTCCTTTCTCTATCACCATTCAGCCATGACCTGGTGATGAGGGCAGCAGACAGACAGGGCCATAGGATAGAGTTGATTTGTATGGGCGTGGGTGGGCGGGGGGGCACAAGGGCACAATAGCATCCCCCTCCTCCCACAAATCATTTCCTCTCCACTTTAAATAACCATTTCACCATGCTTCCTTTAGTACCATTCAATAATCACTAACTACCTCCGAAGTGTGACACACAAACAATCTTGGCTTCCTTGGCCTAAGTGCCACCTTCTGTGCTGTAGCAATTACACAAGTAAAAACTAGATTCAACAAGTACTGCCAAAGTTTAAGACTTTATAAGCTCAACAGAGAGCACAACTGTCCACAACTGGCAGCACATCAACCAAAAGCTCTGCAAACAACGTGGCCAGAAGCAAATCACACAAAAAGGCAACAGATCTGATCCTGAAAAAAGCAGAAGTACCAGGAAAAAAGTAGTCTGCAGGCTTCAGTCAAGACATGGCTTTCTGAGTGCGCCTCCTTTTCTAATGGTAATGTACCAGAGGCAGCCATATTGTTAATTGTAGCTAGGCACAATATGGGACATCTGCCGGTTAGCGTTAGTGTAATTCCCTCTGCATGCTTCATTAACCTCCCACTTTATGGGCCCAGAAAAATGGGTTGTGTAGGCTTGGACGATAGTGGCAGAGGAGGGTGGGTGAGACCCAAGGGCTGGCCCAGCTTAGGAGCACTGAGACTGGTGCAGACTGACTGCTTGATGTCCTTCCAGCTCATTTGATTCCTGGAGGAGGGCCTCTTTCATCAATGACCATGTGGTGGGTCTCTAGTCTGAATAAGACCAAGTGGGTGGTGGAGGGTGGGTAGCTGAAGTGGACAGGCTGGGCCCGAATAGGGTGTCTGGATTGGAGTGGTTTGGTTCAAGATTTTTGGTTGTGAATTATTCTCTTTCTTTAGCACATTATAGGATAAAAAACAAATAAATGAAATATGGATCTTACTAAAATCTCCAATCTGGTGCCAGCTGGTAAATGTCTTTAGGCAAATTAAGTTGTTGGGGAGGGGGGCACTTTAGGGGGTTACTGTACAGTGTCCACTTTCCTAAAAATAAAAGTGTATGGTGCCGGTGTCATCTTGTTACCCCATCATTCTGCCTCCCAGTGGCTCCAGCTGTCTTTTCTGAGAAAGCACAAGAAGGAATGAACTTTCACAGACCTTGTGCTGTAAATTGACCTGCACCTAATAATTTTGATTCATCAAAAATATCTCTGATTAGCTGTGGTTCTATTCACTGCTTTAAGATGCGTTTAGAAATAATTGTAAATGATATGAGCGCCAGGTGTAGCCTAACTGAAATGGAAGAAAGAAATGTGACAAAACGAAGAGGTGCAAACACTGAAATGCTACACAAACTAAGCCTACTGTTACAACCAGCCTCATCACTGTCATTCCATACATCCCCATTCCTCAGAGTCCTTCTAGCCAAGACACAGAGCACTCAATCAGTACAATACCAAGGCTCTGACTTTGTCGTTTTATGATGAAGAGAAAGCAATGCACTGCTTTTACTGTTAGGAGTGTGGTGAAAATATGGCTGGTAATAATGCAATTTTAAGCAACAATGTTTTACATTAAAATTTTTAAATGATAGAATGTAAAAAAATATATACTACATTGCCATAACAAGCATGTAGAAAAAGTGTCCCTTCCCCCAGCTGCATTTCAGCAGCAGACAATAATAATCAGGTCTTCTAAAGAATCAGAAATCATAATCAAATTTAATGTTGAGAACAACATTGTCAAAGATAAGTTTTTTTCAGCAAATTTAAATAATAACTTCTTCACATTCTGCCTGGATTCATTGAGATAGTAAGTGACTGAAGCAAAAAACATTGTAATTTGACACGTTTAGGTGGAGACACATTACAGCATGATATATAATATAAAAAGGGAAATTCTAAGATTATATACTTAAAAATGTAAAAAAACATTTTAACAAATCGTATAATAAAAATTTAACATTAATAAGTAAAAACATAAGGCTCTAGTTCAAAAATGTGCATTCTCAAGAAGTGTGAGTGCAGTCCCATCCTCAGAATTTTAAGACAAAAGCTGAGCTTAACGGCGAACTGGCCCTCAAAATTCAGATTTTCAAAAGGTCCCCATTGTGATTAAGGAGTATCCATTTTTACAACAGACAAAAATACATAAAACAATAATATTATAAGATCACCAAGTTAATGTTAAAATTTTACACTTTTTCATTCAATCAATCAATATGCACATATGAATCACGGCTACTATATCACACCTACTATTTCTCAGGTAATGGATGATGGACAATTGTTCATCCAGCCTAACTACTACTTGTGCCACAGCTGATGGTTTCTCCCACCCTCCACTGTCTCTGCTAAGGTTAAAATCCAATAACCTTATAGACTATTTGAAAAAAAGAGAGTGAGATAGCAGACCCGCCACAATGAGAGTGGGGCCAAAACAGAGTGTTTATCAACTGTTTAAGTGCATGGTTGACAAAATGTGATTGCATTTTACCATTGATTGTAATTGCATTCACATTTTATTAACCGTGTGCTATGTTCTCAGATGTGAATGTATTTTTATTGACTGTTCAACGTTTTGCACATTTCCAGATTTCTTTTCATTACCTTTGTAATCTTTTTGTCTTTGATTGTTATTCACATTGCTATAAAAATAGTTCTATTTAATAATGGGAACAGGCAATTATAGATGATGCAATTCCTTCCGCTACTTTTATTGAATAAACAGACTGAAGATGTTTAAGTGGTGTCCCATTTATGTACATTTAAGTTGAAAATTGAGATTCACCCTATGTCTCCAGGGCCTTACATTCTTCAGTCCCATAGACAATGACCATGGCGAGTTAACTGTAGTCTACTATTATATGGACTATATTGCAGGGTCCATAGGATAGGTATTGCAGACTGAGCCAAAAAAAAGTCAGTGGATTGCATATGATCACAGATGTTGAAGATAGAGCCGAAAAAGTGCATTTCCACAGAGAAATACTAAATTTGTGTTTCTTCAGTAATTTACCATTCGTTTGTGTGATTGTCTATGTATTTACTACCGGTATATATATGGGTCAGAGACAAATCATGATCGGCAAAATAAGAAAGTCAAAAACCTAATAAACAATTTTAAGAAGCATTCTTTAGGACTCTCAAAACTCTACATTTTGTTTTCATGTTTCATTATTGTAATTTGAAAGTCCATTTCCTGATGATTTTGTGCAATTTTTGACACAAAATGTTAAAATGGTGTAACCGAAAATGCATATATTGCTCAAATAACCAATGATTTATAAAAGAAAATGTTGAAAATTATCAATGGTACATAAACCTTTACATAAAAATTTGTGCAGTTTAATGTCTCATCTGACGGATAATGATCTGACAGCCCAGAGTCTTGCTGTAGGATTAACTCCTGACTAACTAGGTGTAGACCATCAGGTTCTGCATAGCTGTAGAACTTTTAAAAAAGACCTAGATATCCAGCTTCCCCCCAAGCTTGTATACAGTAGTCATACAACGGTTACTTAACCAGCAAAAAAGGCACTTAAAGGAAATGTTTGGATCAGCTTTTAAGACTTCATTTATATCCATTACTATAGAAGATCTGTAAGTCTATGATGTTAACCATTACTTAATTCATGAAATTTGATATCTCACTTTTTTAAGTTGGATAGATAACTTTTTTGTACCATTTAAATGTCCCATTTTTAAATGTCCCACAATTCCCTGTTTATTTTATTCTAAATTTTGACAACCCTAACAAGATGCATTTGAACAATATCTCAATATAGTTTAACCTCATTTCTCAAGTTTCTTACTGAGTCTCTACTAACTGGCTGATTTTAATGGCTGTAAACGAGGGGTGTGGGCAATGACTGTATATTTGTGACATCAGAACTTCACATAAGTTATGACTGCTTGTTTTAAGGCACAGTTTCTGAATACAGGCTGTTTATGTTTCTCTGAGGATTAAGAGGTTTTAAACGTGGGGCAGGATTTATACACTGTCTCCTGTCATATATACAGTCAAATATCTATATGGGTCTAACAAATTCTATAAAGTTGGACTTCAACTTGTTACATTTTAATGAATGTGGAAAAATGTGTGATCCTAGAACATTTGAACACACACACACTATCCTTATCTTGCTTTAAACTTCTCGACAATATCTAATGGACAGTATCTCAGACATGCCTGGTATGTTGCTTGATCTTCCTGATGTTGTTTGCACTTTAATCAGACCTCTGAGGCTATCACAGAGCAAATGCATTTATAGTAAGATTTGACATACAGGTGGACTCTTTATCATCATTTGTCATAAAGGTCAACATTGGATCTTTCAGAAATTCTCACGGAACTTCTTGAGTGAGTTTGCTGCATTGACAAGGTTCAAGGGGCTGAATAACATTGCATGTTCAGTTTGTTATTCCTTAAAATGAGTATAAAATATTGTATATTTTACAATACTATTTCCACTTAATGATTGTGTCCCAATTGGCGTTGATTCTTCACCAAAAAAAATTATCTTTATGTTTGAAGCTTGAGATGTGGCACAAGATGACAGCTATGAATAAAAATGTAATTATCATTCCTTTTGCATAGATCAAGACGGAGCTCAGAAAGTTTCAATTTTGTTTCTAACTTGTAGTTTTGCACAAAAAATTATAAATTGAAATACGAAGAAATTAAGGTTATAAATAGTCATTAAAAAGTGACCTTATAGCTTTAAAGGAGACATATTGAAAAAAAATTGGGTTAAACTAAATTTTGTGCTGGCACACCAGTGCAACCAATGCAAAATATCTGGAACCCTAATTTAAGAGTTAAAAAAAAAAAATGTCAAAATCAAAAGATTTGATTTACAGTATTATATAAAAAAAGGAGGAAACTAATGTGGAAAAGAAAAAACACCAAGCCACTTAGAGAAATCATCTAACATTTTCTTTTGAGGACTGATTAAGTCAAGTCATGTTTTATTTGACAATTCACTTTTAGGACAATATAGATACACTGAAAAATGCTTAAAACTCAGTTTGTTGTAGCAGTCCATTTTACAGAGTGGTAGATTAGTGGCAAGCATGAGTGTGTATGTTGTGTCTATGTGTGTTTGTGTAATGTTATTAGTAATAGCTGTCTGTGTTTGGAAAAAGTTAAAATTGGAGAGAACAGGGTCACACATATAGCATGCTGTCACACCCCTGTTCCACCATGCCATAATGCCACCTTGAAGAGGCTGTATGAAAGGGGCTAAAGATTATCCCATGAAACTGCAATACCACATAGTCTATCGGCTTCACCAAAGAGCCTCGGAAAGCCTCCGGTGTGATCTACTCTTTTATACTTGCACAGCATCCCACCAACACTACAACTCAACACAAAATTCTCACACGTAAACCGAGCACTGGGGTGGAAACCAATGGTTACTCTAGCTTCCAGAACTTCTCTATTTCAAATCTGACCTTTTACCTCTGAGGCCCCTGTCCAAAAATGAAGACCTAACTCTACAATATTGTACACCATATACTTTATCTCTAGGTTGGGGGTTGAAACGGAAGGTCAGAAAAGAAATGTTTGTGGGAGAGATTTTAATAAAAGGAAGAAGTTACAGAGGAAAGGAGTTGGCAACATCTTTGCTTCACTTACACACCTTTTGCCAAACTGTAAGTGAACAATGAAAATTATTAAACAACAAATGTCCCCTGTCTCACATGTCCCTCCCAACAAAAAATAACAATGCGTACAGACCGGAAATTCTAGCATCACCTAACAGAAGAGAATATGGGCCTAAACTCATTTCTTTATAAACAGTGCTTAACAACGGTGTTCTTGTTGTTGGGAAAGCTGATTTCACAACGCATTTTTTTTCTTAGTGTGAGAGAGGGGGCAGTTAAAATAAGACAAGCAGATTTTAAACTTATTGCTAGGGAGCTGCAATCTGTTCTCCACATCTCTGGCCAAGAAAATTCACTTTGTACCATACAAACACTGGACATTAAATAATATTCAAGTCACAGACGATTAGCAAATATTTCTTTTCACAAATAGAAACATAGAAATTGGGGAGTATTATTTGAAACTACTTTCTTTTGAAATATGGTTTATATATTTCTCATTGACAGCAATTGTCATCTGCAGCACTTTTAAATAACATTGATTGTTTACCTTGATGGTTTCCGGTGGTACTCCAGGGTCAGGGGCCTTCTCCAGGTAAGTCGTCAAGTCTTGATCCACATGCTCAAAAACCAGAGTGAGTTTGGTTTCACGATCAGTTCGAGAGACTGTACACACATCAAACAATCTGGAATGAGAGGTAAAGGAAGGGTCAGTCAAAAGTAGAAATGAAGGTTTTGCGATGTTTAACCCCATTGTAAGCATTTTCTGCTCTGCTTGTTCTAATCTCTGTTTCAAGGAGAGAGGTGTGGCGGCGCACTTGGTTGCAGCGGCCCGATGCTCACTCATCTGAACGAAATTTCGTTGGTGTACTGTGTCATGCACTGTGTATCAATGACAAATAAACTTCTATTCTATTCTATTCTACGCTGAACTAAAAATATAGGCTCACAAACTCACATCAATGTTTATCTACCTGAGATCTTCACCACAAATCACTCAACTTCATGACACAATTGAAGTCAAACGCATTACAAAGCTTGCAGTGCCTCCACACTGTTATGCACAATGACTGTACATTTACCATATGTTCACAAACATAAGGCAGACCGTACTAAAAGGTACAGCCTCTATGGTTAGGTGCACCTTATGTGCAATACAGTTATGACACACAGAAGGCGCACCCAACTATAGGGCGCAGGTTTTATATACAGTGATCACTGTTTCCACTCCAGTATGCAAATGGCTTAGTGAAAGGTTGTGAGCCAATTCAGATAATTTACCTACCTCATTAGACACGCATAGACACAGTATTTTGTAGTAAAACAGGATTTCTCCAATTTTGGGCACTTATAAATCATCATTTTGCACTTTGTACTTGGATATTCGAATGTAGCGCACATGGAGTGATTTTATATACAGTCCAATAAAGGTAAAACAAATTAAATTAAAAGACAGACATAGCTTAATGTAACACATAAATATGAGCCATCATTATTATTATTTCTAACGCCTATCTAAGAAAAAGTCTACTGCTTATGGTCATGGTAATAATGTATTTGATGATAATGATTGATAAATGGTCATTTTCAATTCTTCTTTCATTTTAACGTTTAACATGCTTAGAGTTATTTAAAAAAATGTCAGCAAGTATTAAGTCTTTAAATAAGAAAACTTTCACTTGGAAAAATGTATATAAATGTTGAGCGAACTCTAATTTTTAGCATCTTCAATTCAAGAGAGTTCAGAAATAACTAAATAAAAGCCAAATGTACTTTCATTGACTTTAGATTTTTGGGACAAGAACTCATTTTAATTGTAACTCTGTTTTTTAAAAATACCATTACTTCCATAACCACCTTAATTTATAAAGCTATGAAGCATTTCTTTAAACCACAATAGTTGTGAGTTAAACATCCATCACCGAGAACTTTATATCATAGATCTTAGGCTACAACCCAAGTGTGGCCTCTCTGCTTCTGCATGTTTTCATCTTACAGAAACCTGCAAAAGATGGACACACAAGATCAGACTTATCCATCTACAAAGTCCATGACTTAAATGCAAAGCTTTAGAATCTTTAAAACCATCAAGTCCCTAACACAAGTCTTGATGGTTGTGTTTCACTAGGCAACAAACTAAAGCCAAGAATCCAGATTATGTCGGCAGACCTGCCAAGACAGGCTTTGCTGAAAAGCTGAAAAAATATATCCAGTATGTCCTCCTCAAAGTGCAGTGGACCACAAGCAGTCCTTCCAGCATTCCTCAACCAGCACTATGACAACTCCTGATGCTTTTTCAAAAATTGAGTGGAGTGAAACAGCAACTTTCATCGGGGTAGCACAGGACATATATACACATACACACACACACACACATATATATATATATATATATATATATATATATATATATATATATATATATATATATATATATATATAAATGGCCTGGATTTATATAGCACTTTTCTAGTCTTTTGGATCACTCAAAGCACTTTACACTACAGTGTGCATTCACACACCAAAATCATATCATGCCCAAGGACACGCTTTCCGGAAAGGCTTTCATGCCAGTCCAACAAGGCATCATGTGTTTGTGCCAACATCCTTGTAATCGGTGGATTTCAATATGCAGTGAGTGAGAGGAACTACTTCAACATATTAGTACTGTGCGTAATGTCACAGAATAGATGGCACCCTCCTCTTTATGATTTGGGTTAAACACACCTCATAGCTCAATTAATGGGCTGCAATCTCTCTCTTTCAGACACTGAACATATGGAATGAATAATGGGCCATATGACCATATAACTATCCAAAGGTAACCTGGAGTCACACAGAAGACTCAAAAAGCTGCTTGCCTATGTTGTTTGGCTAAAAAGAAATATTAACTTCCTCAACAGTTCAAGGAGCTGAAAGTTTGCAGTCGTCAAACTATATATTCCAACAAATGCTACTGCATACTTTGTTTTCTTTACAGTAATGTAGTGACCAACTGACCCAAGATAATTTTAATCCCTCTGATATGTTCATCTTAGAGCAAGAATAAAATTCATTGTGAGGCCAATAAAACAATACCTGCAGCAACCCTGTGGGGTCCAACTTCAGGGTATCATATTTTATTGAGAGTACCAGTATAAGCTTTAACTTTCAGGCTCAAAGTAAAACAATAAGTAGAATTTGGAGAGTCTATAAATTAATTATTCTTACTTGAAATTAATAAATTATAAAATTGTATGAATAATTAAACAGAATTACTGTAATTGATCCATAAAACATGTACCAAGGTCAGACCTTAACTAGTCCCACCATATGACAAAATATCGGACTATTGACCTGGAAGTGAACAATTTATTACTTAATTGAGACAAAAAGGCTTCAGTAAGCAGAATAGAGTCTATGGTGGTTCTAAGACTGAGCTGTATGGCTTTATGCTGTGATCTATGATTTACAGTTAATTAGATGGAAGGGTTTTAAAAGGTTGTATAGACATTTTAAACTGGTTTTAACTCTTTATTTATATGTGAATAAGGAGAATCCTGAAAAAGGGAAGGAGTCACAGCTGCTAGAAAAATTAAATTAATGAGTTAATATATCACCACAAATACTTTAAAACATTATAAAATGATTAACCATCCAAATAAAAGTACAAACGCACAGAAAATTGCAAAATTCATTGTCATAGGTTGAAAGTACTTCAAGTTAATGTGTGTCCATCAAACATCACATCATGTCTTATGGGAAAACAATGTACAGGAGAGACAGGAAAAAAGGAGAAATATGTGTGCACCTACTGTCAACTGTACAACATATATCTACATTTTCTCTGCAGTTAAAGAATATGTCAGAAACGACCATGAGTGCAAAGTTTACTAAAGGTTGTTTAAGGCAGCAAGGTTGCCACAAGACGCCATCAAAAAAAAAGTGCGTGTCTCATATTCTACATTTCTTTCTCTCAAACATATATACACATTGAGAACACTAGCGCTACCCACCTCTCCCCCTGACTTACCTGACAACATTGGGGTGCTCAAAGGCTTCAAGCTGCCTCAGTACTGCCACCTCCCGGATGGTTGAGAGAGGCATACCCTCTTCCGCCGTCTGGACACGAACTCTTTTTAGGGCTACAAAACGTCCCCCGTTCTTCAAATCTCTCGCCTTGTACACTTTCCCGTAAGCGCCTTCTCCAATTTCGGCCACGGGCTCATACCGAGTAGCAATGCTTTCTTTGTCCATTTTGCAGATGACTGTCTTTCTCCCTTTCTCTCGCTCGCTCTCGTTGAAAATATTGCGGGGAATCCCGGCGAGGGTGAAGAGCCAGGGTTTTTTCACAAAGGCATAATTCACAGAGAAAAGTTGGCACATGCAATGCCTGGATGACAGAGAAACAGATGGAAGATGTCACAGTCTTTGTCAAATTTGGTCAAATTGTGCCCGAGGTAGGCAATAATAGGACTGTCATGTTTTATTCCAACTATTAAAACAAGAGCCCCGCTGTGTCCCAACTTCCACTACTCCTCCTATTCCGCATAGCAACTCATGTCATCCTACCGCTAACACAGTCATGTCAAATAATGCTAAACCACATGTTGAGGCTTTTTAAGCTAGCTTAACTGCCCCGCGCATTCAATAAGCCACTATAGACGCAAATGTTGCTTCAAGTTAAATGTATGTGGATTGTCCTACCCCGTTAAAAGGAAAAACACAAGAACATTTTAAGTTAACGCACAGCCATTATACACAAAGTTGTTTTAGGTAAACATAACATCCCACTGCCTATCTGTATATGCCCCGTGTAATTACTTTCTGTGTGCGGCGACACAAACATGG
This sequence comes from Eupleurogrammus muticus, assembly GCA_036785175.1. Classification (NCBI taxonomy): domain Eukaryota; kingdom Metazoa; phylum Chordata; class Actinopteri; order Scombriformes; family Trichiuridae; genus Eupleurogrammus; species Eupleurogrammus muticus. The sequence continues at coordinate 2,391,232 of JAYKQN010000020.1, read as the reverse complement.
CGAGCACGTGGCTCCAGATTGCATTGTTTAAACTTCCTACTTTGTAAGCTTATTTAAAACACTGTCGAAATAACATTTCACCCCCCAAATCATTGTAAATGTGTAAACGAAATCAGAGGCAGTGTTTCGTAGATGTTTTTTATTAGCTTAGCGAGCTTCCTCTATGTTTTCCTAATTTAATTGCCCTAGTTTACAAATTTAAAATAAATTAAATTAAAGTTAAATAACCCGTTCTAATGCTTAAAATGGTATTGGGGTGTAAAGATACAATTCTAAGAATGAAAAGATTTTTCTATCGCATTTAGTACAGAAAATTTTATGTTGTTTACCTTGTTTCATGTTGTCAAAAATATGTCGTAGCTAACGTCGGCATGTCCGATCAAATACTGTGGAGGCATTGGTGTCTCGAATAAATTGCTCGACTTCTGCATCAAGCTCATCCTTTTCCACTGTCCTCCATGCAGGGGCCACACAGGTAGTCTAACCCCCCATCCCTCAGTCTGCACCAGCCTAGGCAGAGACTCAGAGAGGAGAAAGAGGAGGAGGAGGAGGGGGAGGTGATGGTGGGGGGGACACACGCTCGCTCTCTCGCTCTCTCTCTCTCTCTCTCACACACACTCACACACACACACTTGCACTCACACACAGAAACTGCGTGCTTAGGGGGAGAAGGAATGGTTTAGGTGGGGGGTTAATAGGACAAAGCAATGGCGTGATATAGCCCTCAAAAGCACGCTCTTCTCTTTTCCTTTCTTTCTTCTCTCTTTCCATATATCCCAAGATCGGCCTATGCAACAGCAGCCCCGCTCGCCCATGTGAGCTCAGTCTCTGTCTGTCTTTCCCACGCCGGCTGAATGTGGCCTGACCCCCTTCAGAGAGGTCTGACACGGAGTGGGGACATTTCCGCATTCCTCACCGACTACAAAGACACACCGCCTCCCTTTTGCTCTCCCTCGGCCTCCTCGGCGCTTTACCATTGATAGTCCTCTCTGCGCGTTTTGTCTCGTGTGTCAAAACCGGGAGCACCGTGGGGATAGGGAGGGAAGAGAAGTTTATTGGACGGACAACCACGCTCAAACCCTTGAGCAATTCCATGCGGCAACGATGTGCTAGCGGAGATTCGATGTGACGAGGCGGTCCTAGGAGCTCAGGTTCAAGGTTCTTCCCGTGTGGTCGTTTTCAACGTCTGCCCTGCAACCAGCGTGATGGCCACGTGGAATAGTAAATGGCAATCTATCTGGAACAATCTGCAGAGCATCATCATCAAATCTGCAATTTTCAATGTTAAATACTGATTTATTGTTATTATACTTTATGTATTTGATAAGGACAACGCTCTGGTAATACTCAATGTTCTATTAATCTTATCTCTCTAGCCAGATGATGCAGCCAAGTATAAGATCTTTTTGTATTTATTTGTATTATTTTTTATCTATATATTTGTTTAGTTGTAAATGAATAAACATAACACAGCCTGCTAATGGTTTTAACTGTATTACCTATGATATCGCATGTAGATATTTAGAATAATATGATTTGAAACTGTAAAAGGTTTGTTTTCATTACCTCATGATGGACACTTTAGATATAAGATATGATAAGACTTGATGTCAAATTAATGGATAATTATTGGAGGGCTAATTACACCAAGCTACATTATCATAACTTCATTGGGAGGCATGTATTAGAAATATAGAAAAGATTATAGAAAAGACATTCCCTTGGTGCTATGACTTACGTGGCAAGTTTTCTTTAATCCTATCATAGAATCCACTGATTTCCATTGAAATAAGTAAAGTAAGGTAAAAGGTCAAATTTTGTAGACTGCTCTGAATATAAACCATTTGCACCACGAAACACAGAATGTGGACAATGTATCCCACACCAATTATTATAAATGCACATACATTTTTCATCGTTATTGTTCATGGGAAATCTGCTCTGAGAGCCTGATAGAATACATTAATTATGCCTATTTCTCATTTGATTAGAAAACTATATACCTTGTATGCATCCAAGTTCAGAGAGAGATGCACATATGAAATATTCACACACATTCTGAAATTGTTTTTTATAATCCTCTTCAATGGTTTTTAATTAGTTAATATATGACATATCAGCTATTATTAAAGTTTCCAGAATTTGTGTTTGTCATGTGTACCTTAGTGGGGCTCATGTAAGGAAACCATTTTAGAAAATATTCATGAACAGGGCACTCCATTTAAGAAGATTCTTTTCTGGGATTCCTAATTGTTCCTATACTTTTCCTGCATATGCTTTTGGAAAGGAATTGCATTGTGGAAAAGTTTGTGGAGTTAAAAAAAAATGCTTTGGGGCAGTGTCCACCTTTTTTCTGGCAAAAAACACTGACAGGGCATCAGGGAGCCCTTAGATGAGAGAGGAAAAAAGCTCTGCATTGATTTTGTTTCTATGACAACCATATATATATATATATATATATATATATATATATATATATATATATATATATATATATATATATATATATATATATATATATATATATATATATATATAGAAAGCTTAGGACAGACACGGCCAGAACAAGCTTCTCCTCCATTTGGTTACCTGTGTGATGAGTCCCAGGCAGTAGTGACAACTTTTGTGGCTTTCTGATAAGTTCAGAGGTCTTTAACTTGAAGCACCTAAAAATTCTAAAACAAGACACTGGGGTCCAGTGCTTTTCTCTAGGCAGCTGTGTACACTGTCCTACTGTACAGAAGAAAATGCTAGGTGAACACAATCCTTTGCAGAAGATCTACATATTGAGGGGGTCAGTTGTGTGCTTTGAAACACATAACACCACATATGACACACATATGAGCAACACGTTATGCATTATACAGTATATGGCTCAGCTGAAATCATAGAAGAAAACTTCTTTAAATTTGGTGGCCTATACTTAAAAACATATCACTACATAATTCATCAGTCACATTAAATACAGATCTGCTTCAGAGGACATTGCAGGAATTATACATTTCATGATAAAGGAGAATGGAGGGAGAACATCATCATCCATTAAGGCATGTCCTTGACATAAAATTAGGGTTGTTGGTTTATTAGTGACCTTTATTACTGCCTGGAGACAACTACCTTTCGTTTAGAACTCGTAGATTGATAGGTGTAGAGATCTCAGATTGTCTGGTATTGCAAGACTAATGTTAATCTTATATGAAGCTTCACCAGTCTAATGTAGATTTTAGACATTATATAATATAATGTAGAGGAATGAACAGTACACTTATGTGAATACTATTCAATCACAGCATCTTAACTTTTATGCACCCTCTATTTAATAATTGTTGTTGAGACAAATGTGCATGGTGTGTTAATCACTCGCATTCAGCTCCAAGCCAGTGAAGATGAAAGCGTGTCTTGTGGTAACCCTTTATCAAAATTTAAACAGTCCCATATAATGTACTGAATAGTCAAACATCCCAACTGTGATTTCAGCTCAGTAGTGAGTATCTGCCTGTGGCAGCTATAGCATTCAAGTATGCTGCTTGACAGAGCCACCCCTTTAGATTTTACTATAACATTTTAAAGTGGTTTTACTGTTTTTACTCAATCATTACATTCACTTCATTTACACTTTGGGTAAATGTTTTGATGTAAGGCCAGGACAATTGATCAACTGGCAGCTATTTTTGCATGCTTGAGTATTGCTGTGATAAGATAGTGAAAGTGTTTTTGGTGCAACTGCTCAGTAAGGATTAAATATAACCAGGCAGGAATCGAGGGAAAGGAGAGAAATGAACATTATAATTGTGAAAACTGCTCTACTTGCTTCAATTGGTTGCTTTTTCTATCTTTCTTCATTCAGAATATTGCTTGGGTTCAGAAGCCGTTTTTGAAAGAAAGACAATTAAAATCAATATTGAATTGATTTAAATTTTGAATAAGATAGATTGATAATATGATTTGTAGTGTTCAATATACACCCAAAAGGATCCAAATTACTATTCCTAGGGACTTCAGCTACCTGAAACCAAATAGCAAATAGAAATGTTTTGTGATCTAAAACTATCTCACAATGGTGTGTGTGTGTGTGTGTGTCGGGGGGGGGGGCAGCTGCCGATCAGCAAAGCCAAGAAGGAATTACAGCCTTCCCATGTGAACTGAGCAAAGCCAACATGGACAGATGACTCCCAGTCGCTACCAGATCTCTTTACACCCACCAACACAGCACACAATCCACACACACATACATACAGAGAGGGGAGGTGATTGATTGTGGGCCTGTCTACTATGTCCCACCACTAGAGGGAATATCCATCTCACAAGGCATAAAAGCATAGAGTGATAATAACATAAACTCAGGACAGCACTATTGTGAGAATTAACAAGCATCACTCCATCTATAGTGTTTTATGTGAATCACTTCTTATCCACTCATCAGCAGCTTAATGTTGAAGTGACATCTTAAGTGTAAAGACAGAGTCTGAAGTAATTCCTGCAGACAAGCTCGGCTTTTTGTGTCTCTGACTTGATTTCCTGTCTTCCTCTTATTTGTCAAGCCAGACTGAAGTCCAAAGTGTGTGGTGCAGAAAAAGCCCCTTCTCTTCTTTTTCCCTTGTCATCCTCTCTTCTCCCCAGCACCGGCCCCCAGACACAAGCCTCTTTCTGTTGGGGCATCACCATGACAACCAAGCCACTAACTTGAGGAGGCAACATAAAAACCTGCTCTTTTAGGGGACACAGGAACACCTGCCAATGGGGAGGGCTGGGCTGGGCACATGGCCATCGCCCTCCTCCCCTTATACACACATACATAAGCAGAGGTTTAAATGTAACATTCAAATCAGACATCTAGCTAACATTTTGACCCCCTTCACAACCTCATTAAACCCCCACAAACATCTTGGGATGTTTGTTGGCTTCTTAACAAATTTTGACAAAACTGGAAATCATTTGTGGAAACAAATCATTCATCATTTATTACATTTATGACACAAATTTATCCTTATTTTGCCATGAGAATTAAAAAAATATTTTGTAAATATCTTTTCAATGAAAGAAAGATGCTGGCAATTGTACACAAAAGGAGATGACAACAGAACAAAATACATACACTTCAGCAGGGCTCGATCTGAAAGAGACAATATGGTAAATACAACATTTTTAATTGTATCTTCATGTATTTTCTTGTCTACCTACAATGGTTTCCTTGATAAGTAATGATCTGAATGATCAGCATATCCATGCAACACCAACTGTATTTGTGATGTTAGGTGAAATACTCTTGCTTGCTAACTGTTAATGACCTTATGAAAGTATTTCAAAGGGTTAGTTTGGAAAAAAGCTTATTCATTTTCCCAGCAAAGGTTTGATGAAAATGTTGATTAAGTAGCCTATATAGCTGGAGTAAGCAACCAGATAGTTTACCTTTGCATAAAGATTATAAACAGTGGAGGAACCTTCGTTTCAGCTGTTGAGCAAGTTGAACTAAGCTCCCTATGTATTTCTATTTCTTGGCCTGAAGCAGTAACTTCCTGAAGTCTTTCCAGCCTAATGCTAAACTATCTAGCTATCTCAAAAATATATAGCTGTAGACATCTTCTCATCTCACTCTCAGTTTTCATGAATTCTTATTATAAACAGTTTATATAGGCACCATTGTGATGTTAATCCACTAACAAGTTTGCATGGCAAATAGAGAGTTCCAGCGTAACCTTTGGGTAAATAACACATCTGTTTAATGACAAACACAATGTAGTTTGACAACACAATCACTTATTTTTTTCAGTTTTTTCTTAAGGCTGATAAATGAAACCTCACTATACAAATAGCAGTTTAAAGCTCCTCCAGGCCATTTAAAGGCCCCAGTCAACAAGTGTCAGTTTAGGGTCAGCCAGCAAGATGAGGCTGCTTGCGTCCTCCTGTTGCAAAGCGGGATATTCTGGAGAGACTGGCAAGTCAAGGGAACCTCTGGTTCCTGGCTGGTGTTCATTAAGAGAATTAATGATTAACTGAGAGTGCTATTGTTCCCCTTGGTTCAGCTGTCCCTCCGCTGTTGATCCACTCTGATGCCTCTGGGCCACTAAACTAGCTCTATTCATGTGCTAAATTGACACTGCTCCTCACATTTCATACAAAATTAACTGCAGTTGCCAGAAAAACAAGCTGGGAAAAAATAAATAATTGACAGATTTCTTTTGTTGATTTGTTAAAGGGATGGCTTGGTGAGCAGTGGATTGGGACAATCATTTCAAGCTTGTATTCATAAAACAGGGAGAAGACTGAGATGCAGATAATGTTTGTTGTGTTGGTGCTAAATCATCCAGGGAACATGCTGCACATGGACTCAGCAAGTTTGTTGGTGATGTCTGTCATACATTCGTGTATGTGAATGATTTAAGTACCTGTAGTATTCTTGTGATCTATATTTGAGGTATGTAATCAAGGTATAATTTAAAGCAGCAATGATGAGCAAACAATTAGTAAAACTCGACATTTGGTAAAATGCATTTTGTCAAACATTCGGCTATTTCCTAAAGATGAATGGCATTATATTTCATTTTAACAAACTATCAGAAAATTGAGGTTGGTGTATTTTACCTAAAGCATACTTTGACTGGCCCAGAGAGGTACCACTAGTGTCACGAATCCGAATTTATTGGCAAGTAGGTGTGGACATGCAAGGAATTTGACTCCAAAATAGAAATAAAAAGACAACATAACTTACATAAAAATGACAAACATAATATAAACCCTACATACATATTTCATATGGATAAGTGTGAACTATGGAGCATCAAAATGGCGTGCAATAATGCATGTTGTATGGCTTTTAGACAGAGTTATTATTTATACAAATTATCTTTCCACAAATGACTTTGTATATTATTCTAATTTTAAATGGGAGCTAGTAGCTTAACAATTAGTAGATATAAGTGTTCTTATCTGAATTTATAATTTCAGTCTTTTTTCTTGTTCCTGCATTTGTACGGCCAAGAAGCAATTATAACTGTGTTGATAAGAAAGCAGCACTTCATGCAACTTGTTTCTGACAACCTGTTACAAAATTTAAACCTTCCTTTGGAAAAGAAATAACAGAAAAAATAATATTGGAAGTGTGCTGTGTTGTTTTTGTAGGCATTGTATAGAAACCAATGTTGTTTTTTTGTTTTCTTTCAGGAAGGGGGAATTAATAGAATTAATATTTCACCCGGTAACACTTATATTATGCCAACGTATCTGTAATCAGTTGAGTGAATACAGTGTATGTGTCTGCTGTGGGAATTGGGCTGTCTGTGAAGGGCATTATGTTTCCTTGTATTCGTACCAACACTCCTTAGAGACAGGTGGGATCTAATTACTACTTACATGATAGTTTCTTTTCACAATCCTTTCAATTAGAGGGTCTTGTTGGCATCTTTTTTCCTCATGGTTTATGCACATGTTAACACATACTACATTGTAGTTGTGTTATTGTGTATATACTGGACAAAGACAAACCAACAGAAACATCTTACTGTATCCCTAAGTAAAAAAGGACAATGCTTATAATGATAAGTTTTTGTTAAGCATGAAAGAAGTGCTGATTAAAATCAACAGTCATTCTTTAGACAGTAATGTTGCCAAGAAAATCTCTTTGCAGCCTCAGCCATTGTGGATGAGGGTCTATTTGTGTGCAATGTTCCTTGTTACTTTGCTGTCTTTGTTGACATGAATTTGGAGACTTTTCCTCTTGCTACATTACCCACCTTCTTGTTACTGTTACATCAGCAGCAACCTTAGGCAGGGGCTGACCTTCCGATCTCTTAAAACATGGTGATTGTCAGCCCTTTCTCAAACCGGATATATAGCCTACTTTTCATTGGTTCAGCATAATACACTCATTTGTTTTTTTTTACTTTTTTAAGAGCAATTCAATAGACATCACTTCAACTGCTGCTGTGTCTGTTTCAAACTATATAGGTGACCTAATTCTGCAAAGCTGATTTAACAAAGAGCAACAGTTAGATACTCATCTAATTTGTTTTTTTGTGGTAGATGAGAAGGGTGATACCTTCCATATTTGTATGCTATATGATGCTACCACCAGAACAGGAAACAGCAAAACTTGTTGTGTTCAAAGAATCCTCAAACACATGACAATTAGTGAGGTATATCTAATGCACAGAAACTTAATTTTACATGGTTATTTGCTGGAATATTTCTTGGCTGCTAAAGTGACTGGCTGCTGGTGTAGCCTCATATTTAGTATAGCTTACAGTTATCAAAGTCCTTGTTTATTTTACTGAAGTTTTGATACCCTAACATGTGGAGTACAAGTACAAAAGTACTTGAAGTACAAAAATTGAACCCTATGGAGTATTACAGCTCTCTCCAGCCTCTCACTCTATAGGTTTATTTACCCTGTCTCATAAGTATTAATCAACTTCACTGCTGATTGGCTGACAGTTTCTAATTGAAAGATAGCTGAAGCCAATGAGTAACAGCTCATTGGCCTTGAAAATGAAGTGAAGGCATGAGGTGTAGGTGTCAAACGAGGCTAACAGTTAGCCATGTTAACGCACCCTGGACAGGACTGTTGATACAGCAGTTGTTTTTGAAGAAACCACAAAACAATGGCACTGTCTATAAAGGCAATAGTGCAATGAACAACCTTGTAAATAAAAAAAAGTTACAGTTACAAAAGACCAGACTCTGCATTATTTTTGGAAGGCCAAGTAGTTCCCTGGGAGACCTATCGCAACAGATATTCTGTTAGATTTCAACACAATAAATCCTGTTGTCTCCAATGGAGGCAGTACGACCTAACTACATGAAGGATGGATAATATGTCCACAACACAGGCTTCTTCAAGTGACTGGTACCCAGCTGGCAACTCCTCTCCTCATGGCCCCTAGTCTCCCCCGGAGACAATGTTGTCTGGCTGACATGTTTCTCCTTGATCACTAGTGCTGCAGCTCGAACTAGAATTCCCTGAGCTATCTGTATCCTGCCTGTGTCTGTCTGCTCCCATTGTGCTCCCTCTACTTTGTGTTTGGCTTCTCCTCAGGCAGAGAGGGGCCGCATATTGGTGTTCTGGCACACCTGCCTTCAGTCACCTACCTGCAGTAGATTACCTTGGCTCTCCAACCTCTCAATGCGAAATTGTTTTTTTTGCCAACCACATAGTAAACCACAGCTCTCTCATTCCTAATGTGATCATCTTTTGCTCACTCTGCTTTTCCAATGTTTTGTCCTCCCAAGTAACTCCCTCGTTTCTCTAGTCTGCCTCAAAAAAAGGCCTCAGCCTCCTCCACCCAGATCACCTTGGCACTCTCCCTATGGAACTCTGGAACCAGACCCGGCCTCTCCACTCCACTTTTAGATGTGCTTCTGTCACTGGACTAACCCTAACCCTAACCCTAACCCTGCACTGGACCCGGCTTCAAACATAATCTTCATTGGTTCACTTGACACATTATTAGTTGTCCTATTGAAATTGAATGCACCACAACAGTTCACATAGCCCAACGTGAGTGTGCCTAGTTTTAGAATCCAATCAGAGGTTTACACAGGCTATGTTTAGCCTGTCGCCGCGAAATTAGGAAAATAAAACTCTTTCCCTTCAAATATATACACACATAAATCAACAACCACACAGTAGATATGTTCAGAAACATTGTACCTTTATTCAGGAGTGGGCACGTTGTTCTTCTGGTACTCTTGCAGTGTTGGTCAGGGAAGTGAGGGCAGCTGCGTGTTAGAATGGAGAGCAAAATAGAAGAAAATTCAAAAGTTTAATATATATATTATATTATAAATGTAATGTTTTATTTGTACTATGCAATTGACTAAATGCATTTATGTTACTCAGCTGAAGTTAAGGTAACTGGAGGGAGAATTTTTGGTGCAATGCCCTTTCATTTCTCTTTCAACAGGCCTATAGTAAGAGTAAATGAAGCACAATTCTGCAATATCATTAAGTCTTAACTCAGAATTAGTGTTACTGTGTTAATGTTATTAGCACATGGTTACATGGTTTTGTTATGGTATAATGATTAATACTTTTTATGTCAATGGTTATTTACGTATTTAGGTATTATTAAAGCACTGCTCACTTGAACGGTAAGTAAATATGTGAGCACTTCAATATGCCATATCAGAATTTAATTAGATAGTAAATTAAGTTAGTTAATTAGATATTCTGAATCCAGCATCTGAAAATTTTCATTCAATTCAAATGTTTTTGGATAGCCCAGAATCACAAATCATAGATTTGCCCAAATGGGTTTTACAGTTTATACAAAAGAAACACAACATCCCCTGTCCTTAGACCCTCATATCGCACAAAGAAAAACTCCCTAAAAAAACTTTAACAGGGAAAAAAAGAGGATGAAACCCTAAGGAAGAGCAACAGAGAAGCTTACAGGATGGACGGGCATGATAGACGTACATGTACAAGGTGAAAGGATCCATTGCAGCTTCCAGGTGAACCAGAATTGCAACAGACCCTCCAACAACTGAAGGCTCCTTTTGTAAACAAGAAAACACAGGGCAGGACTCTGGGAACACAACAAATTTCAAAAGTCTATGGCACCGCGAGGGTAATAAAAACATTTGTTTAGAGTTTGAGACTTAGCAAATTTTGAAGATGAAACACAACAATGCCACCTTGGAATTGTACCCAGGGAATTGTAATTGAATGTCAAAGACAACAGGTACACAGATGAGCCATACAGAGAAGGGCAAGAAACATTGTTTAAAGTAACACAATAAACAAGATTATTTTATGATGATCCAGAGGATTATGTTATTTTAAAACAGGCTACAGGTTATGACCCTACTCCCAGGATTGAGGCTTACCAATAGTGAGGGTTGGTGTGGGATTAGGAACGCAAAACGCAAAGGGGACACCCCACTTACATGTGTGACATACACAGAAGGTGAAGTCCAAATAAACCTAAATCCAGGACTACAACACACAAAGGGGAAACCACCATCCGGGGCACCACCACCACTGTTGGTGCTCCTAACTACGGGGAGAGGGAAAATACAATTAAAGAATGCAAATGCTGAAACAAAACTATAAGAAAATATTTCCTGATAATTACAGAAAAACACTAAATAAACAAGAAAAATGTCTCTGCCCAGAGCTCCCCATTAACAAATTGACATAACCATTCAATTAAAAAAAAAATAATTGACAAAACCAATATGTTCACACTCACTATCACCTCTTTCGATCTTCACACACTAACTCACCAACACACACAACAGTCCTGATAGGGATTTCCCACTGAAGCCTACTTAATGTGAAGACCAATAAAAACTAAAAAAAACAACCTGCAGACAGAACCACTTACTGGGTTGATAGGAGGTGGAAAGCCAGAAAGTGGAAGGACCTTCAATTCAAGAGTCACTCTCTGCATTGGTTGGCAGACTTGCATGTAAGTAGCCACAGTGGCATATCATACTGCTACAAGTACATCAGTGGGTCATGAGTATGACAGTTGGACGAAAGAAGGAGAAGCTCAGAGTATCACATAAGGTTTAAACCTTTCACAGCATAGCAATGCTCTAGGCCAGCCAGGGTCAGCCCTAAATATAAGCTTCGTCAAAGAGGAAAATTTTCAACCTGTTTTAAATGTAGGAAGGGTGTCTGTCCCCTAAACTGAAATAAGAAGATGATTCCACAAGAGAGATTAACAGATCCTTCCTTATGGTTTCATTTTTGGTGCAGACAATGAAGAATTGCTGTTATGCAGCCTGGAAGTAACAAAAGCAAACACAAGGGTTTTTTTTTTGCATCTTTTAGAGACAGGAAGTGCCTGACCTTTGGAATGTTTCATAGGTGAAAGAACATCTCAACATATTTTGAATAAGGTAACTCCCAGATTTCTTACAGTGGTGCTGGAAGCCAAGGAGATGATATCTAAAATAGCTATATAACAGGATATTGACTTTCTCAGGAGAAGTAGAAGACATGCTTGAGTCCTCCTGGACTCATCTGTATTGTCAGGGTGATGAAGGTGACTGCCATGTTTCTCCAGCAGCAGCTTCAAAAGTGGGAGAAGGCCATCACTTGCTGTCAGATCAGATTTCCCATAGAACATCAACATCAAATTGTTTAGGAAACCAACATTATTATCTGGGCAGTAACTTGACAACCAGCAGTGGAAAGACCTCAACATGTGACTAAACATGAGGTCACTAGTCAAGTTTAGCAGGGGACCAGAGAAAATAACAGTCTGACATGGTCTTTGCATAGGTGCATACCGACTCTCGCTTATCAATCAATCTTGATGATCTACTGGCAAACACAGGTGTTGTTACTACTCACAGTAGTACATAGAAGGAGGAGAAGACCTTATATCACGTATATTATATTATAAAATATATTATGTCATAAACCATATACAGTTAGCATGAAGAAAGTCAGGAAAGTGCATATTTGCATTAAATGGGACTTTTCTGATCTTTTCATTTAAACAGAAAAAGTGACTAATCCAATGATGTAATGCCTTTAGGACAATGCAGAATAACTTAAACTTGACTGCTAAATATAAGAACTTTCCGAATTTCCAAACTTACCTTCTATTTTCTTAAAAAAATGATTTGGGTAAACACAATGGCTTATTTTACTTCACATCGCTAATTGATTACATCACCACTGTGGGTGGTTATGGGTACCACAGCTAAATACATATGAACAACAAAGGAATGCCTCTATTTAAGATACTGCAGTGTGATTGTCCAACTGACTGTTCAACAACCCTTATTCAAACATCTTTCTTTTTTTCTAATCTCATACCTCTAGTATGTGCCTGGGGGAACATTTCCCTGTACTTACTCTGGGAAAGTAGGGAAAGACCACCAATAATTTGTCTTTGCATGACAGTTCATGTGACATGATACAGGATGTCACGTGTTCCTCTAAGGTTACTTGAGGCTGTTACTGAGTTAGTGAAGCTGGTTATAAAAGGTTAATATACCCTTTTACTTTATAATAGTGCAAGCAAGGTTTTTTCCTTTATTTTGCGCTTTATGACTTTTTGAAGTAAAATAGATTAACATAGACCTGAGCAAAGGGTCTACTGACTTTTAGCCTGGGATTGTAGTCTGTCCAACTGTTTACTGCTGCAGAAAACATAGAGGTTGTGTTTATTCAATGCAAGCACATGCAATCAACCCACATAAACACACACACACACACACACACACACACACACACACAGACACACACACACACACAAACAAATTTTCACAGCGTTATGATAACGATGTTCATTACATTTCTGTTTATCTGTTTGTAATATTCAAATTTCTCTGTAATGTTCTCCACCTGCACACATCATCTACTGCACGCCTGTCCGTCCTGGAAGAGGGATCCCTCCTCTGTTACTCTTCCTGAGGGTTCTTCTGTTTTTTTCCCTGTTAAAGGGTTTTTTTAGGGAGTTTTACCTTGTACGATGTGAGGGTCTAAGGACAGGGGATGTTGTGTTGCTTTTGTACAAGGTTGCTTTTGGACATGGAAAAGCACCTGTGCTGAGTAGGAGTCTTTAAATTTCGAAAGAACAGGAAACAGGATAATGTCTCTATGTGTGCCATTAACAGATACCACATCACATGGGCTGCAGTGTATATGTAGTTTACGTTATAAGTGCATAAGACACTTAAATAATGTATTTGTGGGCCTTTGTACAGTTAGGTGATTCATAGATGAAAATACAACTATGTTCCTATAGCTTAATAATGCACGATGTATAGGATTGCAAGGTTTTGTGTGTAGCTAAGTCTTTGAATGGAAGCAGAAGAGGATCTAGGCTGATATGACATTGGCTTATTTCCTGTCATTGACTGCTGGTCACATGCCAAGTGCGTGGGCGCAAGATAGTGGAATGCGTTAAAGGGGTGAGGCTCTGTCAGCCAGACACACAGTCTCACTCAGAACATACAAACACTTGTGCACACACACACACACACACACACACACACAGCACGTGTCACTGGATACATGTTTGGTACACATATAGACTAGATAGAGGTCAGCGCTGCATAATGCAATGAAAGCACACACTCAGATATATACACACAGACTCACAAACTTTCAAACTGTTATGATTGACATTGAAAGTTCGGGATGGAGGATGCAGCACAATTTTTTAGAGATTAGAAGATTTACAATGACTCTGCCGACACCATTCAGGCCATACACTCAAGGTGCATGAAAAAATAATGATTCAATGGTGCCACAGTAAAAATGTATTGTTTACACACAAACATAAGGGAAAACCATACATGGTACATGCACGCACCATGCACAGGCTATGTACAATGTGTATGTTCAATATTCTACATTTGCAACAGTTATAAACCTTTGTGTATGAGGTGAACTTTAGTCATCCAATCAAATCACTCACTGGCCTAAGAGATATCCACGCCCCTTTTCTTAGGTCCCTCACACTTTAGAAACCCAACTCTCTCTCTCTCTCTCTCTCTCTCTCTCTCTCTCTCTCTCTCTTTCTTTCTCTCACTCTGACACTCTCTCTTTTTCTCTCCACCTGTATACTCAAGTTATCGTTCAGCTATAGGAGAACATTTCTAAATACGAACATATAGCATTTCAAGTTGTCATCTGAGGTGTCAAATACTTTTTTCAACTTTACGTCTTGTTTTTATTGCAGTCATGGATTGCATGTGAGTGATTCCTTTTCTTCTAATTTTTATGATATATAGGTAGGTGTGGTGATGTCAATGCGTTCATCTTTTTACAGAATCCTCAAGGGTTCCTTTTATGTAATGACACAGTCACGTTAATCTTTTATATATATATATATATTGTGTATAATATATTTGTATGTCAAATTTAGAGAGGAATGCATATGTGAGCATGTATGTACAGTGCCACTGTAACGCCTGCTCCAGACACACGCCACATGCACACTTGCACACATGCATGCGAATGCATGTATGCCAATAGTGTGGCCTTGATGTGGGCTGGTGTGCTGTGTGTGCTCTGAGTGCAGCTGGAGGCCAGGGTTGAAAAGTCGAGAAATAAAAAAGGGGGAGAGAAAGGATAAAATAGGAAAAGAGAAGGAAATACTGAATACTAGGAGAACATAGACACAGGGTAGGAATAGATAAGAAAAACAAAACAACAGTAAGGAGCTGTTTCTGTGGGTGTAGTTTAACAAATCTTAAATTTGGAAAATGATTTGTACCTAAAGAAAAAGATAATGTAATGAGCTGGGTAAAGTTGTGGTGAAATGTGGCAATAGTCACAGACAAGAGCAGGAAGGCTGAAAATAGGAAATGTGATATATTTTACCATAGCAAGCAAGCGCCCATTTGAGGCTGTGTGTGTTGTTTAGAGGGGTGGTGTCATACCAGGCCATACAGACAATCTACATTACAGTGTATTACAAAACAACCTGTGTGGCGTCAGACTGGCTTTAGTTTGTGTGTGTCCGTTTCATGTGTTTCATGAGTTTTATTCATGAGAATAAAATTCACCTTATAATATGTCAGATAGCACTCATCCATTTATTGTTTCATTCCTGTAAGAGCATGCTTATGCACAGGTATAAGGACAACTACTGAGAGACAAAGAGACACATGAAATAGTTTGTCACAAATGAATTTCCTAACTGCTGTTTAGAACACTTCAGGCATTCAATAATCATCAATAGGAAATTATAATGACAATATTAACTGAGTGACTCTAACTTTCGAATTTTAATTTACATTTTTGTGTCAAGTCAAAAGGTCTCAGTGCATACAAATCATGCTAATTATCTTAGCAATGTTTGTGTTTCTTAGTTTTCCCTGTCTTTTGACAATATGTTGTTCCGTAATACTTCACATGTTATAATGTAATACTTTTATTATTAGACAGTGTAATAAATGAAGTGACTTAATTTAATGGAATAAATAATAATAGAAATTCCATTAAACAATTTCTGGGAAGGGATGCAAAGCCAAAGCCTTTTTCTTCTTTTTTTATACATTTTTATCCAAAAAAGTTTTCAACAGCAGCGGCTTTCAGATTATTGGTGGATTAGATTAGATTGGATTGGATTAGATTAGGTTTTATTTTGTATCTTCGGAAGGTTTCCAAAGGATCAGTTGATTCATATTTTCTTAAGAAACATGTACTTCTTCAATTGACCTGAAAAATTGAAAATCACTTTTGCAAAGTTAAAGCAAAGTTGAATAAACAAAAGCCTGAAAGAAAAATATGTTTTTTTATTGATCAAGTCACAGTGCTGTATAATCTCAGTTCATAAATCCTTTGGGAGACGTTATCTTCTGGATGGCACACTCACCCCATCTAAAGGTGAAGAAGAAACATGCAGGTCATGGTGGTTTCAAAAGGTGAAGTGAGGAAACCATAGAATGCTGCAAAATCTTTCATTTTAAATTGTATCATTAAACTCAACATACTTTTTATCTAATTCAAGAACATTTAATACCTGTAAACTGTGCCAATGTTTAATTTGCTATATATATATATATATATATGATATATATCATTTAGCTTGACACAATGAAATTGCCCATAGGTTTGAAAGGATGGTGTATTTCCCATGATAGGCAGGTGACCTGTCTAGGGTGCATCCTTGCCTCTCACCTGTAATGTACCTGGATTGACTCCAGCAAAACCCTGCAACCCTAGTGAGGATTAAGCAGTTATAGAAAATTAGTGACTATATCATTCTTTTCTAATCACTTATTCCTCACTAGGGTCATGGGGGGTTATCCCAGTGTACTTCAGGCAAGAAGCATACCTCAGGCAGATTGCCATCTACCCTGGGGCACACACACCATTCACTCATACACTCTTACCTATGGGCAATTTAGAGGCTCTGATTAATGTAAGCACACTTTGGAATGTGGAAGGAAGTGAAACCACACAGAGAACATGCAAACTACACAAGGAATGGTCCCAGCTTGAGATAAATATATTTGAAACATATCAAATATATGTCAACATGAATCGAATATCTCTAACATGTTTTTAAACACAGTAACTAAGTTAACCATCAGTCATTTGTTTTCAGAGTAAATGGGCATCATGGGATCGAGGGCTTGACAGCAGATACAATATTCAGCGCTCTTAATGGTACCATCACCAAGCTAGACACTCATTTACACTGTTGACAATGGCTGCATTCATTTATTCTGCAGTTCAGTCCTAAGTTTCACCACATCCTTTCTGAAGATGACCATGCAAAAATCAAAATAAATATTTTGCACAAGTCACTGAGTGGACATGAATGTGAATGTGTCATTGTCTAACATGTGACTATTTTATGTTTGATCTAAAGAACATGACCCTGACATATATTGCATATTGCAATCATGCAATTTATACATTATGTATTTATTATTACAAATATTTTTATCTAATTATATTTAATAGATTATTGTGTTCTATAGGCTTCTAGAGTACAAAGTACCACAAGTAAAGCACAGTTTTTGGGACAGTATAAGTAGGATAGATCAGTGTTTATCAGTGTTTGCAGGGTATAAACACGAGAGGGTTTAAAAAAGTTGAGAGTGCAACTTAACTATACATAAAACATCAATATACACCTCTTTGATTTTGATGAGCACCTGAAGGCATAGAAATCTGAATTTCACTTTAGTACATTTCTGTGTTTTCTTTTCATTTCTGGACAAAATCGTTACAGAAAGAATAATGATTTCTGGTCACTGAAAGTTAACCTAGCCAAATTTTAGTAGTTTTTTTCACAGGCTAAGGGGAACTAAGCATATACTTGGTGTGTTATATTATGAATGGAAAACTATCAGTTTTCAGGTTTAAGGCTCAGTTTCTCTTTAACAGAGAGAAACTCAGGGTATTTGTGTGTGTGTGTATGAGAAAGAGAGAGAGAGAGAGAGAGAGAGAGAGAGAGAGAGAGAGAGAGAGATGACCATAGTGTCAGGTGGATCTCTTTCGCTTGGTGTTACATGGGAGGGGCCTAGTTTGTTGCATGCAGGCTCTTCTTATTTCCCTGGCAAATGTTGGCACCACAACCAGTCATATTTTTCCTCCTATTTTTCCTCCTCCTCCTTTTTGTCCTACCACTCCTCTTCTTTATCCTCCATCTCTCATACCCTGTCTACCTGTCACAAGTCCTGCATATCCATAAAGGATAATATGCCATGGAGGTCATAGGAAGAACAGCAATTTGTTTCTGCTCATTTATGTTCATCCTCACAGGTGAGTGTTAAGATGTTGTGGTTGGATGTATATTGTGCTTAAATCGTTGTTGTGTAGCTGTAACAGTTGCTGTGGTTGCTGTGTTTGATTGTCAGCATAACACTGAGGGCTCAGCTAAGGAAATTCTTTTGTGGTGCAGAATATTAACAAAATGTTGACCAAAACCATATGAAATCCTTTTCTTTCAAAATGTTTTGAAGGGTGTAGCATCAGAGTAACACTAATGAACCTGGGTTGCAAAATTGGAAAACATTTTTGACCCTCAATTTATTTCAAGGTTCCCTTTGAAATATATCTTTATTTATTTAGCATGTCCTTTTCACAGTATTCACCATGTGACTTTATAGCATTAGCTTTTGTATTACTGTTATTTTTCTATCACTGTAACAATATTTGTTTAAGATGACAGGAAGTGGTCAGTGGAAAGCAGAAGTGACATAGGCCACAGCTCTGTGACTAAGTGATAATAGGCATTACTCATGTCTTTCACATAACAGAAAAATGGACCTCAACATATGGAGTCTCCCTTGCTTTGGTGTTTGTATCATCAACCCTCCTTAAGGACCTGTATTTGTCTAATCTGCAAGAGGACAGAGGGGGGTGGTACACCCGCATTTAGCCATGCACAGGGTGACTTTATTTAGTATACAAACAACTTGGATGTGTGAGAGGGTGATAAGAGGCAGGTTCTTGTTGCTCTCCACATGTAGTTGTTTGAATATTTGTGTATACCTTGTTACATGTGTGTGTGCATGACATGATAATCAAGATATCCTCTCACCCAAAACCCATTGCCATTGCAATCATCTCCTCCCCCTTCCTGTACATTATCACCACAACAATCCTTGTGGTGTTTGGGGACAACAGTGAAGAAGTGGGCTCAGCACACGTCTTCTCTTTTTGCCTTTTTACTGGGACTCAGCTGGTGTAAACACTGGCACACTCCTGCTACTAACAACACACACACACACACACACACACACACACACACACACACACACGCACGCACACATTCAGGCCTATAAGAGTGGAACATGTCACTGAGGTGTTAGTGCTATGTTTATTATTTAGGACATAACACAAAACAAAAGACATTTTGAGCATTTCAATTTTACAATAAATTGAGCTTAGAGTTAACACTTGTATTGCATTACATTAGATTAAATGTTGAGGTGAAATGTCACCACTATCTATTTACTATCTACTAAACAATGACTGTTCCTGCAATCGTTTTTATCTTCCAGGATCTATGTTTTCAGTCAGAGCAGTTTGACCAGTGGACAAGCCCTGGCAACCAGCAGCACTCAAACAGACAGTGGGGTGCACTAGATCAACAGTTACTTCAGACAGCCGAAGTATTTGTATTGCAATGAGTGGGGAAAAAAGAGAGCTCTGTCTGACAACAAGGATGTTTTACACTAATGAGCTTAGTCAATATTAACTTTCTACAGTTTTAGGATTTGAGCATTTTGAAGACTATGACATAGATTATAAAATCAGACTTCCAAAACACACCTTATTTCAGCCCAGTTTTTCCTGCATCTTGCCAACAAGGCTCCAACTATCTGATTGTTTTTATACCCAGCTTCCATTACCTATTCAAATTACAGGTGGGTCACCCCATCGTAAAACTTAACAGTCCCTCTTCAATGTTCACTCCTGTAATGAGCCTGTATCCCGAATTAATATATTTTTCATTACCTCTCTCACTTTCTTAATTTCTTGTAATCTTGTAGAGGTCAGCTCTGAATTCATCCACATCCCCTCAGTAGTCTACCATGGTATTGAAGGGAAGTCCCTGCTCCTGCCTGTTGAGACTCAATTCCATTTGGATGAGGTGGAGATCCAAGGAACATGGTCCCACACCATGACAAGTGGCACCAGAACCACATTGGTAACATTTACCAAAAATGCCACAATCACTGACATGATGTATCGCAACCATCTCCTCTTCAGAGAACCCAATGTATCTTTGCTAATTCAGAAATTAAACATGCACGATGAAGGGGATTATCACTTAGCCCTCAACATACAGTTTCATAACAAGAAAGGACTAGTTATCAAAGAGGAGAGAACAGTGCATGTAATTGTGGATGGTGAGTGTTTTAATTTCTTTCCCTCATGTGTCCTGTCATGCCGACCTATTGATGAAACTCATTTGTTAAAATCAAACCATTATTAACTCTTTGTTTTTTTAGTCCCAGTGTCAACTCCAGTAATTGAGAAGTACCCATCGTGGGCAGTTGTTGAGGACAAGGCAAATGTTACCTGGACTTGTTCCGTGGAGAGAGGAACAAGAGTGGTGTTTCAGTGGCTGAGGGACAATGTCCCTCTGTCTCCTGGAGACAGATACCTCTTCCTCCAAGACAACTCTATGCTGGTAATCAGTCCTGTAAGGAAAGAGGACAAGGGAACTTATCAGTGTGTGGCAAGCAACCCAGTCAGCCAGGGCTCTCACAGCAGAGCTGTGGAACTTAATGTCTACTGTGAGTACACATATCCATCTCTATTCTTTTTCTCTTCATCTCATCCATGTTAGCAACAAAAATTGTCCATGCTGAAAAGTGTATGAAGTGAACTAAGTGAACTTAGGTCTTGTTCACACCATATATTTTCAAAGCAGCTTAGTTAAATAGTTATTCAGCTCAGAACCTTTAAATTCCTGCCTGTTTGACTAAGGTGGCAACACATGACACCAACACTACCTGAAAAGGTTTTAGGTAGAGTTATAAAAGTCAATAGGAAAGGCAAAATAAATCTTGTTTAATTTTATGTTTTTATCAAACAACTAACTACTACACAAGATGGTGAATAAAACAAATGGTAATCTATAACACTTGTGAATTGAGACTAGGCTAGAATAAAAAAAAATGCTGATTTCGAAGTTATGAGTTTCAAAATTCTTTTAACTGAATTATGACCTGACAGGCTATGGAAAACCTGTGTGAAGTACAGTACTTGTGACAAGCTATTATTATACTACTTTTGGAGTTGGAAGTGTAATTAGGAAGGATGAGCTGAATGAATCAAATATAGAAATGCCATAAAATCACACAAAGGATGTTATTTTTAATCTAAATTGGTCAAAATAACCCTCCTAATAACAATTCATAGACTACATCTATTTTTCTATTTTATATTCTATCTGCACTGGAAGGATTAGGTCATATGTAAATTAAGATCAGACAACTTACTGACAACTGAAAACACACTGGTTCTATGGGAAGGGAACAGTATTTGCATGGGAGCAGAGTTATTTGACAGAGCACCTCTGTTCTAGCATTAAGAGTGTAGATATACTAATAAACTGGCCTGACTTTTGGAGTTGGAAGTTGCGCAAACTAAAATGAATAATTCTAAACTTCATTTGAATGAGTTTTGGGTTTCAGAAAACATATGGTTTTGTACAGATAGGTTAAATGAGGTATATTTTAAGGTATAGTTATGTAACTTTCATTCTATCAACATTCCTGTGAGTCAGTCTCATTGACTGTGTCAATACAGTAACTGATAACTGCATATTGCAGCAGTTCACTTTAAACAGAAGTAGAATAAGTGAAAAGAAAAGTGCAGGATCAGTCAACCAAAAAAAAAAAAAAACACATGGGTAAAAAAATGCACACATTTTATCTGTACTTTTGTACTTTTTGTATTTATTATATTTATTATTTAAATATCCTGACTATTATTACTATTTTTTTCCATTATTTCAGAAAGTGAAAACATATTTTTGACACCATCAAAAATGTACACATTTATTTATTTACTGTTAATTAACATATTATTATAATTTTTCAATATGCAATTGTACATGTGGACTAAAAAACAGTATAACAATAGTGATATTATACAAATTCAGTTATTATCTATAGGTTGATCATGTTTTTTTTAATTTTTGGTAGTGAATAGGCCATTAACTTTGGTAAGTTGTTACTATTGTAGCAATAATATTTATTTGAGATATTTATAAAATGTTATACACCACTCAATGATATGAACCACTCAGTCTCTGCATACAATTGAACTACATATGTAACTATGGTTAGATAACTCTGCAGCAGCAAGCTTATTTTATAATATTATAGTTGAAAACATTTTATGTAGTCTGCATCTATAAATAAAAACACCTTACTATAAAACACCTTACCAACTACATTTCCACTGGAAAAAATATTTAATTATGGGCATGAACACAGCAAGTTTGCTCCTCAGCCACTGACAAACAATTGTAAAATAAAAATGAATGTTATGCAAAAATGGGCCTAAACTAACACAATACAGTATTGTAATATTATTATATCTATTTATAAATAAAATTGTTGCTTGCTTTCCAAGCAATTATCATCTTTTCTCAATACATGCTGGATATTGTAAGGGAGCACTCTAGACATCTTAATTTTGAGGGCCAGTTACCTCTTTATCTCAGTCCTTGTCTTAAAATTCTGAGGATTAGGACAGCACTCACACTTCATAAGAATGAGCATTTTTGAGATTGTGGACTAACTTTGAGGTTTGAAGGGATTTGGGTTTCACCATTTCGCAGATTAAAACAGGCAGTCTTTAGTTGTATATTATTTTTATTTACTTTCATAACAAATCATATATTTGCTTCTTATGGTACACATAAAATGAGCATATATTCAGCACTGCCCCATTCCGCACCTATAGTTGCAAACCAATGATACTGAGGCGATTCACAATTGTCTGCCTTTGCAGATGGCCCCTACAACCTGCAGGTGAATTCAGGTCAGGGCCTCCGAACAGGAGAGGTGTTTACCATCAACCCCGGAGAACTGGTATTCTTTGAATGCCAGGCTGATTCCAACCCACCCAACAGCTATGTGTGGATCTCCAAGAGCCACAACACAACCCAGGTCATCACAGAGGGACCGCGGTTAGAGGTGCGCTCTTACAGACTGGCCCAGGCTGAGGACTACATGTGCCGTGCCTTCAACAATGTGACGCAAAAGCAGGATGAGGCACAGTTCACTCTGGTGGTGGCCAGCTTAGGGACAGGTGAGCAGAGGGTGGATTATATGGCCAGAAGGATCAGAGCTTGTGTCAATTTTGGAAAGATAAACACTGTGTAAACAATGTCTTCTGTCAAAAGAATGACCTGTGTGAGATATTGCTTGACAGTAGCCAACTTTTAGTAAAGGAAATACTGTAGTTGGTCTAGCATATACAGCAGCAGAAGTGAAACAATATAATCAATATACCATGAAATATACATGACCACTGTGAAAATTGCATTATCCATGTTACTAGGTTCCAGTGTCTCCAGTCTGTATTACAGTCCAAATGGCTGGGAAAGCAAACATAGGATAACATCTGTTGTATTTGTTGACTAAGTTTTATAGCCTACTCAGTTTCTGTGTGCTAAATGGAACATTGATATGTTGTCTTGGTGATACGGAGAGACATCCACTGATGGCTGGTGCTGATTATGGCTCTGATTGAAAATGCTATTGAGTGAGGCAAAAGAAAGCCGTGACAGTATTTATTTTTCTTTTACATCAACAACTCTAAAAATAACTACACAAACTATAAAAATGACTGTAAATGTCAACATACCCTGTTTTTGTTTACAGGGAAAGAGAAGCACACCCAGGAGGGCATCTCTGTATCCCCCTTGGCAGCCATCACGGTCTGCTCTTTGTTCATCATCGGCTGTATGCTGCTATTGTTCCTCAGGAGAACCTGTCATGCTAAGAGAGGTAAAACAGTATATTCTTTTGCTGAGCCCACAGTCAGTCCTGCGACCAGTTAATTGAATATGTTATTTGGATTATGTCTGGATGTCTGAATACTATGACTATTAACTAATCACATTTTGCTGGCATAACATGACACTTGCTGCAATAAGCTCTCAATTGTTGAAGTTAATCATAAATGTAACACAAATATCAGTCAAACTAACGGTAACTATGAAGACAACATAATTAAGTGACATTAATTGAACTACAATGTTTTTTTGTTATTTCTTATTAATTATTATTGCTGTGTCTCTTTGTTTTCATTATCAACAGTGCTTATGAGCATTTACAAGAGGTAATGATTATATCATCAAAATACAAACTAATGACCACACTTTTAGCACATAACCTTTAATTAACAGCTTTGTTTCCTGCTTTTTGGCAGACCACTTGCAGAGAAGAAACGACAACGTCGTTCGGGTAACCTCCATGTTTTCATATATATAAATATATATATATACCTGTGTATCCTGTGTATCATATATTGCTTACTGCACTTAATGACAGCTAAGTGTTGATATGATCAACAGGTCATGAGGATGCAACAGAAGACTTTGGCATCTATGAGTTTGTCTCTCTACCTGGGAAAATAGAATCTACACAGGTATTTTCTGTTATAGGTATTTTAAATTGAGTGATGAAGTAGCAAGATTTTGAAAATTTTGAAACTTTTGTTCAATGTCAAACAGTTTAATGTAGTTTTCATGTTTCTTTATAACTTTCCCTGCAGGCATCAAGCAGATCTCTGGCGTGCTTTGAGTCAATTCAGGATATGCAGACCACCATCTATGATGTGATCAGACACATTCCTGAAACTCCCAGCCACAATTTGCAGAAACTGTAGTTTTGAGATGTAATTTGCAGGTGTTTCACTTTAAGACTTACATAGCTTTATTCTCAGTCCCTGTTATCAAAGCCTAAAGCTCACTTTTTTGCACAAGAGACAGCAGAGACATGTGAGTAAACAAACTGGTTGTGTAGAGTAACTGTCCAGAGTTTAGGACAGTTGTGTTTGAAATTAAAGTGTATGTATGGCTTGCTATTTGTATGTAAAAGTTTAACTGAAGTTAGACCTATGTTGTTGTTTTTTGTAAAAAAAAAAAAAAAAAAAAAAAAAAAAAGATTAAGGATTGTGGGATGATATCTACAATTTATCTGCCAACCCAATTTCCATTACTATATCTTGATTACTTATTTTAAGTTTCATTTACATATCAGTTTTAGACCAGGACCTCTGGGTGTGAAGTTTGCATGTCCTTTCCATTTATGTGTTTTTTTTCTCTGGGTTCTCCCACAGTCCAAAAACATGCTCAGATTAAACTCTTAATTGCCCATAGGTATAAATTTGCGAGTAAATAGTATGTGCCCCACGGTAGACTGATGAACTTTTGGGATGTATCCCTGCCTCTCACCTAGTAAGTATGCTAAGACTGGCACCAACAGACCCTCATGACCTTAGTGAGGATTAGGTGAATATAAAAAATGAATGAATTAAATGAATGAATGAGTTTTAGTTACCATCTCATGATAATTTTATATAATATATTTTAATTTTAGATTGAGAGATTTTTCTTTAAGGAAACGTTTTCCTTCAAGAAATATGATGTATTTAGTAAATGTATTGAGTATAAAGTATAACTATTTTACATGGATTTTACTGCAGATTCTTTATACATCTTTATGTATTTCTATATTTTATTAAAATGTATATGTTTCTATGGCAACACCTAAGCCTGTTTCCAGAACGGTAGCATATTTTCCTGCTCATAATGCTGTGCATAATGAAATGCTGAAATGAAGAAATGTCTGTACAGTTTGCATTCCTATATTTGTTTTGTATTTTATTAAAGATATAACCCTTTACTAATTTTGGCCATTTCTAAATATTTATTTGTTGCTTAATCCATTCAGCCTTATTGTATTGATATGCTGTGTGTGGTACAGCAACTACAGATGGGTGGTCCAGCATGTGGCAGAGCCAACTACTCCTGCTGGTACCTCACAGGTAGATAAGTGAGTGTTTGGGTTCATTTGAAGCAAATAGGTAGACATAAGAGGGAAAAAATAAACACAGTGACACACCAGACACAATGGAGGTAAAAAAAATTAATGTGAATATTCTGTTTAAAATGAAAAATCATTTCATAATAAATTCTGTTGCATAAAAAATGTCCCAATTATCAAGAAAAACTTGAACATTATAGTTTTTGTATTTCTTTAAACATCTTTACCTTATAGTTATTTAGTGTGATTTGATCAGATTCATATTCATAATTGTTGCAGAATCCTGGTTGCTTAACATGCAGAATAAAGTTGTTAGTTGTAGCATATGGAACATATCGCTTACTATAAAAAGCTGATTGGGAAAGTAAAAGTTTAAAGTCTCTCAAATATAATTTAAATTGAAATAAACAAATTGATTGGGCACTTTGAAAAGGTTGATGAGGTTTGAATGATGTTCACATACAAATTACATTATGATCCCAATTTTACAAAATTATTAGTTTCCGAAAGGTCCTATAAACGTACAGGTCCTTCTCAAAAAAATAGCATATTGTGATAAAGTTCATTCTTTTCCATAATGTAATGATAAACAAATAAACTTCTTATATTTTAGATTCTTTACACACCCACTGAAATGTTTGAGGTCTTTTATTGTTTTAATACTGATGATTTTGATCATACGGCTCATGAAAACCTAAAATTCCTATCTTAAAATATTAGCATATCATGAAAAGATACTCTAAATGAGCTATAAACCTAATCATCTGAATCAATGAGTAAACTCTAAACACTTGCAAAAGATTCCTGAGGCTTTTAAAAACTCCCAGCCTAGTTCATTACTCAAAACCACAATCATGGGCAAGACTGCTGTCCAGAAGGCCATCATTGACATCCTCAATCAAGAGGGTAGACACAGAAAGGCATTTCTGAACGAATAGGCTGTTCCCAGAGAGCTGTATCAAGGCACCTCAGTGGGAAGTCTGTGGGAAGGAAAAAGTGTGGCAAAAAATGCTGCACAATGAGAAGCGGTGACCAGACTCTGAGGAAGATTGTGGAGAAGAGCCAATTCCAGACTTTGGGGGACCTGCGGAAGCAGTGGACTGAGTCTGGGGTAAAAGCCTCCAGAGCCAGCGTGCACAGGCTTGTGCAGGAAATGGGCTACAGGTGCCGCATTTCCCAAGTCAAGCCACTTTTGAACCAGAAACAGTGGCAGAAGCACCTGACCTGGGCTACAGAAGCAGCACTGGGCTGTTGCTCAGTGGTTCAAAGTACTATTTTCGGATGAAAGCAAAGTTTGCATGTCATTTAGAAATCAAGGTGCTGGAGGAAGAAAAAAAACACTTTGCACCCGACTACTTTCCTCTGTGCATCAATGCAATTTTGCTGAAATGGAAAAAATGAAATCCCTATATAAACCAAAACATTTTTTGACTCACTGCCATTTAAATTCAAATTGATCAGCAGCATTAATTCAGGAGCACAACTTGCAGACTTGCACAACTTAAAGTCTCTCAAATAATTATATTTGAGAGACTTTAAACTTTTACTTTCCCAATCAGCTCTAACCTATAAAACAAAAATGAACACAACAATTTGCGCTGTTTTTTTGCATGCTCTGTGCACAAACACAAATCCATAGACCTAATGTTACATTCCATTACAGTCAGAACCAAGAAAGCTCTGACTTCAAGCTCGGAGTTCAAGAGCTCATCCATTGCATTTTCCAATTCGGAGGTTGTATCTTTCGGGGTTCTGAGTATAATGAAACGCAGCAAAATACTCAGAGAGCTCAGTCTGACAATGACAGTGCCACTGCCACCTACTTTAATAGATGTGCAATAACACTTCTTGTTTTCTGGTATAGCAAAACGCATGTTCCCCAGGGTCACATGCCCAGCTCTACAGGGATCGCACTGGGCCTCTCAGGGGGGTGCCTCACTATTTGAGTAGCAGTGGCTAATAGGATGAGAATACTAGACTGCACCACTGGTAGCATCAAGTGTCAAATATAGCATAAAGTAATCTAGCTAGCAACCTGAGGAGGATAACGCCATGGTTTGCTCACAATAACTTGTAACAGTCAAGTGACCATTTATGATTGCATTTAATAATTAATATACGTATCAGTAATAGTAGCCTGTGTTGAGGAATAAAGAAACAGCTAAACCGGGAAACTTACTTCAATACGTTGGCTGCATGATTGATGCAGGAAGACAACGGAGGTTTGAATAGTAATGAAATTGGCGAGACATAATTTTAATCTTGATTTGTAACATTACCAAGAGTGCTGATGCAGACTAGTGGTGTGATTTGTGTATTGTTTTTTAACTTTTTTTTTAATAAAATATATTTTGTGGCATAGAAGCAAACAAATGCTTCACCTAGGACTTAAACTCAGATCTGCTGCTTATGAAGTAAACTACCCTCTACACCACCAGAGTGCACCTACAGGATTTGAAGTTTTAATGATAATAATGATTCAATAATCATGTTTTGACTATCCATTACACAGCATCTATTTAGATTATCTGTCCTGGAAGAGGATGCCTTCTCTTCCTGAGGGTTCTTCTCTGTTTTTTCCCTATTAAAGTTTTTTTTTGTACCTTGTATGATGTGAGGGTCTAAGGACAGGTGATGTGGTGTTGCGTGTATAATATGTGTGTGCGGACCAGCGGTGCTGGATAAGATTGAGAAAAATAAGAATAATCTTCAGGAAGTCTGCAGCCATTGTGTTTGTTTGAAAGGGGGGTCCTTTTGTCGACATTAAGCTTTTAGAGATGCAAGTCTGATAGGGCCCACTACAGAACTTAAAAAATAAAAAATGTAATTGTTGGGATTTAAGTTTTAAAAAATAATCACACTTCAGCCTTCTAATCACTGGGACACTGTGAAATATTTTTGTAAAGATTAAATGCATATTTATTTATTAATTAATTTATTTATTTGAGGTTCTGTGAAGGTTGAGTAAGGTAATCTCATATTATCACTGAGTGACATCAATCTGCTGTCACAAGGGCAAATCATCTAAAAAAATTAGGGTGTGTTTGTGGGGGAGGCTACTCATATGGGATGGGACCCTGATTGCAAAAGTGCAGTCACTTCTTGATTTGAGGAGGAGCAGGTCAGTGGGAGAACTTGGTCAGAGGATCTGAGAGGCCTACGTATGAGCAAAGACAACAGCTGTTCAAGGATGTACAGAGGTGCTAGTATTTAGAGTATTTGCAACTCTGTTCTGGCAGCTGGAAGAAGCAGTATGTACTTGTTTGTTCTTTCTGGTAGAGGGTTTGTACATTATGCACATACATTCTACATCAACATGGGGTTGGTGCACACCAAATGAACTTGTCTGAGCTGATAACACTATTTGTGATTTTGTCAATAAAGCTTCACAATGTACTGAAGCTGCTGTGGATATAGTAGTATAGATAGAGTTAACCTGTTAGTCAATGGCTTTGAGCAAGAAGTGATTGTTGTTGATGGAATTGGAAAATTAGGCAACACCAAGAGTTGCTTCTTGACGATATGTGTCAACAGTAACACTTTGGTAGAAATTCAAACATAGTGAGTTTAAGATAAGATAAGATAAGATAAGACTTTATTGATCCCACAACGGGGAAATTTGCTTGTTACTGCAGTGTACAGAGTAAAGAAAAAGAAGTAAAAGAAAAGTAAATGAAAGCTAAAGAAAATAAAAGCTATAAAAAATACACAACAGCCTGACAAAGCTGCAAGCACATCTTTAACCTGAGCCTGAGCCTGGAGAGGGTTCCTGAACTGTGGAAGACTTGCTGCGTGATAATGAGAGAGGGAGGATGTGGGGCCTGTGGGGCCTGAAACATGTTAGATAAGATTAAAAGAATTGGTGATAATTAAGAAATTATTTGTAGAAACATTTTAGAGCTTATCAATGGGTACATTAAAATTGCTTGCCACGTTGTACACATGTAACTCATGATATTCCAGAACCACTGTAGTTAAAGGATCTGAGAGTTCATTTAAAGACACATTATTTGATTTATGTGGATGATAAACGACCAAGTAACAGCAGGGATTTCACAATCAATTTTAAAGGAAAATAGTTTGAAATTATTGAATGCATTTATCAGGTCTCTCAAAATATATATTTTGTGTTCATGCTTTCTTGTCATTTGTAACTTTTTTAATTTTTTTTTTTTGTTTACAAAAATCTTGATTTTGTGTGACAAAAATTGTTAAATTGTGTAACTGAAAAAGAATAATAAACCTATAATATAAAACTAGTTTATTGCATGTGGTTTTTGTATTTTTCAAAAACCTTTTTTTAACTAGTTAAACTATCTGCTACCAAGTTTTCAGGGTTATATCACCTGACATTTTTGACATTATCCCAAATAGCAATAGTTTGGCAGTCATAAAATTGGAGGTGATGATCATCTAGTTTAAAGTTTTCATTCCAGAAACTGACAACATCACTGATAAAGTCCAATTCTGTAGCAAAGGAGAATGCTTTTTAGCCATGCGTAGAGGCTAAACAGACAACTGAAGCATTTAGAATAGTTTGTACTACTGGGAATAGGATATACAAGTTTTGCCCAAGCTTTAAAAATGATAGCAAGGGATTCTAGCTCAAATTGACAACTTGAAGCAGATCAGGGATGACTGTTGCAGAGAAGCTTGAGTGCAGTTAGATCACCGTTTTGCTTCTCAGCTAGCTTCTGGGGTGGAGCAAAAGATTTGGAGAGTGAGGGAGGGTTATAGTCGACATTGACCAGGGAGAACAGCTAAAGAGAGAGCCATCTGCCTTTCTTCACAATGGCAGCTCAGTGAAATTGATGTGCACCAGAAGAAAGCTGAATGGGGGCAAGGAGGATGTCAGGCAGGAAGGATTTAATGGTAAGAAGTTCAAACTTAAACTAGAAATAACTGCCAGTGCACAGAAATTGCCACAATGTACCTGTGTAGGCCGAGAACTGGAATGAGTATCTTCCAATTTGGGTGGGAAAGTCGGCTCAATTCCCTTCTTCGATGCAGTGAAAGAAAACGAGTTTTGATCGTTTGTTAATATGTCAAAGGAGTTACCTGTCAGCAACTGGACTTCTTCTTGTAGCTTGAAGACGTTTCTCCTCCCATCCAGAAGGCTTCTTCAGTACTGGCTTGATGCTGGAAGCCAGGAGCTTATGTCTCTGGATCACTGAAACTGTAAACAACACTCTCATAACAATGGTCGCATAAGTCACACTTCAAGGTGTGAAGATCCTGAGAACAATTTTTAAATATCTCTGTCTATTTATTCATCCTTATAAGATACAACTACTGCGACTCTGTAGGACCAGGTTGCCTTTCCCTGAAATATACTATATGGGGCCATGTGTGGTCAGAGGTGACCTGGTCCCTATAAGCACAAGAATTAAACACGCACATGATGGAGATCTAATGTCTGCATACCTACAGAAACACATATTTTCAAAAATAATAAAAAAGAGAGACATGTTCATAGGCTTAGACATGCACATTTGTTTACATTAAATGGTGAACTACAGTGTTTTATGCACTTATATAATTGCACAGCATAACATTGCGAATAACAAATGAAAAAGTATACAGACAAATATATAAAGAATAAAATACAACATAACCAGACAAAAAATGCTGTATATGGAGCTATTAGTAGTGTAAAAATGGAAGTAAATCTTTTATCTTTACTTAAAGTAACCAAACAACAATGTGAAATACTCCAAGAGAAGATATCATCTTACTTTGGAAAAATGTAGCTCTGAAATGGCTGTGTTATCATGTAATTTTACTGAATTATTATTATTATTATTATTATTATTATTATTATTATTATTGTTAATATAACAATATTTGTATTAATAGTAATAATCATATTATTATTATCAATGCATCATAATGTAAGCAACTCTTTAGATGGTGTCATTTATAACAAAACATCACATTTTATAAGCAAGAATTTGCAAAATAACTCGCAGTTGTCAGATAGTATAAAGTACATTTCCCTGTAAAATGCAGTATATAAGTAGAAAGTAGCATTAAAAACACCATATTGAAAGAAGTAAACTAAACTAGAGTAAATGTTGAGTAAATGTACTGAGTTACATTGTACCAGTATTAAGAAACAGCTATATAATGGAATAAAACAAGCAAACTATACTATAATCGAATGGGAAATGAGTTGGGTTGCCAGTATATAATTAGCTGTATTTGCTGTGATAGACCTATTTCACTAAGACATTTTGACTTGTCAACATTTTTTTTTCATGTGCACAATATTGGGACAGTTAAACAAAACCAGTTAAATTCAGTAATGATTTATAAATCGTAAATGGCCTGCATTTGTATGATGCTTTTCTAGTCTTTTCGATCACTCAAAGCGCTTTACACTACAAATGTTCATTTACCCAGGAAACTAAGCACTCATATTCCATTAGAGACAAAAATCAGTATCTTGTCCAACGATACAACAACATGGAACCCGGAGGAGCCAGGAATCAAACCACCAATCCTCCGACTGGTGGTGCTCTACCTCTGAGCTACAACAGCCACATAACAATTTATGTTTTATTATTTTCAAAACTGCGTAGTTTTACTGTGCCATGTCATAATGTCTCACCTGAAAGACAAAGGACATATACAACACATACCTATTCTTAGTAATAGTAGTAATTCTTAGTAAAAGTGCTACAACATTAAATATACGCAACACACAACATTGAGAACACTTAGAGAGTTAAGATAAAAAAAACACATAAAACACACGAAAAAACGACATTTCCCATGATACTTTGGGTTTTCCCGACATAGCCTCTTAGTCACGTGACGATCGACTGCATATGGCTTCCTTGTAGCGATGGAAGCACGTCGTTGACATCAAAACATAACCTTAACTTCAATATACTATTTTTGCCCACTGGACATATCTTGGATTGACCATGCAGAAGATTAAGTCTCTCATGACCCGGCAGGTAATTAAAGCGATTATACAGAAGCTGGAAGAGTTAAAAAAAGGGCAGCCTTTTGTTTGTGTCTTGACAGATAGCAAAGCTAATTTGACAGCTCATCGTGTAGCAAAAGCCATATTCAGCAGGAGTAACACAGTTTTTTTTAACAGCGACCCGTTTTCAAACTCAAATGAATATTTACATAAGGGTATGTACAGTTTTTAACAAACTGGAAATGGTTTAGTGGTGAAAAGGCACACCATAACGGCAACACAGGAAAGTAGGCGGTGGGGGAAGTTGTCAGTTTGCACGGCAGTAATGTGAGTGGTTCACCACTGAACAAAGCCTATCGTTTTAATAATAATAATAACGATAATAATCGCCCTACCAGTTACAATTCTCGGCAAATGTGGGTCGATTGAAGCTTGACACTGAGTCTTATTTTGACAGGGCCTGAAAAGTCCCCAAGAGAGTATGGCAGATCTCAGTCCTGTGGAGAACCTGAGAATCCCAAGCAAGGTAATATTCGTGAATGGAATTAAACTGCAGCTGTTTGTTTCACTGTGTACCTGGGTAACTGTCTCATTATTATAACTCCTGCTCAGATGCAAGTGGTTTTGATTGGTTAATAATTAATTCCACCACCTCTGATGTGAGTGTATAAAAAGTTATGAGTAGTTATTTTAAAATCAACAAAAATCATCAACGCATTTCGAATTGTTTTCTTTTATCTAATAGTAGTGACACATCATGGTTGAATTATGTCATGATGGCTTTGGAATCCACCCAAACTCATTGCATAATTTGTGTGTTAGTGTCTCCCCACCATACATTATATCACGTTTAACCACGTTCTTTATATCCTGCTGGCATTGGTCACACTGATAGAATTTTCAGAACAGTTGTATAAGACATTGAAGCTCTCATTTATATCACTCAAAGACGTACTTCACAATGATTTATAAATGTATCAGAGTGTAAAATATGGTCTGCTGTAATGGTATTTACAGAAAGTAGTTGTTGTCTCGACAAGTACAAATCCAATTTTTAACAAGCTATTTGAAGTTCTGTCATTGGCTTTAATTCAAGTCAAGTCAGTTTTATTTATATGGCTCAAAATCACAGTTTACCTCAATAAGCCTTTAACAGAGAAAAGAGATTGAGAAATCTCAGAAATAGTAAAATAGGAGGGACATTTTTCCTGGATGGAGAGGCATGCATTAGATGGGCAACAGGAAAAGAGTTATAAGAGAAGAGAGTATCACAAAAATTAGAATAGCAGAAATATATTGTATGTGCAGAATAAGGTGACAGGATTGCGTACAGCAGATATAGCTCATCATACCCTGATTGGATTTCTAATTGCCCAGTAAACTTGAATTCTACTTGTGCTGTCACCAGTGTGCTCTTGAATGCTTCTGATCTGATATTACACCGATAAACTTCAACAGCAAGATAGTTTGTATACGAGATGCCTGCGGGATCTTCTGTTAATTGAAATTACTGAATTCCAATCACATTTTTTAGATGGGGAGTTCTACGCCAAAGAGCAAATGGTGAAAGGGGTACAACATGTACCTCTCTAGTTGCATTGACAATTATGAAGGGAAGTTGTATCTCTGGCATACTCTGGCAATACTACTGTAACTACATAGCTAAAATTAGTGCTTAGATAGGGATTTACCTTGTAGCTTCACTCACTTTTATCATTTAATTGTGGTCTTTGCTTAACTGTTCAATGTTAGCAATATAATTAATCATATATTCGCATAAAACGACATGTATGATGTTTCACAATTTCAAATAAAGATCCTGCAGGGAGAGTGAGAATCAGGGCTGACTGTTAAAAGTCAGTGAGAAAGCATGAAAAGTCTCATGACCTCAGAGTAAATGTCTTTTACCTGAACTGTTCATGTCTGTTTCTGAAGTATTTATATGGCTTAAGTTGGTAAGCTCTAAATAGATCAAATATAAGTAGCTTAAAACTGAAATCTGTACGTAGCTTACATGGAAACCCCAAAAATGTGCTGCTATTGCTTAGGCCTGGGTAGAATGATTATTTTTGTAATCAATTAATCGCGCAAATATTTCATCATCAAAAAATTCTAACCCCTTTCCAATTTGATTATTTAATATTCTCTTATTTTTGGGCTTTTATAGGAATTCATGTATGCTAATTTATGTATAACTGATAAACAAAAATTGCTTCATACAATCTTAGCAAAAGTTATACTGCATATTCCAAATTTTCAATTTAAATTCATTTCTATACCCCAGAATTACAGAATCGCCCCAATGGGCTTTAGACCCTCACATTGTACAAAGTAAACTCTCTAAAAAACTTGGGGGGGGGGAAAAACATAGAATAACAGTAATATATTGCAATGTTGTGTAGCTGAATGAAAGCAGTCCTAGAAATATGTTTAATGTGGGCAGTGAATGACATGTCTTGGTCTAAGATGACTCCCAGGTTTTTCACAATTGAGCTAGAGGCCAGGGAGATGTCATCTGAAAAATGGCTATAAACGGCTATCACTGGATATTGAATTCCTCAGGATTTCAGGCCTGAGTACAATGTATTCAGTTTTGTCTGAATTAAGTAGCAGAAAATTGCAGGTCATTCAGTATTTTATATCATTAGGACAAGCTTGAAGTTTAGCTAGCTGGTCGGCTACAGAGTTTCCTAATGGTTTTACCCAATAGGCCCATATAAAGGGTAAGAAGTATTGGTCCAAGCACAGACCTTTTGGAACTCTGTGTTTAACTTTTGTATGGATATAAGAAACATTATTAACATGAATAAATTTAGGAACCATCTGAGAGATAGGACCTAAACCAGTTTAATGCAGTCCCTTTAATAGCAATAAGATGCTCTGTAATAAGACTAGATTGTCAATGATGCCAAATGCAGCACTGAGGTCTAACAGAAAAAGGATGGAAATAAATCCTTTATCAGATGCATTGAGAATGTCATTTGAAACCTTCACTAGTGCCGTCTGGACATCCTTATATTAGTCATTGTTGTGTAAAACATCACACAGCTGTTTAACAACTGCTTTTGCAGAATCTTAGAGAGGAAAGGAAGGTTGGATATAGGTCTATATTTGGCTAAAATACTTGAGTCAAGGGCAGGTTTTTTGAGGAGAGGATTAATTACAGCTACTATGAAGGACTGTGGTACATAGCCAGATAATAATCAAAAGGGAAAATTTCTTTTAGCAATCCTGATGGTAAGGGTCCAGAAGACAGGTTGAAGTTTTAGATGAAGACATCGATGAAGCTAATTCAGAAAGGTTGATTGAAGAAAATGTGATGACAATGAATATAAATAAACAGTTGAAAAAAGACTTTCAGAGGGCTATGCAGTGGTAGGTACAGCTAAATACAATTTAGCTAAGGCAGAAACTATAGGGAATCTTGTTGCATTATCCATCCACCACTTAAGAGGGTTATAGTCCCTTGGGATAGGGTTTTCCCCAAAAGTACAACTGTAATTCCTGCATCACTGTGTCATTGTCCCAATCCATATCCTGGTTCTGCCCAGGTTGTTACCACCTCCCACCTCAGAATCTGTATGTGTGGCTTCCTGCCTTACAGCTGCCGACAGAGTCTATGGCATAGGACTGTCCACAAAAAAACAAATCACAGTGACTTGCTTATAGGCTTGAACACCTCCTTCAGTTCCTCCAAAGGAATCAGTCCACTGATCATTTTTCAGGATCTGACAGTGTCATAACCACTGACCACCGCTGTGCTAACAGACCATCAACCATATAGTATGAATTGTTCCATCTAACTGCTACATTCTGGATTAGTTTATGCTCAGCTGTGCCCATTAGAAATGTCAATTCCAATCCACTCCAAATTTCTCTTCAAGGCTGCGAAGAGCTGTAACTATGTCACTTGCATTATTATGCAGTATGGCAAGGACGTTATGTAAGGGA
Source organism: Eupleurogrammus muticus (assembly GCA_036785175.1). Taxonomy (NCBI): domain Eukaryota; kingdom Metazoa; phylum Chordata; class Actinopteri; order Scombriformes; family Trichiuridae; genus Eupleurogrammus; species Eupleurogrammus muticus. Next base: position 2,354,403 of record JAYKQN010000020.1, on the reverse strand, counting down.
GTGTTGAATTATTCTGCAAAGTTTTCTGCTCTGTGTTGCTCTTCCCATTGACAGTGTTGTTAAATTGAAGGAGACAGGATCCCAATTGTCATCAATGAAATGGCAAGTTACTCATAAGAAGGCCTCTGTGGCTAGACTTGTCCATGCATCAGTGGTAAGATAGATTTTTTTTTTAAATTTCTCCACCTATATTTCATACTGTCTCGCTATTATACATGTAAAACAACACTTGAAGAGCAATGTAACTGAAAAGTGGTCAGAATTTCTTTGAATCCCTTGCCGTCAGCCAGAACAAGCAGCCTCATTCCTTTGCCTTGTAGTTCTTTGGATTTGTATGCTTATTCCTGAAAGCATAAATCAGACAGTTTGCACAGAATAATAGAAATGATAATCTGCTCTGCCTGACAGCAAGTAGGTCACAGATTCAAAGCCTTGAGCTGCAACCTTTTTTGTCCCTGTGTGGGATTTCCTCGGGTTCTCCAGCTACATCCAAAACTATGCTACATCCAGTTAACCTAAACTATGCTTAGGTTAACTGGACACTGTTCAACATGAGGCATCATATTTAGAGTTCTAAAAAGTTGCTTGAGTATGTACTTGAGTAAACCTCTACATAAAATCGCCCGTATTCTTAAGTTTAAGGGTTTAGTAGTTAAATTACAAAACAATCATTGTAAAGGACTAATTACAGTGTGTGCAGAATTATTAGGCATGTTGTATTTTTGTGGATTAGATCTATTATATAACAGCTACTATATTCTCAATCAACGCAACAACTTATATTAACTTATTTTTGTGTGTGCAGGAACTATTGCTGTTCATAATTATTAGGGGAAATAATAAAAAACAAATATATGCTAATTTCAACCGCAAGCAACCACAGCCTCCAGACACTGTTCAGAGAGGTGTACCATTTTCCCTCTTTATATATCTCACGTTTCATGGCGGACCGCAGTTCCTCTATGGGGTTCAGGACAGGTGAACAAGGGGGCCATGTCATAATTTTATCTTCTTTTAGATCTTTACTGGCCAGCCATGTTGTGGAGTATTTGGAGGTATGTGATGAAAAACTGTTCTGCTTGAAATTCATCATCATTCATTTTTCTTGAAAGATGCTGACTTCTTCTTTTAGAAGGTGTCTTGTAGGAACAGGCAGTAGGACTGGGAGTTGAGTTTTTATTTATCAACCCAAAAAGGTCCCACAAGCTCATCTTTCATGATACCCGTACCCCACCTCCATCTTGTTGGTGTCTGAGTCGGAGTGGAGCTTTCCGCCCTTTACTGATCCAGGCACAGGTTCATCTACTGGCCCATCAAGACTCACTCTCAATTTATCAGACCACAAAACCATAGAAAATCACTCTTGAGATATTTCTTGGCCCAGTCTTTATCTTGTGTCTCTTGTTCAGTGGTGGCCTTTTTCAGTCTTCTTTACATTGTCCATGTCCCAGAGTATTGCTCACCTGGTGATGTCATTAGACCACCCCACTTCTCATTACACAGCAGCACATCAGCTGATAGTAGTAGAGAAACATGCATAAAAGGATGATGTGTTAAAAATACTTATTTGCCACTGCATGCAGTGTAGGGGCAAAGCAAAATAGGTAGGCAAAATTCCAAAATAAAAAGAACAATACAGATTGTAGCTTATCAGTTTTCTCACTAGTATTGCTGCTGCCTCTACTCGCTGCCACTATTTTTAATTTTCAGATGATGTATTGACACACCGTTTTTGTGCCAACATAATCAATAATGTTGATGCCACAGCCCTACTGTTAAGCCTGTTCTGGGTGGGTGCATTAGGCTGTATGAGGTAAGAGCTGATTTGTACCTGTAAACCTAGAAAACAATTTACCAGTTCTATGTTAACACTGTTGATTTAATAGTATAGTTTAAAGAAAACCGTCTAGGAGATTTGTGAGACAGGCCTGCTTGTTTATATGTGCTTAAGTCACAGTATGACACACTGAGCAGAACCAAATGTTAATTGTTGCTAAATATTTGATACAGGTAATGTAATGAACCAGAAATGTTGCTAATTTTTGCAGACCTAGTCTTTGTATTTTTTGTATTCAGTTTGCTCCTACTCTGTGCCCCTCCTGGATGACTGAATTTATTGATTTTTTGACTGAATTCACTTCATCTTTAAGAGAAATCCCAGCCACCCTGCGTAGGAAACTCCTTTTGGTTGCTTGAATTCATGATCTCGTCCTTTTGGTCACTACCGAAAGCTTGTGACCATAGGTGAGGGTATGAATGTAGATTGACTGGTAAATTGAGAGCTTCCCCTTTTGGCTAAGGTCTTTCTTCCTATGTGTACAACAGAGCATGAGTTGTAGTCATGTTGTATGTGCCACGACGCTATTACTAGAGATGTAGATGTTGCTATAAACCCTCTTACAAGTAAACACAAAATGCAGTTTTTAAATGTTTTTTTAAAGGCTTAAAAAGAATCCAAACCTACATAGCCCTGTGTAAAAGCATGATTGCCCCCCCCCTATTAAAACATAAAAAAGAAGAAATTACTATATGCTTACAACAAATGCTGGTTACCATAGCAATAGAATGACATGTCCTTTTTACTTTAAAATCTCATCTTCTGTTATCAATAATTTACATTACTTATTTGAAATATATACTGAAATATTTCAGGGAAGAGAAGTAAAAATAAACACTGCGATAATAAGGTCCTATTTCAGTATGATTGTTCGAACAGTGCCCCATGATATGTTTAATGCTTATGAAATCTTTTTAAAATATTAATCCCACTTTAAACTCCTCCACAACAGTATCTCTACATGCCTGGTGTGTTCCTTTAATTTATTATGCTGTATATGCTTTAAACAGACCTCTGGGGCTATCGCAGAACAGGTGCATTTATATTGAGTCTTGATTATACACATTTGGACTCTATTTATCACCATCAGTCCATATGTGGTCTACAATATATAGGGTGTTGATACTTCTGGTTTATGCAGTTACTGTTTGCCACCACCAGGGGTCAGCCTCACTCAAGTGTTCATGTACGTTTTTTTTATCAGGGCTGTAGAACTTGCATAATAAGAGTATGTTGCCTGCGTTATGTGAAATTTCAGACCTATTGGTATCTCAGGTAGTATGTATTTTTCATAGAAAATGTCTGGGAGATGATTCCTACTGTTGAAGGTCCTTAGCAAGGGCACTAGTGGTTGATTAGTAGAAGCAGTAGTGTTACTGCTTGGTTGGAACAAAGGCCTGCACCCACACCAGCGCTCTGGGACTAGGATTGCCCACATCTGGTCTAGGGCTAAAGCTGTCATCAGATCACACAGGCTCATCATCAGATTGACAGTTCACATATGTTTTAGATCAAGGTGGAAGTTTTTCCACTAAAATGTTGTAATTCTGAACAAATAAAGAGATTCTAAAAGCTTGTTTTCACTATAGATCTGTCTACATGGCTACACAACCACAGCCTATTTTCACCTTTCTCTGTAAACCCAGAGAATGAGCATTAACGCAGGACAAAAAGTAAAAAAATTGAAAACTAAAAATGAATAATGCACCTGACAACACATGTTGTTGCCTAGACATTCGCGTTAAGTGCAAGTGTGTCCAAATGTCCCTGAAACTAGGTGGTAGGCACAGTTAGTCTTGTATATATAATATGCAATGATTCCACAGTGAAAGTATTTGGCCCTTGTCTCAGCCTTCTCATCTCAACATCTTTGTTTCACTGTCTCTCACAGGATTTTCTACACACCTGCTATCGTTTATTCAGCGTTTTGTTTTAAAAGGGCCCCTGTTGAGGAGTACCTTTTTCTCTCCTGTGCTTGATTTTCTACGTTCAATGACCACTCCAGACAAAACATCCACTTTCACTTAATCCAGAAAAGACTTTTCTCAATGTCCTGAACTCTGGATGCAAATACGTGCGTTTCACACATGGAGCACAGGGGCGTATGTTTTGTTTTTTGTCTGCTCTATGGCAGGAAAGAAAAGAAATTGGTTAACTCACGGTAGACTCTCATTGAATTATTCCTCTAGAAATGTTTTGTGCCAGTCATTGCTGGTGGGAGACAAGGCAAGAAGAAAGACAGTGACACAGGGAGGTGAATTCTACTAACCACAATGGAGTGGCTTCACAGGAGAGAAGCATCATTGTCCTCGCTTGGTTCATTCTTGTGTCTTTTTCTTTCCCTTCTGATATACCAATGAGTCATCCTCCTTAGTCCACCTCCCGCTTATTTTAGCTGAAATCCCACCCACCCTCTTGATTGCAGAGCGTGATCTCTACCTCTACCCCTATTTTTGAATCTCATACTCTCACCCACACATTTCCCTCTGGGCTGTTCACTTTTTTACCTGATTCAAACATTACCCGGAGGTCTGTGCATGGCAGATAAGTGCACCCACATGCATTCAAACACATATTATCGCTTCATTTAAATATATCAAATTAACTTGTCGATGTATACAGTACAGTATATAAGTAGGGTATTCTGTTTGCGTAATTGAAATTTGAGAAGGAGGCCTTATTATAATGCAAATTCACAGCTGTATTTGCCTCTAAATGTCTCTCAGAAAAACACACTATTATTCACAGATGCAGGTGGGTGGCACATTAGTTGCCTATCTTCACACTTGCTGATACACTACGTGGGGAAAAGAAATTTTACTTGGGCAGGTGTGTAACAAGGTTTTTTGATCAAGGTCTGCAATCTCATGAAGTCTGTACGTGGTGATATGTGATATGAGATTTCATTCAATATTTTTATTGCGATATTGATGAAGGGTGGGGTATATGGATAACATTCATCCAGTACTTCCTCATACATACTCCTTGCCATGGTTTTAATCTATTTTAGTTCCCGTTAGTTCATTATGGTCCTATAGAAAGAACCAACTTGTAGTGATAAAGCTTAATTCAGCTTTTTTTTTTATGGATTTCACAGCTCTCCCACATGACCCTTACTGCAGTTTTACAGCTTTTCTTAAGCTCTTCGCTGTTGTGTTGGCCTGCATCATTCAATATTCATGACACCTAGTGACTTTTTTTCCAAATTTATACTAATTATTTTTTTTTTGTTTTTTTATTTTTACAAAATACAGTATAAGCAAAACCTACCAATACTATTGCATTCAAGAAAGAATATAACCACAAAACAAAAACTGAAACAAATATACCAAACAAAACAATTTTGTTTGGTATATTTTCATTATATCAAATTAATATTTGCAGATATTTAATACCTACAGGTGTATTGAGTACTTTTGGAAAAAAGCATAACATAACATATTGCACGACAAACAGTGGGTCCAAGGACCAAGTTAAGAATTAGCGATGTTAGCCTTCATTGGAAAGATACAGCCGTATAGAGTGACAATAAAGGTCTATTTTATTCTTTTCTATTCTAGATGTGATGCTGGCTTAAAACGCTTCATCTAAAAGACTCACTTCAGTAGTAAGACACTGACGGATGCTCTGCATGTTAATTAATATGACTCTGATGTTTTTCAAAGATACTTTGAAGGGGAATTGCCATCATATTTCTTCAGTCATTTAATTCTTCTCGTCTTTTTCATCAAGGCTCCTCTCCATCCCCCATAAGACCTTCCCAACGAAACAGGCTGCAATCCTTTCCCAAACCCATTTTCCTACTCCACGCCTCCCCTTCCCTTCGACATGTACCTTGTTCTCAATCTCATTTTAATTCTGTGCTTTACTTACTTTGCCCTTCACTCTTGTACTTTTGTTAATCTCCTCTAATTCCTTTTTACCCCCTCCCCAGCTTGGTTTGATCATGTTTTTCTCAATGTTTTTTTTAGTTATATTGTAGTTTGATTAACTTATGAACTTTGCTATGTTAAGTTCAAGTACTTTTTAAAATCCTTTGCTATTGTGAAAAATTGTGCTTATAATATCATTTTTTGGCTTCATGATATTACATGAAAACATTATCTACAATAACATGCTGAAAGCTGAGAGTTTCAGGGGAGTGTGTTGTTAGGTTGTGCAGATAACTGTGAGCTAAATTCCATAACTTGACCATTCATTATCACTTTCCTGCAAGCTCCTTACATACTGGAGTAATCGTTTGTTTAGATAAGTAACAAAATATACTCTGACACATATATGACTGCAGAAAATGTTAACTAATAGGAAAGGACCACACCCTGTTGAACCTAAACAAAAGAGTGCCAAAGGAGAGAGGGAAGTTGGAAATCACTTGAGTAAGACAAGAGTTCTTACAGCTGATCTCTCCCCTTTGCAAAACTGATCAAAGATACTTGAGTCTGTCTCTTTTTGTTAAGTTTTGTAGTGTTACACTGCCTATCTGTGCTTCATCTTCCTGCCTCAGGAGGAGTTGCGGGAGCTGAGAGAGCAACCTGTTGACCCTCAGGCGGAACAGGAGATCATCAACAGCATTGAAGAGGTCTACTTCTCTAATGAATCCTTCGACATGATGCAGCATGAGCTGGAGGTCAGATGCACTTTAAATGAGTTAATGTGTGCGTTATTGACTGAATGATTAGATACTTACTCCCAAGTTCCTATACCCCTGCTGATAAAATAATATTTTCATCACACCCTCCATTAAATCAAATCGCAGCAATATTGCATTTCTTAAGTGAATAAATATGTTTCCTGGTCTTTGAATCCCATCCAACTGGCAGAGTTAAAGATCTTTCTCACCTGAGAAGCTCTCTTATGCTTCTGTTTGGCCGCATGCATACCTTTGACATCTAGTGTGATGGATTGCACCTTAGATGTTTGAAATGAATCAGGAAAAACTCATCCTAAAAAACAAAAAAAAATGGAACAAACTTAAGGAACAGGAAACAGAAATTAAACAATACATCCCTGACCCATATAAATAATTCATAACGATTTATAGGATATAAGGATTTGTACAAGTACATATGGAAGATGTGGTGGCAAGATTAGCTGAACTAAATTCTAATAAATGTAAGTAACTAGTCCAAATGATTCAATGAAAAATCTGCTAAAAGAAGGAGACAGATACGAGGGCTAAGATAATTTTAAATGTACAGCAATAATTAAACAATATCTCTGCAGAAATGAGAATACTTGAATGATAATATAGCAATCTTATCTAGGTTGAGAAGCAGAGATAGAGATAATGCAATATGCTTATCATAGGATGTCAGCACCCACTATTAATTAGAATGTTTATTTCCATGATACAGCCAACCCTATATGTGGATTAATAGATTAATTGTATGAGTATTGTTCTCCTGGCAGGGGGCTGCTGATCCAAATCCGTATCCGTATCATCATATTGCCAAAATGGAGAAACATGAATCCATACTCCAGAGAACAAACCTCCTGTGCTCTAGAGTCCAGTGGCGGCATGCTTTACACCTGGCATCCAATGCTTTGCAATGCACTTGGTGATGTCTTGGCTGCAGCTACTCAGTGATGGGAACCCATTCCATTAAACTCTCCGGCACTGTTCGTGATCTAATCTGAAATCCACATGAAATTTGGAGGGCATGTATGTACAGTAGGTGATTAAAGTGAAAGTAAATTGACAACTAATTCTGAATATTTGGATGCATCCAAGCCATAAATCACCAGGTGTATTGCAAATTGTTGAATGCAGTTTTGAGTAACCTAGCCTCTTAGCTGTCTTCATCTTTTTTCCAACATCATTTGGTCACTAGTCACTTAGGTGTATTAGTAGCTATCTTGCCACAACATCTTCCACATATACTATAAATAGATATATTTTATAAATCCTTATAATTATTCTATATGGGTCAATGTTGTATTTTTAATTTAAATTTGCTGTTTAACACGCTTGTCTTGGGATACTTTGAAAAGGACATTACTTAAATTCATATGCTAGTCAATCCATTCAAAGTGTCTGAGGGAGCGATATCGGAAGTCCTTCCTTCCTGCAGCTGTCAGACTGTACAACAAGAACAGCTCTCAGTAAATCCCCCTAACAAAAAACATTGTATACATAGACCAGTGCAATACATTTATATTTATATTTATATATATCTGTATATATCTGTATATATCTGTATATTGTTTTTAATTTAATTTTTTAAATTTGTTTAAGTTTTTTGTAACTTTTCTAACTGCTGCTGTAGCACTGTGAATTTCCCCACTGTGGGACAATAAAGGAGCTATCTAATCTAATCTAAGGCAGTTTAGCAAATATTTTTGGCAATATAGTGTCTATCCCCTAGATCTTCTTATTACTGAAAATTACACTATCAATGATATGGAACCTTTGCGACTAAAGTAGGTGGTATGAAAGATTAAGTAATCTAGTATTGCCTTGGTGAGCATATAGTATTACTAATTACTACCTTTACTAATTATTAGTGAAGATTCTACTAATCATACATCATTTTTTTATTATGACACTGAGACAATAATAGTCCAGAAACTGCAGACTGATGGCTTGTTTGCATTTCTCTCTGTTCAAATAAATAAAGAAGCAAGTTTATTTAAAAAAATGCTTTCTGAGATCTATTGGAAAAATTAAGGTGCTCAGGACTGAATATCAGCTCTTTCTCAAGTAGACGGATTCCTTCCTATGGCCTAAGTGTTCTACTTCAGACTGTTTTGTATGACACAGACCGAACAGGGAGTTTTTGTCGTGTTTTTTTAAATCAACAAGGAGCTGTATAAGATATTATGATTTGAAGAAGGATGTGTTGAGAGCAAACAATAAGGTAAAGTGTGATTTGTGTGATTATAGAAACTCCCACCTGAGCTGAACCTGCAGGACCTGGAGCAGTACAGGGACAAACTGAAGAGACAACAGGCAGCAGTAAGTATCTCTCTGGGGTACGCATACAGATGGATGGATGGATAGGCAGGCAGATGGATGTCAGCCTAAATACACACACAAGAGTGGTGATTGCTCGTCTTTCAAGTAGGGAGCTCATTGGCCTTGTCAGCTTGCGTGCTCATTGGGCCTGCTGTACAAGTCTGTAACCGCCTGCAGAGCAATATGAAAATAAAATAAATAAAAATGCAAATAAAGTACTTTTTAAAAAAGAAAAAGTCTTTCAGATAATTTTATTAAGTCGCCAATTAATCAATTTGTTAAGGAATGAAATTTGAAAAACTCTGCATTTGTGATGGTTTATCGTTCAAGGTCGCTGATTCGCTCATTTCACTGTCAATCATGGAGAAGCTGCCTCTCACAGATCATCCAATTATCATACAGAAGCTCAGTCCAGGCCTGCTGAGGATACACCCACTCCCCATAGAGACGCTGATCGTCGGATGGATGGGATATAACCCTTCATTTATCCAATGAGCATTGATCTAATTTTACTTCACATTATTCAGTCGATTAAAACATTTATTTAGGAGAAGCTGAGCTTCTCTCACAGCAGTGACACTATTTTTTGGTTTGGGCAGCACTGATAGTTTTCCACATTTGCCTTTTATAATTCATTGGTTGTTTGCATCAGCTATTTCAGAATATATCATATGGCAGATTAACACAGTGATATTTGAGAAGTGAAATGAAGTAAATAGGATTCACAGAAAGTGTGCAATAATTACTTGCACTAATTATTTAAACACAACCTTTGTTAGGTAAGCTCAGTGACCCTTGACCTAAATACACAGGCAAAACCAACCAATCATGAGAAAGGGTATTTAAGGTGGCCAATTTCAAATTGTTTACCTCTTTGCATTTTCAAAACTACTGTCAAATGACCAAACATTGTTCAAAGTCATGGTTCAGAGGAAGGATACAAAAAGCTATCTCAGACATTTCCGCTATCGGTTTCCACTGTGAGGAACATAGTGAGGAACTAGAAGCCCACAAACACAATTCTGGTTAAAGGATAATTGGGCCCTTAATTCTACATCACAACTTTACCCGAGGTGTTATTTTGCATTTGGAGATCTGCTGAAGATTTGGGGTCTGACGATATAATGAAACTACTTCCTATGGGCAAAGTAAACTGTTCCCACAAGGTTGGGAGCATGGAATTCTTTTCGTATTCTGGAGCATTCAAAGTCCTTTCACTAGAACTAAGCGGCCAAGCCAACGCCTGAAAAACAACCAAACACCATAATTCTTCCTCGACCAAATTTCACACTTAATACAGTCTGAAATGTTCTATTTGGCAACCTCCAAACCTAGAGTCATGCATCAAATTGCCAGATGGAAAATCATGATTCATCACTCCAGAGAAAGTCTTCACTGCTCTACAGTCCAGTGGCGACATGCTTTACACCACTCCATCTGAGGCTTTGCATTAGACTTGGTAATGTATGGATGCAACTGCACAATCATTAAGAACCCATTCTTGAAGCTCTCTGTATACTGTATGTGGGCTGATTTGAAGGTCACATGAAGATTGGAGTTCTGTTGGAAACGACTGTGCAGAAAGTCTGTGACCTCATTGCACTATGCGCTTCAGCATCCACTGACCCCTCTCTGTCAGTTCACGTGGCCTACCACTTCATGGCTGAGGTGCTGTTGTTCCCAAACTCTTTCATTTTTATAACATTACAACATTACAACAACTACCTCATAATGTACATAACCGGGACAATCAGTACTGTCTTGTTTTGTCTGTTTTGTCTTGTTGAATTTGTCCTTCCACTCCCTACTACTTATGTCTTGTCTTGGGGTACTCATGTCTTGTCCTGTCATACGTGTTTGTTTGTTTCTAGTTTTAGTTTAGCACTTTACATTTTAGTTTAGGATTGTCTTGTCTTGCGCACCTGCACTTTGATGTTGTTGTACCTGTAAAACGCATAGGATAGTGAGAAACGAAATTTCGATTCCTTTGTATGTCAAGTACATGTGAAGAAATTGACAATAAAATTGACTTTGACTTTGACTAATAACAAACAATTGAGTTTGGAACATTTACAAGTGTGGAAATTTCATGACTGGATTTGTTGCACAGGTGGCATCCTTTGACAGTTCCATGCTGGAAATCACTGAGCTCTTAATACCGGCCCATTCTTTCACGAATGTTTGTAGAAACAGTCCCCATGCCTAAGTGCTTGATTTTACATGTCTGTGGCTGGGATGTTTTGCGAATTACTTTTTGTTGTAAGCTTGACATAACTCCTTTTTTATGGACTAAACATTGTGTAGTTTGCAGTGGTCAGAGCGGAATTCAATTCCTGAACAATTTTTCATGGTTCGACATGGCTCATCTACTTTTGACCTTAGATTCTAACAAAATTCAGTTTTCTTATGATATGATAGATTTTTCTTATCCAAACCTAAAACCAAACATGGACCACCTATATATATATATATATATATATATATATATATATATATATATATTTATATTTATATATATATATATATATATATATATATATATATATATATATATCAGCCAAATAATCAACAAGACTGGCTACGGATACCGACTCAGAAATGGGGCAACCATAAGTCACCTCCTCTACATGGATGACATCAAGCTGTACGCCAAGAGCGAGCGAGACATCGACTCACTGATCCACACCACCAGGATCTACAGCACAGACATTGGGATGTCATTCGGGCTGGAGAAGTGTAGTAGGATGGTGACAAAGAGAGGGAAGGTAGTCCACACAGAAGGGGTCTCACTCCCAGAAGGAACAATAGCAGACATTGGGGACAGTTACAAGTACCTGGGGATACCACAGGCAAATGGCAACCTTGAAGCGGTAACAAGGAAAGCGGCAACAGCCAAATACCTCCAAAGGGTAAGGCAAGTCCTAAGGAGCCAGCTCAATGGTAAGAACAAGACCCAGGCAATAAACAGCTACGCCCTGCCAGTGATCAGATATCCTGCAGGAATAATAAGGTGGCCAAAGGAAGAGATACAGACCACAGATGTTAAGACACGAAAGCTCCTCACCATGCATGGAGGGTTCCACCCCAAATCCAGCACCCTGAGACTGTACGCTAGCCGTAAGGAAGGAGGCCGAGGATTAGTCAGCGTGAGAGCCACTATCCAGGACGAAACATCCAAGATCCTCAAGTACATCAAGGACAAGGCCCCAACAGATGACGTGCTCAGTGAATGTCTCAGACAATGGAGAACAGAGGATGAGGTGCTGGAGGAGGGACCATCATGGGAGGACAAGCCCCTACACGGGATGTACCACCGGAACATAACTGAAGTGGCTGATATCAAGAAATCCTACCAGTGGCTCGAAAGGGCTGGACTGAAGGACAGCACGGAGGCACTCATCCTGGCTGCACAGGAACAGGCCCTGAGCACCAGAGCAATAGAGGCCCAGATCTACCACACCAGACAGGACCCAAGGTGTAGGTTGTGCAAGGAGGCCCCTGAGACAATCCAGCACATAACTGCAGGATGTAAGATGCTGGCAGGTAAAGCATACATGGAACGCCATAACCAAGTGGCTGGAATAGTGTACAGGAACATCTGTGCGGAGTATGGGCTGGCAACCCCAAGGTCAAAGTGGGAAACACCTCCAAAGGTGGTGGAGAATGACCAAGCTAAGATCCTGTGGGACTTCCAGATCCAGACTGATAAAATGGTAATGGCAAATCAACCAGACATTGTGGTGGTGGATAAAGAGCAGAGGAAAGCCGTGGTGGTGGATGTGGCAATACCAAGTGATGGCAACATCAGGAAAAAGGAGCACGAGAAACTGGAAAAGTATCAAGGGCTCAGAGAAGAGCTGGAGAAGGCTTGGAAGGTGAAGGCGACAGTGGTGCCCGTGGTGATCGGAGTACTCGGGGCAGTGACCCCCAAACTGGAGGAGTGGCTACAACAGATCCCTGGAAAAACATCAGACATCTCAGTTCAGAAGAGCGCAGTCCTTGGAACAGCAAGGATACTGCGGAGAACCCTCAAGCTCCCTGGCCTCTGGTAGAGGACCCGAGCTTGGAAAGTGGATGAGACCACCCGTGGAAGGGTGAGAAGGGAATTTTTTTTTTTTTTTTATATATATATATATATATATATATATATATATATATATATATATATATATATATATATATACATATACACAGTGGGGAAATAAGTATTTGAACACCCTGCTATTTTGCTATTTCTCCCACTTAGAAATCATGGAGGGCTCTGAAATTGTCATCGTAGGTGCATGTCCACTGTGAGAGAGATAAACTAAAAAGAAAAATCCAGAAATCACAATGCATGATTTTTTAATGATTTATTTGTGTGATAAAGCGGCAAATAAGTATTTGAACACCTGTGTCATCTAGAATTCTGACCCTGAAGGACCTGTTAGTCCGCCCATTAGAAGTCCACCTGCACTCCATGTATCATCCTTAATCAGATGCACCTGTTTGAAGTCGTTAGCTGCATAAAGACACCTGTCCACCCCATACAATCAGCAAGACTTTAACTTGTAACATTGCGAAGACCAAAGAGCTGTCCAATGACACAAGAGAGAAAATTGTACACCTCCACAAGGCTGGAAAGGGCTACGGAGCAATTGCCAAGCAGCTTGGTGAAAAAAGGTCCACTGTTGGAGCAATCATTAGAAAATGGAAGAAGCTAAACATGATGGTCAATTTCAATTGGAGTGGAGCCCCATGCAAGATATCACCTCGTGGGGTCTCAATGATTCTAAGAAAGGTGAGGAATCAGCCCGGAACTACACGACAGGAGTTGGTCAATGACCTGAAAAGAACTGGGACCAACTTTTCCAAGGTTAGGTAATACACTAAGACGTCATGATTTTAAATCATGCATGGCACGAAAGGTTCCCCTGCTTAAATCAGCACATGTCAAGGCCCGCCTTAAGTTTGCATATGACCATTTGGATGATACAGAGGAGTCATGGGAGAAAGTTTTGTGGTCAGATGAGACCAAAATAGAACTTTTTGGTCTTAATTCCACTAAGCGTGTTTGGAGGAAGAAGAATGAAGAGTACAATCCGAAGAACACCATCCCTACTGTGAAGCATGGGGGTGGTAGCATCATGCTTTGGGGGTGTTTTTCTGCACATGAGACAGGACGAGTGCACTGCATTAAAGAGAGGATGACTGGGGCTGTGTATTGTGAGATTTTGGGGAACAACCTCCTTCCCTCAGTCAGAGCATTGAAGATGGGTCATGGCTGGGTCTTCCAACACGACAACAACCCAAAGCCAAAGCCAGGAAAACCAAGGACTGGCTCCGTAAGAAGCATATCAAGGTTCTAGCATGGCCCAGCCAGTCTCCAGACCTGAACCCAATCGAAAACCTTTGGAGGGAGCTCAAACTCTGTGTTTCTCAGCGACAGCCCAGAAACCTGACTGATCTAGAGAAGATCTGTGTGGAGGAGTGGGCCAGGATCCCTCCTGCAGTATGTGCAAACCTGCAAACCTGGTGAAAAACTACAGGAAATGTTTGATCTCTGTAATAGCAAACAAAGGCTACTGTACCAAATATTAACATTCATTTTCTCAGGTGTTCAAATACTTATTTGCCGCTATATCACACAAATAAATCATTAAAAAAATCATGCATTGTGATTTCAGGATTTTTTTTTTAGTTTATCTCTCTGACAGTGGACATGCACCTACAATGAAAATTTCAGACCCCTCCATGATTTCTGCTTATTTTTCCCACTGTATATATATATATATATATATATATATATATATATATATCGGCATCGGCAACCCCGATGCCTCCTACAACGGCTAAGTGAAGTACCATTTGAAGGTCTCTTGGAAGATGTGAATGCAGCATCGAGAGCGATCCCTACCACAACAATCACTGAAACCAATGAGCTGATATACACTTCAGCAGCAGTGATCCTAGAGATGCTTGGCTATAAGAGCAACCATGGGAGCCATGAGAAACAATACCCACCATGGAAACGAAGGTTGGAGGCTAAAATCAAGGCAACACGGAGTGAAGTGAGCCAACTGACAGAGGCCCAGAGAGGTGCAATGAAAAGACCAGTGCCCAAGAGGTACAGACAGATGCCCATACCTAAAGCACTCGAAACTGCCAAACAAAGGCTCCAAGCCTTGGCCAGCCGCCTAAAGAGGTACACACATGAGAATGAAGCCAGACGAATAAACCGGCTCTTCGCAACTCAACCTGCGAAAGTGTACTCTCAATGGCAGGGTAATAACAGTAGAGCAGACCCACCAAGGGAAACTGAGAGGTACTGGAAAAGTATATGGGAGCGGGAGGCATCACACAACAGCGATGCACAGTGGCTGATGGCACTGAGGAAAGACCACAGCAACCTCCCTGAACAGAATCCAGTTACCATCACAGTGGCAGATATCCAAGATATCTGCCACTGTGATGGTAAGACAATTTCTTACCATCACAGTGGCAGATATCCAAGTCCGAGTCTCAGGTATGAAAAACTGGACAGCACCGGGCCCTGACAGGATTCACGCATACTGGCTTAAGAAACTCACTGCACTCCATGAGCGCCTAGCATCACAAATGAACCAGCTGCTAAGGGATGGGACTCAACCTGAATGGCTAACCGAAGGGCGAACGATCCTGATCCTGAAGGATCCCTCAAAGGGTACAGTCCCATCCAACTATCAGCCAATAACGGTCTCTCCACAACATGGAAGCTCATGTCAGGCATCATTGCGGCTAAGATAAGTGGGCACATGGATCAATACATGAGCGAAGCACAGAAGGGCATTGGCAAAGATACCAGAGGAGCCAAGAAAGCCTATGACCCAATGCCACACACATGGATCACTGAATGCTTGGAGCTGTACAATGTCAACAGAACACTAAGGGCCTTCATTGCAAACTCGATGAGGTTGTGGAAGACCACCCTTGAAGCCAATGGGAAGCCACTTGCACAAGTCTCCATCAAATGTGGCATATACCAAGGAGACACTCTGTCCCCACTGCTGTTCTGCATAGGTCTGAACCCCCTCAGCCAAATAATCAACAAGACTGGCTATGGATACCGACTCAGAAATGGGGCAACCATAAGTCACCTCCTCTACATGGATGACATCAAGCTGTACGCTAAGAGCGAGCGAGACATCGACTCACTGATCCACACCACCAGGATCTACAGCACAGACATTGGGATGTCATTCGGGCTGGAGAAGTGTAGCAGGATGGTGACAAAGAGAGGGAAGGTATTCCACACAGAAGGGGTCTCACTCCCAGAAGGAACAATAGCAGATATTGGGGACAGTTACAAGTACCTGGGGATACCACAGGCAAATGGCAACCTTGAAGCGGTAACAAGGAAAGCGGCAACAGCCAAATACCTCCAAAGAGTAAGGCAAGTCCTAAGGACGTTACGACAGACGTTAAGACACGAAAGCTCCTCACCATGCATGGGGGGTTCCACCCCAAATCCAGCACCCCGAGACTGTACGCTAGCCGTAAGGAAGAAGGCCGAGGATTGGTCAGCGTGAGAGCCACTATCCAGGACGAAACGTCCAAGATCCACAAGTACATCAAGGACAAGGCCCCAACAGATGACGTGCTCAGTGAATGTCTCAGACAATGGAGAACAGAGGATGAGGTGCTGGAGGAGGGACCATCATGGGAGGACAAGCCCCTACACGGGATGTACCACCGGAACATAACTGAAGTGGCTGATCTCAAGAAATCCTACCAGTGGCTCGAAAGGGCTGGACTGAAGGACAGCACAGAGGCACTCATCCTGGCTGCACAGGAACAGGCCCTGAGCACCAGAGCAATAGAGGCCCAGATCTACCACACCAGACAAGACCCAAGGTGTAGGTTGTGCAAGGAGGCCCCTGAGACAATCCAGCACAAAACTGCAGGGTGTAAGATGCTGGCAGGTAAAGCATACATGGAACGCCATAACCAAGTGGCTGGAATAGTGTACAGGAACATCTGTGCGGAGTATGGGCTGGCAACCCCAAGGTCAAAGTGGGAAACACCTCCAAAGGTGGTGGAGAATGACCGAGCTAAGATCCTGTGGGACTTCCAGATCCAGACTGATAAAATGGTAATGGCAAACCAACCAGACATTGTGGTGGTGGATAAAGAGCAGAGGAAAGCCGTGGTGGTGGATGTAATGCCAAGTAATGCTAAGGCAATACCAAGTGATGGCAACATCCGGAAAAAGGAGCACGAGAAACTGGAAAAGTATCAAGGGCTTAGAGAAGAGCTGGAGAAGGCTTGGAAGGTGAAGGCGATAGTGGTGCCCGTGGTGATCGAAGCACTCGGGGCAGGGGCCCCACAAACTGGATGAGTGGCTACAACAGATCCCTGGAAAAACATCAGACATCTCAGTCCAGAAAAGCGCAGTCCTTGGAACAGCAAGGATACTGCGCAGAACCCTCAAGCTCCCTGGCCTCTGGTAGAGGACCCGAGCTTGGAAAGTGGATGAGACCACCCGTGGAAGGGTGAGAAGGGATTTTATATATATATATATATATATATGTTGTTACTATAGTATAATTGTTACTATTGTCTTGCTCTTGGTTTACTTTCAAATGGGAGTCTTTAACAAATTCTATTTATAGAAATTTGTGAGAGAAAGCTGCTCCTAATCCTTCTGCTCCCTTAAACCCCACAGTCCACTTACCATCTTCGCTGACATGCCAATTATTCTTTTGCATTTCTTTTTGTCTACATCTCTTCAGTTCCCTTTTTTTAACTTTGCCAAATATTCTGTTTCCACCACGGCTCCTCTAACCCTCTTTTTCATATATGCCCCTCTTCTTCATCCTTTGAAAAATTTGGCAGGTACCTGCAGAGCTGTCTGTTTGAAGGTTTCTATAGACTTTGTCTATAGATGTGGCCTCTGCTCTATGTCTGTTTTTGGCTGTGAGTCTGAAGACTCTTCATGGGAATTGCCATGGTAAAAGGTACATTGTACTGTTGGGAAGCAAGTCTGCAGTTATGTTTCACACCAAGCTTATCAATGCAGACCTCTAATCATACACCTATATGAGAAAGGCACAAACACAATCCTCAGAGGTTGTTATAAATTCAGCATATGCATCCATTGATTTGTTTAAATTCCTGGTCTATTTGCCAATAATCATCATCCTTGTTGCATGACCTAAATTTGTTGTTGCAGTTTTACTTAAGCATGCAGAAACATATTAACATCAAATTGAACCCCCCTAACGGTGAATAAACCTATACACATAGACTAAATCAATACAGATTTCCAAGTGTAACAGTCCAAGTTCTATTAATGTTCAGTCCTGTCCTCCTTTCTCTCACAATTTCAGAGACTGATTTAATCATTAAATTGTTCCTTTGGGCACAGATCCTCACATTTTGCTTCTAATTGTCTCTGATCATGCATATTATGGATTAGCACTTTGGCCAAATTAATGTCATCATCCTCATTCTGTGCAATTCTTGACTCTGTTTCATCTGTTCTTATTTTAAAACTCTCCAGAACACCCTTGTTTAATTCACTAATAGTCCCAAACCACCTTCCACCTCCCAATTAGAGTGATTTCCCACAGGTGGATTATTTTTGACCATCTTTGTTTGTTGTTTCTTCTTTCTGTTCTTTGCTATATTTCTTTTTTTGGGCTGTAATAAAGTCCACTGTCAAAATGCTTTATGAATGGTTAGTTTCTCAATTTCCCAAGTTTTCCCAAGAGTTGTTGTCTGTGTGCGGTTGCCTCTCACTTCCTGTCGGAAGCCATCTCAAATCAATATTTCAGTACTCATTTTCATTTATTAAAGTGTCAGTTGAGGAAAAGTGCTTTATGTTATGTTAAATATATTTATCTTACACTTGTGTATGCATGTTTTTAATATCTGCTTATACATCTTACCCTCAACTCTCCAGAAGTCTCAAATATATATTATATAATAGCTAATGACAAAGTGCTAGATAAAATGATTAATCTCTTTAAACATGTTTCCCCTCCTTATGCCTTATGTGGCAGTAATCTTTTTTTCTGCTTCATGGCACTTACCTTGTCTCTACAGGAAAAAAATTAATACATTTTCTGCTGTGTGTCTGAATTAATTATTGTTCATCTTCAGTTTGTAGTTTTTGAATTTACTCACATCTGCTAAGTATTAAATGAACTGTGTGTGTGACTCAGTTATGCATTGAACTTTAGCCACCAATTGGTGTATTCACCTTTTTTGAGATTATTGCAGCCAATTAATGTATTCTCAGATTAGCAGGACATATAATATCCAAAGGTGGACAGGAAACAAACGTAGGGCCCCCCTCCATTCTGTATCACCTTGAGTATAATGTTCCCCAACAAAATACAATTAATGATTTAAATATGAGCAACACGATATTAGATACACTTAGTGTGAAATGTTCTCTCCCATAGGCTGTTTGGAGATGTTAAAATGAAATTAACAGATCTCTGATTTATATTATAGATGTCATTTTTATTTAACTGCGTTTTCGCCATGCATCTGTCATGTAGCACCATATAGCTGTTGTTTTAAAGTGCTGGAACATGATTGGGACTCCATGAAGGGAGTGTGTGCTGGAGCAGCTCTACTCTGGTTCTACTTGGCATGAAGTAGCAATGGAAGCATGGCATGCTCTGCACAACACCTGATGTTTTCATCCTTTTTTTTCCCCCCAAAACTAAAGTAGTTCCACAGCATGGAAGTGGTATTCATCTACTTGGCTAAAGTTTCAGCAGTTTCCATTTCTAACTGATTGCCACACAAGGGCATATGCTCTTCAAATAATCAAAGCTAAAAGCACAAAGATGGGACCATTGGGAAAATTCAATAGCAGCATAGACGATTCTCTAACAATCAGGAGTGGTATTGAGAAAATGCATTAAAAAAATGCAATTGACACAGGGGCTCTATCTCTCTCTCTCTCACTCTCACTCACTTACTCATTCTCTCTTTCTCTCCCTCTCTCCTTCTGTATAGGTTTCTAAAAAGGTTGCCGATCTCATTCTGGAGAAACAGCCTGCCTATGTCAAGGTAAGTTTCCAGTGTCAACATAACTTTTTTGTTTTTTCTTGTCTCACACATTTACCTCTCTCATCACACAATGGTTTAACAATGGACATAGGCTGAGACAAAGACAATATTAGTATGCAGGAAAAGAGGTAATTGACAGAGGTTCTGTTGGGGTACCAAGCCTGCATTACTGTTGGATGTATTTACTAGATGAAAACTCAAACAGTGTTTGATAATGATAGTGGGAGGTTATCAAGATTAATACACTAAGTTCAGGATTGAATACTCAATGCCTTCAGTAGCTTTGAAAATTTCATTCCAAAACACATTAGTTATTGTTGTGAATTGTAGGAAATAAATTTGGTTAATAGTATAAATTGATAATATTCGAATATTATTATAAATTATTGTTAAAAGTTCATCAATTGAAATTAATTATAAAAATGAGACCAAAGAATCTGGACCAATAACCAATTTTGGCGGTATAGTCTCAAAAAGAGGTGGTCAACAATTTTGTGACATGGGCAATAGAATTTACTGTCTTCTGCAAAATTAACTTACAAATCACTATTCTTTCTGACTAACAGATCCTATCATACACTAGAAATACTAACTACTAACTACAAGTCACAGGCAATGATAATTAAACAAGCAGTGAATATGGATATTTGTGTGTTTGTGTGTGCATGCGTGAGCATGCATGAGTGCAGCGTGTAGTGTTTTATAGAACTTTCCAAAGCTTTGTTGGATTTTTTTTCTCAGTCTGTGTTCAATTTCCCAAGTTTCTTGGATTTAAATATTAGACATTGTATTGTGTACTTGCTACATTTTCAGTTTGTATGCCAGAAACTTTATAAATATACATTTGTTTTGGATTTCCTGTGTGCCCCTTTCCTTAATTTCTTTATGTATTTCTTTTATTTCATGTTTTTTCTCTTTTATCTAAAGAAACACTGTAAATCCTTTGTATATCCTCATTTAGTCTCAAGTTCTTGTAGCTTTTGTCTTCATGTCTTTAATTTTTTTATGGAAGAGGTAATAACAATAATTTTACCCATCATAACTCCTTTAAGTGTATCCCAAAGGATACACCTCCCCATTCCCATTTTCTGGCTATGAATGTGTTAATTTCTCTTAATTTCTCCTTTTGGATACCTGTTGGTTGTTCAATATATTTAAATTTAGTCTCTGTATTGCATTTTTTTCTCTGTTCAACGACATAGAAATAGATACAGGGCTGTAATCTGAAAGAGTAATTGAACCTGTGTCACACCTCTTAATTTTTTATAGTTCTCTACAACTATTCTGTTGTATTTTGCATACGGTGAAGAGTATTGGCTAGTAGGATGTAATTATTTCCATATATCTACAATGCCCAGATCATTTAGTAAGGCAATCATTCTATTACTTATAAATTTTGTTTCAGACTTGCCAAATGAAATTTATAGTTTTTGATTTAGATGCATGCAAGTCCCCGACACAAATGACAACCCCTTGTGATTTTGTTGTCATCTATTCAAACATGTTCCTTTAAAACATCCATCCATCCATCCATCCATATTAGTAAGTTCTGAGATGTTAATAAATTGTGCCTTATGTCTTGTCTTGGGGTATTTATGTCTTGTCTTGGGGTACTCATCTCTTGTCCTGTCATACCTGTTTGTTCCTAGTTTAGCAACACTAGGCAAAAGTAGCCTTAAGCTACTGCACTTTACCATTGTTGTAAAATGTAGTGTAGGATTGTCTGGACTTGCGAATCTGCACTTTAATGTTGTTCTACATGTAAAACGCAAAGGATAGTGAGAAATGCAATTTCGATTCATTTGTATGTCAAGTACATGTGAAGAAATTGACAATAAAATTGACTTTGACTTTGATATGGATGAAATAGACACATAAGCAAATCTGACCATTCCAGAACCGGTTAATAAATTGGTTACATTCAGGCTGTCAATGGGTTGCTCATCTCTTCAATAGGCCTGCAGTTGCTCTTTGTAGTGTGGGGTTGTGGGGCCTAGTGGTTTCGTTATTGAATGTCCTTTATCACCATCTCAGGTTGCTTGACCTTAACCAGTCCTTTATTGTGTTTTCCACAATGTAGTGTATCCTGTCTCTTTCCTGATATTTAATTTTTATCCAGGCAGAGAATCTTTGACACCTGATGTTTTGATCTTTGATCATCTGCATGGTCTTCTCACTTTTGAAAAATATGCAGCGGGTACTCTTCTTTCAATATCCAGCCATTCTTTTTTACCATCTCTTAGGTTCAGAAGCTAGTAAATTTGGCAATGATAGATCTTGGCTGTGCATGCAGTGGAGGCTTAGGTTCAAGTGAGTGATGGGCTCTCTAGATTTGTAGAGTCATTATATCATTAATGTCGAGATTATCCCCTGGTCGTTTTTATATTAATGCAACCACTGATGGACTGTCGTACTTGGTTTCTTTCTGGAATTCCATATAAGTAGATTTTCTCAAATCATGAGTGGCTCTCCTGCTGGGTTAACAATTTTTTTTATCATTTCGGAATGACATCCTCAACAATCACCTTCAACCTCCTTCAATGTAGTGTTTTTTTGTTATTTCTTCTTTGATTTCCTCCAACTGAGATTTAATGCTCTGATGAAAATCTTAGTTTTTGGAGTCCTATATCTAGGTAAGCTATAAATACTAAATTGGATGCAATTCCAATTTGCATCCCTGTAAAATTGGATGCAAAAATCAAAAGATTTTTTGACATCTTTACTGTCCTACTTTTTTTTTTTTTTTAAACCAATAGGTGACTTTCTTGCCCCTCTTACTCAATATTTTCAATTCACAAAATGAGCTGTTCCTCTATGCTGCCATCGTGTCCATGTCTCAAACAGAAGCCCTAAAATTCCTTCTTTGATTGTCTAATGATGCAATAAACTGAAATGATGACCCAGCCCCCGACTTGTGTCCAAGTGGCTCACTACTCCACGGATCCCCCCTCCAGATCCATAGCTATCTTGAGGCCTTCTTCGCAGCCTTTGTGATGTTTTTGATGGGCCTTTTGCACAGCTGACCTTTAACTCCAAGGAGTTTGAGAGTGCGGGTGAGGGACTGGCTGGCAAAACCAGGACACCCCACCTCAACTGGCTCACAGTGCGCCTTTCAGCCCCTATTTCGGTAGTCCATCACTAGCTCCGTGTATTTTTCCCTCTTGCACTCGTTGGCTTCCGATGACGATTCCGATGTTGGCACCATATCTGGAGGAAGCAAAGTGGCCAAGATGCGTTCTGGGAACTTCAGCTGTCTTCCTAGGTCGATTTGGAGTCTCCAGTCTTTTGCTGTGGTAAGGAGTCCACCAGAGGGACTTGGCTGGTGTAATGCCTTCTCCCCAGCTCTGACGAAGGTAATGGACTGCTTAGGGGTGTGCTGGAATTTGCGGTTGGAAAGTGCTGCACTGACCGTTTCTGCCAGAATGTTGAGGACCTGGTCATGATGCCAGCAATACCTAACCTCTCCCAAGGCCTTACGGTCAGCAACTGAGGATGTGCTTCAGAGTGGCTCGCTTGCGGCAGAGCTGGCATGCCTCTGTGTCTTTTAAGCCCCATCGCTGCAGATTCGTAAGACAATGTACACTGATTGGATAAGGAACTTGATGCGCTGCTGTTCACTTGATTTCCCCTTGGACCATTTGCTGCTTTTCCCTAGCTCTGGCTTTGTCATAGCAGGGTCTGGGGAACCTGCAGAGGCCTGCCCACCCTGGCACTGTGTTTCCAACCAAGATGTTGTGCTGCAGCCGTGTTTCAAATCTGGAGATGGCTTCTTGAGGATTCCACTTTTTTCCCGTTTTCAACTGGATTCCTGCAGTGGCAACATTTCTGTCAGAGCATGGTTGAATGGCCATACAGGACAATGCTGCTGAGGGATCGGGGAAGCCCATTTCATCTCCTGAGGAACTGGCAGATGGTACGTTCCAGTGCCTCCACAGTTGACATTGGAACCTCATAGACAAGCAAGGGCCAGAGGACCCTTGGCAGGACTCAATGCTGGTAGATCCAGGTTTTAAATTTTCCTAGTAGTCTTTATTATTAGAATGCAAGATGACACTACTCTCCAATTTATCAATTTTTGTCATGAAATAGCTGTTTAAATGTTTTGCAATGTCTACCGGTTTTGTTTGAAAATCTCCCTCACTTCCAACTTATTCCATCAGAATATCTTAAATCCATCAGTTTCTGTCTTTTATAGTCAGCTTCTTCAATAGTCCACTGTCAATTGTCGGGAGAGCACTTGCTTATTGCCTGCCATACTGTGTTCAAATGATGCTTTGGGTTCACAGAGCCCTCTCTTGCTGTGATGAATACCTGCTCCCCACCATTCGTAAACACTTTTATCCTCACTGGATACATAAATTGGAACCTTATTCTTCTTTCAAGTAACTTCTTTCATATTTACCTGTAGGCATACTGGCTCATTTTCTTCATGAACAAGGTGCCTTTCCATCCTTTGGTTTCTTTTGGAGTAGGGGCTATGTTCAGCAAGCCGTTTTTTAGATAGCAGCTCATTTAAGAATTTCACAATATCTACTCTCTCTGACTTCTCTTTCAGCTCTCAAAATAACCAAGTTACTCAGCCATATTATATATATATATATATATATATATATATATATATATATATATATATATATTTCCTTCAGAGTTGGCACCATATCCTCCATATCACTAGTTCACTGTTGCATGGCCAAACTTTCTCCGTTTATGCATTTTATCCATGCCTTCATTTGTTTTTACCCTAAGTGTCACTTTTGCAATTTCTTAAGGTATAACCACAGTATAGTTTTATACCATTTCTTGTATCTAATTACACCAAGTTCAGCTCTGATACTTAGCATCAAACTTTGTAGGTCAGTCTCATTGTTCTCAGTTCGATCATTTGCCATTATGTTCGGCATTTGCTTGTGTTTCAGTTTCATTTTTGCTTGATTTGTTCAGAATTAGACTCTCCCGAGTGCCAGTCTATGCCACACTCAATAGTCAATATAGTTTTACAACTTTACAGTCGTAAATTTACCTTTTCATGTAGTGCTTCAAAACCAAGTAACTCAACATACAATGTAGACAATGGCTTCTGCTCTGCTCATCTCAGTTGTGATCTCATTTCACCTCAACACCTCTTCAAATTCTCGCATGCTGGAACAGGGCTGTGATGTTATGACATTATGTTGTATGCAGGCCTCTTCTCTTAAATTTATCCTAATGATTACTTTTCACCATATACATACAACTGACGCAAATAACTAGTAACGTTACACACACAAATCACAACACATACCTTAATAACAAAGCTCATCCTGAGCCCTTCTTAGTGTCTCTACATGTTGTGTCTATCATTAAAACACTGACTGAAACAGTTTATTAGTTTATTAAATTTACCAGAGCATTTAACAGCAGCATCTGGAGACCTCTCAACCCACTGTGAGGGCACTTATTGGCTTGATTAACTCCTTCTAGCTCTCTCAATGGCTGCATGGTGTGTCTACTTGTCTTTTGACAGGTGTAAATACGGAGATATTCACTTGTTAGGCAGTAAAAAGGGTTTCACAGGGAGACGAGTTAAGGTTATAAGTGTAAAAACAAATGTTATAGTATGGCACTTTTAAGGCCAATGCTGTTGTATCATGGATCATGTTGGGGACGTCTCTGATTCCAGCACAGGAGTATCATGTTTTAAAGTTACACACAAGGCGGCATAATTTTAGCTAGTTAGGTGCAGACAGAGGTGGGGTAATGGGGTATCTTCATTGCGCCATTATGGCGGATTTGGTCGGATCCACTAGACACTAGAGATAACTGGAGACTATATTTTCTATAGTAATTTTGGACTTTAAACTGATTTGAATCACTTCAATAGTTGTTTCACAATGTTGTTTGAAGCTATGTTCAAGGATAAAATACAGAAGGAAGTTCTTTAAAGAAGTGTCATGAGCGTGGCTGCCCTGGTCTCTTTATAAAATGCATATGTAGCTGTAAATGACCAAGGTGTGTGTGTGCGTGCATGTGTGTCAACCTAACATATGATCCACAACAATATGAATCACAATTTGAAGTGTATGATAGCTTCTTATGTGGATGACAAATCAAGGTAAATGGTACTAATACCTTAATTCATATTCATCATAAACTGATTTCTGTATTACACTCTGTTCTACATTGTAAACATAACATAAGTACAGACATAAGTGTGTGGTATCTCACTTAATCCTGTTTTTCTTTTCATCTCCACATGTGAAATATAATGTGACCAATTTTACTGTCAATTGTTGGGGTACTGCCACACATACTGTACAAGGGAAAAATTGTTCCACATTTGTGTACACAGAATAGAAAGAACATTATTGATTTAAGATATACTAGTTTGATATACACCATATCTCTTTAGAATAATTGTTTATACTTTCTTAAACATTTTTTGAGAACCACATATTGCTGCAGAAACACACAGCCATGGGGCATGCCATTTTGCAGTGCATGTGAGCTACAAAATCGTCCTTGCTTGAGGCCTAAATTGATGGCCCACTAAGCATCTGATGTGCTCCACATCTATGTAGTGGCTAACCGCTCCTATGTTGGGGCCTGTGTCTAATCACTCGTGCTTCCCTTAAGCGACTCGTGGCCTCTGCATGGTCTTTCAGAAAGGGTAAAAAGTGTGAGTGTAATCAGGCTACCTTGTGGAACATTACATGGAGGACAGAGCCATAATCTTTGGATTAATTTTCAACAGTAAAAGAGATTTTAAATTGTCTATCTTTTGAGAATTCATTTTGTGTTTTAAAATTGTCAGATGTAACACTATTTTACATGAATTGCAGGAACAAAACAATAAAATTGGTAGTTAGTTTATTCAGAATGAAGTGCATTATTTTATCTCCCCAGTTTAAAAGGTCAAACTTCGTAAGACCTTTGGTTTGTAAGGAAAGACAGATTACCTTGCAGTAGTCAAAGCTGTAATGCATTTGGAGCAGGTAGAACCCCATTACAAAGAAATGGGTTTGCATTGGCATTTTTCTTGAGAAACACTATTTCATCACAGTATTGCTTGTTCCTTTGTACATGTTCCCTAGTTATTTTTAACTAGGGAAACCTGGCTGGTCATACCTGTCGATTAAAAGGTGGTTTTAAAGCTTTTTCATTGGGAATAGAATTTGAAAGGAAGTGGAAATGACATTATAGGTACTATGTGGTAATGTGCAGTTATGTTATATGCTTATATATCCTTAAAGTCTTCAGTGATGGACGGACAGGCAGAAAATTGATTGGCTTTGGTTTCAGCCACAAACTTTCATTTCAATGCATCCCTCCCGAGAAAGTGATTTGGGCAGGGTCCAACAGCACCATCATTAGAGCGTATAGGCGGGATCTGTAACAGGAAGCTGGTGCATAGCCAATGTGCTGTGGGTCGCAAGGAAAGACCTCTTATGAATATATGAATAAAAAGCACTCTTCCTCTTTGACCATCATATCCCACAACAGGGCCTGTGTTTGTTAATATTGTAGGAGTCATATTGCACTTTTGCAGGCTCACCTTTACTGTATGTGTGGACTTGAACCTCTCTTTACTTAATGTCTTGCTCCATGTAGCATTTGTCATGATAATCTCAGTCATACCTTAGAGCTAGCTGTTTAATCTGTTTTTATCTGCCTAACCTATTGTCAAACATTGGCAAAATTGAACTTTGTGGGTAAAAAGGCAAAATGTATGGCATCAAAGTAACACTCCACATCACGATGAGCACACCATCTCCACTGTCAAACATGGTGGTGGCAGTGTCATGGTGTAGAGCTGCTTTTCTTCAGCAGGAAAAGGGAGGATGCTTAAAATTGATGGGAAGATAGATGGATCCCATTACAGGGCGATTATGGAAGAAAACCTGTTGGAGTCTGCAAAAGACCTGAGACTGGGACGGAGAGAATGATCCTAAACATAAAGCAACATTTACAAAGGAATGGTTCAAAAATACACCTATCCAGGTGAAAGCCAAGGCAAAGTCCAGCCATGAATCCAAATGAGAATCTGAAAAGATTTGAAAACCGAAAGCCGTTCACACCACTCTCGATCTAACATTACTTAGCTTGAGCTGTTTTGCAAGGAAGAATGGGCAAAAACTTTGGTCTCTAGATGTGCAAAACTAATAAAGACATACCTCAAAGGATTTGCAGCTGCAAATGTAATTCTACAGGTAATAACATTGAGGATACATACCATACCATGGTAACACCATCTGTGCTGTCTAAAATTATAAAATGTCCATATCAGGATACATATGTTTCCATAAGCCTTTCTGTTAACATGTTATGTTGCTAGCTTAGAAATTTTGCTTGATAAATGGCATTATTAGATATTTCTCATTGGCAGAAATGTACATTTGAACTGAACCAATGGAACAACTTATTTCCACTAGTTACTAGTTTCCTACATAGACATACATACATACAAGAATAGGTTTCATACAGCCAAATACCGCTAAAGTTTGAACTAATATAATGCCAAAGAAAATTCTTGGAAATCTGAAAATGAGTACTTTTTGAATATCTTAGTATACATATGCTGAGTTGTTATTTTTTGCTTGTTTACAGGAACTTGAGAGAGTGACAGCGTTACAGACCAACCTGCAGCTTGCAGCTGTCATTTGCACTAATGCAAGGAGGTAAAAGTGTTCCTCTTATTTACGTTATATAAATGAAATAGCTACTGAAATAGGCTTTTTTTACAGCCTCCTCATATATGTCCTGTCTGTCAGTGTGGTTATAGATATTTGTACTGTTTTTATCACATGTGAAATTGATTTACCACTACACATGATACACGTAAATCTTGTAAATATATTTACATGTGTACATAAAATAAATACTGAGTTAGTTTATGCTAATCTACACATACACAAATGCATAAACATATATGAATAAAATAATAAAATAAAGTTTATGATCAGTGAAATACAGTATACAGTGTAGGCTAACCCTGTGTCCTGTACTTAAGAGGTCTCAACTGTATTGGACTTCCAAATGTGTGTTAGACACTAATAGTAATAGTATAGTAATATAATGGTATTATGAAGAGGGGTGCACACCAGATTTATTTAAATGACTACCAGGACACTCTTACAGTGTTACTACCCTCCCCCTCTTGTATCCAGAGTGACTACATCACCCTGGTTATGTATGTGAGTTCAATCTTGATTTTAATATTTTACTGCTTCTTTTTTAAGCCTTAAAAGGTCAGGCTCCTTCCTATATCTGTGACATGCGTAAATCTTATAAGCTTGAGATCTTCCAGCAGGCCCGAGAGAAACCTCAAACTCATCTTCCCAAAACCATTCCCTCATTTTTGTCTTGCATGCATACCTGCATACCATGATTAAAAACCTCAAGTGAGCGTTATGTTCTTCTCGGTTCTGTGTCGTCTTCTGTGAAGGCAACTGTGTGTATCAAAGGAGGGATTCACAGAAGCCAGCCTAGGCCTGCTGGCCAATCAGAGAAGAAGACAACTGCTGACAGGCCTGCTGAAATCACTAAGGACCATCAAGACGCTGGTAAACACATTTCTGTTCTAAATTGCATGTAATGATAGAGCAATGTTAGACCAACTTAAAACCACTCTTAAAGTAGTAGTAATAATAGAGTGTAGTAGTGAAGGAGTCAGTCTGTCAGCTGTGGATCAACCTTAAATTTCAGATATACCTTTTTTCTTTTTTTTCTTTTTTATTGCTATTTATCAGTATTTTTTCTCCATTCTATGCCCATAATGCATACTGTGTATGCGGATCATCAACAAATCCTATGAACTTTGTACACAGTGTTGTGTACTTTTATAGCTTTTATCTTCTTTACCTTTTATTTTCATGTCTTTACTCTGTACGCTGCAGTAACAGACAAATTTCCCCGTTGTTGGATCAATAAAGTCTTATCTTATCTTATCTTATATAGTTTGCACATGGCACGATGAGGGTATCCTCTTTTGTTGGATATTTAAATGCTTTTTGTTAAATATTTTTTTTTAGATGGATAGTCAAAACATCATTATATTATTATTATAAGAACCTGAAGTCCTGTAGGTGCGCTGTGGTTGTGGTATTTACTCTTATGCAGCTAAACCAATGTTTAAGTACTAGCTGAAGCATTTCTTTGCATCTATGCCACAAAATAGATTTTACAAAAAAAGTAAAAAAAAATACCCATACAATTGTGTATCATGCTGCTATGCTGTAGCAGCACTTTTGTTCTAGTATTACAGCCTCAGATCATGATA
This sequence comes from Eupleurogrammus muticus, assembly GCA_036785175.1. Taxonomy (NCBI): domain Eukaryota; kingdom Metazoa; phylum Chordata; class Actinopteri; order Scombriformes; family Trichiuridae; genus Eupleurogrammus; species Eupleurogrammus muticus. The sequence continues at coordinate 2,324,310 of JAYKQN010000020.1, read as the reverse complement.
ATGATTTCATCCCACCAATTTCATTGTCATTCAAACCTCTGCTGTCTTCCTGTGCTGATTGTGCAGCCAACATAATGAAAGTAAGTTTCCCGGTTTAGCTGCTACTTTATTCCTCATGCTAACACAGGCTACTGCTGCCGTAGCCAACGGCAAAACAACAAGCTTTGTAAGAAAACTTAATGTGTTGTCGTTTCTGCTTCTTTCTGTAAACTATCCTGAAACTCCAAGATGCATTTACATGCCCTCAGAAATTCTGAAGCTATCATTTTATAGATGGATAGATAAATTGTGAATATTAGAACAATGTGAAAACACAAAGAGATTTATCATCATTTCAAATTTACTACACATATAGTGGTTAGCAAAGCAGTGTGTGTGACATGCAAAATTTCCATACATCTAATCTATCTACCTAATAATTGAATTTTGTGTTTTTATTAACTTGAAAAAAGGCTGTTTTTATCTATGTGGGACTTCTTTTGCACCAGCCATGTTGGGCTGTCATGTTTTTACACTCATCAAGGGAGTTTTATTTGTACAGCCCTAAACCACAGATTCTGTTTGTATAATCCCCTGTCTTGGAGAAGCATCCAAGATGATTGAGTGAGTGGCAGCACCTGTGCAGACTCTAGCAAAACTTTTTGGCATGTGATGATGGTGACATCTAAGATATCAAAGTGGATGAAGCAAACCCCAAGGAACAAAGAATAAATTTGGGTCACATGCCAATAAGGAAGGGGAGACTACATGACGATGAGGAGAAAGATGGCATCAGTGCAGCATTTCATAGAAGGAGTCTGTAACTCCTTAGTTGGAACAAAACCCTCCACCCACACCGGCCCTCCAGGACTGGAGTTTGACACCCGTGATCTAAACTAAAGAATATGTGAATATTCTAAAGAATAATTTATCTAATATATTAAAGAATATGGAAAAGTAACCTACTGCTTAACCCATTATAAATTAAATATGTAAATGTTGGCCATGTAACCATCACCATAGCCATTAAACTTACAATTTCATTTAATGGATTTGTTTTTGTACGGGTGTTGATGATTGTAATTTTTTTTTATCAGCAACATTATTTACATGCTGGAAACCTTAAGTGCAATTTTTTTATTCAACCTTCAGAATATATTTTTACAAGATACACTGTTAACTGTAACCAAGCTAATTATGTCATTTTTGAGCTATTTGTGATTTTATCTTGCTCTCCACATTTTTCCCCTCAAAGCAAAGAACAGATGTAAGACTCAGCGAGATGCTTGAGGTAGGGTAATCCCCTACACACTCACACATACACGTGGAAAAATGTTTCTATTTAACTTAAATTGTGAACTTTAAGTAGGGATTCTACATTGAAACCCATACCCACACAAATTAAAGAAGATTACAGTATAAAACTGGATCAAGCAAACACTATCAAGCTAGAATATTCCAGAATTATTAGTTTTTTGTAGGTATGATAATATGTTGACTTTTCAAATAGCATTTAGCTAATAACTAAGTACTATTCACTGTATAGACTGTACTCTACATGAAATAACACTGAATATATTTATTTCATTTACATTCTATTAAATGACCCCACCTCTTTTTGGCCTTAGGAGGAAGACTATCCAGGTGCTATCCAGCTCTGTCTGGAATGCCAGAAGGCTGCCAGCACCTTCAAACACTACAGCTGCATCAGGTACAGCATAGACACATTGATTGCATATATGTTTAGTTGTGTCCAAATGGGAGAAATATGATGATCTGAAATAATCTTGTCAACTATGACATGTGTCTCTTTTAGAGTGTGGAACTTATCCTGCCATTCAACATAGATCAAAGAGTTGTTTTAGCTGTTGTATCAGATGACTGAAAACATGAGGCAGCCAGTGAGTCATGTCATACATGTCAATGGTAAAAACATAAGCCAAAAATAAAAGACAACAGACAGACAGAATCACTCAAAAACACACAAGACATAAACACATAAGGACCTTGGTAGGAGAACACAGCAATGGTATAAATATTTGTTTTATGTTAGTACCCGCACTGTTATTGTCAGAGTCTTTTGCTATAGAGTGCTAGAGTGTATTGAAACTGCATCTAGAAACACCAATATATGTACCAGCCATGTGGAATACCAGTGGGGGCAGTCTTTGATTTCATAGGTAATTGTGTTCAATTTGTGGCAGTAGGTGGATGTCATGGTGCTGTTTCATACATATTGATGAGATGATTACTGTCATTGCTGCCCCCTCCCCCTTTCTGTGACACCACAGATTTGCAGAGCAGATGCTAGTGTTACAAAATTGACCACAGGGCTCCACATTATTTTTTACACTGTTTACACTGGTTTGCAGTGTTCATTTTGTTGGCTATTTTTTATTCACTTTTAGTCTTGTCTTAAAGGTTAAAAAATAGTTTGTCATGTTTAGTCAACTTGTGTTCTTTTTTGTTTAGATACAGTAGTGTTCAAAATAATAGCAGTCCAATGTGAATAACCAGTCAATCCAATCAATCCAGATTTTTACTACAATTTTTTATTGCTAAATGGCAAACAATTCTCCAGTTAGTGCAGTAGACTCTCAGAAAACCAATGAGACCTAGCATTCGTGACATGCATACTCTTAAGGCTGTCCAATTAGTTGAAAGGGGCGTTCAAGACATTTTGTGAAAATGTGTGAACCTGAAAAGGTAGCCCCTATTTAAGCATGAGGCCAGCACTTGTTGATCATACAAGTTTTTTTGAAAGCCTAAGAAAAAAATGGGTCATTCAAAACATTGTTCAGAAAACCAACATACTTTGATTAAAAAGTCGATTAGAGAGGGAGAAAAACTTTTAAAGGAAGTAAAAGTAATCAGTCAGATCTCCTGTGTTTATAATGGAGGGGAAATCTGTGACACCTGACAAAAACGGACCATCAGAATGAATCGAAGACTAATGAAGTTACCTGTAAGTGCTTTGACAGTTAGAAGATGTCTGTGTTCAGCTAATCTATTAGATATTACAAGGATCCTTGTACTGCAAAGTCCCTCTGTTAAAAAAGGCATGTACAAAAGAGGTTACAATTTGCCAAACAACACAAGGCCTAAAGTGAAAATGGGGGAACATTTTGTTGACTCATGAAAGTAAGTGTTCTTTTTGGGTTCAAGGCCCGCCATTTGTGAGATGACCCCCAAACTTTGTATTCAAGCCACAGTACCCAGTAAAGACAGAGAAGCATGATAGTGCAAGCATCATGATATGGGCATGTTCCTCCTACTGTGGTGTCAGTGCTATCTATCGCATACCAGGGATCATTGATCTATTCTCTAGTTGAAGAGAAGATGCACTTAAATGGATCTTTCAACAAGACAATGACCCTAAACACATTAGTAGACAAGCAAAAGCATGGTTCCAAACCAATAAATGTAATGGAGTGGCTATCTGAATCCCTGGACCTTAATCTAATGAAGAACTTGTAGGATTACAACTAAAACTATTTCTGAAAGAAAAAACAAGGAATATGTGAATTGTGAAATGTTATTAAATAATCTTGGAGTGGAATAACAGCTGAAAGGTGCCACAAGTTGGTTGATTCCATCAACTCCAACACTTTTTTTTCAGAATAAGAATTTACCTGAAATATTCTATTTTTCAGATGTTGGTTTGACTGTTTTTTATATTTGCACAAAGATGACAACAGATCTTGTGAAATACAAACGAACAAAAATAGAAGAGAGCTGATAACCATATGATGTTTAAGTGTCCTTGGGAGCCACCTGCAATTAGTGAGCCGTTGGTGTTACAGCTTTTACAGCTGCATCAATTTAGAATTGGCCACTTCTTTCCATTTTGATTCCGCTTTCCAACCTCCATAATTCTAACATGTCCCCTGCCTCTTTGTTGTCTCTCCACCTACCTTGTAATAGTCGATTTCATGGCTTAAATAAAAACATTTTTACAAAATTTGAGCATTCGACCAAACCCTCGAAGCGACACTTGGCCAATTTATCGAGGCAGCAAGTCACTAAGGAGGAACTTTCCTCAAGGTCCTATGGACACCTATTGCCAGTGATTTTTTTTTTTTTTAAATCAGCTGAACCCCGCCCTTCTGATTTTCACATAACTCCCTTTGAATCCTTGTGTTCCCTGCAGGGAACAGATTGTTAATTAGCCTTTTCTTTTCATCTGTTATTTATGCATTCTCTCTGATCATGGAAAGATGCCTTTATTCCCTTATTTTGTGATACGTCTTTTTTAAATAGGTCAATTGCACTTGCATATAAATACCATTAAGCCAGCTGTAATGTGGACAGATGACCTTTTTAATGGGAGCAATATTGGCATGAAGTAATAGGTAAACGCTGGTGTTACAAATGATAACTATTCTTTTTTTCCATTTAGTGCATAAGTTCCAGTGAGCCAAAATGAAAGCAGCACCCTATTTGATCTGAACGGATTGAAATCTTCATTTATATTGTTGGTAACATCTGTGATTACCTACTATTTCATGTTAACAATGACATGTTAACAACAATGACAATGCCATGAAAAGGGTCTGTTCTGTTCTGCTAACACATACCTTGTGAGTCATCTTCAACCTCTACAATCAAGGGGCTAATGAAGCCTACATCACATTAGCTGTGTGGCTGCCTCTATGCTGGCAGATCAGAGGAGCACACAAAATAACGTTTCTCTTAGATCAGTGGATGGGGTTCTACTGGTTATTTCTAGCTCTTAATATTATGATATGAGAAATATTATGATAAACAAACTGTCTTAATACAGTTTCATACTGCATCAACCTACTGTTATGATAATAACATTCTCTCGACTATATTTGAATATTTATATATAATAATATTTTTTTTAGTTTCTGTTATCCCATCTATTAACCCTCCTTTGCTATACACACCCACACACACACACACACACACATACACACAGAGCAACAAGTTCTGAAACATCATACTGATTTTATTACTCTTTGGCAACAACATGTGGGACTTAATGTTGTCTCCACTCATTTCGTCTGCTACCTATTCTGCACCCTCTATCCACAGCTGAAGCTAAGATAATTAATTAATCTTTCCCTTGGGTGACTGTGTCTCACTAGGAATTACATAAGGTGTACTGCTAGGACTGAGGCAGGGGGATGACAGAACAGAGGACATTTAGGAGTTGAAAGCTTTTTCCAGCATGAGGCAAAATCGGAGAATGCTCCAAGGATGTATAGGCGTTGTTTGGTATCTGTTGTTCACTCACTCACTCACTCATCAAAACTATTGCTTATATTTTGTTCCTGCATATTAGGAATATATTTGTGGAACACAAGATTGTAGCTTGTTATTTGGAGGTTCTCTACTAGATGAGGTTTTGAGCAGATGTTTGACATTTCACGTCTTTGGTGTTAGTCTCCCAATTAATTGCAATTAGGAATTGAGACTTACTTTGTTTATTTGTGAAAAAAAAAGATATGTATGCTCAGGTTTTGCTGCTTCATGAACAGTGAAACTTGTTTGTTTGTCTTTTTCATATACAGTGGCTTGCGAAACTATTTGGCTCCCTTGAACTTTGTGACCTTTTGCCACATTTCAGGCTTCAAACATAAAGATATAAAACTGTAATATCTTGTGAAGAATCAACAACAAGTGGGACACAATCATGAAGTGGAACACACTTTATTGGATATTTTAAGCTTTTTTAACAAATAAAAAACGAAAAATTGGGCGTGTAAAATCATTCAGCCCCTTTACTTTCAGTGCAATAAACTCTGTCCAGAAGTTCAGTGAGGATCTCTGAATGATTCAATGTTGACCTAAATGACTAACGATGATAAATGGAATCCACCTGTGTGTAATCAAGTCTCTGTATAAATGCACCTGCACTGTCATAGTCTCAGAGGTCTGTTTAAAGTGCAGAGAGCATCATAAAGAAGAAGGAACACACCAGGCAGGTCCGAGATACTGTTGTGGAGAAGTTTAAAGCTGGATTTGGATACAAAAAGATTTCCCAAGCTTTAAACATCCCAAGGAGCACTGTGCAAGCAATAATATTGAAATGGAAGGAGTATCAGACCACTGTAAATCTACCAAGATCTGGCCATCCCCCTAAACGTTCAGCTCATACAAGGAGAAGATTGATCAGAGATGCAGCCAAGAGGCCCATGATCACTCTGGATGAACTGCAGAGGTCTACAGCTGAGGTGGGAGAATCTGTCCATAGGACAACAATCAGTCGTATACTGCATAAATCTGGCCTTTATGGAAGAGTGGCAAGAAGGAAGCCATTTCTTAAAGATATCCATAAAAAGTGTTGTTTAAAGTTTGCCACAAGCCACCTGGGAGGCACACCAAACATGTGGAAGAAGGTGCACTGGTCAGATGAGACCAAAATCGAACTTTTTGGCAACAATGCAAGACGTTATGTTTGGCTTAAAAGCAGCACAGCTCATCACCCTCAACACACCATCCCCACTGTCAAACATGGTGGTGGCAGCATCATGGTTTGGGCCTGCTTTTCTGGGCCTGCTTTTCTTCAGCAGGGCCAAATACAGGACCATTCTGGAAGAAAACCTGATGGAGTCCGCAAAAGACCTGAGACTGGGATGGAGATTTGTCTTCCAACAAGACAATGATCCAAAACATGAAGCAAAAGCTACAATGGCATGGTTCACCAGAAAAACATATCAAGGTGTTAGAATGGCCAAGTCAAAGTCCAGACCTCAATCCAATTGAGAATCTGTGGAAAGAACTGAAAACTGCTGTTCACAAACGCTCTCCATCCAACCTCACTGAGCTCGAGCTGTTTTGCAAGGAGGAATGGGCAAAAATATCAGTTTCTCGATGTGCAAAACTGAAAGAGACATACCCCAAGCGACTTGCAGCTGTAATCACAGCAAAAGGTGGCGCTACAAAGTATTAACTCAATGAGGGCTGAATGATTTTGCATGCCCAATTTTTCGTTTTTTATTTGTTAAAAAAGTTTAAAATATCCAATAAAGTGTGTTCCACTTCATGATTGTGTCCCACTTGTTGTTGATTCTTCACAAGAAATTACAGTTTTAAATCTTAATGTTTGAAGCCTGAAATGTGGCAAAAGGTCACAAAGTTCAAGGGAGCCAAATAGTTTCGCAAGCCACTGTATCAGACCAGAGACCAGTTTATTTAACGTTAAGTCTAGGGAATAAGGAAAAAAAATCATTCTGAGATTAAATTGAACTATATTAAAAGGACACATGAGATAAATAAATCAGTAATGGAATTTGCTTCCATATTGTGTTTCGGGATTTAGTAACTTATCATTTATAATCTCCTTTTACCCCCTCAGTGAATTGAATTCTAAACTACAAGACACTCTGGAACAAATAGAGGTATGTGCCCCTTTGCTTTATCTCTAATTCCATTATTTGTGAGCAATTCCCATTTAATGGTTGCTGTAACGATGATATTTTCTAGAGGCTCTCATCTGAAAGAAGTGATTTATACTCCATTTTGATAGTTTGACTGAATTGTGAGTGTGCAAGCATGTAAGGTATATCTGTTTTATCTCTAGCATCTCTGATGTAACAATTGTGTGTTGTAAATTCTATGCAAAGCAATTTTCTCTGCAATGCTGCTGATGCTGTGCTTGAGTAAATTAATTTCTTCCAGTTTTGTTTACCTATCTGCTTAAGTTTGTGAATGACCAAAGAAAACTTCTCTGAAATTATGTAGAGAACACTTGCACACAGGACAGGAACACACATTAGGTGCAAGATTTTAGTTTTCATTGTTTACACTGTAAACAACAATAATGGCTGTGAACTTTACAGCCATATTCCTTACTCCTCTCTAAGAGACCAACACATACATTTAAATATACATATTCAATATACACATATAAAACATTCTATATAGTACATGAACATGTGCATACAAGCCTCTGAAGAGTGAAGACTTTTCAATCCAGAGTTTGGCCGACAAGCATAAGTCATCACAGCATACTAACCACCACCAACAAATACTCAACAAATAATACAAAAATACAGAAAATCTGACAAGGCAAAGAGGGAATTCAGAGAATGTGTCAGTAGTGAACTTATGTTGGAAAGTGTTTACTAGTGTTAGGTGTTAGGTTAGCTGTTAGGTTGGCATTGAGCAATGAAACAATGAAAAAGAAGTATCACTGTATTTAGTAACTTACTAACTACATTTTCCAGCCTGTTTTCTACTGTAAATATTGCGCTTTAAGACTCTACATGTAGGCTTTTGAAGTGAATAGTCTATTAATTATTATGGTTGCATGGGTTTGTAACAAAATAAGCCTTATTCAAAACTGGCACAACCTATATGTTTTCCTTATTCAGTGTCCTCAAGAAGCTGAATTTCATTATGCCACAATGCACATTATGCATTTTATTTTTTATACCACTGAGGGGCAACCAAGTTGCAAATTAACAAGTTTTATGCATAATGAAGAACTCTTACCATCAAATTTTAATTTGTTCTCTTATACAAGTTGGAAGCAGTTGGTGAGAGGGAGGGTCTATTTGGTAAATAAATATATTTCTTGATTTAACCCAGTTTCTACTTCTATTTTAGGTATCCTAATTATTTTATTTTTCCACAAGAAAAATATATTAAAATATTATTATACTAAAACATCATAATAATATTATATTATTATTATTAAATACACAATACATTATATATATTTTCAGTGTGATCATATAACAAGATTGGCTCACAGTTTATTTTGGACTATTATTGAAGTTCTTTAAGGTTAAGCTGTAGTTTTTGTTAGGTTCAAATAGCAGCCTTCCATTGAAGATGTGAGAACATGTAGAGTGAAATAAATTTGCTCATTTAGCTTTTGCCAGCATTATTTTCTTTGATATCCGCTTAGTGTGTTAGGGCTATTCCACTTTCCATGTCTTACTTACTAATTTTTTTTAAGCTTTTTGTCAAAGATATGCACATTCACATGGTCAATTACCTTCCTTTGGGCGCGTGTAGTAGCAATACATTTGCACATCTATATCATAATCTCTGGTCTTAAAATTGATTTTTCTTTTTCCCCTGTGTCTCCTATCTGTTTATGGCTTCAGGAGCAGCTTGATGTCGCTCTGTCGAAGACTTGCAAGCACTTTGATGTTGCACACTACACCAAGGTCCAACTGGCCTACACACTCCTGGGCAAAACACAGGTCAGTGGCTTGACTCATCACTGGGAATGGACTGTCTTGATTAATTATTAGTTTGCCAGCCCAATTACCTCCTATTGCACTTTCTGTCCGTCCATCCGTCCGTCCGCAGCTTTGTGCTCCTGCTCTCTCTCATTATAAATTTTTGCTGACTCATCCTGCATTTTTGTTAAACATTGAATTTCTCCCCTCCTCCCATGCCCACATAAAAAATAAATAAAATATCTATTGACACGATCAGCCGACCCTCACCTCTCAGAAAATATGCTCATTTTGTGATTATAAATTACGTTTTTTGAGTTATGAGCAGTTGTTTGGGGTCTATTTTAGCCCTCTCAGAGCATTAAACAGACGTTTCTCCCCACACTTTGGGAGAAGAATTTGTTGGTTGGGTCTTTGATGGCTCTTTTACTACTTCAAAGAGCTGGAGCAGGTGTGTAGGTTGCCGTAGTAACGGCAAGAGCTTCTGCAACGACAGATGGAGATTGGCTGTTGGTTTTTCCTTAATAACTTCGGATCTAAATGTCCGACACATTCCAAACTTGGCAGTAATGACCAGAGGTATTCCAGAATCACATCCCTGGCATCAAAATGTTTTAAAAGCTACAGTAGAGTGCCGACGCCCAACTCTCACAATAGCTGTGGGAATTGTCTAGTTATTATATCAGTCTGTCCGTCCGCCCGCCCGCCCGCCCGCCCGTCCGCCCGCCCGTCCGCCCGCCCGTCCGCCCGCCCGCCTACATTTTTCAAGCTACGGAAATAAAACTAAGCTAAAATATATCAACACGACCAGGAGACCCTCACCTCTCCAAAAATATGCTCATTTTGTGATTATGAATTACGTTTTTTGAGTTATGAGCAGTTGTTCGGGCATATGAAACAGCCATTTATCCACACACATTGGGAGAAGAATGTCAGTTAGAATCATTATTCGCTTGTCTACATCAAAGAGCTGCAGCAGGTGCGTGCGCAACCGTAGCAACGGCCCCCAGCTCTAGCAACAAAACAGACTGAGAGCATATTTTCTGTTGGTTTTTCCTCAATAACTTTCGATGTAAAGGTTGCATGCTCAAACATTGTGAGAGCGCAAAGATATGTTCTGTCCACCACTGCGATATAGTCGCCGTTTCGGTGCAACTTCATTCCCCCTTCATTTCTATGGGAATTGTCTAGTTAACATTCCTTTTGTTGTCTTCATAATGAAAAGGCTTTTGCTTATTTTCTTTGCTTTCTTCCTTTCTGTCAGGACCTTTGGCCACCCTTTGGTCACCCTTTGGTCCTCTAACAGTATATTAAAAGATCTTCCTCAGGCAGACAGAATAAACCACACAGAAAACATAAACATGTATTTGTTCCAACCACGTTTGTCATTATATTTATTATCTTTGTTTTTTGCTGAAGTGTGTTAGTCTGGCATTTTTTATTGGTGTAATTTGCACTCCTTTGATTGAATTGACACCTATTGAAATCCCCCACAAAAAGAAATACTTTTTTTCCCCAAAACAATCTCTAGGGTAAAATAAAAAAGAAATGTTATCAAAATATCAAAAAGAAAGAATTCATATACTATAGAGTGTGTGACTCGTATGTGCTAAGTGAAGCATTTCATTTGAAGCTGCTGTAAAATCTACATATTGAATGCACAATATTTAAGTAACTCTAGGGGTCTCTAAATACAAGATACAAAATAACAAGAACAAAAGATCAATTTTTGATGATCATATAGTCGCCGTTTCGGTGCGACTATATGATCGCACCGAAACATCAATTTTTGATGTAGCTTGACAACTGGTAACATGTCACATCAGATGCATCCAAATATCAGTTTCTCTTTTCTTACTGCTTATATTGATTGAATTGGTCTCTTGTCTCTAATGCTCATTATTTAGATTTATTGGTTACCTAGTAGTAGTTTGCTTTTCCACTATATGTTTGAAAGATGTTTCATACTCCAACTTGAACATTTTAGTTATGCAAAAAGTTTTGTCCAATTTCTTCTTCTTGAACATCCTGAATAATTGTAACCCTAGCCTAACTATGGTTTCCCTTATTGATATCATTAGATAATGTCTTAATTGCAGCTACCTGTAATAATCCGGATTTGTTGGACTCAAATGATTGTTTACCTCTTGAAATCTTTCATTCTCCTCCTTTTTTTGAATGCTCCTAGAATATTCCCAAGTTTAAAAACTTGTATCTGTTCGGCTTGGTATACACAATCCTCCTTAGTAACCTTTGATTTCTCAAATAATTTTTCATTATTAACTCAAATAAAATCTTCAATATTTCCAACAATGGACTTGTCATTTTTCTAATATGTTTTCCTAATTAATTTTATTATGTATACTGTATAGGAAACCCATCTGTTGTGTTAGCTTCAACTTCTTTTCACCTTGCTGAGTAGGAGGGATTATATACATTTAACAATGTTTTTATTGTATAGTCATAGTAGTATATAGTCATATATTCTGTTACCTATTAACATGTCATCCACAAATAATAATAATAATTTTTTATCATTTTCTGTATCCTCCCCCCATGTCTATAACTGTTAGTAATTTTTAATCCCGTTGATCGGGGGTTCCAGAAAATTTTCAAAGAGAAGAGGACTCGCCGTGCAGCCATGACAACATTCATGATTTAATTGATAAAGCCAGGAGTGTCTGTGTTTCTATGACTCTCATATCTCTCTGACTGTTTGTTGGATCAACCTCAGCTTTTGGATGCTATAGTTTGCACATTCTTTTTTGTGGAGTTTATTGAGTAGATATTTATATTTATCATTGATCTTTATCATTCAATCTTAAAATTCTTAGGTGCGCAGCAGACGGATTCATGGTTTGAATCCCGGCTGGAGCCGTCCTTTGCTGCATCTCAAATAATAAATAAAATAAATCAAAAGCATCTATGCCACAATAAAACTCTTTTACCAAAAAACGATAAAATCCTATAACGTATCACAGAGTTATCCTGTAGCAGCAATTTAGTTACATTGTAAAGCTCTGTATCACAGTGCTCACTCCTCTTATTACTTCCCAGCACTTTAGTTACATTTCAAGGCTCCATTGTCCTATTTTTTCCTGGACAGATTGTGGAACCAACATGAAAAAACGTATTATAATGTCTTTTGAAAACCACACATTGAGACGTTAAGTTTAGCTGCTACTTTATTCCTCACACTAACACAGGTCTTACTCAAATATGTGTTCATTAAAAATCAGATTCTCAGGAAATCCAACATCCAACAAATTGTAGCCTTTTTCTTACAATAACTATATTTGCATGTCTCTCCTTATCTCAAAGTATGTCAATGTCATACCCAATTTACAATTTGTCTATTATTATATATCAGTCCATGTCCAGTCCAGTCTAATAATTAGGGCATTCCTGTTCATCCATGCATGTAAATGCTTTCCTCAGAATTGGGATCAATAATGCTCAGTGGTTTTCAACCTTTTTGGTATCCTGGTGCCCCCCTGCCTTTTTGTTACAGTTGAAAATTATCCGATGAGTACTTTAAAATGGTATAGCCAACTGACAACTTATGGTAGCCAGTGACAGACAGATACAAGAATGCAGCTAGTCGCTGTCGCTACTTGAAAATATTTTTGTTTTTTGGCTAAACATATAATTTATATTCCAAACTTCAAACCCTGTTTGAATATTGTCTTTTTTGCCTATTGTTGATCTTGTATCTGAATTCCTGTTTGTTTCTGTTTTATTTCTCAGTTGCTTTAATTTTTTATGTATGCTGATTTTGCTATTATCTTCACAGCCCTACACACTTCTCATTGCACAGACTGGGACACCTCATCATTATCATTATCCTCAATAGACACTATATATTTCCAAAATTATTCACTCACCTATCCAATGCATTAAGTAGGGTTTTATAAAGACATTAAAAACATTCTGGTGTGGATGAAATGACTGCCCTGCACAGTACTGTACTGACCACAATCCGACAGAACACCTTTGGGATCAATTTCAGCAAGACTGAGAGGCAGCCCTTCTTTTGTGACCTCCTAAATGTGCTTTTAGAAGAATGGTCAAAAATTCCCATGAACACGTTCCTAAACCTTGTAGACAGCCTTCCCAGGCTAGTTGATTTCACTTAAATCCATATGCAAGTCAAACTTTTGGAAAAAAAGGGTACATCTGAATTTACATTATTATTTATACTTCATGTGTCCTTTTAATATAGTTCAATTTAATCTCAGAATGATTTTTTTTCCTTATTCCCTAGACTTAACGTTAAATAAACTGGTCTCTGGTCTGATACAGTGGCTTGCGAAACTATTTGGCTCCCTTGAACTTTGTGACCTTTTGCCACATTTCAGGCTTCAAACATTAAGATTTAAAACTGTAATGTCTTGTGAAGAATCAACAACAAGTGGGAAACAATCATGAAGTGGAACTCACTTTATTGGATATTTTAAACTTTTTTAACAAATAAAAAACGAAAAATTGGGCATGCAAAATCATTCAGCCCCATTGAGTTAATACTTTGTAGCGCCACCTTTTGCTGCGATTACAGCTGCAAGTCACTTGGGGTATGTCTCTTTCAGTTTTGCACATCGAGAAACTGATATTTTTGCCCATTCCTCCTTGCAAAACAGCTCGAGCTCAGTGAGGTTGGATGGAGAGCGTTTGTGAACAGCAGTTTTAAGTTCTTTCCACAGATTCTTAATTGGATTGAGGTCTGGACTTTGACTTGGCCATTCTAACACCTTGATATGTTTTTTGGTGAACCATGCCATTGTAGCTTTTGCTTTATGTTTTGGATCATTGTCTTGTTGAAAGACAAATCTCCGTCCCAGTCTCAGGTCTTTTGCGGACTCCATCAGGTTTTCTTCCAGAATGGTCCTGTATTTGGCTCCATCCATCTTCCCTGTCCGTGCTGAAGAAAAGCAGGCCCAAACCATGATGCTGCCACCACCATGTTTGACAGTGGGGATAGTGTGTTGGGGGTGATGAGCTGTGCTGCTTTTACGCCAAACATAACGTCTAGCATCGTTGCCAAAAAGTTCGATTTTGGTCTCATCTGACCAGAGCACCTTCTTCCACATGTTTGGTGTGTCTCCCAGGTGGCTTGTGGCTTGTGGCTTTTTCATTTTTTATTTGTTAAAAAAGTTTCAAATATCCAATAAAGTGTGTTCCACTTCATGATTGTGTCCCATTTGTTGTTGATTCTTCACAAGAAATTACAGTTTTATATATTTATGTTTAAAGCCTGAAATGTGGCAAAAGGTCACAAAGTTCAAGGGAGACAAATAGTTTCGCAAGCCACTTTTTTTTCCTCCAGAAGAATCTCACTGTGAATTAAGACTTTGATTCCTTCTCCCTGGCCACCTTATCCATCTCTTCCAGGGGAACTCAAGGCCTATTTTTTTTACCATTTATTTAACCTGATATTATTTTTCTGTATTCATATCACCAGAGCTTTTTTTTCCCCATCTTATCTTACTTCGTATTCCTTTTTATTGGGTTAAGTACTCCATATAAATGTGATTTTCTTTTCTGTCTTTTCTCCTGCCTCGTGGCTCCTATTCTCCTTTCATCTTTAACCCCTTTGCTACAGAAACAATAGTAAACACTAAAGAGTATATAAGATACGTTTGGCATCACAAATTAACTTCCCTAAGTAGGGTGTGCTTAAATGACCCACTCTGACTTTAATTAGGAAACACATTGGCGATTCATCAACCTCCACCTTGGAGCACCTAGGCCACTGTATCCTTTTTCTTCCTTTTCCCTGTTATATAATAGATGTGCTTCTCTCTATCATAAAAGTATTGCTTTGTATGAAAAGGCATCGGGAAGTGTATGTTCATATATACATCTTAGTACTTCTTCTCCTCTGTGTAACATTTGCATTTTTTCAGAATCTCTACTGAATAATCATGGTCTAAAAAACACATTCTCCTTGTACATGAAGTTTTTTTATATCGCACTATCTTGATAAGCTCTGCTTTACTCCACAAAAATTTATAACGTCAACACAATGGACCTGGGTGCATAGTCCTTTGGTGGTTGTGAGGTTGGAGAGCTCCCTATTTAGGCCTATTTAGGCCATGTTGGAGTCTGGATGGACATCTCATTTAAATCTATAACTTTTCTGTGTACAAAGAATTCAAAATATCAAGGTTGCAGTATGTGACTGCAAGAAATGTCATTTCCAGAGTCCCTGCTATCTCCATTGACAATGGCATTTTGACATAATGGTGTTCATAAGTGTGTGTGTTTTTGTCTCTCTGCAGACTTCTATGGACCAGCTACACATGCACTTCACCCAGGCCATCCACAACACTGTGTTCCAAGTAGTGTTGGGATATGTGGAGCTTTGTGCTGGGAATGCTGATACCAAGTTCCAGAAAATGCAGTACAAGGACCTCTGTACGGTAAGGTGTTTGCGTGTGTGCGTATGTGTGTGTGGACTGAAGCTAAGGTTCTTTTTTCTCTGTGTATGTTGAAGGGTTGCAGCCGAGGAACTATTACCTGGACACAAGAGGCTACACTTAATTAAACCTTTAAAAATAAGACAAATACTTTTTTCTGATTAGCCAGCAGGTGTGCATCAAAAATATGCAACACACATGTAGTTTGGTACAAGTACCTGTGTCTATATATGTCTTTTATTAACCTAATGAATTTAGCTAATGTCTCTGAAAGGGACTCGGCTCTCTCCTTTTTTTGGGGAGTTGCCCAGGGTGTGAGGTGCTTGTGGGGATTTTTTTTATCTCAAAATCGCTGAGCCCTAGGGTGCTGGAGTTCTCTTTGGTGAATGAGAGGGTCACCTCCATGTGACTGCAAGCCTGACCTGTCAAGTGATCACCAAGTGGTGGTCAATTGGATCATAAGGCTGTGTCGGACAGACCTGGTAAACCCAAAACAAGTTGTGGTTGTGAGGGTGAAATGGGAACATCTGGGGTGAGAATCTCAGCTACTTTGAATTAAACCTCTGAGGAGGTTTGGGCATCTGATTAGTATGCCTCCCTGGTGCCTTCTAGCATTATCGAAAGAAATCCCCTGCAGGGATCTTATCTACATTAATGGCTTCCAATGGGAGTAGAATCTATCAGATGATTATAATACTACTTGGCCACATTGTGCAGCTACACAGGTTTAACAACCCTTTCATATTAAAAAATGAAAAAATATATAAACAATAAACATCAAATAATGTTAATGATTTTTATTCAATTTTATTTGTAGGTCCGGCCACCAAGATGACTGTCCAGCCTCAGGCAAATATAGTTGGTGACACTTGCTATAGAGGATTATGTTTTAAATGAGATTACTTATTCTATGAGATGATCTTATCAGACTGGAATAAAAAAAACATTCTTTATTAGAGTCCCCTATTCCACCTTAAAAAATGGTATTTTTTAAGGTGTCACACAGTCATCTTGGTGGCCGGACCTACAAATAAAATTGAATAAAAATCATTAACATCATTTGATGTTTATTGTTTATATATTTTTTCCATTTCATTACAAAACTGAAGGCCTTCCTAACCTTTATAAGTCAAGCTCCTTTCACCTAGCTATCGAACCAACCACCAGGAGTGATAGATATTTTGCCTCCGTTAAGTCAACTTTTTTTCTTTAAAGAGCACTTGAAAAACACCATACAGATAGGTAAAGGCCTCTTAACACAGGTAAAATGGTTCTAGTCCCGCACATATGAGGAGGCCATCAGATATACAGTGGGGAAAATAAGTATTTGAACACCTGTGTGTCAGCTAGAATTCTGACTCTGAAGGACCTGTTAGTCCGCCCATTAGAAGTCCATCTGCACTCCATGTATCATCCTTAATCAGATGCACCTGTTTGAAGTCGTTAGCTGCATTAAGACACCTGTCCACCCCATACAATCAGCAAGACCTTAACTTGTAACATGGTGAAGACCAAAGAGCTGTCCAACGACACAAGGGAGAAAATTGTACACCTCCACAAGGCTGGAAAGGGCTACGGAGCAATTGCTAAGCAGCTTGGTGAAAAAAGGTCCACTGTTGGAGCAATCATTAGAAAATGGAAGAAGCTAAACATGACGGTCAATCTCAATCGGAGTGGAGCCCCATGCAAGATATCACCTCGTGGGGTCTCAATGATTCTAAGATGGTGAGGAATCAGCCCCGAACTACACGACAGGAGTTGGTCAATGACCTGAAAAGAACTGGGAGAACTTCTCTCAGTCAGAGCATTGAAGATGGGTCGTGGCTAGGTCTTCCAACACGACAACGACCCAAAACACACAGCCAGGAAAACCAAGAACTGGCTCCGTAAGAAGCATATCAAGGTTCTAGCATGGCCCAGCCAGTCTCCAGACCTGAACCCAATCGAAAATCTTTGGAGGGAGCTCAAACTCCGTGTTTCTCAGCGACAGCCCAGAAACCTGACTGATCTAGAGATCCGCTATATCACACAAATAAATCGTTAAAAAATCATGCATTGTGATTTCTGGATTTTTCTTTTTAGTTTATCTCTCTCACAGTGGACATGCACCTACGACGAAAATTTCAGACCCCTCCATGATTTCTAAGTGGGAGAAATAGCAGGGTGTTCAAATACTTATTTTCCCCACTGTATGAAGGGGGCATCATATATACACAGCATGCTCTAGCACTTTTTATCCCCTGTGTTTATACTTTAGTAACAGTATTTTTGTCATTTATTTGGGCTGTTAGCTATGTGTCCAATCACAGCCTGGAAAAGGAGATTGAACTTTTACCTTCAGACCTGTCCAACTTGGGTGTCCCAACTGAGGAATAAGCTTCTGCTGGCACAGCTCTTAAGGTCACTGAGGCACGCAAACCTCCTGACCAAAATTGGGTAGCAATCCCTCAGAGAGGGAACTGTCTAAAGAATTGAAAATAAAATATAATTCAGAATTCATCAATCAACATCATAACATTTACCTTAACTGGATGGAAAGCAAATTTTAAGTCTTTACACACTAGAATTATTTACAAAACTGAAGTACTCTTGTGAATAATAAAAATAATAATAACAAAAAATGACAAAATAATAAAAAAGTAAATTTATAATTTTGATAGGCTATAGAAGTGATTTTTTTATGTTTTTTCTTTCTCTCCACCCCTCTCATTCCTCTCACTTCTCTCATAAACTAATATATAAAAGACAAGCTGTAGAACAGATTATTTCATGTTTTATATGTTTATTGTTTCTTGTGTCAGGAATGCTGTGGTTAAATTATAGTTTCGAGGGTCAGTTGTTGCTATTTTCAGTTGATTTATTGTGGACCACATAATATTTTCTCCTTGATCTTCATAATTATGGAATCCAGTCGCAGGCTGGATTGTACAGTTTGCTGGTTCTGTTTTGGCCCGTGGGCTGCCAGTTGATGATTATTGCTCCAATGATTACTGCTACGAGCTTTCTTTTTTGACTCTTCTTTGTTGACTTTTTGTGATTTCTGTCTACAGTACATTATGCACTCTGAACATTACTAAACATCTTC
This sequence comes from Eupleurogrammus muticus, assembly GCA_036785175.1. Classification (NCBI taxonomy): domain Eukaryota; kingdom Metazoa; phylum Chordata; class Actinopteri; order Scombriformes; family Trichiuridae; genus Eupleurogrammus; species Eupleurogrammus muticus. The sequence continues at coordinate 2,305,669 of JAYKQN010000020.1, read as the reverse complement.
TTCTCATTATCCAATGATACCCGCCCATACCAGTACCCCACGTCCACCTTGTTGGTGGCCGCCCTTTACTGATCCAGCCACAGGCCCATCTGCTGGCACATCAATACCCAATCTCATTTCATCAGACCATAAAATCTTAGAAAATCACTCTTGAGATATTTCTTGGCCCAGTCTTTATCTTGTGTCTCTTGTTCAGTCTTCTTCACATTGGCCATGGCCCTGAGTATTGCTCACCTTGAGCTTTTTGGCACTCCAGTAACATTGGATCTTTGAAATATGGCAAAACAATGGCAAATGGCATCTTGGCAGCTTTATGCTGAATTTTTATCAGTTTTACGGAAGTAACTTTGTGGCTTTTTTTCAGTGCACCTCTTGCGACCTTGTATATAACCTCTTATGTGATTCTGTAACTTGGAAATTTCAAGGCTGCTGCTTCCTTCTGCAAGGCATCTCACAATTTTAGACTTTTCAAAGGCCGTCAAATCTCTCTTCTGACCTATTTTTCCCTAGGGAAGCTAGGGAAAACACTAGCATTCAGTATAAAACAATATACCCAGCCCTACATTTGGGTCTGCACTCTGGCTGGGCCATTCCAAAACCTCAATTTATTCCGGTGGAGCCTTTCTTTATTGATTTGGATGTGCTTTGGGTCATTGTTTTGCTGAAAGATGAAGATCCTCTTCATCTTCATCTTCCTAAAAGAAGCTTGAAGGTTTTGTGCCAGCACTGCCTGTTATTTTAAACTGTTCATAATTCCCTCAACCCCTTTTAAGGCCCTAGTTCCAGCTGAAGAAAAACAGCCCCAAAGGTATTTTCTGCCCCCTGCTTCACTGATGAGCACTGTTGTTTTTGCACCAAATATACCTTTGGAATTATGGATAAAAAGTTCAATCTTGGTTTTATCGGACTGTTGATGATTTCAAATGTCCTTTTGCAAAATTAAGCTGTGCTTGGATTTTCATTGTAAGTTAAGGATTCTGTCCTGCCACCCTACTCCATAGTCCAGACATCTACAGAACATGGGTGATTGTTTTCACATGTACCATAACATCTCACTATATCATCATTTAGGACGTATGTCCTGTTCTTGTAACGGCTCCATATTTTCTCCACCTAATGATGCCTGCCTTCACTCTGTTCCATAGTATGTTTTCCTTGAAAAGGCTGATATCTTTGAACAGTGAAAACAGTGAAAGGAACAGATAGAAGCTGATGAAAGCTCTCTGTGGACCATAGCTTGGTACTGGAAAATGTTGCTACAAAAATGTCTGGAAAAGCCTCCTTAATCGGAAAGCAATTAAAATGGTGACAGAGGTGTACTGACCCCAACTCAACAGGAGTTTTACTGTAATTGGTTAAATCAGAACACAGCCATAACCCCAGTTCTAAGAGGGTGTGTGACTTGTGCATTACCTCAGTTGTTTATGTTTACTTCATGTCCCTAAAAATATGTATTTTTTTCAATTGCTTTGTACAAGTTATAGGGCACATTAAAGGTGGAAAAAGTTGTGAAATATTTATCTTGGTATAATTTTTACTTTAGAAATACCTTGTTTATTAACAGGGTTCTTGTGCGCCCCCACACAACTATAAGTAGTATCATTTGTCTATAAAATTGTTATAAGTCCACCTCTGCATAACGCTGTATCCTCTATTAACTGCAGTGATTAGTTGATAGATCAGTTAGTCAATGGACATAAAATTACTTTCCAACTATTTTAATAATCTATTAATCGTGGGGTATTTCTTTTTAAGAAAATACAAAAAAATGCTGTGATAGATTTCTTTAAATTGTAATATTATGTCATTCCTTTCTATAATATTAAAGCAAGTCAAAACCACTTTCCGTTGAGATTGTTGGTGGAAACAAAATAAAGAGTAAAGAGGTTGCATCTCAGAATGACAACATTGGTTGACGACTTGGTAACATTGATCGATATTTTTTATAGACCAAGAATGTAATTGATTATTCAAGCTAGTAAATGGCAGATGAATCATTATCAATATATTCTGTTGTTTCCAGTCAGACAGGCTGAAAGAAATATGGCCACAGACGATGCTCTGTACTCTTTCATCAGTTCTCACCAGTTTACTCTTGAGCCACATCATCATTGAACACACAATAGAAAATGTTTTAGTACTATACTGTGTAGAGTGTCTGTGCAGAAGAGAAAACTTATTCAGTTGCTATTTCACTGATAAATGAAGTTTAAGAAAATGTGAGAGCCTACATAAGACCCTCTGAGTGTGCTCTTACTTAAGCAACTTAAGATTCAAGGTAAAAATGAACACTCTGTAAGGTCAGTTATGAATATATAAAAGGTCTTATTAATTTTGCATCAACATCTCATCAATATTGGCCAGACTCACTCAATATCAATCCCCTCACCTGTTAGACTTTTCTCCTGATGAAAATAGTTAATCTCAGAGGAGGTGACTGTAAGGTAGGAGTATTGAAGTTCGTCCACACAGATAGTGGCTTGCAAGACTAAAATAGCTGCAAATGTGAATAAGCTAATAAATGTTATTGCTAACAATAACAGATTCATCAGTGTGTTGTTTGTTTCCACGGAATCAAACTGTTATATTGTGAGTAATAACTTGGTAGCCTTGATAAACATGTAGTGCATCTTAAACATGTTTGTATAATGTATTATTATGCTGTTTTATTACTTCATTTTACTAATTGCTTTGATTAGACAGTCTTTGCGTCCAAGTTACATATCAATTAATTTATTGTTTATAAAGTGTTTATAATCATTCTTTATAGCGTGATTACATATAGCTTATTCAAGTACTCTCAAGAAAGAGTTGTATCAAAGTCTTGAAACGCTTTTCAGCTCTCTTTTTAGAAACAAACAAAATAAATATATTTAAAATGGAGAGGTACATGCATGCATGTCATAATATTGCTCATACAAAAATCATTACAATTCCCTTTCCTGCCCTACCTCTCCCATAATGGCAACTAATCCTACCCTCCCAAAGATGAAATTTTTCACAAAACAGAATAATGCATTAATAAAAATGTTTAAAAATTAAATACAAATCAACATTTTGTTACACCTAGTTTACAAGTATCCATTCAAAATTATTTTTTCAATGATGTCATTTTTGGCTACAGGGATACATGTGAATTTTTTGAACACACACACATACACACACATATATTTATATATTTATTTTAAATGGACTCAAAGATTTAGTAGAACATTTTCTACATACACAAAATAACAATATTTCAATATTCAAATCTGTGACATTAAGCACAGATAGTCGAGATAATCCATCCCACCTCACAGTGTGGCAAGTTTCTGATTAGACAGCATGATTATTGGTGTGCCTTAGACTGGACACAATGAAAGGCCACTCTGAAATGTGCACTTTCGTTTTATTGGGGGGTTCTTGGGGACACCAGTCGGTATCTCGTGTGACCAACATTTGCTTCATGCAGTGCAACTCATCTCCTTCACATAATTGGTCAGATTGTCATTTGCCAAGAAATGTCCACTCTATGAACCATATTTGAGCGGTATACTGTGTATGTCAGCAAACTTTTAGATCTTTGAGTTCATCTCATACAAGGTAGGAGCAAAAAAAAAATGTTTTGTTTATATATTTTTTATATTATGTGAAATAAACGATTGAAACAAGAACAGGTTAAACAAGCTAAAAACGGAAACAAGCAATAAACATGCAAGTGGAAAACAAGTAGGTGAAATAATAAACTAATCAGTTAACATTCACTGCCCAGAAGATAACCTCTTACGGTGATTTTTCTGGAGTTGCATCCTTTGCTACAGTCTGGTGTTGGCTTCCCTCGCTAGTTTCCGTGGTTCGGAGGAAGCGGGTCACAACAGGAACAAGAAGGGAGAAAACTGCGTTCTCTCTCCTTTTCCTTACATGGGCTTCACTGCGTCCGCGGGGGAGAAACTTGCTCGGGTCGAGGAGGAGGGGGAGAAACGTCTCAGCGGGCAAGGAATTCTCTTATCTGGTGGTGTCTTCTTGGCTAGAAACAGCGGATCTTGCCCCCTATATCTTCCTGCTCCAAAAAGCAAGAATGGAAAGGCTGGTTCTGGTTACCCCAAATCTCCCTGCTTTGAGTACAGGAATGGAAAGGCAATGATTTCTGGATTTCTATGTCTTTTATCCTAGTTGTTATCGCTCATTTGGCAGCACTATGGGCGAAATGGTGTCTGTGATTCCTGGGCCCCCTAGGAGGGGGGGAGCCCTGTGTAGGTTCCTGCTTGATTAGCAAATAGATGACAGTGTCTCTGTTTTAAGTAAGCTACTCAAAAGCCTGTCTTTCCTACCATAAAGGAACTTTTATTGTCATTTGGGCCCGTTTGGTCAGGCCCTCATTGATAAGCTTAAACTCAGTTATTTAATGATTGCTCTGGCACACAGTACCATTTTCTTTATTTATCTCTGTTTGCAGCATATCACCCCAGACAGCTACATTCCCTGCTTGACAGACCTATGCAAGGCACTGTGGGAGGTGATGCTGAGCTACCACCACACTATGCAGTGGCATGAAGAGCATGATAAATTGGAGACCACACCCACTCCAGGTAAGAAATTTATTTAACTGAATGACCGCAATCATCTTGTAGAATTAATTTCTACTCTGCAAGCCTAATGTGATGTACCATACCAGGGGTGGGGGGGGACAACAATCCAACTCTGCACAATTACAACCTCATAAACGAGCCCAAGAGGGCACAAGAGCCTTCAACATTCTTTTTTTTTTTTAACCTTCTAAATGTCACATACGCTCACATTTTTCATTGACTCTCATGAAACGGCACGTCAAAAGGATCTTACTCGCATAATTGGTTTACTGTACTAAGATTTGGTAAAAACGTGGCAGTCCTTTAAAAAGTGTCCTAGTGTGTCAATTCACCACGCAGCACTTAAGTTCCAGCACATTGAGAATACCAAGATAACTGTATACTAGATCTGTCCAAACCCAAAACTTGTATCTGGACAACAAAAAGTCTTGCTTGTCTTGCTCATTCTTTTCATCCTGCCTTCACTTAGCCAGTTGTGAAAACATTAACATTGAGATTCTCACCCGTCAAAGAAGTAGATGTTTTGCAGTTTAGCACAGAACTACAATAGAAATCAAATCCTACATCCTCTGAATCCTATTCCTTTTAAGGCTTGTAGGTCCATTATCTTGCCCAGAGCTGACATGGTAGCCACTGCTGAGGAAGAGTAGCTGTGGCCTACACACGTGGACAATTGTTGGTACCCCTCATTTAAAGATGGAAAAACCCACAATTCTCAGTGAAATCACTTGAAACTTACAAAAGCAACAATAAATAAAAATGTATTGAAAATTTAATAATCAAAATCAGCCATTACTTTTGAATTGTTGATTAATATAATTATTTAAAAAACAAACCAATGAAACAAGCCTGGACAAAAATGATGGTACCTCTATAAAAGAAAACTATTTGACCAGAGTGACATGATTAACTCAGGTGTGTCCTTTAATTGACATCACAGGTGTTTCCAAAGTCATAATCAGTCAGTCTGCCTATTTAAAGGGAGACAAGTAGTCACTCTGCTGTTTGGTGAAAAGCTATGTACCACACTGAACATGGACAACAGAAAGCAAAGGATGGAATTGTCCCTGGACATCTGAAAAAAAATTATCGACAAACATCTTAAAGCTATAGGACCATCTCTAAACAGCGTGAAGTTCCTGTGACAACAGTGGCTCATATTATTCAGAAGTTTAAGACCCACTGGACAGTAGCCAGCCTCCCTGGATGTGACCGCAAGAGAAAAATTGATGACAAATTGAAGAGGTGGATCGCTCGAATTGTATCCAAAGAGCCCAGAACAACCTCCAAAGAAGTTAAAGGTGAACTCCAAGGCCAAGGTACATCAGTGTCAGATCGCACCATTCGTCGTTGTTTGAGCCAAAGTGGACTTCCTTGTAGATGACCAAGGAGGACACCACTGCTGAAAAAAATATCATAAAAAAAGCGAGACTGGAATTTGCAAAAATGCATGTTGACAAGCCACAAAGCTTCTGGGAGAATGTTCTTTGGACAGATGAGACTAAACTGGAGCTTTTTGGTAAGGCACATCAACTCTATGTTCATAGACTCAAAAACTAAGCATACGAAGAAAAGAACACTGTCCCTACGGTGAAACATGGAGGAGGCGCAGTAATGTTTTGAGGCTGCTTTGCTGCATCTGGCACAGGGTGTCTTGAATGTGTGCAAGGTAAAATGAAATCTGAAGACTATCAAGGCATTCCGGAGAGAAATGTGCTGCTCCTAGTGTCAGAAAGCTTGGTCTCAGTCGCAGGTCTTGGGTCTTCCAAAAGGACAACAATCCAAAACACACAGCCAAAACCACCCAAGAATGGCTGAGAGTAAAGCGTTGGGACTATTCTAAAGTGGCCTTCCATGAGCCCAGATCTGAATCCCATTTAACATCTGTGGAAGGAGATGAAACATGCCATTTGGAGAAGACACCCATCAAACCTGAGACAACTGGAGCAGTTTGCTCATGAAGAGTGGGCCAAAATACCTGTTGACAGCTGCAGAACGCTCATTGACAAATACAGAAAGCGTTTAATTGCAGTGATTGCCTCAAAAGATTGTGCAACAAAATATTAAGTTATTGGTACCATCATTTTTGTCCAGCCCTATTTCATTAGTTTTTTTTTTTTAATAATTATGTTAATCAACAATTCAAAAGTAATGGCTGATTGAAAGGAAGAAACCTCCAGAAGAATAATGGTGGATAAATCCTTCTTCCCAGACAGATGGGTGTGCAATAGAGGATGTTTGCCCAGGGTGAAGAACAGTACATTTATAGCAGTAAAAGAGTTAAGTATGACATTGTGAGAAGGTGATGGCCCCTCCCCTTCTCACCTGTTTATAAGGGGGGAACTGGATAGCCGAGGGAGAGTTTCCCCCGGACATGTTTGCGGGTGGCACACAGGAAGCGCGACGCGTTGGACTGCATGTCTGGTCCACCTGGTGCGAGGTGGATTGTTTTGCCTGCTGATGCAAGCGTATATGCTGCGGTTTTGGTTGTACCACCGTCAATAAACGTTTTGGTGAGTTCCTTTGCCTCCTGTCTCCACTTCTTTTTCTGGTTGCCCTGATCCCTTTTGTGGGGAGACCACGTCGGTCGCTCACAGACATTATTTGGAATAATTAAAATATATTGATTCATGGTGTATGTGGAGAATGATGAAGCTTATGATCCATTGCAGCTTCCAGGTGAACCAGGACAGCACCAGACCAAAGGCTTTATGCAGTGGCTGCACTGCAGTATGATCTGTGAATGAGTAAACACAGGACAGGAGAACTTAACAGATTTAAAACAGTCGGTCATGAGTGTTACAGATGAAAGAATAAAAGAGTAAGTCAGAACGAGAAGTTCTGAGTATTTTATGTGGCCGTGGTAGTCTAAACCTATTGCAGCATAATAAGGATCTAAGCCAGCCATCTATAAGCTTCATCAGAAAGGAAAGGTCTTTAACCTGTTCTTAAAAGTCGGAAGGGTGTCTGCCATCTGGATTGAAACAGAAAAATGATTCCACAGGAGAGAAACATGGGATTTGAAGGCTCTGTCTCCCCATTTATTTTTGAAATTATGGGAACCTCTTAATAAGTTGCATTTTGGAAGTGCATTGTTCTGGATGGATAATGCAACTATTAGCAGTAGCCCAGAATGGACAAAACAAGAAATGAATCATATAGGATATGGCCTGACAATTATGAGCTTTGGAGGTGAGGAAGAGGATTTTGAATTCTATTCTTGATTTTACAGGAAACTAGTGCAAAGAGGTGAACACTGGTGAGATGATTCCTTCTTCTAGTGCCTGTTAATATATTTAGCAGCATTCTGAGTCAGGTTGGGAGTCTTTTAGAGAGCAACAATTCCCCTCCCTTTCCATTGACTGGTGATATGGCTTGGGCAGAACTTTAACATTAACAAAACATGGCTGAGGAAGGCTGTTGAACTTTATGTGTTTAGATTCAGGTTCCAGTTCACTGTGCTTAGGTTGTTCACTGTGACAAGGTTGATTACCTCACTTTGACAAAGTTTTATTTTATCCTACCATGAGAAAGACAGGCACAGCATTATTCTGGAGCCTCAGTTGCTACTAGAATAAAATTATAATTTTATTATTCTACCATGTGGAGGCAAAGTACGGTAGGCAATAAATCATAATTGTGCAATACTAGTTAAGCATAATTTTGACAAATAAAATTCTGATGAATTTTGAAACTAACCAAAAACATTCCCGTTCATCATCTTGTCCTTCACAGGGGTAATGTCCTGTTGTAACTAGTGCATTGTGTTGAAAACTAATATTTATAAAGATAACTATAGTGACTAATAGTTCAATGACCCAGAACTCCTAGGTTATTGGTAACTACCACTCTTAGCCCACAGTGGTACTTTAAGAGTTTGCTGTTGCTACTTCTATTGTAGAGGAGACATTATAGCTTTAGCTAATCAAGATTGTGTATTTGATAGTTGAAGTTTCTAGCTCTGTGTTGAGACACATACAGTATCTGCATTTGTGTATTGTTTCAAGAACAGGCTCCTCCAGCAGAGAGCCACATCTAAACAATCACACTATAATCGGTCAACTGTTGCCCACATGACCCCAGTGTGCTTGTCCTATTAAACCTGATCATTCTGATCCTTTGTTAGATAGTGTACACAACCTGTCTTTAATAAAATTGTCAGAATCTGTTGCTCAAATAAAGTGCTCCATTTTCCTTATAAGTTTACTTACAATGTGACACCAGCCCTTTCACAGAGAAATGATACCTGGTTTGCACTGTCAACCTGAAGTGAAAATAGTCTAGAGTCTGGAAAAACAGCTACAGCGTGTTGTGAAGTTTTATAGCTGTTACTGCCAAGCCGACCTGGAATCCCCTCCAAATTTTTCAGTTGGTTGGCCAGTTGGTTGGCCCCTCTGTTGTAGCCCCTAAGAGTTATCAGAAGACACCATACAGAGGTGTCTGGTGGGGTGAAGAAAGTGCATCTAATCTAACCTAATTAAGGCAGTCCCTTTTATGCCAATAACATGCTCTAGTCTCATGTTATGTTGCATTTTAAATCCTGGCTGGAAATTCTCATATTGTTGTGTAGTAGTCACACAGCTGTTTGGTCACTGTTTTTTCCTGGATTTTTGCAAAAACACCCAAGTCAAGTACTAGGGTGCTAGTTAGGGCTTCAGGACTGTGCCACATACCTAAAAAATAAGGATATGTTGATCAATTTGCTATCCAAATGAAACAATTATTTTAGCAATCCTGATTTTAAAAAAAAAAAGTGCGGAGGTTTTTGGTTTTCTGGAATGCATTAGCAAAGTTAGCATCGAGCTGTGACTCCCCCTCGTGGACTCAAAACAGAAGCTCCCAAAAAACATAAATGATGCAGTATACAAATTGTATTATGTACTATGTCCGTCACTCAAAAAAAACCTTCAACAACTCCAGTTTAGATTAGATTTGGAATTTTGCATTTTTTTGCTATTCAGACATTATACAATTTTAAAAAGTAAGGATAGTAAGCAGATCTTAAGAAAAAAAAAATTGTTTTCATTATTTGACTACAGAAAGGATATTTGCGCTGTAAAACGTATTTTTTAATACATTTTGAGACTTTTGATCTGATCTGCATCTGATCTTTTGATCCATTTTGTTCCTGATAAATTTAATTCATCCAGTCATGAAAGTGCATGTCCAAACAATGTGTAGTAAATTGATCTTTTTTTTCCAATCTGCCTTTGGTTGAACACCTACAGATGGCACAGCGGCAGTAGAGTCTGACGAGTTGGTGGTGGACCACAGTTATGTAAAGAAGAAGCTGGAGCATGGATTGACACGGATCTGGCAGGTTAGAGATAATAATCGCCATTGTTTTTCATAGTTTGTTTTTTTAACCCTGCAGCAGGACAAATTGACAATGTTTGAGTTTACTTGAACTTGGTGTATGTTGCGGTTTGTTTGTCTCTCTCTCCTTGAGTGGTCTGAAACATGCCCCTCCTTCTTTCCTGATTTTCCTTTAATTTCTTTTCCCTCAGATCCTCAGATCACAGCTGCTCAACCATTAACTCTCCCCCCACAGATTACCCTGTCTCTCTCTCATTGCTCCTCACAGGATGTCCAGTTGAAAGTAAAGGCCTACATCCTGGGGACAGACATGTCTAACTTCAAATATGATGATTTCATAGTGGTGCTGGATGTCATCAGCAGGTATACTGCAGGGCATGCATTTTCACTAATTGGCTTTAATATTTAGCTGTCTCAATCTGTTTCATGTTCATCTTTTTCACATGTTCTCTTTTTTGTGAAACTCATTTGTTTCTTGTCAAACTCATTTGTCACTTATTCTCTGACTCAAATTATCTGTGATTAATCCTGTTCTCAGTAAAATATTCTCACAAATTTAGTTTACATGCACAACTCAACTAAAGTTACATTGCCAGTGAGTTTGCACCAATTTAAACAACACATTCTGACTATGCTAATTGATGGTAATGTCTGATGAACTGTGGTCATGTTGCAACTGTAAATAATCATTTTTTTTGAGTGTCAAAGAGACACAGTTGTTAACATCTGTTGTTGAGAACATATATAAATCCTATTCACCTTATTTTTAGCAGATATATGATTGCTGCATTTGAGAGCCCCAGGCACTTCTGGTCTTTGAAACAATTCTTTGGTAAACTATGAGTTTGAGGAAATCTAGTTGTTTGCATACTTATGGATTGCTATATGGACTGGTAGAAAAGAAATCGTTTTAACAGTTTGCAGGAGTGTTCTGACTTCTCTTACAACCTCATTATCTAGTAAAGCCAATGCTAGTTACTTTAGTCATGTAATCAAGTGTGGCATAAAAATGAAATAAAATACTCATATTCAAATGGCCAATCATGTGGCAGCAGTTCTGTCTGACAGTGATACTGAATATAGGGTAGTATAAGTAAACCACTCTCTATAAGCAGAGAAGCATTTTAGAATATACACTACATAGGAGACGATGAGCTACAAGAAAAAGAGACTAAGACCTACTTACATCCACCAACAGACTTGCTCTTTGCACCTGAGGAACATGCTAAAATTGCGTACTTTTTGGCAATTTTACAGTGCTGTCTCGAGCTGCCACTCACATTATTATTTATATTAATATAAAGTCTCTCTTTTGGCTGACTTTCTGGTTTGGTTGTGACTAACCTGGGTACAAGTCAAGACAAGTCAACAAGACACAGGCTAAAAAAATCATCTAATGACATCAGGTGTAGGTTTTAAGCCAGACTAGCCATGTTTGCCTCTCCTTGATACTGAAGTTGTTTTGATAAACATCAATACAACAACACTATCTAAAAGTTTCACCGGATTTCTCACTGGAATAATGAAGGTGTAACAGCGGCTGTTTGCTAAAGCAAAAATGTTGACCCATCACTGCAGATCAGGCAGCTGATAGCTGTAGCAATATTGGTAGTTTAATCACACCCAATTGGTCCTAATCTTTTGGGTGATTTTGGGTATACCAATAGCATTTACTGGTATTTATATACCAGTAAATGCTACTGGTATATAAAGAACATATTGGAAAAAATCCTTATGAGCCACAGTGGTGGACATTGCCAACAGTAACCTTAGTGGATATCTATTGTAACGGGAGCTGACATTGCTGACATCATTGTTGACATAGCGGAACATCGTGCCACTGCTGTGTGACATTCATGTAGTTTCCACAGCTCATACCCCCTTCCTCTCTTATTTTAATTATAAACATGCACAAACATTGATTCCAGGGTATTTCCATAAGATGGAACTCCTTTCACAAAAAAAAAAAAACATACACAGTTACTACAGTCATTCAGTTTAGAGGCAAAAATGCAAATTATGCAATGGAAACGGAGTGAATTCGCAGTGTTTCTCTCACACAGTTGTTTTGGGTGTTGCATCATTTTTTATTGCAATTGTTTATATCTTTTTGGCTTTGCATCATTTCTGTGTTTGCAGCCTAATGACTAAAAATGTATTCTAGACTATTAATGCAATATTTAAAAGCAGTAAAAACTCTTGCAGGGACCTGATTAAGTGATGTGCTACCAGCCATTCAGAAAGAGAGAATTTCTGTGGTGCTCTCGGTGTAACCTATCTCATTGAGTTTATGGGTGGCTGTTTGCACTAGTGGAAGTAGCTCAGCCATTCTGTGGCACTTCTGCTCATGGTGGAAATTAGGCTTTACTGGTTAAACTAACCTTTTGTAATGTGTAATGGCTAGTCTGCATGGAGTGCACAAGCTGACCTTTCCCCTTTTCGTTTAAAAGGGCAGTCATACTAAGACAAATCTTTGATTTTCTGTACTATGGATGTATTGCATCACCCCAGAGAACATAGGTACAAGACTATTCTCACCTGTCTATGTAAAATTCTAAAAGCATCCCACAATAATTAGCCCAGAACATACAAACATACTGATACTTGCAGACATATTGTTAAAGTAATGTTGCAATATCTTATTTCAACAATAATTGGGTTTCCATCTGAATGTATGTATAATTTTAGAGACGATTTTGTGAAATATGCAAAAAGAAAATGCTAAATGATGCCTGTGTACCATTTGTTACTTTATTATTGGGAGAGGGAGATTTTGTTGAAAAATCACATCATAAAAAAGTGTGAATGTATCCACGACAACATTTGTCACTCAGCTGCTACCCAACAGCTGATCATGGATAACTTATTTGTAAACCTGTCAGCTCTGGGAAGAACATTAGTTGAAATCTTGTCAGAGTTTACAGCCACAAAACCAGGCTGAAGAGAAGAAGGAAAATAAGAGTTTTAATGGTACAAGTGCTGTTGGAATTTGGTGGAGGGAGAAAACCTCAAACTACTGTGTAGCATGCCACATGACCACCTACAATGACATCATGTCCGCATCATTCACAATTTCACAATTCAAAACCATAGTTTTCATAGTCAATAGCCACATTTTACTTTTATTGAAAGATTGACAATACTACCCCCTCCAAGTGTAAAAACCTTTATGCAAATATTACGTTTTCAATTCTAGCAATTCCATTTGAGATTTCATTATCATTTTTTAAAAATGTAAATAAGAAAAAAATAGATGAAAATGCAACAAATGGCTGTTACAGAGTTAACTATAGTACAGCATATTTTTTTAAAGCGTAATGAATCGTTTTATAGGTTAAATGAATACATGGATGATTCTGTTGGTTGTAATCATCATATTCAAAGCTTTGGTTCAGAGGCTATAGCTTACTATTGTTCCATTTCTTTCTGCACCGTGCAGCCAATGTAGCTAAAGTATTGTAACATCTGTCATGTGACCATGGAGCACACACACTGAAATAGCTAGGTCAAGAAGCCCAAAACTTATGAAAGAATAAATGTGGAGTCTAAATTACTCTGAACATTTTCTAGGCTGCATTGATATATATATGTATGTATGTATATGTATATGTATATGTATGTATGTATATGTATGTATATGTATGTATGTATATGTATATGTATGTATATGTATGTATATGTATATATGTATGTATATGTATATATGTATGTATATATATATATGTATGTATGTATATATATGTATGTATGTATATATATGTATGTATGTATGTATGTATGTATGTATGTATGTACACTCACTGGCTAATTGATTAGGTACACCATGCTAGTAACAAGTTGGACTCCCTTTTGCCTTCATAACTGCCTCAATTCTTCGTAGCTTAGATTCAACAAGGTGCTGGAACCATTCCTTTAGAGAGTTTGGCCCGTATTGACATGATGACATCGCACAGTCGGCGCAGATTTGTTGGCTGCACATCCATGATGCGAATCTCCCATTCCACCACATCCCAAAGATGCTCTGTTGGATTGAGATCTGGTGACTGTGGAGGCCATTTGAGTACAGAGAACTCTTTGTCATGTTCAAGAAACCAGTCTGAGATGATTCCAACTTTATGACATGGCGAATTATCCTGCTGAAAGTAGCCATCAGAAGTTGGGTACATTGTTGTCATAAAGGATGGACATGGTCAGCAACAATACTCAGGTAGGCTGTGGCGTTGCAATGATGCTGATTGTTACCAAGGGGCCCAAAGAGTGCCAAGAAAATTTCCCCACACCATTACACCACCACCACCAGCCTGAACCGTTGATACAAGGATCCGAATGTCGCAGCAGAAATGAGCTTGTGCAAATTGTAGCCTCAGTTTCCTGTTCTTAGCTGAAAGGAGTGGCACCCAGCGTGGTCTTCTGCTGCTGTAGCCCATCTGCCTCAAAGTTCGACGTACTATGCGTTCAGAGATGCTCTTCTGCCTACCTTGGTTGTAACGGGTGGTTATTTGAGTCACTGTTGCCTTTCTATCAGCTCGAATCAGTCTGGCCATTCTCCTCTGACCTCTGGCATCAACAAGGCATTTCCGCCCACAGAACTGCTGCTCACTGGATATTTTTTCTTTTTTGGACCATTCTCTGTAAACCCTATAGATGGTTGTGCATGAAAATCCCAGTAGATCAGCAGTTTCTGAAATATTCAGACCAGCCCTTCTGGCACCAACAACCATGCCACATTCAAAGTCACTCAAATCACCTTTCTTCCCCATATTGATGCTCGGTTTGAACTGCAAGAGATTGTCTTGACCATGTCTAAATGCCTAAAAGAATGAGTTGCCGCCATGTGATTGGCTGATTAAAAATTAAGTGTTAACGAGCAGTTGGACAGGTGTACCTAATAAAGTGGCCGGTGAGTGTATATATGTATATATATATGTATGTATGTATATACGTATATATATATTATATTTAATATGCAATAAAATCCTAAATTATCTACTTTATCACAAAATTCTGGGGTAGAAAACCCTTGTCTATGTAAAAAGTGCTGTGGGTGCAGGTTTTTTTTTTCTAACAACGCAGTAACACACCTGATTCTACTAATCAACACATTTGTTACTGCTTGGATGGAACAAAAGCCTGCACCCACAGAGGCTCTCTAAGACCAGTGCTGCCTACGCCTGACTTAATTGATCACTTTGTACTGCCTGCAAACTAATTATCAAGAACGGTCATCAAGACATGGCCTGAAAATTGCAGTTATCACTGAGTCCACTTTTTGTCCAGATAGCGCGTTACACTGGCAGATCTATCTTTACTACACAGTAAAGATAGATCTGCCAGTGTAGCTTATCAATATATGTATATTTACTTTTACTCTCTCCTCTCTGAAACATTTATCTCAATAAATTCTCTCTTTTATTGTCTGTAGCATCAACCCCCCCCTCACTTCTCCAACTGTCTCTTCCAGGTTGATGCAGGTGGGTGAGGAGTTCTGCAGCAGTAAGTCGGAGGTCCTGCAGGAGTCTATCAAACGTCAGAGTATCAACTACTTTAAAAACTATCACAGGTGAGATGTGTTGTTTCTTTTTTGATTATTATCTGAATAATATATTTGGAATAACTTTAGTTTATAAAAGATTAACATAAATAGAGGGTAGATGAAACCGATCATGATCTGCAGAAACATTGCTTTACAGAAACATTTACACACAATCATAATCGCTGGCTGCCACAGAGGCACTCTATTCCCAGTGTGACCATCTATGGAATAGATGTATAATGAATTATTAACACTACCTGATACGAAGATGCATGTACATCTTGAATAAATAATCCCCTACCGACCACATAAACCTATCCTTTTTATACAGACAGTACCACATCATCAGAGGTGATTTGCTTCATTGATCAGTGTTTTAATTACCTGTCAAGAGTTATTAATACATTGTTCAAATATCAGTTTTCTTATAAACTATTGCTGTGACAGGAAAAAGAAAAAGTGGGAGACACCCTATTGACTTTATGAAACATTCTTGCTCGTAGTCTCAGATCCATCCCCTTGTCCATGCACAAGATGAAACATCCCTTTTGTTATTAAAATATGCAATAATGAGTGCAATTTTTTTAAGATCAGTACATGAAGTAAAATGTAGAAGAAAAATTAAAGGTGCCTGTATTGCCAATATTTAAGTAGACTCTTCAAAGTATATAATCAGGAGAGTCTCAAATGAGACTGTAGTCACCGAGTAGTTGTCGTACTTGACGGCAGTGTGGCGATATATCAATATTATCTGTGCATGCACACATGCTCACACATATCCAATGTTGTCGAGAAGGTATCCGGTGGTCATTATCTTTACATTAGGGTTGATTCATTTTCCTCCTAATGCTTGGATTAGTCTGTCATCAGGAACATGACCATTGAGCTATGGGTGCATGGGCCTAGATGACATTCTCTGGGTTTCACATATAATAAATATCTAAGAGCTGACCCGTTTGTACTCTCTGCTACTTCTTCCCCTTTTTTATTTTTCTGACTGTTATTAAAGTGTTTAATTCTGAATACATTAGATCTAAAGAGTAGAGTGAGTGTTTGGAAAAATCATTTTGTTGAGCATTCAATGTTGAAGTTGAAAATAACTCAAATGCAGTTGATAACACTTCATTATTACTATGCCACAATTGTTTTGTGTTTCTTGTCTTCATGTTCTACAAATTCTTTGTACCTCATACAACTTTCTGAAGTTGAGCTAGAGTGGGAAGGTAGTTATACAGTAAACATGTACTGTATATGCACCCACTCACATCACACACAGACATCCACATGGAAGGTATGAAAAGACATGAGGTAAATAATGGACAAATGTTGACTTCTTCTTGTCACTTTTCATCATTTTTTCCTACTATCATTTTTTTTCATCTTAACTCAATTGTCAGGGCAAGACTGGAAGAGCTGAGAATGTTTCTGGAAAATGAGACCTGGGAACTTTGTCCTGTCAAATCAAACTTTAATATCGCCCAGCTCCACGTGAGTAAGAATTCTATCACTAAGCTGACAAGGTGAAGAACAGTACAATACAGCGATTTTGTAATTAATACACAAGTGTGCACTCATTGCACACTCCCACCCTTGGAAAATTTGCAAGGATATGAAACACTTGGTATCCAACTCAATATTGTGCATGCATGCACATGTTTGTGATGTGCAGGCATGTGCATGTGTGGGCCAATTTTTGTTTTAAAACAGCAGACTAAGGTTTACCAGGCTTTATATAATACAAATAAACATCAAAAAGGTTATGTCCCACCTTGCGTGTATGTGAGAGGATTATATTTCCTGTATTCATGAGCAACAGTTGAAAGATAGATGTTGAAAAACAGACCCAATAATAGATCATGTACAACACTACCAAATTGAAACTGTTATCTCATGAATCTGAACCATCTCAGAATGTTGTCCGTATGTTACTGTGGAGTTTCAGTTAATATTTAGTTACTCTACACTAAAAAAAAATTCTTTAAAAATTCATATCCTATTTGTTTCATCTTTTATCAAATTCAAGACTAACTCTGGTATCCCTCCCAAAGTGTCTTATTATCCCATCTTGTTGACCTAGGAATTTAAGTTCATGGGGCAGTGCAGATCCCCATCCGTTTCCCCAAGCAGACAGGCTGTGTCTCCAACCACTCAGGCCCTGGAGGAGCTGTCTCTCTTTCAGCAGTATCATCTGGAGGGAAACCCCTTTGAGATGCACATTGAGAACAAAGAAGAGGAGACAGAGGATGTGCTGGCATCTAATGGGGTAAGCACCAAGGAATGTCAATTTCAGTATCATTGTCCAGTCAGTCAAAAAGTTGCAAGATAAAGTAGTAGTAGATGCATGTGATAGCAGTGAGTTGAATAAACACTTAGTGGTAAAGTGAATACTAAGTAGAGAGTAGAGTTATTTGTAATTTTTGTCAAGAAGAAGGGTTCTGGTATCATGTGAGCTTGTGCAACGCAGCCAGGTCGACTGAAATTTACTTTGTCACTGTCACAGCCCATCTCTAGACATGATTCTCAATTTTTTTCAGTGACTCTCCTCGCTTTGAAATATTGAATAATATTGAAATATATGAAGGTCCATTTTAGGATCCAGGTTGGTGACAGATGTGGAAAGTGATACTGGTAATAGCAGAAGAGCTCAACTGATGTTGTGTCTTTGGTGGTAGTCTTTAGGTAGAGCTGTTTTCTATCAGCATAGCAATGAAATGATATTGTATGCCTGCTAATGACCTTTCCCAGGGGGAGCATGTAGATGGTGAAAAGTTTGACACTATTCATTGTTTATATTTCACATGCAATGACTCTTTCTCGTCTTTTTGTGAAGATAGCCATACTACTTGTGCTTTAAAAATTGTAAAATGAAAACAAAAATAGGAAAAGACTCAACTCTCATGCATATTTTTGTCAAAATAAAAGGGGTTAAGCTTCAACATAAACATGACATTTTAGACCGCAGTATATAGACCAGGTGTAGGCTGGCTCCCTTAATATATTAACAGACCCAAAACAAGCACATAAAATGAATGCATGTTGTAATATAAAAGATAATTAAAAATTATGAACTATCCTATTGGAAGTGAGTTAATTTTCTGCTGTCAGAAAATAAACAGGAGCTACAAGCATTCCCTGTGTTTTTCCTACTGCAACTAGTGATGGTGTGTCACATGTCAACATATATAACTTGTTTGTGTCACTTTTACTTGCTTATCTTACTCCCTACTGTGTCATTCCTTTGCAAGACAGTTTTTTACACTGCTTCTATCTAATCTTTTTCTCTTTTTAAAACAACCATTTTTCAAGTATGAATCTGATGAGCTAGAGAAGAGTGTTTATCAAGATTATGACAGTGACAGTGATGTCCCCGATGAGCTCAAGCAAGACTACGTGGATGAACAGACGGGCGATGCCCCCATCAAGAGGTCAGGTTCAAGTAGAATTATATTATCTCACATGAATTTGACAAGACAATTACTATGCGCAAAAAAAGGAACAACCTCCATTATGACATCAAATAAAATGATCACTTCTTGAATCTTTATTTTAGGAGGCCTTAAAGCATGTGGAGTCATGCTTTTGGGCTCACTTCATCCTTACCTTGCTAAGTGGGCAGGAAGCTTGCATAAAATGTTTAGTCTCGCCATATTAAATGCTCTTTCTTCCCACCTCCGCCTATGAGATTGGTAGCTAGTGATTTAATGATGTTTAATAAATACGGATGAAATTATGCACTCTGCTCTTTGTGCAGGAGGATTCATTTTAATTTAAAATACAAATGTAAATGAACTTGAGGGGTTTCTTTGTTTGTTTTATCACCAGGGTATTAAAGAGTAAATTGCTTGGACCCAGGAAACATACAGTACATCAATTCTAAAGATTATTTGAAGAAAATATGAACAATTCTTACCTGTAAACACTATTATGACTACTGTTGTTTAGATCTTGGTGATCTTGGTAGTCATAAATAACCCCATGCATTTGGATGCTTTTGATTCAGTTTTATAACCCTTCTTATTTGATTTGGATTTATGATTGTAAAACTACCTTATGTGTATACAGTGTACATAATAACTGAGAAAGTAGTGATATTTGTATGTTTGTCTTCATTAATAAGAAACTTGATATGTTAACCAGAATTGCACAGGAAACCATACAATGCCAGGATTTATTAAGCAGCTCTGCATTACAGTGCCATTGTTATGAGCATTTGCTGGTATGTAATGAACAATGACATATTACTACTATATTTTGTGCTCAGTGTTGAGTCTAATTTTTTTGCAGGTCTGACATGCCTCTCTCATTAACCTGGAATTAGCCTGAAATCACTAAAATGTTAATTTCCTACTCTTTAAAATAGGGATCGTTAATGGTTAATTATTAAATGGGTTGCATAGTCACATCAGGAAATGAAACACCCTGTGTAATATTTACTGACTAATACAGTGCTAATACAGTGCTAATACAGACACTGATCACTGCTAATACAGTGATCAGTGTCAGGATTCTTGTTCTCCAGGGTCACCAGTTCAGGAACTTTTGGTCTTTTCATCTCTGCTGCATTGTGTAATGGCTTCTAATCAATCAATTATCATATTATAAGAATTTTGTGTGCAATCAAATTTCAAACCAGCCTGATCATTGCAGAGGACACATTTTAAACTACTCTACTCTTTCTTTTTTTCTGGAATTTACTTTGAATTTTGGATTTCCTTTTTAATTCTGCTTCCTGCATGCATTAGTGTGCCCCGAGAGACTACAAGAAGCAAGAAGAAGTCAGACTACAACCTCAACAAGACCAATGCACCAATCCTCACCAACACCACCCTCAATGTCATCCGGCTTGTCGGTAAGTCTTATATGCACACATACACATTTTAATAACATTCTACCACACAGTCACAGTGTTCTCTCTGGCCTATACTGAAATTTCCATTTATTCACCAGTTAAGGCAGCAGTTCATTTGGAATCCACATGCTCAGCTCTCCGCTGCTGGTGTGACTGAGCTGCAGTAATAATGGTTAGCCTTTGCCCTAAGCTCTGACCTTGTGTGTCCAAAGAGGTGCTTACATGTCTTTGTCACATTGTGATGTGATTTCCAAGTGTGAAAGGGAATTAGAGTTGGCAGTTATCTTTTCTGTGTGGCTGAATACATCTTTTTTTTACATGAATTAATTTAATAACTCTGATACAGAACTGCTGTTTTTCTGAACATAAAACCAATAAATAATCAGGTGCTCATCATTAGGTGATAAGTAAAATGGCTTGTCCTTTCTCTTTTCATACATTAAAACCTTTCCTGCACAAGCAGTGCACAATAAAATAAGGTATTTTCTTTTGTCTTTTATCACGCAATTGTTAATAATGATTTATAGCCCTGTAGGAAAACTTGTGAAAAGGGAAGTGAGAAGCTGAATCCTCTGAATGAAAAAGCAAAGTCTGATTCCAAGCAGTCATTTCTATTTCAGTTGCTATGGCTCTTTGATACTCGAGTTAGATTGTTCCCTGAGTTCCTGGTGCAGAATTGAAGAGAAACAAATGTAGGAAATTAGTGTGACGGAACAATGCTGTCTCAGTGGCAAAGCAGTTCATCAGTTCTGACTCAGTGGTAACCTTGTTACACTTCTGTACTATTTTTATTACATTCTTGGTAAATGGAATCCTTGCCCTTGAGCACAGGCAAATGCAATGTCCTCCACCTAAAGTTGTTCCCACCATGGTTAACTTGCTAAGTCTCATGCAAGATTTACTTAAGAGCAGAACCATTTCATGTATTATAGGCTGACACTGAGTCAAAAATACCCTGTGTCCACAGTTACAGTAAATAGTGTGTACAATCAGCAATGTGAAAAGTTTTTCACAACCACAACCCAACATTTTGCTACCCTCTAATGTTAAATGTGTCATCTCCACACAGGGAAGTACATGCAGATGATGAACATTCTGAAGCCGATTGCCTTTGATGTCATCCACTGTGTGTCCCAGCTCTTCGACTACTACCTGTATGCCGTGTACACCTTCTTTGGACGCAATGACATGGTAATGTATTTCCAAGTCACTCTTCTGTTTGATTACACACTCACACATGGTCAATTAAAGATGGATTTGAGGCAAACGAGTGAATCATTTTTGGGTAATGTGGTTGTGAGCATTTTAATGTTCACATTTGAAGCCCTTAATTGCAGGTTTCTAGATGCATATAAAAACAGCCACACATAAGATATTTCCTACTGTACTGAAAAGTCTTCTCTTAATTGTGAATTGTTAGCTTTGAGTGTCCACATCATACTACATCATATGTAAGTTGAATACTGGACCATAATTGGTGCTAAAGTAGTTGTGATGTCACAACTGTAAGTATAATATTGGGCCACAATTGGTGCAGAAATAGTTACGATGTCAGAAATCCTGCTCGTAAGGACATGAATTCAAGTCAGATTTGGTTGAGGACTGAAAAATGTTCCACTTTCAGGAGATTCAAATAAAAAAAGGGGGGGGGGGAGTCTATGTCAAAACCTGCATGTTTTGCACAGTAAAGCATAAACAATTTAATCAAAATAACAAAAAAAAACAACAACTCTTAGAGTGAAGAGAGACTGTGCCTCTATCAGATTTTGTCTATGACTGTTACCTTTGGTGCCATACTGTATGTTAGATAAAGTTATAACTTTAAGTGCAACACTTACAATCACATTACTTGATGTATGATGAATTTGCCAAACTGCGATACTATGACAGCTTACATTAACAACAAAACCGCTGCTAATTCAAATCTGAGCTAAACTGTGGTGAGAAGGGAAACAGAGTGGTTGGGAGAAAATGACCTGCTCTGATTGGCTGAAAGCACTCTGCTTACAGCAGATCTCTGTGAATCTGTGGCTCAGCAGCAGAATCAACTTTAGCTACAGCTGAAACAGACGAAATACAAGATTCAAATATGCTTAATTTTAAAGAGGGCTGAGGATGACGAACAGGGATGGGGCCTGCCTGCTTTCACCCACCTGGAGCATCATCCTGTGGAGGCAGACCGACAGTGGGAAGTGTGGCCAACCTGTCATAAGTGACAGGAGGGTCACACCTCTAAATACACCAGCTAATAAAAGTATGTCACACATCTTGTGTGACACTGAAGAAGATGGAAGATACCATCAAAACACGTAAAAGCAACATCGCGAACATGTCTGTGATAAAAAAAAAAAAAGGAGTCACTAGTCACACTATGAAAACATAATAACCTCATACAAGAATTAAACAAAAATTACAGAAAACAATCTTTGTCTTCAAGACTCGCTCAGTTAAAAATGGGCATGCCAAAGGAAAAATCTTAAATTCAATCGATACTGTCAAGATGAAGGAACAGCAAGTCTAAATATCAATACATTGTGTCTTCTATCAAAGTAGAAGACACAATGTACAGCAAAAAAAATATTTGCACAGAACTAGAATTAAAAAAAAAAAAAATTACACAAGATTCACGAGAAGGAATTCATATACATAAAAATGGTACATTACAAAACTAGAAAACTAATGTATAGAATGGGGGAACCGGACACAACATCACACAGATAAATGAAAAATGGATACACATGTCATGTGGACCGACACGGAGCACAGTGTATTGACTAAACTTTGCCATCACACAACCCAATATTCCACATGAGGAATGATTTATCTAGCTCTTGTCTCTTCTGCTTAGCCAGAGCCTAAAGCTCAGCGTCTTTGCTTCTTTAGAGAGTTCTCTTATGGCTTTCCGGGCTTTGGCTTCTGTGTAACTCTCTCTCAGAAAGTGACCATGGCAGCCCACTTCTACTGGTAGTTTTTGCTCTCAATCTTCCCTGCAGGCATTATTATTTAATGAGCTTGGCATGGCAACCTATTCCTCTTACAGTGAAGAAAACAAGTATTTGAACACCCTGCTATTTTGCATATTCTCCCACTTAGAAATCATGGAGGGGTCTGAAATTTTCATCGTAGGTGCATGTCCACTGTGAGAGAGATAAGCTAAAAAGAAAAATCCAGAAATCACAATGCATGATTTTTTAACGATTTATTTGAGTGATACAGCTGCAAATAAGTATTTATGAACACCTGTGTGTCATCTAGAATTCTGACCCTGAAGGACCTGTTAGTCCGCCCATTAGAAGTCCATGTATCATCCTTAATCAGATGCACCTGTTTGAAGTTGTTAGCTGCATAAAGACACCTGTCCACCCCATGCAATCAGCAAGACTTTAACTTGTAACATGGTGAAGACCAAAGAGCTGTCCAACGACACAAGAGAGAAAATTGTACACCTCCACAATGCTGGAAAGGGCTACGGAGCAATTGCCAAGCAGCTTGGTAAAAAAAAGGTCCACTGTTGGAGCAATCATTAGAAAATGGAAGAAGCTAAACATGACGGTCAATCTCAATCGGAGTGGAGCCCCATGCAAGATATCACCTCATGGGGTCTCAATGATTCTAAGAAAGTTGAGGAATCAGCCCGGAACTACACGACAGGAGTTGGTCAATGACCTGAAAAGAACTGGGACCAACGTTTCCAAGGTTACTGTAGGTAATACACTAAGACGTCATGATTTGAAATCATGCATGGCACGAAAGGTTCCCCTGCTTAAATCAGCACATGTCAAGGCCCGTCTTAAGTTTGCATATGACCATTTGGATGATACAGAGTTTTGTGGTCAGATGAGACCAAAATAGAACTTTTTGGTCATAATTCCACTAAGCGTGTTTGGAGTAAGAAGAATGAAGAGTACAATCCGAAGAACACCAACCCTACTTTGAAGCATGGGGGTGGTAGCATCATGCTTTGGGGGTGTTTTTCTGCACATGGGACAGGACGAGTGCACTGCATTAAAGAGAGGATGACTGGGGCCGTGTATTGTGAGATTTTGGGGAACAACCTCCTTCCCTCAGTCAGAGCATTGAAGATGGGTCGTGGCTGGGTCTTCCAACACGACAACGACCCCTGTGTGCAGCCAGGAAAACCAAGGACTGGCTCCGTAAGAAACATATCAAGGTTCTAGCATGGCCCAGCCATTTGGAGGGAGCTCAAACTCCGTGTTTCTCAGCAACAGCCCAGAAACCTGACTGATCTAGAGAAGATCTGTGTGGGGGAGTGGGCCAGGATCCCTCCTGCAGTATGTGCAAACCTGGTGGAAAACTACAGGAAACATTTGACCTCTGTAATAGCAAACAAAGCCTACTGTACCAAATATTAACATTCATTTTCTCAGGTGTTCAAATACTTATTTGCCGCTATATCACACAAATGAATCGTTAAAAAATCATGCATTGTGATTTCTGGATTTTTCTTTTTAGTTTATCTCTCTCACAATGGACATGCACCTACGATGACAATTTCAGACCCCTCCATGATTTCTAAGTGGGATAAATAGCAAAATAGCAGGGTGTTCAAATACTTGTTTTCTTCACTGTATATGTTTCTTGGATTGCTCCTCTCCATAAAACTGTAACATTGACAATCAGGGTGTTCTTCCTTAGCAACAGGACTTTCTGCCACCAGAAACAACCCTGTGCCCAGGTGATCTTGCAGCCATACAGCATGTGATGGAGTGTGGCCTATCCCATTTCACACCAACACGTGCCCCTTTTTTATTTATCTGGGTAGAATCCCCACCCACAATGTTCACTTACCTTCTTGGGATTCAGTGATTGACTTGACCAAGAATCTGTCTTCCTCCATCCTCATCTCTTCAGCTAGAAGCATGTGTGTCTACCACAGTCTATGGTAGAAATGTGTCTTTGTGAGTTTAAACAAAGAAAAAGAGGATAGTTTTGTGGTCCTGGTAACATCTCAGTTCAAAAGTGATTGGCCAAGATCCTTTGTTTGAGTTTCACATGTACACACTCATGAGGATTGGGCCAAAATACCTGTTGACAGCTGCAGAACGCTCATTGACAAATACAGAAATCGTTTAGTTGCAGTGATTGCCTCAAAAGGTTGTGCAACAAAATTTTAGTTATTGGTACCATCATTTTTGTCCAGCCCTATTTCATTAGTTTGTTTTTTTAAATAATTATGTAATCAACAATTCAAAAATAATGGCTGATTTTGATTATTTAATTTTCAATACATTTTTATTGATTGTTACTTTTGTAAGTTTCAAGTGATTTCAGTGAGAATTGTGGGTTTTTCCTTATTTAACTGAGGGGTACCAACAATTTTGTCCGTGTGTGTATTTGTGAAGCTGATGGCACCTAAGAAACTGAGTTTACTGTGAAAAAATTAACCATATTTTGCTTGTTGGGCCTACATGGCTCTTTGCATCACTGTCTCTATCATCTTAAAGTTAAATGTCCCCTTTGATGCCCCTTTGTGAATCTTTAAGTGTTCTTGGAAAATTCTATGCACATATGCTGGTGTTTTGTCCAAGACACTCCTTTCTCTCCTCTGCTGGGATCAAGACAAAGTGGCTTGTGTTCACTTCTTAAAGAGTAATGGGTGACATTATTATTCAAAATGATGAATACCCCTTTTTCTGTGTATATTGGCCCTGTCCTGTCAAGTCACACTATTGACTGCCACACATATGACAAAGATACATTATATACTACATACACACTAGGCACACAGATTCTCCATCAGTCTTGGTAATTTGCATTTAACTGCTGAGACTGAGATGCAGTCTCAGCAGTTAAATGCTGAGACTGCCCTTTTGTACCCAAATACCCTTTGTAAAAGTGATTGTTTTTATCTTAGGAAATGAATGCTGGAAAAAAGATATTGTGAGGGAAAAGAGAGCAATACAGAGAGAAATGTGAATCTGGGAGAGTGTTCACACATAATGTCTCACATTATTTCTCAATAATGATGACAGGAATAGGAAGGAAAGAGAATATAGAAGAGGTGTTTAGACAAAGTTACACAGAAAGAGAGTGAGTGAGAGAATACATGAATTCTCTTGAAAATGTGCAGTTTTAAAATAAATAATATTTTATATTCCAAACTCCCACAGACAGTTGGTGCACTAGATGGAATTTGTTTTGCATGCCCACACTGAGGACGCATAAGATTGCCTTTGCCAACAGTGTCCCCTTTGACCTACAGTAGAACAACACAGAACAGCCCCCCATCTCCTGCTACTACAATCATTCAATCAGTCATCAATATTTGTGATCATAGTGTGATCAGAGGATAGTTAGTAAACAGTGACCTCATTCAGGATCCTAGTGGTCTGAGGTTAGAAGCTGTTCCTGGACCTCTTCATCCTGGCCTTTTGTATTTGATAAATTCTTCCCTACTGCAGCAAGGAAAACATTTCTATACCCACTTATTTCTCATGAAGGGCGCAGGGTTCTGCTGGGGGCAATCCCAGCACTTTACAGATGAGACAAGAATATACCCTAGACAGGTTAATGGCAATTTAACGTCTCCAATCAACCTAACCATCAACCATTTTTGGACTGTGGGAAAAAGCCAGACAATCGGAAGGAACCCACACATCGAAGGGAGAACATGCAAATTCACACAGAAAGGTCCCAGCCCAAGAACCTTTGACCTTCTGCTATCCACTGTGTTGCGCTCATTAATAATTCTCTTTACCTTTTTCATGCAGCACTTGTAAAGGCAGGATCGAGTACTGCCTATTGGTTGTTTAGCTAAACAAACCATAGTGTCTCCTTTCAGGTAATTGACTTACAATGAGCTGAAAAGAAACAATATAATACAGTGCCTATAAATTACGTTTAGAAAATTAACAACCACAATCTCTTTTGGTTTCTGCTACCTTGCATAGCCACTTTTTCAGTGCCATACATTGATGTATACGTTGATTGTCTGTGAGGTACAGTCCGGTGCATACAAGCAGAAAGTTACATAAATGGAACTGCAATAAAAAGTTATTGATTCCACATAAAAATCATGATTATTACTATGGTAAAGGCTCTGAGGGCAATGATTGTCAGCATAAAGAAAATACCTTCTATATGCAATATTCATTCATTGTTTATCAACATAACAGTCATATTGCCCAGCTCTATAGAGCACTGACTATATGTGAAGAGGGATTGAGTGACGTACCCATTAGTTTACTTTAGAACGAAATTTAAATTTTTTAATTTTTTGAATGGATTACGGGACAGCTGTAGATCTTTTTTTTTAATTAATAAATCATTAGCAGAGATTTCTTAAGGAAACTCAAATTCCATTGTGATGACTTAGAAAGGCCTCAATGCAGGGCTTGTCAATATATGTCCAAGGTTTGGAAAGCTTTTTCAGAAGCTTCTAAAAATAGTAAATCAACTGGAAAGTCTTAACATGTGTTACAATCCCATTCTTCAGCAGTATCAGGTAGTGTCTTGAGCCCAGTTATTGTGTTTTGGACTGACATTTGCCACAGGGTTTTGTGCTTCTGGCAGAAATCAGGACAGAACAGAGATGAAGCCCAAGTGAAGAAGGGGTAGTTTGCAGCTGTAGCTCAGAGGTAGAGTCATTGGTGGTTGAATTCCTGGCTCCTCCGGATTCCATGCTGTTGTGTCCTTAGGCAAGATACATAACCCTGATTTGTATGAATGATGAGTTTCCTGACGTGTGGGCAGCACTGTATACAGCCACCGCCATCAGTGTGAGAATGGGTGAATGTGCATTGACTTTTCCAATGACTTAAACTCCTGTGTGCTGACAGACACAATCCCCCTGGAAGAATCAAGTCTCATAATCAATCCTAAACAACCAAGCACAGTTGTAACTACATTGCTCAAGGTGACAGCTTGCTCTGGTAAGAGGAGTAGGCTGCTATAATTGACTGTGAGGGGTTGCTATCAGTATCTGGGTGAGTGTGTAACTGCCCTACCTGCTAGAGAAGGCTAGCCAGAGCTGTGGATGGTAAGGTCACACCCTTACTAATGATAGGTTGATGCTAATAATTTAGCTTAATCAGACAGGCTGTTTAGTTTAAGGACTATGTTTGTCTTCAGGCAGGCTGCAGAATGACAGTGACACATGTTGGATTGTTTGCTCATTGCTGCTTGAGTCTCTGACACACATTTGTATTAATGTTTCGGTTAAACAATTATTGCATATTTCTTTGCCTCAATGTAGATATCAGACATCTACAAGAGTGATTCTACCCATTATTTATATTCATCTACATTTGGTGGTTTGCTTCTTATCTAATGTTGAAAGTATGCTATGTACTTCGCATTCCATAAAAATGGCATTGCAAATATGCTGAAATACAGAAAACATATTCTGTTTATTTTTGGTGAACATGTTTTATCAATTGTTTCTTACTGAAACATTTTACTTACAGACACAAACCATTGTTTTTGGTAAAACATAAAATCGCTAGGAAAGGTGACAGTAATATTATAGTATAATAGAGATTATGATGATGTTTCCACATACTACAATCTTTATGTATGTGAACACTGCCTTGATCTCTGATTAAAAATATACCAACCAAACATTCTCTGCAGTGCTGCCGATGGTTGGTAAGGAAGTTAATCACTTTTCCAGACTCCCATCTGCAGGCTGCCTGAAAATCATTCAAGTCCTCACTTTGTCTTACTTTACCTCAATAAAATACATAGTCATCTAAAAACAAAATCACCTTTCCAGTACCACCAGTAAGTCAGACTTATTAGCTACAACTTTAGATTGATAGATGACATGCAGCGCATTGAAAAGAGAAATGTGTTTGTTTCTCTCTCTAGCCCCTTCCTCAAAGTCTAATTCTACTTTAGTTACTGCTGCTGTAGCACTGTAAATTTCCCCACTGTGGGACAATAAAGGAGCTATCTAATCTAATCTATCTAATCTAATACAGAAAGCTGATGGTACTGCACTTAACACACACAGGCTCAACTTTTGGCCTTACCAGTAAAAAAAAAAGACAATTTACAGACCTAAGTTGCATAGAAAGCTTGAGCTATATCATTGCAAATAGACAGAAAATGCTTCTTCTCTCTCTGCAAATAAACACACACACACAGTGCTGCCCCTCACACACAGTATTTTTTGAATATCGCCAGTCACTCCACAGCTTGCCTTCACTGCAGCTAGGACTCAGTCAGCAGGGGCTGCAATTAATGCCTTATACCAGGGGTGTCAAACTCCGGTCCTGGAGGGCCATGTGGGTTCAGGTTTGTGTTCCTGAGTTTGACACATGTGCCTTAGACAGACTGAATTGGATAATTGTCTCTTTTAGAAAAACTCTTGGCCTGACTGTACCACCAGTACTTCCTTCTTCTGTCCTCTGCTGCATAGAGAGATGGGTTTACTTCTGTTTGTAACTACTAGCCAAGCTAGTGTGCTGCTTTTGTTAAACAGTGGTGGTGGATGAAAAAAGCTGCAGACACTTGATTGAAATATCGTTATTGTACTTAAAGAAAGAAATTTGAATATATTACACATTCTCTCCTTACAGACTTAACTCGGGTAAGATATTTCCTTCACAGATTTTAACCAAGGTAAGTATTTTCTTTACAGGTTTCAAACTCGGGTTACCGTTTCACAAGTTTCAAATTTAAGGTAAATTTAATCAGGTAAGTATGACAGAATTATACTAACATATTTTAACTATAGAAGACTGCTACACAGCTAAGTAAACAGATAAGTAAAGCCAAATAACTAGCTAGCATTCACACACAGTGCAATCACAACACAATGTAAATGACGCTAGCAAAAGGCTAAATGACTCGGCAGTTGACTAATTAGCAATGCAAACAACTAGTATTTCACGTCTTCAAACACGCTTTTTTTTATCTCAATTTTAGCAACCTTAACCTCATATTTCAAACTTTAGTAATGTTAAACAAGTATTACAATAATTTCCACCAGTAAGTTACTGTTGGTTCCACTCCAAGGTTAGTACAACAGATCGCAAATGGAGCACATTTTCACACTGCTAGTAAAGTAAATGAAACAAAGGGAGAGGCTTGCGCAACAAACAGGAAGTGACTACAATTAAAGGTGTAATAACTAAGATCAACCACTAAACGGAACATAGCCCCACTTAATATCTGACATGTCAGCACATAGGATTAAGGAAGCGCCAAAAAAATTACACTTCCTTCAATGGCCAGATGAAGTTGGCTGTGAAAGTGAGTCCATCTCCATAGACACTAATGTGGAAACATGAACAGTTTACAGCGTGGTCCTAAGAAGGATTTTGGTCTATATAGATAATATTATTTCATGAAAGTAGTGGGGAGGATGAATATTATCCCAACTGGCTTGTATACATTTTATTGAAGCTTCAAATTCAGCATAAATCTGCATAAGTAAGGGTGCGTCCTGTTTGAGTGACAGCTAGCTGCTGAGCTCCATGTTAAGAGCTTCTCAGCTAATGAGCCAGTTAACTTCACCTTTTCAAGTTTAAAATATCACCTCTGTTCCCCACTGTTCTTTGTGAGTGTATTTATATAATTTTATTCAAGTGATTAGCATTTTTTGATGCCTGCCTCATTAACTGAGCAAGCTAATGAATTAGACATTGAAGTCAAAATATAAAAGGGTCTAATTTATATAATGTTTTCTAAAACATGAATGCTCTGCAGCTGCTGCTGACAAATGACTTGTCTGTTTAAAGTGAATAGGAAACAAAAGTAATAATAATAATAAAGGAATACACTCGAGTGAGCATAAACGCTATATTATTTAATAGGAAGTTAATATGTATTAATTCTGCTGTTTCCATCAAACATTTGTAATGCACTTCAAACTGCATTAGACACAGAACACAGAACAGTTTTAGGTACATCAGTGAGTCATGAGTATTTCAGATGGAAGAAAGAAAGACAGGCTCAGAGCAATGTTCTAGGCCAAACAGGGCCAGCCCTTACTATGGGAGGGAGGGTGTCTGCCCCCGGGCTAAAACAATTCCACAGAAGAGGGATCCTCTAATAGGCCTGCATTTTGGGAGAGTACTGTTCTTAGAGGATTTTGAACTCAATTTTTGATATTACAGAAAGCCAGTGCAGAGAGGATAATACAGATAATACAGATAATACAGATAATACTGATCCCTTCTTCTAGTGCCTGGTAATCTACGCACAGCTGCTTTCTGGTCCTTGGAGACCTTTTGGTCAAATTGGTAGTCAAGCCTAGAAGAACAAATGCATGGACAAGTTTTTGTGCATCTTTTAGAGATAGGAAATGTCTGGCCTATGTTGCATAGGTGAAAGAAGGCAGTCCTAAAAAACATAACATAACACAACGTCAGTGGAGTCTGGAGAGGCCTGAAAACCATCTCAGGCTACAAAGAACCAAACTCCCAGACGGCAGGGGACCAACAGTGGGCGAATGACCTAAACCTATTTTTCAATAGGTTTGACCAGTCATCTGCCCCTCCCCCGGCCCAGCCTGCCCTGCTGCAGCCCCCCCTGACTTTACCTCCTGGACAATGCCCTCCCCTCCCCCCCGCTTCCACCTCCGCCTCTCAGCCCTGGCTGAGTTCACACTTACCAACGACACTCCACACCATCAACCCAACCCCCTCCCCAACACACTCGGGCACACAGCCCCCCCTCTCCAGCCTGTCCCTCACAGCACTACAGGTGAGGAACAAGCTCAGGAGGATGAAGACGAGGAAGGCTGCAGGTCCAGATGGCATCAGTTCCAGGCTCCTGAAATCCTGTGCAGACGAGCTGAGCAGGATTGTAGGGCATATCTACAACTTGAGCCTGAAGCTGGGGAAGGTGCCACAACTGTGGAAAACATCCTGCGTGGTACCCATCCCCAAAATGCCACACCCCAAGGACCTCAGTGACTACAGGCCGGTGGCACTAACGTCCCACCTGATGAAGACACTGGAGCGCCTGGTCCTCGACCATCTCCGCCCCCTGGTGAGCCCACTGATGGATCCCCTCCAGTTTGCTTACCAGCCTGACATCGGGGTGGACGATGCCATCATCTTTCTCCTCCACCGTGCTCTTTCCCACCTGGAGAAGCCTGGAGGCACTGTGAGAATCATGTTCCTTGATTTCTCCAGTGCCTTCAACACGATTCAACCAGCACTCCTGGGGAACAAGCTGGAGAACACTGGGGTGGACCGTCACCTCACATCCTGGATTCTGGACTACCTCACCAACCGTCCACAGTATGTGAGGACACGGGACTGTGTATCCAACACAGTCGTCTGCAGTACGGGGGCCCCACAGGGAACGGTCCTGGCTCCGTTCCTCTTCACCCTCTACACTGCAGACTTCACCTACAAGTCACCAACCTGCCACCTGCAGAAGTTCTCTGATGACTCTGCCATCGTTGGCCTCATTGAGGATGATGACGACAGGGAATACAGAGAACTTACGCAGGATTTTGTCAACTGGTGCCAGCGGAACCATCTCCAGATCAACACGGGGAAAACCAAGGAACTGGTGGTGGACTTCCGTAGGCGGGTATGCAATCCCCCGGCACCAGTGAACATCCAGGGAATGGACATTGAGATGGTGACATCTTACAAGTACCTGGGTGTTCATCTGAACAAAAAATTGGACTGGACTGACAATACAACTGCGCTATACAAGAGGGGCCAGAGCAGGCTCTACCTGCTCAGGCGGTTGAGGTCTTTTGGAGTGCAGGGGACACTCCTTAAGACATTCTATGACTCAGTTGTGGCATCAGTCATACAATATGGGGTGGTCTGCTGGGGAGGCAGCATAACAGCTGCAGACAGGAAGAGACTGAACAAGATCATCAGGAAGGCCAGCTCTGTCCTGGGGTGCTCCCTTGACCCGGTGGAGGTGGTGGGAGAGGAAAGGATGATAAGGAAGATATCATCAATGATGGAAAACCACCTCCACCCCATGCAGGACACACTGTCTGGACTGACGAGCTCCCTCAGCAACAGACTAATCCATCCAAAGTGTCTGAGGGAGCGATATCGGAAGTCCTTCCTTCCTACAGCTGTCAGACTGTACAACAAGTACAGCTCTCAGTAACCCCCCCCCCCCCCAACAGAAAAATGGACAAGTGCAATACATTTATAATTCATATTTATATACACCTGTATATATCTGTATATTGTTTTTTAATTTATTTTTTAATTTTCTTTTTTTCCTTTTAAATTAAAAAAAAAACATTTTTGTAACTTTTCTAACTGCTGCTGTAGCACTGTAAATTTCCCCACTGTGGGACAATAAAGGAGCTATCTAATCTAATCTAATCTAATCTAATAAAAGTCCTTTATGTCCTTAAGACATGCTTGAGGTTTTGCTAGCTTTTTTTGGTTTTATGGACAGGTGCAGTTGTGTGTCATTCCCATAGAAGTGAAAATTAATAGTGTTTTCTAATAATTCAGTGCTGCTCTTTTTCAGATTAAGAGAAGAAATTAGCAGTAAAGGCTTTTCCACCACAGTCCAGCTGAACCAGCTGTGCAGCCATTAGGAGCATCACACATTAAACATTATATTCTTACACAGTGCTGTGATCCTGTGGACTTCTATCAATGTCAAAACCATAAATATGCTTACCATGGAAATTATAACATAAATAATGAAAATAAAATAATGTCAAATGGGAGGCTGCAGCATGTGAATAATATTCTGCTACAAATAAAACAATAATTGCCACACTCTCTTTTTATGCTTTTTCTAAGCCTGTTACATGTTTTATATCACTCATTACATGTCTTTGAGAAGATTAATATCATTATCTAGTTATTGCCCAGCCCTACTTTCACCACTACTTCCTCCCTCTTTAACTGCTTGTCTGTTGTCTCCTGCTTTGGTGTGAATGTCAGATTTTCTTCCTTTTTTGGATTGGAATCTTCTTCATGAAGCACAAAGAAGTTTCACTTGTCTTAGCCAGCATGAGATGAATGCAGATCTTGCTTGCTACGTGTGTGTGTGTGTGTGTGTGTGTGTGTGTGTGTGTGTGTGTGTGTGTGTGTGTGTGTGTGTGTGTGTGTGTGTGTGTGTATTGTGTGCCTTGGCACTCTGCTGAAGTGTGTGTTCTTATATAGTAAAGAGTTTGTGCTTTTTTGCAGATACTTACTGCGTACCTTATGTGTCTATCCTACAGTATGAGTCATCAAGTCTGGGCCTTATCAGCAGCAGACTGAGAACCACACTGAACCGGATCCAGGAGAGCCTCATTGACACGGTAAGATCATAACTCTTTCTTGCTTTCTATTCTCTGACTCACTTCACTTCTATTATTCTATTCTTGCTCTCTCTTGCTCCCTCTTTTTACCATTACTTGATATCTCAACACCTGTCTCAGTTTCTGACACACACTGCATACTCCCCTCTATCCCCCACTCTCTCCTCCCGTGCTTTTTTCACAACTCTATCCACTTGATCGTGTGTGGTCTTATTTGTGAAAGTGCCCACATCCTCCATTGCACAAAGAAAGCATTATGGGTTGTGATTATTTGTACAATGGTTACTCACACACACACACACACACACACATGCGCCTCTCTGTTCAAGTAACAATATCAGGGGCTGTGTGTGTGTCTATTGGATCTCTCAATCACCACCTTTCTACTACATAGTGACAATTAGTCTGGGGCCATTGACACCCGCCACTTTTTGTCTGGTCCTGGATTTCTCCACAATTTCTTTCTCTGTTTTATGATGATATAAGTGTCTCAATTTCATTTGTCGCTATATCTTATACTTTCCTGCTATTAATCCGCAATGCTACTTAAATTCAATTGATATTTTAGCTTGTGTTACAGTTTTTAGTGTAGAAAAACAGTTGCGTCCTTGGAGGCTAATCAGGATACTGTGAGTGAATGGCTCTTAGATTTTAGTCATTCTGCCTTGAATGACTTGTGTCATTGTATTTACATTTGAATTATAATAATTGGCAAAATCAGCTATTTTTTCATGCATATTTAAATTACTTTTTTATACATCCATCAACTCTGAAAATGTATTATTTTGCTTTCCCCTTCCTCTTAGAAATCCTGAATAGTTTTATATGAATTTTCATTTTCCAGTGGTTTTTTTCTATCTTTTCTCAAATATTATTACTTCAATTCAATTCAATTTATGTGTATAGCCCAGAATCACAAATCACAGGTTTGCCCCAACGGGCTTTACAGTTTGTACAAAAGCAACACAACATCCCCTGTCTTTAGACCCTCACATCGTACAAGGTAAAACTCCCTAAAAAACCCTTTAACAGGGAAAAAAAAATGGAACAACCCTCAGGAAGAGAAACAGAGGAGGGATCCCTCTTCCAGGGACAGGCTGCAGTAGATGATGTGTGCAGGTGGAAACTAACAGAAAACAGAAATGTAATGAATTGGGTTGTAAGTGAAGGATGAGGCGCAGGATCCATCACAGCTTCCAGGTGAACCAGGACAGCATCAGACCCTCCAACATCCGTAGATCCCTCAGTGGCTGCACTGCAGCATGCTCTGTGAATGAGAAAACACAAGGCAGGACTCCGGGAACACAGCAGATTTAAAAGTACAATAGTGGTTCATCAATATCACAGATGGAAGAGGAAAAAGAAGAAGAAGCTCAGAGCCGTAACTATATGCTTCTTCGAACAGGAATGTTCTTAACCTATTCTCAAATATATGAAGGGTGTCTGCCCCCTGGAATGAAACTGGAAGACGCTTCCACAGGAGAGGAGCCTGGAAGTTGAAGGCTCTGCCTCTTGTTTCAATTCTAGAAATTCTGGGAACCTCCAATAAGCCTGCATATTGGGAACGTTATCCTCTCGATTGGTGATATAGGACTTAGTGATGGGACGATGATACCTCAAGGAGTGTATTGACACACTAAACAAACTGTGTCGGCACTGTATTGATACTGTGTTGGTCACCCAATAGTGACCCCTGCAGTAGTTATAAAATCATTGCAGGTAAAGAAATTCGTTGTTCGTGTAAATGCTAAAACTGAGTTGGTATGTAAAATCTAGCAAATTAGAGTTACAATTTTTTAACTTACGTGCACATTTGTCAACTTAACTGTTAAATCATATGAAATAAAAGACAAAAAAATGATTAGTTCATGAATTGAGAAACAAAAGTTTTTGGAGTGTCTTTGCTCCAAGGCGATTTCTCCTCTTACACACCAGCTCCCCAGCCTTGGAAAATACTCTTTCGCATGGTACAGACGATGATGGTGAGCAGAGAGTTTTAAGTGCAAGTTGATGAAGATGTGGGTATACCAATAAAATATAGTTATATAGTTAGTACAAACATATAATAAAAATTCTTAAACATACCTTCCTGCTTGGTAGAGCATACGAGGGTAGAATAAGCTTCAGGAGCTCCCTGAATCCCTCATTTTCAACAAAGCTGAGTGGCTGACAGTCTTTGATGATCATATTGACCACTGCCTCATCCACTGCTTGCTTGTTAGGAACTGCAAGCCAAAAGGAACTATTTTGTCAAAAGCCTAATAAAAGGACTATAATTTTTACAAACAATATCAAATAGACATAAGATGACGTGGTGGTGTAGTGGTTAGCACTGTTGCCTCACAGCAGGAGGGTTGGAGGTTCGATACCAGGCCTGGAGCCTGTCTGTTTGTATGCACAATTTTTAGAGAGACTTTCAACATACCTGGGGTACTCTCACGAGTATCTGCCAATTCTTCATTGCCATGCCGAGCTCTATAATGCCTCAGCATTGATGAAGTGCTCTTATTGATATAAGATAGCTCTGTAGAGCAGAGCCGACACTTCACCTACAATAACATAAAAAGTTAATTTATCTGAAAACAATTCAAACCTCTTACTAGAACATTGCATTCAGGATCTCGTAAGTACATGATAACTAAATAAATAAAGTGAGTGCAATGCGCCACCGTAAAAAATAGTATATAAAGGAGAAAAAGATATACTTGTTTGGCGTCACGAGATCAAAATTATTCCACACCGGGGAAAACTTCCTAGAACGATCCATAATCAAGCAAAACTCCATCCAACAAACCCACGACATGTTGATACAGTTTGTTTCCTTATAAACACACTTTGGCGCGGCACATCCAAACGATACAGTTCCTGTATCGGTCACGTGATTCTTTCTTAAAGCAATACACGCACCGATACGAGGTTTCCCTCTTGAGCTCTCGGCACAGTGCTGATGCACCAGTGTCGCTCGTCCCATCACTAATAGGACTAAAAGATCCCTAAGGTAGAATGGTGCCTGACCGTTGAGCGCTTTATAGGTGAGGAGCAGAATTTTGAATTCTATTTGAGATTTCACAGGAAGCCAGTGTAGAGCGGCTAATACAGGTGAGTTATGATACCTTCTTCTAGTGCCCGTTAATAAACGAGCAGCTGCATTCTGGATCAGCTGGAGAGTCCTTAGAGACTTTTTGGTGCAACCGGACAGTAAAAAATTGCAGTAGTGAAGTCTGGAAGTAACAAATGCATGGATAAGTTTTTCCGCATCTTTCAGAGATAGGAAGAGTCTGACTTTTGCTATACTACTTGCAAAAACACATACTTGCATCAAAAATTGCTATTTGGGTTGTATGATTTTCTTTTATTAAACAAAGTGCAATACACTTGTGTTAATACAGTGTCAACATTAAATTTTTTTTGTTTTTTTTGTTTTTTTTCCAATTGGGCACTATTCTACATCACATTATGTTCTACTTACCAAAAGTGTTTCACATTTGTGTTTAGATTTTTGCATTTAGAGATCTGCCAATATCGTATTTGAAAATATCATGAAACAGCTTCCTATGGGCAAAGTGATGCAGACCAAAAGGAAGTTCACTGCCATCAAAACAGATTATCTCTCAAAATGAAAGAAAAATCTGATTATGAGATCGAGGACTTTGAATTTGAAGGGCGTCCTTATCACTTCGAGCCTGAATTTATGGATGAGGAGGTAATGGAAAGGAGGAAGCTGCAACAAGCGTAGGAACAGTGGGCCTCCTCCTCCTCCTCCTCCTCCTCCTCCTCCACCTCCTCCTCCTCCACGATAAGACGCTTCCTGGTGGTGTTCTTGTAGACATTGTACAGTTTTAGGAACTGAGGAGGAATGTGTTAGCTTTTGTTTTTAACTAGCAGAATCAATGGAGGGCTGGTCTGTGGGCTGTCTATAAACATTCCGGCACACACCGGTTAGACCACACGCAGACCGCCTTGATTGAAATAGATTTAAACAAGTAAAAATTGAGCAACCCAGATGTTTTGAAAAACAAGACTGTCTCACGTATATGTTATTAGTGCTACTGTACCATGATCAATAAATTAGAAACAACGTATACTTTGGTCTGCATCACTTTGCTCATAAAAAGCCATTTCATGATATCTTTATACCCAAAATCTTCTGCAGATCTTCAAATGCGAAACACCTTGGGTAACTAGAACATAAGGTTATGATGAGGAATTAAGGGCCCAATTGAAAAAAAAATTGGTCTTACCATGACCCAATAGCTAAGTGGTAAGGGCGCATACCACACATAATAATAAGCTCTGAGTGGAGTCCCCAGTCCCCAAATCCCAGCTGGCCAGACTCTTGCAGCCTCTCACCCCCTACTCACTTTTCCCCCTGGTCCCTCTACAACTGTCCTGTATAAATAAAGGCAAATTTCACAAAAAAGGAGTGTGGTGCTTATTGCAGCTTGGTCTTCTTAAGTCCTAGACCAGGGGTCACCGGCCCTGGTCCTGAAGAGCCACAGTGGGTGCGGGTTTCTGTTCCAATCAGGCAGTAACACACCTGATTCTACTAATCAACTACTAGAGACCTTGCTAAGTAACCTTCATTAGTAGTAGTAGTACTTTATTATATATGAAACAACTTTAGCTCATCTCAACAAACCATCCACTGTTGGAAAATGTCCCAGTTTCAAAACATCACAGCTTCATTTGTTTTTTTTCCCCTAGTTGTGTCTCATTCTCTGCTTTCCTGTATTCCACATTATGTCCAACACATATAAATCTCACACAAACTGTTCCATTACAAGTATACTGTATATCCATTTTTTGTTATATCAATCTATTTCTAGTTTCCATGATTTTTTTATGTGTAAGCATATGGATCTGAAATCTTCTTTTAAATAGGAGTTTCTTCACTCTGAATTGAAAATGTGCAATGTATTCAGTACACAAACGCCCCTCCATACCTGCATACTAATATACATACTGACACACTCCAGAGAATGTAGCATGGTAGACTTCATTTGTAAATAGATAAAGTTAAATGCACACTGAATTTTAATTGAGCAACCAAATCCTTGCGGTTTTGTCGCCCTTTGCTGTCGTAACGGTTTGATTTCTAAACCACTGTGTTGGTAATGACTGATGGTCCCATATGAATGGCAGCAAGATTCCATCTCTTCCATATCTTATCTCAGTTACAAAGTGGCTTCAGCTTAAATAGGAAGATCCACAGGGAAGTATCTCATCTCCGAGTTTATGTTCAATTTTTTTTGTCTTCTTTATTCTTGATTAGGTTCAATCACTTATGACTTTGAATATTTAATTCAAGTGTTTGAAAGTTAGGCAGAAAGTTATGAGGGTGGCCAACTTAATTGCTTCGCTCAAATGATTAATATTTTAAACAATACAATTTTTACATAATGTTTAATCATGTGCTGTCATCTTTAACA
This sequence comes from Eupleurogrammus muticus, assembly GCA_036785175.1. Lineage (NCBI taxonomy): Eukaryota > Metazoa > Chordata > Actinopteri > Scombriformes > Trichiuridae > Eupleurogrammus > Eupleurogrammus muticus. The sequence goes on along the minus strand of JAYKQN010000020.1, from coordinate 2,265,753 downwards.
AATTGGGAAGCCTAACACCAGACCGGTGCGATTTGAAAAGATTCTCCCTTTTGAGCATGTGCAAATGAGTATGTCCAAAAACAGGAATAAGAAGCTGGTTAATTTCTTTGTTGACACCAGTAAACTGACAGCAAGGGTTCCTGCAAAATTATACCATTAAATGCATAACAATAAAATGTTTAGCAGACATCTTAAAATACATGTCTGTATGCAATCATACATTTTCTGTCACTCTCAGCACCTGTCTACCACATTTTTCACTATCTTTTTCTGTCTGTCCTCAAGGTGAAAGTAAACATCTGCTGTGGTTGTGCCACTACACTGGACTGACACTTGTGGCATTTCTTTGGAACACATACACAGTCTTCCTATTGATAGCTGTGGGTAATGCTCTTTAGCTGTGAAGAGAAAATATTTTTTTCTAGACACACTTTCCTGTTTACAGCATCTCCTGTACTTGTTACATCAGTTATGTTGAGCTTTCTCAATCCAGGTACATCAAGCGAAGCATTTTCTTCCTCAATTCAGAGCAGGTCACCAGACCAGCAGGTCTGATAAACAACATTGTCAGAGATAGCCTCAGAAGGGCCCAGCAGGAAGGAGGCTGACCATTAAGAGCTTTTAGGTTAGGAGGAGGATTTTTAATTCTATTCTTGATTTCACAAGAAGCAAATGCGGAAAGGCTAACCCCGGTGAGATATGATCCCTTCTTCTAGTGCCTTCTAGTGACTTTGTCATTAAAAAGACCATGAAGTCATCACTGCTGAAGGTTGTAGGAATACATGGATCAATAGACATAGTCAGTGAAGCTAAGGTGCTGAAAAAGAACTTAGGGTTGTTTTTGTTTTTGTGAGGAGTAATAAGCAGCTCTGGCATTATATGGGGCCTTCCTGTACAATCTGAGACTGTCTTCCAGTTTGCTGGAATGCCATATTAGTTAGTCTTTGAGTGGTTGGCTTCAATTTACAGGTTTGGGGGTTATACCAGCGAGCGACCCTTTTTTGTATAACAAACCTCTTTTTTAGAGGAGCAATGGCATCAAGGCTTGTTCGCAGTGAACTTGCAGCACTTTCAACAATTTAAATTATTTCAGATTGACAAGCAACAGCATATAAATCCACAGCTGTGGTGAGGCAGGACAGTGAATTAAAAACTGAGGGAATCACCTTCTTGCATTTAGATATAGAACTGTCAGTTAGGTATCTAGTAATTATATTCTTTTCAAGTGGTGAGTAATTTAATAGGAGGAATTCAAAAATTAATCAGAAATGGTCTGACTGGAGGGAAAACATTCTTTAAGCAATCATGATGCAATACAGTACAAAAGACGGGTTGATGTTTTGGATGAAGAGATCAATGAAGTTAGTTCAGAAGATTATGAGTCCAGATAGATGTTAGCTCTTATGCCCATCTATATAATCCTAGTGTTTAAGGGTAGATTGGTGTTAGATGATTGCAAGAGGTAAAAACATCATTACTACTAAGATTTGTTAACAAAGTGCTGAAAAGGAACTTCCTGTAAAGTCTGAGACTTGCTTTCCATGTGCACAGAGCTTCTTCCAGTTTGCCGGAGCACCACATTCAATTTTTGTAGGTTTACGACTAATACAAGGGCTTAACTCTTCTGAATTTAACCAATTTTTTTTTTTTTTTTTAGAGGAGCATTGGTGTCAAGAGTTGTTCATAATGACCTTGCCTCACTCTCAACAAGACGATACATTTTAGATGGACAAGCAGTGGCATAGAAGTCCACAGGAAGTTATGGTTGTTTTTGTTTTGTGATGAGGCGGGTCAGTGAATTATATACTGAAGGAATCACTTTCTTTCTTCTTCTATAGCTCGGTATCTGTTAGACATCTGAGTTTATATTCTTGTCAGGTGGTGAGTAGTTTAATAGGATGAATTCAATAAACATTTAAAAAGTGGTCTGATATTAGGGGATTTTATGGAAAGACAAGTGTGTGTTCAACTTCGATGCCATATGTTGGAACAATGTCTAGGATGTGGTTAAAGTAACGGGTGACACATCTACTCTCTTGAGAGAAGCTGATTGACTCCAGTAAAGAGAGATGTCATTCAATGTCATGATATATATAATTATCAACTAATGAAATAAACAATTATAAATAAATATTACAAAATAATATAGTAATAAAGTCTGAGAAGTCACATAAAAGTAAAGTTAAGAAAATATAAGTTTTTGTAGTGTTTTTGAGTTTAATGAGAAAAGTATCAGAGAAAGTTTTCACAGATCGGGCTGATTAATAAATAGGAACTCATACTAACTTCAGGTCAAAAGCCATTCATCTATTCAGTCGTCCTGTCACCCTCCTTCACATCTCTATCCACTCGAATAGAAAAGTCGCCAGCACCAAAGGGTTGTTTTGGGATAAAATCAGCTACAGATCTGCAGTAATGAAACTGCTTACAAACTAAGCCTTGCTTAGAACAACATATAATAACTAGTAATATGTCTGTCAGACACAACAGCAGTGAACAGTTGAAACTTACTAACCCTAACCCTAACCCACATTAAGTTATATAAAAAAAATAAGTTTGTCATAAGATCAGTGTTTCCTGCAGAAAATTTGTAAGGCGAGGTGGTGACCTGTGATTGGGGAGGGAGGGTTGTGTTACAGTATCGACCTGAGCACATGTTTTTGGTATATGTGTTTATAAATACCTAATCTGATTCTCTTCTGTTAGGTGATAGTACTGGGTTTTTCTGAGGGTCTTTAGAAGTGTTGAGTAACAAACATGTAGTGAGTAATCTTTCTCTGAAAGCAGAAAAAGATGGCAGCACACATTAGCTTTTCTTACAAAATTTGTTGTTTTGGCAATGACTACAGCCACAGAGGCCTGTGTTTAATGACAAATAATTGTTTGCAATCACAGGCATGAAAGCTCACATGAAGCAAAGTGAACATTTTTGTCATACACTAACATGGATGCAGAAGTGACATCACGCACATGTGTGCCACTATTTAAAAATGTTATTAAGTGTTCCCACATACATGCGTTTGCAGTTCTTGATGCTTCACAACAGAAAGTGGATGTTATGGTGGGCAGCAGTCCACATACATGATAGCCTCACATATCTATCATTTAAGAAATTCAACTAAAAAAAAAATATATAAAAATTGTCATGACACTTTGTTATCAATTAACTAGTTTATTACATTTCACATTTTAAAGGGTATCTAGATAATTTCAATTTAAATCAAGGAAAGAAAATGAAAAATGTTCAATTCTTGCCACAACAACAGACAGAATCCTGATTTAATCTAACAGTACAATCACAAAATGTCAACATCGGGATGCCAAACCTGAATGAAATGTAAACCCCGCCTCAAACTCGGTGTCAAGTCAGTTAGTCAGTCGGGCCATGTCCAAAGTTGTGGTAAGTCTGAAGTAAGTCAGTCACTTCTCAAGTCAGTCAATGAAGTCAGTAAAGTCAGTCAGTCACGCCTCAAGTTAGACAATCAGGTCTCAAGTCAGTCAGTCAGTTACAACACATACTGTATGTATGCGCGCCAGTCGTCTGCAAAAACAAACCTGAATGAAATCGACTGAATAATCCAACTTAACATGCTCCATGAAGATTTTCTGGATATATTCAAATGTCTGTTTCAATGTCTTTGGGTATTTCATATTAGGAACAAACAGGGGTTTCAGATGGCGACTTTTCTGACTTGTTTACAACCCCAGGCTGCTGCACACTCTGCCTCTACCGCCCTACACTACCACCACCTGCTGTTATTTGTTATTTTAGGTGATGTATAAAGTATGAATCATCTCTCCTAGTCAGCCTGCTTCTTCTTTTGACTTTTCAGCTGACTGGTGAAGCTCAGTACTGCCTCATCCTGGGGAATTAAGAGTTCGATAAAATGAAAAAAATAATGACGTGATGCTTTCATGCATGCGGACTGCTGCACACTGGAGATCTACTTCTGGTCGCATAGCATCCGCAACTGCAAATGCAACGTCTATCTTTTCAGGCTCTTGATGCATTTTTATTTTTTTTTTAATTTTAGGAAGCACACAATACAGCCAGAACTATGTGTGTTATATTGCTATTTAAGTTAAACAATCATATAAACAGAGTATGATTATATGCAGCAGAGGTTAGTACATGTATTTGAATATATCCAAAGAATTCATACTTAGTGATACATGATCCTTATCAGAGAAAAACACATCATAGAACTGTAGCTAACAGATGCCAATTTGCCTCAAAGGTCTAACACAAATTCAAAACTGTACGAATAATAATATTATTACCTTACTCATATTGTTAATTTGTTAATTCATATTGCAATTCTTCTTCTCAATTTTTTCACCTGTGCTAAGGAATCATCATTTGCTGTCTTGTTTTATTTATAGTTGTGACTGTAAAATAGTGGTTGTTTATATTGGATTAGATGTATTGCATTGTACATAGAGAAGCCATTTCATTCCCTAATGTCTATCTTCAGAATGTGATAACATTTTTGTTTCAGAATGAAAATTTGATTGAATGCAGATACATAACTTGTAAGCTCTGGAAAGGTTAAACTTTTCACATAGGAGTAGACAGTATATTTCTAACAGGTCTTGGCCATAAAGCAGCCGCATACTATGCATTTTTTGACTTGCCTTTTAATAAATCTTACTTTATGGAAGATACACATCACTACATGTTTTACAACACAGCACAAATATTTTCTTTGTCTTACTACTTTTTAGTGACATGAAGGTTTTTTATTAGACAAGTTAGATTTCTTCAGTCATACTTACAGAGTTCAAGTAAATTAGAAATGGTTATTTATATATGCTTTGAGTTTTATTTTCTTACTTCATTAGGTCTAAATAAAAAAAAAAAGCTCTTCCCTGGTTGTTTTTAAAAATGGTGGTTGTACACAATAATAAAGCCAGATTGCACAGAAATGTAGTTTGTAAGTGGATGATAGGATACAACATTAATAGCACCTGGTCATTTTATTTACTAATGCCATTGCCAAACAAAACGTTCTCATTCTCTGCTCTGCTGTATGAAATCTCAATGACTTTGCATGTAGATATCAATAATTAGGGTTGATAGGATTGGATTTAGGTTGAAATCCTTTCTTTTTCATTATTATTAAATAAAGAGATAAAAGGTCACCAAATGTAGTGGAATAGCTCAAAAGAAGATACTGCTATTTTAATTTTTGATCAGTAGAATTTTAGTGACTGCGCTATGGATATGACTGAGCTCCATAAAGTTGATGCATCAAACTTGATTTTGTCTTCACTCTGTAGAAGAAAAATAAGTTATCTAAGTTAACTTTGAAAGCAACTGTAGGACAATGATCTTATACAACAGCACTACTTATAAAATCTAACATTTAACAGCGATAGCAACAAAGGTTAACTTAATTATTTCTAAAAACCTTGATATTAATAATGATAACTAGACTTGTGAGCAAATATATAGGGGTCCAAACACCCCACATAATTAGTAACAAGAGGCTAAGTGATACTTAGTTTTAGTTTTTTCAAAGACGCAAAAACATGATAAATATCCATTTTTGGCGGCATGCTAAATTACCCATCCATCTTGGTGTCTTCAGGAGGCAGTGGAAAATGCAGGAGTCCACGGCCCAACAGAGGACAGGAAGGAGAAGGTTCCGAGTCCCCATCTCAGCCAGCTGGTGATCCTCACTGACAGTGGGACTCTCTATGGGCTGGCACAGAGAGTAGTGGCCACAGAGTCTCTGTAAGTACTCAAAGTACAACCACGAATAATTATTTTGGATTACTTATTTAAGTTATTTTGCCAATGTACAGTAATTCCACTTCAATTCTACAGGAAGCACTTTCAGTTGGTATTCCTCCACTGAATTAGACAGCATTGCGTGTTTCATTTCATCATTTGTGTGGCTTGTGATGTGAGCAAAGCATTTTCTTTGATCAAATAAAGAGGATGTTTTACTCTTTGTTGCCTCACCTCAAGGTGGACTATTTTATTAGACAGCCTTTTTAGAGCCTGGCCATCACAGATCAAACTGCACTGTGTGGTGTTTTTGTTTTTAACATGAAGCCTGTTTTATTTTAACCCTCAAGAGAATTCGTAGCACCCCAACAGAAAAATTACATCAATAATTAGTAGATCTTCCCTTTGCAGAAATAACAGCCTATAAACACTTCCTATAGCTTCTAGTGAGGGTCTGGATTTTAGTTAAGGTATTTTTGACCTCAACAAAACATCTCCAGGTCAGTCAGCTGTGTATGTAGGTCAAGGGTCAATGGCTTACCAAACAAATTTTGTGTTCAATTATTAGTGCTGAAGGTTTTCAAATCAATAAAACAAGAAAGGTGCGCAGAATTAAGTAAGTAATTATTGTGCACTTTCTGTAAATCCTATAAACTTCACTTCACAAATATGACTGTTTTCATCTTCTATATGATATATTTAAGATTTAACAACCAATGATTTATAAAGGGAAATGATTCAAATTAACAGGGGTGCCCAGACTTTTTTTCATGTTGCTGTATGTTGAACTCTCACAATGAGGTGCTCACTGCTGATATTCCATGCTATGCCTAGTTATTTTCATTCACTTTCTCCCTAATATGTCCAAATACTTCAGCTATATCATACATAATTACGTCAATTAGTGGAACTGGAATGACCTGGAAAGAAAGCATACTGCACCAGCCAACCTTAATGTTTCCATGAGCATCTTATCTTATCAGCTTGTGAAATTTTAAAACATATTTTTTTTCTTCAAAAAAGAGCCGCTCAGAGTTGTTCACTAAAATGGAAAAAGCATGAGAGCCTCTAAACACAATGCAAAGACCTAAGCACTATCAATCTATCTTGCAGAGGCAAACACTACCTGTTCAAGCTAATGCAGCAGAAGTAAACATTAGCTGTTGCAGACCTAAACATTAGCTAGACAAGCAAACCTTAATCTGATTGCTCTGAAAATAATGTGGTTGATTTGTGCAGTGGTTTGTCAGATTTCATTCAAGCAATGATTGAGTTGCAAATAACATACTTCAAATCTAAAGCAGATTTTGTTTTGTACTGAAACACAACCTTTTTAATGGATCAGATTGTTTTGGAAGAACAATAGACAGTTTTCATCAAGTAGAATTCCACCAAAATTAGTATTTTTTTAATTTTCTGCAAGTGCAAAGTTTACAACACTACTGACTTGGACCCAACTCATGTGAGCCCTACCAGTAAATGGTACTTAACCATTAACTAATCTGATGAGGGAAGAAGGCAAATTGATTTGGTCAGATGAATGTGGAGAGGCATTCATCTGAGCAATGCTTTCTCCAACTCTAAACTTCAGCTACCACAGTCAGGGCCATAACCAGGATTTTCAAATACCAAGGTCAACATTCTATATTTATAATATACAATACACTTGCCAACTGAATCATATATAATCTATATATATGACCTAATATGTTAATGCAAGTTTATTCACATTATTTACTACTTATAGCCATCCCTTTATTGATGTATAATTCATATTTTGACTAAACATGACCCTAAAATATTAGGGATATTCACTGCATGTCCTTTCACATTTTAATATAGGCTACATTTGCAGTAAACTGCAGGTTAGAATCTGTTCCATGTATCTATAGACTCCTTCAGTATTTTTCTCATTATCTAAGAATATTACAATTGCCACCTTTCCTCCCCATTGCTTGGTCATCCTCTGTCTTTCTTGGTGGAAGAAATGTTAACTTTGAACAGTGATGCAGCCTCTTAAGTTGCATTGTTGAATTCATTCAATGCATTCTAAAAATAGATCTGCAGTAAAATCACAACAGTTCTCTTTTAACGAGTGAAAAATACAAGCAACTCCGTCACGTGAGCTGTAATGATGTCATGATAACTAGGTGGGCTTTATGCATTTGTTTTATTGGCTTTATGTTAACATTACTTCTTGCTGAAAAGTAGCCTAACTTACAAAACTTTAGGAAAAACAAATACCAAGCTGTCCTCAATAGTCGCTATGGCCTGGACAGAGTAGTGCACAATAACACTTTAGAGCTATCCATCAGCTTGAGTCAAAAGGTCTCGATTGTTTTTAGTCAAAGCTGATTTAACAATAAATTGGAACAGTTAGTTTTTATCTGCATAGATTTTTTTGCAATGTATTTCCTTCTCTGCTGCTTTACTCCGCCTCAGTATTGTGCAAAGAGAACTAAAATTCATTTATGTTGAATTAATAATAACAACTGTATTTTCCTTGATGATGAGTAGTTTTTAGAAAGTGCAAAATGACCACAGATGCAAAAGGGCCATTGGATAATTTTAGTGGTCTTAATGGGTCTACATAATTAATAACATGTACTCATTGGTCACATGGGAGCATTAATAAAACTGAATAAAACATTTGCAGAGAAATGTGTCCAGATTATACAGACATCTTTTATCTATTTATACTTTCAAGTTAACAGATCTGAACATGTGCACCCAAAGCCTTTTTTTCTGTGAAATCTTTTTTTCTAATATGGAAGACATGAATGACTCAGCATTCCATCATTTAGATGAATACATAATTTATGTTTTTAAATAGATAGATTTTTTTGTGTTTTTCACTGTCAGTACACTGAGAAAAAGTAATTTAAAAAAGAATTCACCCAAAAGTAATATCAATTCTTGGAAAAACAAGTATCTTGTTTTGTGACACACCAAGATATTTTGCAGACCTTATCATGCCAAAACTGTGAATTCAATGGTTGTTCCATTTTTCCCAGTGTGTTTTTGGCGGAACAATTTGAGTCCCTGCAATCCCACTTGGACACAATGATGCCTGCAGCTAAGAAGCCCTTCCTCCAACAGTTTTATTCCCAGGTATTGTATTCTTAATATTCTTACATCTGTCTAAGTAATTATAGTAACTGTTAATATTGTTGTCAACTACAGGATTTTACCAAATATTGCAGAGGCAATCACCCCCTTATTTGCAGCTATCATTCTTCATTTAGTTTGCTTTATAAGCCAGATAAATTACCTTGTATCAACAATCCAGCATTCAGTTCTGTTTCCGATCAGCAAAAGAGAAAATTTCCTGTCAATTATAATAAAGCTATTATTCAGCCTTTTTTTTATCCATTTGACATTTGAAATGCTCACGTACACACACACGTGCAGTGTGGTTTCGATTTTGGAAATGTTATTTCAGTGTTGTTTGTTGCCTGTTCCGCATAGGACTGACTTTTTGACTCATCTCTGACTAAAATTTACTTTGCTCAAGTAAAAGTTTAAAATGTGTTTTAGAGAGATCTAGTAGATAATACACATTTGTCTTTTCTTCTTCCCTACACTCAGACAGTGTCTACAGCTTGTGAACTGCGGAAGCCGATATACTGGATTGTGGCAGCCAAAGCCATCGACTATGAACAAATGTTGGTCATGATGGCTGGAGTTAAATGGGACATTAGGGAAATAATGTCACAGCACAATGTATATGTAGATGTCCTGTTAAAGGTGAGTGTTAATGTAACCTTTTGATGTGATTTATTTTGGTTAATAAGTAGTTTATAAAAAAAATTATTTAAACAATTAATTGATACTAGCTGTCCCCTAATAGTCAACCAAATGTTAATCAGTGAGAAGGGTCTCAGACAACCATGGTTTCATTGGTCAGAAAAAAGGAAAACCTCAAACTACATTCGGAGGCTGCTTTTTGTTGATTAAAACCTAGTATGGTATGTATAAAACACAAGAGGGCTTTTAATTTAAATAACAGACACAGGAATTGTTGGCACATGATACATGACACATTTAGGATTATTAATGCTTATCTTTTAGCATTGTCCATCATGCATTTTGCATGGAGGGTAAAGACAATCATAGACAGAAAGGTCTGAAGGGCTTGCTGTAGGGATCTATCACACTTGGTATCCTATCACACTTAGTATCATTGCAAAACCAAAGGAATGCCAAGGAAGGCTGATTTTGGTTTGAGATTGTGGAGGGCAAGAAAACCTAAATTGTTAACAAAAATTAAAAAGGATAGGAAAAAAAAAAAGAGAAATGACTAGAAAGGCGCTATACAAAGGCAATCCATTTACTATTCATTTCAAAACTGAGATTAAAGATCTCTTATTTTATTGAGTTAAAACTACTACAAAAATTTTATAATCTTTATCCTGCTTCACCTACAGCCAGGATATACTAGACAACCATATTTAATTCAAAAAAAGTTTTGATGTAGTAAAGATAGAAGAACACACGTATAAAAAGAAACTTTTTTCCCCTTCATTTTGCTTTATTTATATCACCTGCTCTCATTAGGGTTAAGACATTTATTTTGACATGCAGCCATTGTGACAGCCATACATTCACATGTGTTCTGAAAGAAATAAGGGTGTGGCCACAGGAGGCGACCTCAGCCTTACAGGACTGCTTTGAGACAACAGACTGGGAAATGTTTAAGGAAGCAGCCACCTACAACGGCATCACAGATATTGAAGAGTATACAGACACAGTGACCTCCTACATCACCAAATGCACAGACGACGTGACCCACGTCAAGAGGATCACCACACGGGCTACCCGGAAGCCATGGCTGACAAGAGACGTCTATAGGCTGTTGAGTGCGAGAGACAAGGCCTTCAAAGCTGGGGATGAATCAGCTCTGAGAACAGCGAGAGCCAACCTGTCCCGTGGCATCAGGAAGGCGAAAAAAGAGTACACAAACAAGATAACTTCCCTTCAAGGACAGCAAGAATGCATAGAGCCTATGGCAGGGCATTCAGGCCATCACAGATTACAAACCTGCACCACAAAGATGTGAGAGCGACATCACTCTGCTCAACAGCCTAAACTGTTTCTATGCACGTTTTAAGGAACAGAACACCACTCACCCACAGAAAACACCACCACCTCTGCACGACCAGCCCCTGTGCCTGTCTGCTACCAGCGTGAGGAGGACACTCTCTGCGGTCAACATCCGGAAAGCAGCGGGTCCAGACAACATCTCTGGTGGGGTGCTGAAAGACTTTGCAGAGCTGACAGATGTTTTTACAGACATCTTCAACACCTCCCTGAGGCAAGCCATTGTGCCTTCAGGCTTCACAACTGCCACCATCATTTCTGTACCAAAGAAATCCTCCCCATCCTGCTTCAACGACTATCGTCCTGTGGCACTGACACCCATTATCATGAAGTGCTTTGAACGACTAATTCTGTCACATATAAAATCCATCCTGCCCCCCAGCCTGGACCTGTACCAGTTCGCTTACAGGGCAAAGAGATCCACAGACGACGCAATTTGCTCTGCCCTCCACCCAGCACTCACCCACCTGGACAAGAAAGACTCATATGTGAAAATGCTGTTCATAGACTTCTGCAACTGGCTGCTGGATTTTCTCAGCCAGAGGCCTCAAGCGGTGTGTGTTGGCAACAACATCTCAGACAGGATCACCCTGAGCACAGGGGCCCCACAAGGCTGTGTGCTCAGCCCTCTCCTCTTCACCCTCCTGACACATGACTGCACACCAACCCACAGCTCCAACCACCTTGTGAAGTTTGCCGACGACACAACACTGGTGGGCCTCATCACCAACGGCGACGAGACCCACTACAGGAAAGAGGTAGAGCTTCTGACCAGATGGTGCAAAGACAACAACCTCCTGCTAAACATCAGCAAGACCAAAGAGATTGTTGTCATCTTCCAGAGAGGTCACACCCAACACCCCCCTTTGACCATCGACGGTGCTGCAGTGGAGAGGGTAAGCAGCACCAAGTTCCTGGGGGTGCACATCAGTGATGACCTCTCCTGGACCACCAACACCGCATCACTGGCCAAGAAAGCACAGCGGCATCTCTACTTCCTGCGTAAACTTAAGCGGGCAAGTGCGCAGCCACCCATCATGACCACGTTCTACAGAGGAACCATCCAAAGCATCCTGACTGGCTGCATCACCTTGTAGGGTGGGAGCTGCACTGACTACAACAGGAAGGCTCTGCAACGCATCATGCACATTACAACAACAACTACCTCATAATGCACATAGCTGGGACAATCAGTGTTGTCTTGTTTTGTCTTGTTGAATTTGTCTTTCCACACCCTGCTACTTAGGTCTTGTCTTGGGGTACTCATGTCTTGTCCTGTCATACCTGTTTGTTTGTTTCTAGTTTAGCAAGACTAGGCAAAAGTAGCCTTAAACTACTGCACTTTACCATTGTAGTTCAGAATTGTCTCGTCTTGCACACCTGCACTTTGATGTTGTACATGTAAAACGCATAGGATAGTGAGAAACGCAAATTTCGATTCCTTTGTATGTCAAGTACATGTGAAGAAATTGACAATAAAATTGACTTTGACTTTGATATATCTTTGATTTATATTTCAAGGACTTGAACTTATGACCTTCTTGCTGTGAGGAAACAATGCTACCCACTGCTCCATCATGTTGCCCTCTGTTGTTAAATAGACCTTACACAAACTTAGTTTGCAGTTGTTTCACATTCATTATTAATAACATGTATTTACTCTTTTTAATATAACATCATTTGAAGCATTCTGAATAGATATATATTGTTTATATATCTGTATATACTGTAGTTTACCCATGAATGCTTGTCTTTTTTTCTCCTTTGATTTCCCAGGAGTTTGAGCAGTTTAACAAGTGCCTCAGTGATGTTTCCAGACATGTCCGCATCCCACTGCCTGTGTCTAACGTTTTGTGGGAGCACTGCATTCGATTAGCCAACAGAACTCTTGTCGAGGGGTAAGAAAGTCATAACATTACTTAACATTTCAGTGAAAAATAATTTTCAGCCAAAAGATAATCTTGATACTTTGTCAAATTACCCATTACCAGATTTTATTACATTTAATTGGCAGCAGGAGCCAGTCAATTACATAGGACTGCTACTCATGTTATGCTCTCTAGTTCCTTACTTGTGTTGGTTTACTTCTAACCGCTAAAGTACATTGTAATTGTAAATTGTGGCAGAGAGAAAAAAATCTGCCAGACCTATATTGGCTTCCTCTCTTAAAAAACAAGTGTCTTGTCTTCTTCTTCTTCTGCTGGAAAAGTTCTCTTCATTCTTGAGTAAAGGTTGTATAATAGCATCCAAAAGCTCCATGTTTCATGTATAGTTAAATGTACAGTTAAAAAAAAATGCTTTTTGAGTTATGCCGTCAGTGATTTATCTCATCCATTCCCAAGAAAACCTAGAGATACTAAATAGGGAAAATATTTTTTCTCTTTTTTTTTCCCTTCTATGTATTCCTCAGTTTGTACATCTGCACAACATAAATTAGAAAATGTTTTTCAAAGCATGCAGTGCAGCACTATAAAGACCATGGGGAAATTACAAACATTATGCAAGAAAACTGACACAAGTATAAAAAAAAAAAAAAAAAAAAAAAAAAAGGAGAGCATGGTGACAGGTGACAAAAGACAGGCAAATGATGGCAGAGGTAATGAAAAACAGGGTGAGGCATAAAAAACAAATTTAAGTAAGGAATAAGAACATTGAAGTGGAAGACATAGTTTACATGCATACCTGCCTGTGTGGTTTGCTAATCTACTGTAGATGTCTGACCTGCTAGTGGACAAGACACACTATCATACCAGACCTATATGACAAACACACGAAGGCAGGTAAATGTATTTTAATATTTTAATTAAAAATCAACTGCCACAAAACCAGTGATATAATATAGCAAAGTCGAATAGAATTAGGTTGATTGTCATACGCACAATAAAAACACAAATGCACCAAACCTCTTACTTTGTCCTCCACAATAGGAATTAAGTCCAAATAAAATGTTAATATAAATAAACAATCTTGTGTAAGCAGCATTTGAGAATAGTATTCCCCTACTTCATTATGAATATAAATTAATATGGATATGTAATATTGATTTGTTTTTCTGTATATTGCTGCATTTTTGTCATGTGTTTTATTCTGTGCACACATATATTGCAAGCCTGTCCATCCCATCTCTGTTGCATTTTTCCTCTTTGAAAGGGTGTTTTTGGGGAGTTTTTCTTTGAATTGAGAGTTGAAAGACAGGGGTGTTATATTGCTGAACAGACTGTAAAGCACCTTGTAGCAAATCAGTGGTTTGTGATTTTTAGCCATATAAAAAAAGCATGCAAGACTTAATATGTATAACAGATGGCCTTTTCAGACTTTTCAGAATCAGTCTAAGATGCAGCTGCCTATCACCTGCACATTGGCCTCTCTACAATTTAAATTCACCTTAACTACATAAATGTTTGATTTGGTATCTATATGCAGTACCATCTAGAATTGTGACAACTGGCAATTTGGCTGGCTACAAGAATTGAATCAGTCTATTTTAAAAAGAATAATTAGTGCCGTCAAAAATATCGCGTTATTAACGAGTTAATTCTTAACAATTTTAACGTCGTTATTTTTTTTTAACGTGAGATTAACTCTCTTTGTGACCTGTGATAAGTTTTTTTCATAAACTTCTGTGGCCACGTTAGAAAAACTAAAGGATCCTACTGTAAACCGGAAGCAAAACAATTAGCGCGCCCCACAATGCCATTGTTTGGATGTGGAGCAGAAGACGTTGACATGGATGCGGCTAACAAACTTATGAATGGAAAGTTTAGTTTTAAAACTTAGCCAGATGGGTCGGTGGATAAGACCAAAGATATCTGCATGTACTGTCGATGTGAATTGAGTTCGCAATGCATCCAACGACTGGACCCTACAAAGCTCCTTCCAGAGCAACTATTATTAGCCGCATTGAGAATTTGTACGAAACGGAGAAGTCAAAGGTAGAACAGTCGTTGGGGCAGACAAATACAGTTGCGCTAACCGGAGATTACTGGACGTCTCTCAGTAATGAGAACTATCTCGGGGTCACAGCACATTATTTCACCCCACAGTGGGAACTTAAGTCGCATGCTTTGATTGTTAAGAAGACAGAAGAGAGGCACTTCGCTGACACTGTTGCTGCACGCATGTACTTAGCAACACCCGCTACATCAGTACCGTGTGAAAGATTGTTTTCACTGTTTGGACATGTTGTTCAGAAAAAACGAGCTTCCCTGTTATCTGAAAATGTCAACAGGCTTGTCTGTTTGAGTAACTAGCTCAAAGTAAGTAGGCTATTAGGTTGGCTCAACTGTTAAACAGGTTCATGTTCATCCTTTCATAGGCTGATGGTATGTTCAAAAGAAACTTAAGAAAAGGAAAGTGTAAATGATGGTTTACTGTAACTGCACTATAGGCTGAGTCCTAGTTTACAATGATATGCTCAATGATATGCACTTTTATTTTGATTCACATTGTTTTAAGAGCTGCTTTTGTGACTAAGTATGTTTATTGAAAGTATTACTACAGATGTGAATGGCTGTATACTATATGCTGTGGTTTGCAATAAAAAAAAAAAAAACATTTTCACAAAGCAAGCCTATCCATTTTCCTTTGACATTTCGAATAGATAAAAATATGCGATTAATATGCGATTAATTGTGAGTTAATTATGACATTCATGAGATTAATCGAGATTAAATATTTTAATCGATTGACAGCACTAAGAATAATCAAAAATGTCTAAAATTGCCCTCGGACAAGGCATATATGACCAACAACTGTAACAGTTTCATGAATAAAAAAATGAAATTCCAAAAGACACAATTCACTCACATTTCAATCATCGCCAAATTGTTCTTAAATCCTTATAGGGAATAATACTACTCTCATGTTTTTTGGTCTGTCCTCATCTGTAGCTATGCAAATGTGAAGAAATGCAGTAATGAAGGCCGGGCCCTGATGCAGTTGGACTTTCAACAGTTCCTGATGAAGCTTGAAAAGCTCACTGACCTGCGGCCAATCCCTGATAAAGAGTTTGTTGAGACCTACATCAAGGCATACTACCTGACAGAGAATGATATGGAGCAGTTTATCAAGAATCACAGGGTACTAACCATAAATTTAACTTATTCTTGTTTTCCTCAAAAATGTGAACATCTGCATTTCTGTGGCAGCCTTGTGTTGAATGGCCCTTTGTGTGTTTCTCTGTGCAGGAGTACTCCATGAAGCAGCTAGCCAACTTGGTGAACGTTTGCCTGGGTTCACACATAAACAAGAAGGCCCGCCAGAAACTTCTGGCAGCCATTGATGACATTGACAGACCCAGGAGATAGACTGATAGACAAACCGCAGCACACAGCCCAACCCACAGAGATGGACATTCCAACAGCGTTTGCATGATTCGCTGCTATCATAGCTACACTTGAGGTTTTGCTTAACATAGAAATGTCTTCGCTTTCAGTACTTAGAAATTAAGGTTTGTGTTCATTGAGCTTACAGATCCAAGACCTACTTTTTAGTAGTTATTAAAAAAAACTATACGGTAAATCCTTGCTCACATGATTGAATGTATTCTCTTGATGGAGATACAGTAGATCTGGGTTATTGCTCACTTAACAATCCCTTAAAAATGATTCCAACCTATGTATTTACTGTTTATTGTTGCATTCAGGGTATTTTTTGTGCCTGACTAGATTCTGGGCTTCTTTGTTTTGTTTATTTTGTCCATGAATGACATTAAAAATATAATATAATTATAATTATTCTGACTACAATAAAAAATTTCTGTAGTAAGCATCAACAACGAATTTAGAATGTATCTGCGTCAGCTGAGTTTTCTTTTTTTGGCATCTGTCATATCTAAGGAGTAGGGGTCAGTTTCTGTCTTGAAATTAAGTCTCTCTCTCGTTCAACCTTGAAATGTTAGCTTCTTTTCAACTCCATTTCCCAGGTTTGTACAGTCCAGCAATGATTATGTGATCCTTAAGTTAACAGTTGCCCCCTCTCTCCCATCTCCCTGAACATGGCCATTGGTTTAAAATTAACCAGCTCTGTTGGGAGGACAGATTGCATTATGTGAAAAGGAAAAAAAATTAACTTGCAGGTTTTGATAGCATTTCCTATTTTCAGTGCTACTTTTACAAGGACAATACATTTTATGTGAATGTTTTGAGCAATTCCTTTTATTTCTTGCTTTGTGTCTTGTTTGGGTTTTTAAATAACAATTAGTGGAAGTGTACTGTCATTTATTACCTCAGTATCATGTAACTAATCAACTGAGGCAAATGCAAATATTTAACCATTGTCAAAATGTTAAGGGTCATGTGCACTATAGTGAAAATCAGTAATCGGTAGGTTGAAACAAAAATGATTCTAGAATAATAAAAACACTAATAAATAGTTTAATTGTCTGTCCATTTAATTTAACTGTCACCTGATGAAAGTTCATACTCGTACCTTTTGCTTAGAAATATATCTATGTATATATATATATATATATATATATATATATATATATATATATATATATATATATTTCTTTATTCTTACTCCCATAAAGCCATGTCCAACTTTAAAAATATTGAAAAATATTGACTGTTCATCAGAAATATTAGTATTACCTTTTAGTAGTGCCTCTGTCCAATCTAATGATGCTTTCCTCATGCAGGAGGATGTTATCAGTTATTAATGCAGCTTCCTGTGTTGTTACAACCTGTAAGCCTTACTCTTTGGCAGTTTTCTACTAAACACGGTCCAATAAAACCACTGAAAGTCTCAATACATTGACAAAAAACTTTTTATATTATATAATAATTCTAATAGTTAGTTTGTCCTCTTAAGTGTTGACACTTAAAGTGTTGACAAATGAAGTTTGTATCTGATTTTCAAAGCACAAACTGCATTAAAAATAAAAACAATTGAAGTGTCTTCTGTAAATAAGCCAACTCATTTTGATGAGTGGAGTCTGAATCAGCTGATATTGACATCCCTATATGAAGTCATATCCATGTTGTTGCTGCCAGTATCAGAATCATGCAGGTACCCCATATAATCAAAGAAGTCTGGACTTTGATATACTGAAAACATTTTACAGACAACTACAGTTAGCATTTAAAATGAGCTTTTACTAAAGAAAAATTCCATGTGCTTCTGTCCAATCTAAAGAGGCAGAAAGCTCAGGAGAAACATACTGAGGTAAGAATTGTGCCAACCTGTGTCAGAAGTGTGCCCTGTGCTTTTTCAGTTCCAAGTTCCCCAATTCTGATCATGAAACCCAGATAATTGGAGTTCAGTTTTCTTCTATATGTTTACGCCTTAATCAGAGTTAAACAAGACAATGCATGTGTGCCTGCGCCTCAGCCCCCCCATTGCCATATGGTCCCAGAACAAAAACATCCAAGTAAGCCCTTGATAGAAAAAGAACACAATCACAGTACCTATAGTACAACAAGCAAGGTGTACATTACATATAAAAATGAAAAAAGCCCCAGTTGTGTGTTTATACGATGGTTGATGAGGTCAACCATTGCCCCCTGGTGTTGAGGGGAGGACATGTTCCTGTCAGTAACTCAGTTTTCTCTGTTGTTGTAAACTGGGACAAGGACAGAAGTCCGAATTAGAAGCTAAAACCAAAATTTTAGCATAGTTTGATTAAGCTGCATGTAACCTGCTGTCGAGACAAACTCATTCCCCTAATAATGTCAGCCAAGTGGCAAGAGCTTTAAATAAGGAAGTCTTATTGATTTAGTCGTATTACCAAATAGGGATTAGGGTTCTCCCTGGGTTGTTTACCCTGCAGATAAATAGGTTAAAAATGTTCATGGCATTTGGTTCAAAATGAGCAATTAGTTTGTTGCAAAGTGTAATCCAAGTCTTTTAGAGCTAGGAAATAATTTAGTGCAAGATATCTCTCAGAATGAATGAAAGACATATAGTATATCTCATTAAGAGAATGCCCTCAGTAACAGTCAATATAGTTATTTAGCAGTAGGGCTATTTAATAAATTCCAGCACTTTCTCCTCTGATTCTCTTTCTGTCTTACTGATTGGCATTAGAGATTGAAGCAACTAATTGGGTGTTGATTCTGCTGCATATAATTTAACAGACAGTCCTGTTCCATTCTGCTAATTTGTGCTTGTTAAACTGGGCTTGGGCACAGCAAATAATTTGTGTGGTCATAAACCTGCAGGGCAGAAAGACCTTTAGACTTTATGCTCCACTTAAAGCAGACATAACATAGTAACAGCTGTTCTATTGCAAAGGCTAATCTTTCATAGTTTAACTTTAAGTTAAATTGGTTTAAAATCAACTTTCAGTAAACAGGGACAATCATCTATATATAAAGGGAGAAAGTTGTGTAGCACGTTGTACACTTAGCTTGATGCTACCTTGTGTCTCAATCATATATGTGTAGATGTCTGGATAAGCAACATCCTGCTCTTTTG
This sequence comes from Eupleurogrammus muticus, assembly GCA_036785175.1. Taxonomy (NCBI): domain Eukaryota; kingdom Metazoa; phylum Chordata; class Actinopteri; order Scombriformes; family Trichiuridae; genus Eupleurogrammus; species Eupleurogrammus muticus. Next base: position 2,246,501 of record JAYKQN010000020.1, on the reverse strand, counting down.
TCAGATCACTGATCCACCTGGAGAGAGGAAGGCAAGCTAAATCAAAGCTGACAGATCTACCTTTATTTTTCAAGGTATGTAGCAGATTCATGTAACAGGCAAGTAGCGAAAATAAATACTAGATGTGGCTATAAAACAAAGTTTTGTTTAACTGTTTAAATGAATGCATACACATGGCAAAATCCTCAGCTAGAACATATAAAATGCATTTATTTCTCTGGGATCTGATGTTTTCTATCACCAAAATTGCAGAGTAACCACATGTGCTGGTCTGATGGATTTCCAAAAGAAGACATTCTACATAATCACATCAGTTTCAATTTCTTAGGTTTCTGCCTGTTGACCAAGACTGTGATGACCCCTGTAGGAATCTATTATCATAAATAATTAACATCTGAGCAGCCTACAAATGAAGAGCCGGCAGTTGGACAGACATTTTAAGGGGCAGGTGAGCAGTGAAAAATAAGGGCACTTTGTTTGCACGTGGAACTGCTGGCTGCTTTATTATTAGTTGTGTGAGATTCAAAAAAAAATAAAAAATACACATTGTCACATGTTGAATATAATTTCATATTTGCTGATATGTCAATTGGGCTTCAATTACTGTATCATTGTCTAAAGCAGCATCCATCTCGGTGCCATATCTTTAAAGATTCTGATGAACTCACCAATTTATTTGGATATCGTTCTCTATGGCAACCAGAAGCTGACCTTTCATCTTCAGCTTGCTTTTCTGGCGCTTTCACCCCAGGGAGTAGAAAGCTGCTTTCCAGGGCTGCCAGCTGTTATCCCCTTCTCTCACTCTTTTATCCTCTCATTAAGAGGCATTATGCTACAATTAGTAAATACCAAGAGACCAAAAGTATGAATATTAGTGATGTTACAAGGCTATTTTTTCTGCAGGCAATTGGGAACTGCCTGTTTCTCATTTAGCAAATAAATGTTCAATTGTGTAGCACATTGTAAAATAGTAAATATTCAAATTGAGTATACTGATAGATACTGTACCATTGACAAACTCTACCAATATTAGTTGTGTTGTGGTCATCAGGTGTATTATTGATGCATGTGAGAAGTCAGTTAATTTATGCTCATCTGTTTGGTGCTGTTTGAGGCTACATCATAACAAAGACAAACACTGGTTAGGCTTAGGGGGCGAAAATACACTCTACTTGATTCATGTGTTACCTGGCTGGTGGGGCAGAGGGTGTGTGAAGGCTGAGTAGTACACATACAATGCGCCTGCTTTTGTATGTGTAGGTGGGCAGCTGAGTGGGTTTATAATTAAAAACTCTAATAAAAGCTAAAAAGAAATAACAACATTCAAATCTATACTTAAACATGCAATATAAATAGAGAGGTTAGAAATCAGCAATATAAATATAAAATAAATCAATAGCAGAAAGCCAATGTTAAAAGGGGATCTCTTAAACAAAGTAGTAGATCTCTTAAACAAAAGTAAATCACATAAAAAAAGTCGAACCCAAATGTCCAGTATAGCCTTGGTGGTGTCTGCTCCCCTGTGTCCTGCTTCTGCTGCTTCAGTTCTTGTAGCAGGCTGCTGTAATGAACCATAGCTTGTGTTTCTGCTCTGATCTCTGCTCCCATGCTGTGCTCTTGAGCTGTTTAGTTCTCTGTCTCCCTGTGTTGCTGTGCCATTTCTGTCCCTCTGCGCTCCTTCAGTCCCATCTCCAGTTCTCTGCTTCCATTGCTGAAACTGCTTCGCCTACCTACCTGCTGCCATCCATGCTGCATCTGACAGCAAAGCACTCTCTGCGGAACGGCATACAGGTCTGAGCCCTCCCCTCTGTCTCCCTTTGGCTGTTTCCTGGTTCTAAGCTTCAGAAAAGGCTAGTCATCTGTCAGTCTGTGCAGGTGATTAACCCAATTAGGATTAGAGGCAATGCATCTTCCTTAAAAAAGGATAAAATGCAGGTAAAACATAATTAAAAAACAAAAAATACATTAAAAATCATGCTCACATCAATAAGAAAAAAACATATATAAAACACCTAATCTATACTGCCTCTTACATTCTCCCACACTTAAATGTCCCTGCAAAATAAACACTTAATGTCTGTCCCACACTGGAGGCTGGCCCAAATTCACTGGCATACTACCAGGGCAGGAGGAAACCTGTAATTCAGTGCTAGAAGAAGCCTCTGAGTCTCTGGGGCTGGTTCAGCAGCTGATGGAACCTCTGCTAGGGGTGCTGTACACACCTTCGAGGACTTCCTGTGTCCCCAACCAACCTTTTTGGGTGGAACCCTGAATAGCACCCCTGTATTGTCCACTTGTTCTAAAATCACCTATGGCTCTGGGTACATAATACACACAACACAGGTACGAAACTTTTGATGCCCTTGCCTGTTTCTTTCTCGTATCCAGACCCTCTCCCTAGATAACAGGGGTAAGGCCCTGGCCATCTTATTATACTGGGAATTTCCCCACTGTGGGACAATAAAGGAGCTATCTAATCTAAATCTAATCTAATCTAATCTGTTTATTGAGAGTGACTGCGATTTTTTGTCTAGCCAGGATGTAGACTATGGACAGTCCCTGCTGATGATCTTGTACCAACTAACTACCAACCCTAACTCTGCATTGAGCACAACATGAAGGCAATGTAAAAGGTCACTATAATAATTACTACTAATAATTACAATTACCATGTCAACTTAATCCTAACTATCTCTCGACACTGTTATGCATGCAGTTGCAAGGAAAAGCGTCACACTGAAATGATTATCACATCTTCATTTTGAATGGATGACAAAATAGTTTTTACCTTATTGACCACACACCAATTTGCTAACACCTTCTGCATTACATTTTGCAGTCTGTGTACATTACATTTCAATCATTAGTTTATCATGAGGCTCAGCATGTTCCTCTTGGCCTTCGCTGTTGCCCATTACTGAGAGGAAAACTATTGCCTGCAGGTCAGGAAATTTAAAGAAATTAGAATGCAATAGATGGCAAATTAAACTTCATCAGATAACCTTGATAAACAGCTTTTCTTTCAACAGCAATTACATGCCATCTTTGGGAAAATACCACAATGAAAGAGTAAATTATGTAAGGTAAAACGATCCAGGGTGGGAGTGAAAGAAATAGATAACATGTATGACATACTTGAAAATTTGTCACATATGCTGTAAGTGGAGACTTTCAGGTTTAATTTGAGAGTATTTCCCTCCATATCAGGTGAACAGTGTAGGAAATACACAAGATTACTTTTTAAGAGACCAAAAGTAAATGGACAACTGTTGTTCTGTGGCCAGGTGTGTGTTATTCCATCATTATCTCAATCACAGGGAGCAAATAAAAGTTCTAGAGTTCATTTCAAGTTTGCCTGTGGAATCTGTGGCTATCAAATCTTGATCGGGGTTTAAGAGCTGTCACTATCAGTGAAGCAAGCCATTACTTGATTAAAAATAAAACAAACCTAGCAGAGAGATAGTACATATATTGGGTGTGGCCAAATTAACTCTATAGAACATTTTAATAACAAAGAATACAACTATGAGCTCAACAACACAAAACAACTCTGGTGGATGACAGAAGATTTGGTTCTCTGGTAACAGCTGGCCAGATCTAGAACACATTCCAGGGAGTAGGTGTATCTGTGTCAAAATCAATCAAGAGAAGACTTCAGAGTAAATGCAAGGGGTTTACCACAAGATGTAAACATATTTTGAGCCTCAAAAACAGAAAAAACAGACCAGAGTTCGCCCCAGAAAACAGCTAAAAAACCTTATACACTTGTGGAACAACAGATTAGGTACTGACGCACTTCTGCCTGGTTATGAGCTGTCCAGATCCGACTGCACAGGTGTAAAGGGCATGCACACATCATTTAGAGATCATCTGGCATTTACCTGACATTAAACCTGGCAGAGGCTCTGTGGACAAGCACATGTGTGGTGCATCAGACGTTTTCAGCTAGGTATGAGTGTGAGATTAGTCCATTAAGTTTGGTAAATTGTTACTTTTGGTAGCCAAAATATTTAGTTTAGTTAATTATAAACTGTTATTCACCTACTTAAGGAACCACTGTCCACAGCGATGTAGTCTGCCATTGTAAAACCATTGTAAAAAATAATTATTGTTTAAAGTAAACAATCCTAAAAATGTACTAACACTAAGATAATGCGATATTCTTCATCATTTCTTTTTTTCTAATATTTAATAAAATAGTAGCTGGCTTTCCCTGCAGTCTTTATCACCATCTTTGTTTCTCAGTTTGTTGTGGAAATGCAATGCATCCTGCATATCCCTTGTTTGCAAGGAGCCTTACAAAAATATTGATATTTGAGGGCCAATTATCCCTTTATCTCAGTCCTCGTCTTAAAATTCTGAGGACTAGGACAACACTTGAACTTTGTAAGAAGAAGCATTTTTAAAATTGAGGATTAGGTTTGAGGGCTGAGACACCGGGATTTCCTGATTTCCTGTTGTGTGCTCCTTGTGTTTGCCTCCTCCTGTCTACATGATCCTGTCTACATGCTTTCGTTCAGGTGCAGCAGTGGAGAACCAGCACACACATTATCATCAATCACCTCATCACAGAATTTAAACCCCAGCTCTCCTTCTACTTATTACCAGAAAACTCTGAGTGCTGGTAATGCTTGTAACTGGTAATTCACATCTCTGCTAGGGATGGGAATTGATAACCTTTTTACCATTCTGATTCCATTATTGATACTGCTTAATGATTTGATTTTAATTTCAGAGAAAGGCAGAACAGTTTGATTAGCGTTAAGTTTGTTCACTCTAAAGTCTCAACATTTCAAACTCAACAACGAGCCTCTCTCTTTCGTCACGGTCATCTTCTAAATGTAATGCAGTAGGCATTGGTTTAATAGCATAGTGCTAATGTTATAGTATGTTTTACAATGAAGCACATAGGCAGTGGGATAGCTACTTACCAAAGGTGAAAGCTTCGCTATTGCAGCTGCTGCTTGGTTGAGATGTGTCACTCCGAAGTGCAAGGAAAACACAATGCTCTTCTAACATTATTCCATGTTGTGTGCGCAAATATTTGTGCATATTTGTTCCCTCCCAACGCTGTTAGGTCTATTTTGCAATGACTATGGACACCTTGTTGTCGTTAGATTGGAATGGATTTAAAACACATGGAATCAGTTCTCTACAGGAACCGTTTCTCGATTCCCATCCCTAGTCTTTGCAACTTATTTTTTTCCCATTCCCATTCCACATGGTCTGTCTTGTAGTCTTGCCTCCACATGTTATATCCATTCTCCTCCCCTTGCTGCCGTCCTGCCTCTACCAACCTTCCTTCCTACCTTCTCCAAAGAAACCTGAACTGGACCTTCCTCTCCCCTGGCTAGCACTCATATCCACAGGACTCTCTTCAGACTGTCCCTGCCTTTTCCCTCACTTGAGATAATAAAGAAGCTTTTGACTGCTGCTCAGTGCTTTCCTCTCCATGTCTGATCTGGAGTCCCATTATCAACTTGTGCCACCCATCCTTGATCTCTCTGTAAATGTAAATGCAGTCACTACACTACATTGAACCTCAAATTGAAAGTATTTTTTAAATATTATACTATAGTAATACAAACGACTAGCAAGAAAATATAATATACAGCAGTACAGAATGCAGTGAATGAAACGGTACACAATTGTTTATTTGTTTATTTGTTGTGATATATTCTAAAGAGGGCGACACGGTGGAGCAGTGGGTAGCACTGTTGCCTCACAGCAAGAAGGTCGCAGGTTCAAGACCGCCTTGGGGCCTGGGTCTGGGACCTTTCTGTGTGGAGTTTGCATGTTCTCCCCGTGTCTGCGTGGGTTTTCACCGGGTACTCCGGTTTCCTCCCACAATACAAAACATGCTCAGGTTAATTGGCAAATCTAAATTGCCCATAGGTGTGAGTGTGTGAGTGAATGGTGTGTGTGCCCCACGATTGGCTGGCGACCATCTGGGGTGTATCCCTGCCTCTCGCCATAAAATGCGCTGGGATAGGCTCCAGCAGACCCCTGCGACCCTGAAAAGGAATAAGCGGGATAGAAAATGGATGGATGGATGGATATTCTAAAGATATTTTTCAGAATACTAGCTACTGGTAAGTATAATGCATATGGGTATGGATATCAAAACTGTTTTACTGTGATTTTAAAACACATTATAATTAGTACACTTACCCTTAACGTTGCTCCTTAAAATGGAAAGGGCTTTACAATGCGAAAGTGCTTAGTGAATACATTTTTACTTCTCCTTGCTTCCCCAAGTTTCAATAAAGCAACTGAAAGAATATCAACTGCTTGTCTCTTCTTTGCAGGAACCGTATCTATTCTAACATCACTTGATAATAAACACAGCAGGGATAGTAAACCAGAAATAAGTTAGTGCTATAACTGCTATGCTGGGACTTCTCATAAAATGCTTTGAGTACGTTGGAAAACCAACGACATGATCTTTGGCTGTTAACTCAGAATTTACAAGGCCTTATGTTTTTGGCACATCATTGTATTTTCTATCAAAGACAGAACAATATAACATATTTGTATTTCTGCAGACACATAACTCTGCCTTATACTTATCTTTTCAGTAAGAAATATTCTGGAAAAGAATTCCACATTACAGAGCAAAACATCAACAACATTTTAAGACTGACTATTTGGAGATAGAGAGAAATATATTGTAATTAATTAGAATTCAGCAAAGAAATCCCTGTAAATGGAAATCTGATTCATGTCATTTTTGGGAAGAAAATAAACTCTACTATGCATCTAATGGTATTTTATGCTTTCCCTTAACACATTCAGTTAATACACAATCCAACAAAGGATCTAGTGAGCAAGTTGTGAACTGCAAATTCACCACAATTTGAGATAATAAAGGAATGTTGAGATGGAATTGTTTTCAAGGGTTAGGGTAAGGGTTAGTAAAGTTGTACTTTGCACAGACTTGGTGGCAAAGTGATCTCAAAAGTGCATGTTTAGTGCAGCTACCTCTGTCAACAAAACAAGCAAACATAAAACCCAAAACAAAACTCTGGCTAGTGGCTTACTGAAGAAAGTAGTAGAAAGGAGTATTTGCTTTGCGTTTCATAATGTTACAATTACTGTTTTCTCATGTGGTGAATATGCAGGTCACAACTTGTCCACCACATAGTTTGAGTATTTGCTGAGTTTGATGAGGGAAATCAACAAATACCATTACTCTTGTAGTAGTAACTGAGCAGCCCTTGGCTCTGCTCATCTGGTCTGGAAACAGTTGTTATCAACAAAAAAGGTAAAGCAGCTATGGGAATCATGAAAATGGGTGAATTTAAAAAAAAAATGTTGAACTATTCCTTAAGCAGTGAATGAAAATTCTATTTAATGGAAAGCTTACCTCTGCCACAACATGTACTCTAACCAGAGCCCTAATAAATAATAAAATCTCATTATCGGTATGCTGTTAGAAGGGACATGACTGATGCGGTCATCTTTTAAAAAGTATCATAAGCCATGAGCAAACTAACAGTCTCACCCCTGATTTTATGACAAAAACACCACTTAGGAAAGTCTTCAATGTTTTTGATCCAGAAAGTGTTATCAACACCTAGACATGAGGTGGTGTTGTGCATCAATGGATGAACCACATGTCCCTTCCAGGGTTTCTTTTGACTCAGTTGTTTAGCAAGTCGAGAAGCTGTGAGTGCTGTGACAAACTGTACAGAGAAATATCTGTAGCTGTTCCAACCACTGGATAGTTAGAAAATATCATTTCACTTTGCAGGTTTTGCTTTATAAAGGATGGTTACCAGAATGCCATGCTTTTCTTACTCCATTGTATAAATAAATTGTAATAAGATATTAAGTTGAATATGGCAGTAAATGTTTTTTGCAAATGAGGTTCAGTGCTCTGTATATACTGTAGATGGCACACAAAAATCCATGCATATAGTATGCATGCACACATTTATACACAGCATGAAAAACATTTCCACACAACAATTTTGATCCAGCAGCTGCTTCCTACCACATACAGTATGTCTGAAAGACATATAAATATTTTGTATCAATTCTTATGTTAGAGTCATGTATAATTAGTACATGTGTTGTGTTCCCTTTTATACAAGCAGGAAATTTGTGTGCTACAGGAACGCATTTTTGCCCTGGAAGCTGAGAAAGGACTTCATGATACACTCCCAGTGAACTGCAGTGGTAAGACTTTTACTACGAAAGGAAGGGGTGAAAAGACTGCTACTCACAACTTAAAGTTAAATGATACCGTGTCTTTTCCAAGACTTGACTATAATCGCCTTGGTCCTAAACCAAAACAACGTCAAAATGTCGGTATCGATGCCATAACATCACCTGGAATTAAATTAACAAACAGATTTTTACCACTGTCGGATACAAATGGGACTGAGTCTAACAATGAGAGACTCAGGACAGAGCAGCACCAGGACCGAAAAACTGTGTCAAGCGTCAAGGACACTTTCCTGCTAGGAGATGGAGCCATATCTAACATAAACATGGGGAAAATGATAACAAGCAGCTATCCGAGTGCCACAGTTTCTGACATCACAGAGGCACTACCAAAGGAACTAGCTAAGCATCAAGGTGTGAAACAGCTGATCTTGCACGTGGGTGCAGTGGACATCAGAAATGGACAGTCTGAAATCTTAAAAAAAGATTTCATCACACTCTTTGAAAGTTTGGATAAAGTGACATTACCCACGTTTATTAGTGGACCTCTCCCAACCATCGACAGGAAGGTAAACAAGTTCAGCCGGTTGCTTCAGCTGAACACATGGCTATCCAACATCTGTGAGTCCAGAGGATTACATTTTATTGACAACTTTAACCTGTTTTGGCTTCGCGGTGACCTTTTCAGAGGAAAAGGCCCGCACCTGAACGGAGGTGGAGTGAGGGTTCTGACGGAGAACCTCCTCCACGCTCTGAGGCGTCAGAACAGGCCTGAGCAGAATCAGGCCTCTGTGCGGCCACCGAGAGAAAAGAGGAGGAAGAAAGGAGCTCCCTCTGCCTCACCCAAGGACCCAGCCAAGAGTTTGACTAAAACAGCACCAGCAACAACAAAATCTGCATCCATGGTAAAGGAATCAACTGCTTCAGCTGCAGCACCAGCATCTCCGACAAAGGACTCAGCCAAGCCACTGCAGTCGTTGCAACAACAACACCTGCCTCTCCGGAAGTGGACTCAGGCGCTGCAGCTACTGCCACAGAACCGGCAAAGGAGTCAGCTGCTGCTACAGTAACATCTTTATCTCCGGCAAAGGACTCAACATGTGCATCGCCTGCTAAGGGTTTAGCTGGAGCAGAGACTACATCACCTTTACCTTCGCCCTCACCACAGTCCCCACCTGTTACATCGACACCCCGTAGTGACTCTTCATTTTCGTTTCCATCTCCATCGACACCTTTGAGATTTCCAAATCTTTATGAAAGCTTGATCAAATCAGGCACTAAAATAGTTCCTCTTACTCCAGACATGGTTAGATCAAGGTTTAACCTTAGATCAAGGTTTAAATTCCCAAAGAACTACCATGCTCCTCCCGCTCCTAAGCCTGCTCCAAGAAGCAGAGCCCCCCCAGCTCGGCCTCCATCACCGGCCCGAGCTGTTATCTCCAACAGCGTCACTGCTGCTGTCTAGGATGTAAAGGGCCTCTGCGTTGCTACCACTTACTTTAAACCCAACTGGAGGTCCAGGGAGGAAGTGATCTCTGCAAAACCAATCTGTACTGTCACATCACGTAGACTAAAACAGAGAGGGACAGTCAGAGTGTCTGAGCAGAGAAATCTAATCCATATTCCATGTAAGAGGTTAGAGCCCAACCCAGCCCAGGAAACTCAGATCAGTCTCAAACATGCTGTACTCAATGTCAGATCTTTAAATAACAAATCTTTCTTAATTAATAATTTTATTTCTTCTAATAATCTTGATTTTATGTTCTTAACCGAGACGTGGCTTGATAATAGTACAGGTAACGCAGTCCTGATTGAGGCTACTCCACCTCACTATACCTTTGAGTTTGAAACACGACAAGACCAGAGAGGTGGGGGCGTTTGTAGCATTTTCAGGGAGAATATAGTCACCCACAAATTGTCATTTGGGTTGTTCTCTTCATTTGAGTATGTGTCTGTCAAAATGGAGCTAAAACAAGCATCCATAGTTTATGTCACTATCTACAAGCCACCTCAGAATTGTTTTATTGATGATTTTTCAGAACTACTTTCAGTTTTGTGCACTGAATTTGACCATTTTGTTGTAACAGGTGATTTAAATGTACATGTGGATGTAGCCAGCAACAGACAAGCTAAAGAACTCAATGCTGTCCTTGAAATGTTTGGTCTAACTCAGCATGTGACCGAGCCCACTCACAACAGAGGGCACACACTGGATGTGCTCATTACTAAGGGGGTTACTGCTTCAAATGTTAATGTCATGGATGTCGCGTTATCTGATCATTTTTGTTTGTTCTTTGACCTGTCTGTTACACCAAAGCCGGCAGCTGGGCCAAAAAAAGTACGAAGAAGACTCATAAATGACAAAACAAGGGCACAGTTTATGGAAATGATTGCTTTTGAAAATACCACTGGTTCTAATGTTGATGATCTGTGGAACTCCTATACATCGAGTGTTTTAAATGTCTTGGACACCGTTGCCCCTTTCAAGGTTAGAGAGGTTAAAAACAGGCAAAAGGCACCATGGAGAAATGATGACTCAGTCAGGGCACAAAAGAGAGAGTGCCGGGGAGCCGAACGGAAATGGCGCAAATCAAAACTCCAGGTTGATCTAGAGATCTATAAAAAGAAGTTATGCATGTTTAACCAGACTTTGAAAAAATCAAGGGAGAGATATTTCTCTGAAATCATCACCAACTGCAATGGTAACGCTCGAGTTCTGTTTGCTACAGTAAACAGATTAACAAACCCTCCAGTTTCACTGCCCTTAGAACTAATTTCTACATCAAAGTGCAATGAGTTTGCGAAATTCTTTAGTGATAAAGTTCAGAGTATTAAGAATGCAATCATTTCCACCACAAAGATAATAACCCCTCATCCACCTAAACACCTCGAGCTGACATGTTTCACTCCTGTTACTGACAGAACAGTCGAAGAGATCATCTCAGGTCTGAGTTCATCCACATGCTGCCTTGATGAGTTACCCACTGGATTTCTAAAGTCTGTGTTGAACAGCTTATTAGTAGAAGTTACTAATCTAGTTAACATCTCATTGGAGACAGGAACTTTTCAAAAAGCCCTGAAAACCGTGGTTATTAAGCCTCTCCTAAAGAAGAGCAGTCTTGATGCCACAGTTTTAAACAACTGCCGTCCCATATCAAACCTGCCATTCTTAGGTAAAGTCCTCGAAAAAGTTTTTTATCGGCAGCTAAGTGACTTTCTCCTATCTCACAAAGCTTTTGATACTTTCCAGTCTGGCTTTCGACCTCACCATAGCACTGAGACAGCTCTGATCAAGGTGATAAATGACATCCGCCTGAACACAGATGCAGGCAGAGTCTCAGTCTTAGTTCTGCTGGACCTGAGCGCTGCCTTTGACACTGTGGACCATGATATTCTTTTACAGAGGTTGGAGAACTGGCTGGGAATCTCTGGTCCTGCTCTAAACTGGTTTAAGTCGTATCTTGAGGACAGAACTTACTTTGTTGAAATTGGAAATTGCATTTCAGACAAAATGCCTGTGACCTGTGGTGTTCCCCAGGGCTCGATCCTGGGGCCCCTCCTGTTCAATTTGTACATGCTTCCGTTAGGCCAACTAATAGGCAGCAACAATGTGTCTTACCACAACTATGCAGACGACACTCAGATCTATGTGTCTCTGACAGCAGGTGAACATGGGCCTGTGGATTCACTCTGTCGCTGTATTGAACAAATCACTGTGTGGATGCAAAACAACTTTCTCCAGCTAAACTCAGAAAAAACTGAAATAATCGTCTTTGGGCCACTGAAGCAAAGAGAACGTGTAATCAGTCACCTTCAGTCTCGTTCTCTAAAACCAAAAACACAGGTTAGAAATCTAGGGGTGCTAATGGACTCAGACCTGAACTTTCACAGCCACATAAAGTCAACAATATCAACAGCCTTTTACCATCTAAAAAACATTGCCAAAATCAAAAATATAGTGTCTAAACCAGACTTGGAGAGACTGATCCATGCATTTGTCTCCAGCAGGTTAGACTACTGCAATGGCCTGCTCACTGGTCTCTCTAAACGAGCTGTTAAACAACTACAGAACATTCAGAACGCTGCAGCTCGAGTCCTGACCAGAACCAGAAAATATGACCATATTAGTCCAGTGCTCATGTCTCTGCACTGGCTTCCTGTCACTCAGAGAATAGACTTTAAAACAGCTCTACTTGTGTACAAGTCTCTTCATGGTCTAGCACCAAAATACATCTATGACATGTTAGAGCCATACGAGCCATCTAGGACCCTGAGAACCTCAGGGACTGGTCTCCTGCAGGTGCCCAGAGTCAGGACTAAACATAGTGTAGCTACATTCCAGTTTTCTGCAGCTAAAATCTGGAACAGTCTTCCAGAGAATGTGAGACAGGCCTCAACGCTGAAAATGTTTAAAACCAGGCTGAAAACAGTTCTGTTTAACCGTGCATATGAAAACTGAAAGTATCTTATCTACACTCTTCACTCTTTTTTAAATTAATGATGAATTCTATGTTTTATGATTTTTTTTTTTTTGTGATTTTATGTATGTTTTGCTCTCCTTTTGTGATTTTGTGTAACTGTAAAGCACTTTGAATTGCCCTGTGTATGAATTGTGCTCTACAAATAAACTTGCCTTGCCTTGCCTTGCCTTGCCTTGCCTTTGGGATTTCTCTACAGCGGTCTATCAACATAACTATCAGTAGAATAGAAAGTCAAACATTTAGTTGTTACATACAAATGTTAGCAAACTAACATACATATCTATGAAGATGTTGAACACTCAAAGCTGAACTTGCTCAAAGCATTGCACCACACCCTGCCAGTATAATGGTAGACTCTTAAACTGCTTTTATTTGAAAAGCTGCTTTGCGCAATTATTAGGCCACTGTAGTAGAAACTGAAGTCATGGTGAAGAACCAATGAAGGTAGTAAGGAAGTAATGGGAAACTTAGCCTATTCATTTTTATGGCATTTATTTTGGTATTAAAGCGTCAACAAATACTGAATCATTTCCTTACTGTTATATTTGATCATCCAATCGTAGAAAGTAACTAAATCTACTCAAGTACTGTACTTAAGGTCACTTGGTATATAAACTGATAATATTACAAGCTTCTAAAATACAATAAACTGTTACACACATTTCTGTCTTTTAATGTCTTATAGAAAGCAATGTATCAAGGTCACATTTTAGACATCTATAAGCTTTAGCAGCTCCACCAAATAGTATTTCTCCTCTTGCGACTTCTCATATTGTTTCATTTCAAAGAATGTGCAAATGATCCGATTTTTTCACCGAAGTTCTTAAATACACCGCTTGGTGCTACTTGGACACATCTTCAGTGATGAACCCGAGGTCATATCGTGTTTCGGGTCTTTCATCATCAAACACCCTCGCTCAGGCGACCCAGTCGGCAGTGATCAGCCCCCGACTTGTGTTCAAGTGGCCCACTACTCCACAGATCCCCCCCTCTGGATCCATAGCCATCTTGAGGCCTTCTTCACAACCTTTGTGATGTTTTTGATGGCCCTTTTGCACAGCTGACCTTTAACTCCAAGGAGTTTGAGAGTGCAGGTGAGGGGCTGACTGGCAAAACCACAACACGCCACCTCAACTCGCTCACAGTGCGATTCCAGCCCCTATTTCGTCAGTCCACCATTAGCTCTGTGTATTTTTCCTTCTTTTGCTCGTTGGACTCCTCCATGCTGTCTTCCCAGGGGACAGTCAGCTCAACCAGGACCACTTGCTTTGACGATTCTGATGTTAACACCATATCTGGATGAAGCGAAGTGGCCGAGATGTGTTCTGAGAATTTGAGCTGTCTTCCCAGGTCGACTTGGAGTCTCCAGTCATTTGCCGTGGTAAGGAGCCCACCAGAGGGACTTGGCTGGTGTTGTGCCCGGCTCTGACAAAGGTGATGGACTGCTTAGGGGTGTGCTGGAATTTGCAGGTGGAAATTTGCAATAAAGTACTATCCTATCCTATCCTATCCTAAATTGCTGTGCTGACCATTTCTGCCAGAACCTTGAGGACCTGGCCATGATGCCAGCAATACCTACCTTCCCCCAAGGCCTTTGGGCAGCAACTGAGGATGTGCTCCAGAATGGCTAGCTTGCGGCAGATCTGGCATTCTCCTTGTCTGCTAAGCCCCCTAGCTGCAGATTCGTAGGACTCGCGAGGACACCGTACACTGATTGGATGAGGAACTTGATGCGCTGCAGTTCTCTTCTCCAGATCTCTGACCAGGTAATTTTACAGTGTTAAGTGTTCTTCCACCTAGTCCAGGTGCCTTGTTGGTACATACTTAGCATCTTGACCTGCCGATGTTCCTCCACCTCAGCTCTGATTCTTCTTAGACCATTTTCTGCCTCTCCCTAGCTCTGGCTTTGTTATAGCAGGGTTTGGGGAACCTGCCGAGGCCCGCCTGCCCCACTGCTGTGTTTCCAACCAAGATGTTGTGCTGCAGTTGTGTTTCAGCTCTGGAGAATTCTTCTTGAGCATTCCGCTTTCTTCCGGTTTTCACCTGGATTTCCGCAGTGGCAGTATTTCTGTCAGAGGAGTCCCGATACATCATCAGCTCCCTGGCCTGTGTGATCATGAACTCCTCTGACAAGCCACTGATCGGGAGCTGCAGCATGGTTGAATGGCCATACAGGGCAATGCTGCTGAGGGATTGGGGAAGCCCAAGCCATCTCCTGAGGAACTGGCTGATGGCACATTCCAGTCCCTCCATAGTTGGACATGGGAACCTCATAGACAAGCAAGGGCCAGAGGACTCTTGGCAGGATTGATAGATCCAGGTTTTGAATTTCCCTGGTAGCCCTGACCTGTCTATCACTGAGAGCCATGCTGCCAAATCTTCTTTGGTTTGCTGGACTGCATCTGAGTCTCTCAGGGAGCTGTTGAAGACCTTGCCCAGCCTCTTGACAGTTTGTCTGTCACAGTTGAATTTGATGTCTCTCCGATGGCAAAGCAAAACCGGTCGGCTACCTTACCTTTCTTCAGGACCAGAGACCTGAACTTGGCTGGCTTGAAGCTCATCCTTGCCCATGAGATGAGACATTCTAGCCCCTGCAGCAGCCATCTACAGCCGGGAACAGAGGTTGTCGTCACTGTGAGATCATCCATAAAAGCTCTTATAGGAGGCTGTCTGGTACTGGATCTTGACAAGAGGCCTCGACATTCCACTTCAGGGAATTTCACAATCATGTTCCTAGTCAGGGAAAAAAGTCACACTGAAATGGTACAGCCTGTTATGATGCCCTTTTCATATAGGTTAGAGAAAAAGTTAAAACAGATTTATGCTAAGCATTTTTTCTTCTTTCCTGTGCCATTAATCATGTCATTAATCAATTCCTTGAAGTGATTAGCAATGAAAAACAGTTACTGTAAAAAACCTGACGAAAGTGGGAAGAAAAAACAACCTGGATATGGATGGTTGCTATTGATAGTTTGTCAGTGTGATCATTTTCCTTTTTTTGTTTCTTTTTTTTTTTTTTTACAGGGATGTTAGTAGTGTATGTATGTGTGTCTATTATGAAATGTAATTATTTTTAAAGATCTTTTTAGATTAGATATTTCCTATGTACAGATAAATACACAAAAAGAGCAATCCCATACCAACCCAACCCCATTACGCTCTGCCATCTTAAAAAACATCTTGGACCGTTCGGTTCGACTGTCTCAGTTTGGTTTGTGTGTGTTGGTAAATCATGCTTTTTTCTCATTGACAAAGGGTTGACCCTCTAGAGCAGTAGGTAATGATGGTTCTCTGGCTTCCTTGCACAGTCCAAGAACACACTGAGGTTGATTGGAGGTATGTGTGTGAGTGAATGGTATGTTTGCCCCATGATAGACTGGTGCAGTCTAGGATTCATTCCTGCCTTTTGCCTGTAATGCACTGGGAACCCACAATGTAGTGTTTAATGACTGACGCTAAACGAGTGAATGAGAAGAGTCACATCGGTGACCTGTAAAAAGCAGCTGATTCTGGACTTGGGTTGAACATGTTCTTGCACCTTTATTCAGTAAAATGTAAACACAAAAGATGGAGCAGAGCAGCAGCAGCTTTTCCTACTCTTCAGACTAGTTTTCAAATAATAATACTTATTTTGTCTAGTGATTTTTTTTTATTCTAAACATCTGTTCTTGATAGAGTTACTTTAATTAGTATTTTGTGTTTATTGATTTTTTTGAATTTATTAAAAGATAATTAATGTTATTTCAACAACTGGTTTATTTTATGTGATATTGTTGATAATATTTTAACAAGAAAATATGAAAATTTAGTATTTAGTATTTAGTATTTGTAATTTCTTTCTTAAATAGCTCTGCAAACAAAGAACTGATCAGTTATAAAAACATAAGAACTACCTTTGAACTATATATGAACTGTGAGGGAAAATCTGGTCAATTGTAAATGCACATAAACAGAGATATGAATTATATATGAAATACCACTCACTTCATTTTACATGTGTGGTCAATGTACTTATGAACTACATAAACTACTTATTGACACACATGAACTACATATGAACACAGTTATGAGCTATATATAAATAACATATTAACTATTATGAACTACATATGAACACATGTTAACTACATATGAACACATGTTAACGACATATGGACACATTTATCAACTAGGTATGAATAATACTATATAGATTATATATACAAACATAGATATAAATACTTGGTAATGGTCATTCAAAATGCCACAATTTCTGTTGGACTTTAAAATTTTTTTTAATGCATCCTTATATTATTATGTTATAACCTGTAAATATGGAGGAAAGTACATCTTTTCTTGGCTGTACTATTTGAATTCAGCAGAACCTGAAACCAGAAACTATTTTGTGAGGCTAAAAGTATTGATATAAAGTGGAGAACTTAGTAATGTTAGTGTGATAACAACTTGTTGTAGGTTATGAGTGGCCTTCCATCTTGGAGATGAATTGTGTTCAGGGGATTTTTCACATCGGGCACTGGTACGGTATAAGATTTGAACTAAACCTTTAGTTTATAAGTGGGAGCATGGCACTGTCAACTCTGGGAGATCACATAGAATGCTGTTTTTGCCCATGCATATTCATTATACAAAACCTCTCAACTGACACTGGCGAGATTTGAGTTGGTGAGGAAAATGCTGTGCAATTATATTGTTGCAGAGAAAAGCTGGGAACAATTGTGCTGGTTCGGATGAAAAATAACTCAATCTCTCTTTCCTTTAGAGTAGACAATTGTTTGAAAAAAACTCGTCTGCAAATCAAATTGCACATTTTTATCTGAATTGTTATCTGTTGTTTATCTGATTGCTATTTGTTCAGAAAATAAGGGCAGCCTCAAATAACCTATAATGTCTGTATTGTTGTGCATTGTACAGTACTTTTACAGTAGTTGTTTTTTAATTGAAAAAGAAAAGCATCAATCAGTCTGGCTTTTACAAAATGCATTTTTATCAGCTTTGAGATGACGCCAGTCCAAGCTTTAAGGGAGAAAAAAAAACACAAGCCAAAAATGAATAACAGGAATGTAACAAAATAGTTGCCTAAGTAATTCACAGTGTAAAAATCTATTATATACACAATATCTGCTTGCATTTACAAGGGCAGGAACATAACAATCAAACAGAGAACATAGAATATGCAGAATCCATCTTACCCAAGCCAATATATCAATAATATGACATCTATGACAAAAGCCATTTGAAAGATAAAAAATAAACAATGTCATACTAAAATAAATTATATACTTTTGGATAACACATAAGCAGTAACTTCCTTTATAGTATCTTCATAAGACAATGACGTCATTTCCCTCACAATGATTTTGATTCTTCCCTATATTATAGATTGCTAGGAACAACATCAAAAAAATAATAATTAAAATAGAAGTCAATGGTAAAACAATTTTACGCGGAATTAGCAAAGTCACAACACCATTTTTTGTTTCTGCGTCTTTTGTATTTCCTGTTGCAACTTTGCAGCTTGTACAGATAGAGACCTAGAGTTCTATAATACTGTTTGATCACTTGATTTACTTGATTTTGGTGACTAGATAGCACATTTTCACAACATAGCATTTTTAGATATATGATAAATTATATATTTACATTTTATTATATATTATTATTATTAACAAGATAATTAATACTGTATCATTCACAACAGACCAAATTTATAGGATGGGAAATGAGGATGGGAATCAAATTATATAAAGGATGGGAATCAAATTATATTATCCTCTCTATAGGTCCATGAAAATTAACCTATAGAGAACCAAAAGAGTGAATTTTCATCTGTACCTCATTATAACCCTGGATTTATGTCATTTATGAGACATGAAACAGCTGTTCCAGTAGACATGACAATAAAACCAGAACATCATTACATGCCATGAGGGGACAGCTTAAACATCCACCTCCACTTTTTAAAGTGGAACAGAAAGCAGAGAAAAATACACCAAAAAAGACTAGATGATTGTGGCTGTGTTTATACACAGAGCCTCTCTGTCCTGCCTGACTTGAATGAACTTAAATTAATTATTTATCTGCACTACAAGCTGTCCACAAATGAATCACAGCTATTTGAGCCTGATTAAAAATGGTTTCCAAGTTACTTTACTTTTTGACAAATCCCTAGGTTGTTAAATACCAATAGTGGAGATGCAGTCTCAGTTACTGGAAAAATAGGAGGATATCAAGCTTTATCATGTAATGCCTTATTGATCCAGGTTATAAAATGTTGGCCTGACAAAAAGCAACTTTAGTTTAGTGTATTGTTTATGTAGACCTTGAACTCTAAATTGCTAGTTCATATGGCAAAACAGCAACAAAAAATGCCTTTAGAGTAATATGGGTGTGTATTTTTAGGATAATGAATAGACTACCTTTGTTTATTGTGCAAGGTTGTGTGACAAACAATTTCATCAATAAATAAGCATGGAGTGAAGAATAGCTTTAAAAAACAGAACATAGATTAAAGTTGTCAGCATGACAAAGAAAGACGTTAGAAGGAACAGTTTACTTGGCACAACTGATATATTATAGCATAATATAGAACATTTAGTCATACACAGTGAAACAAGTCTGGCTGTTCCAGCTCAAAATACATTTACTTTATTCATATGTTTTTTTTTTTTTTGAGGATGCAATTATTTATTTTTTTGCTTTTCAGCCCTGTGGTTTTCAGCATCAACACAAGAATAGCAACTGCAAAACAACAAAGCAGTAGGGCATACATCATCATACAACAAACACATATGTAGGAATAGACAAGAATACAATTTTGATTTTAAAACTTTTAAAACTTTTAAAAGTTCTAAAAAAAACTTTTAGACTTTTTTTTAATGAAACATGGTGAACATATGTACACAATTCCAGACCTTCGACCACAGAAAATTGTTGACATCTCTATTAGCACAGTATGTGAGTGTGTGTGTGTGTGTGTGTGTGTGTGCGTGCGTGTGTGCGTGTGTGTGTTGTTTGTTGCTGCATCTGTGTGAGGCTGGACACCCCGTCATTGCTGTTACCAGCATACACATATAAAGGATCAGTTCTTCTACTTTCCTTCGATGATCATCATTATCACATCATCATTATATCTCATGTGTACATCACAGTATCATCATTACATCATCATCTTCTATGGAAAAGATTGCCACCCTCTCTGTCATAGCAGTCACAGTTATGTCCATCTCCACATCCTCCATCACTGTGAAACACTCCCACAGTTTAGCAGCTTAAGAAAATGACACATGTCAAAAGCAGCTCTTGTCTCAGGCCACAAGTTCTCAATGTCAAAAGTTCACAAAAAGCAGGCGCAGCAGCAATGTAAAGTAATATGAAATGTCAGCCTTATAGCTAATCCAACTGTCTCTATGAGTTTTGGTTTTCCAGACCCGTATTTTTGTCCTGTGTCCTGGGCTGATTAAAGCAGCATTGGCCTCTGAGATTTAATCACTTAGATGCAGTGGGAAAAGTGGATGCATTTTTTTTTCCTTACTTTACATCTTTGTCACTCGCTGTTCCCACTGCTACACTTATGATCCTCAACATGCTCAGGCATATGGTTCTCCTGCTTTTAGTGCTACTAGTTCAGAATCCTCAGTTTGTGGCCCATTCAAGTGTTCACTGTTGTAGTCATGGTGATACATGAAGGTGGGCACCTCTGTGATGGATGTTGCTGTGTAGGAGGTGGAGCGCATTGAGCAGTGGTCCTTTCGTCTCTGGCCCCACTGAGTCTTATACTGCATCCACTGTCTCTTCAGTGCTGCCTGCACCTGTACAAAAGGAGAGATGTGGTTTGTATTCTTATATTGTTATAGTGCCTTGTGTTAATCACACATTTCCTAAAAACTTTTAGGAACCTTTATTATGCTATGTATCAGACATAAACATTTGCATAGAAGTCAATATGATCAGTTAGTCTCTTGTCTTATTTCGATAATTCAGATTGATCAGTTTGCTGCCTTTTCTGGTGATAAAGTTACTTGAATTTAATCAAGCTGATTTTAGCCAAGTATTTGATAAGATTAAACAAGATGAAAAGATGACATATTCCAAAATCATGGCTGGGCTAAATCTCCCTTCTGAATACCTTTCCATGTCTATCCCTTACAAATGCTACAGTGACCACTTCATGTCAGTGAGTGAGGTCAGTGTGAGGCAAGCTACAGCTATACATAGCACGATATCGTCAGAGAGAGGTGAAGAAGGTATGAGTTACTACACTCATTAGGTTACTGAAAGTGCAATAATAGAAAATAGAATCTGCACATGAATTAGAATAATAATTGAATAATGGTAGATTCTCATTGGAGGTTGAGTCTTAGCTGGCCCAATGCTGTTTGACATGTTCTGCCACCTATTAGAAAACCTAGACCTGGAATATTCATAAATTCATAAAGGTGGAAAAGAAATGTTTACAGAAATCTGCAAATTTGTAGCACCTGGAAAAAAGAAATAAACTTGGCTCGATGATTACGTTTGGTGTTAACATTACTAAGAATCATCCATGCAGTGCTGGTTAAATATAAATTAAGATTCTGATGTTGTATTAAATGTATTCAGAGATATGTTATTGAACTGTTTAGCTGTAAAATGAGAAAGTCTGTGATGCAGACAAGGCAACTCACAGAACAGTACATAGCCTGGCACTGTGTGCCTGTGCTCAGGGCAAAAAAAGAGACTATAGTCAATTGTCTTGTTATATAATGGATGGATGGATGGTTGTTTGTGTCACTGTGTAGAATGGACATCTGTGTGAATGATTAAGGTTCAGTATGTTCGATTTCATTGTCTGTCCAGGGTAAATGCTTTTTGTAAGAAGTAAACAGGCACTTGACGAGAGATTTAAGTTATTCTACTGAGGTAGCAAAAAGGACTTCAATATGACTGGAGGTACAACACTAGGATAATAACAGATCAGTGTTTCCCAACCTTTTTTGGCTTGATTATCCTCTGGGCATTGAAGATTCTCATATGCATTGAAGAATATCAAAAAGTAGAGCATAACACAGTGGTTGAAAATCCTTTATTTATATTATTTATATTTATATTATTATATATTTTTTCACCTTAACTTGAACATAAAAAATCTCAGGCTTTCTTGTGGTTTTAATCTTCACTTTAATTCAACATAATATATTTTTTCTTGGAACATAAATAGGTTCATTTTACATGCTAAATCAAAATAGCCTTCTTTTGTTATATATATAACTTAAACAATAACAAAATATACATAAATAACATTTCTCTCTCTTTTTTTAAAGAATACATTAACATAACATATAACATCCATCAAAAACTGGAGTGTCCTCCATAAACTGGAAGTTTTATTGTATTATCTGAAACCTACAACACAAAATCACAACGGTAGTGTAAACTAGTCTTTAGTGAGATGCTTGAGTTTGCTTGTTTTTCATCGGCTTTGCTACATCTGGGGACAGTGTGATAACAGCTGCTGTTCTCCACATCCAGCCTGTTCCTCTTACGTATTTACGTTTGTCAGAGCTAAGAATGTCACCTCACATGTATATGTTGATCTAGCAGGTAAAAGATCAATCAGTGCATGTTTTCCCAATTCAGGATATCCTTTATCCAAAAGTCTGTCAATGTCCTTTCTTTGTGTGCCACTTTCTGGCCCCGGTCAGAAACACATCCAGCTGCTGCTCCTGCACCTTTGCAGTGAATGGCTCCCTCACCCAATCCAGGCTTTCTGACTTTTGTCAATATCCTAAAAGTATTGGTTAACTTCTGAATTGAGTTTGGATAGATGTTCTTTCACCAGTTTCACCACTTCTGTCAGGTCCCTGGGGTGGACTTGGCGCCCCCACCTGAGAACTGCATGAACTACATCCAATCAGCTAATGATCCCCACCTGGTACTCTGGGTATTTAAGTCCCACATGGTCCATTGCTCAGTCTCTGGTTCTCTGCTTCTACTGCTCGTCAATGCTGTCACCACGAAAACCCTGTCTGTCGGTACCACGTGTATCCTGCCTTTCAAATCCTGCCTGAACCTTGCCGGTATCTAGAATTGGTTTTGAGTTTTCTGCGCCTGTCAACCTGGTTAGATTTTTGGAATCGTTGGGAACCCCCCAACCTACCTTAGTTTCGAGTTTTTGTTTTTCTTCTGAAGAGAATAAAGACACTTTGATCTGCACTTGGGTCTATCCTTCCTTGAGAACTCTAACAACTTCTTTAAACAAAATATACTTTTTTTCTGGTTTCTTTTCCCTGGTTGTCTTTTCCGGCAGTCTTTTGCAAAACAAAACACTTCTTTTTAATGATCGAAGGCCAGGAGCTGAGTACTCTTGAGTTTTTCCCTATTTTTACAGGATGCTTGGTGCTCTGGTGTCACTGAAAAAGGGCTGACTACATTGTGTTGTTAGCCAGAATTTCACCACAGAAGAAACACTGAGGTCATGGTAGTTCCAAAGACGTAGACAAGGTCAAACCATACTACATGTAGTGTCAAAGTAGTTAATTGTAAGCAACTGGGCTTGTTCTTGTAGCTTGAAGATGTTTCACCTCCCATCCAGCTTCTTCAGTTCTGACCTGATGCTGGAAACCAGGAGCTTATATCTCTGGATCACCGGGTGAAACTGTAAGCTACACTCTCATATCAATGGTTGCACAAGTCACATTTCAAGGTGTGGAGTGAGAGTCATTGTGGTTTCATGATCCAGAGAAATAGTCCTGCTCTGATGGTGAAGGGCAGTTAAACTTCCTGGGATGAGATCTCAAAGCAGGATGGTATGTAGCAGATTATGACGTAACCCACCTCCTCTGTTCAAAGTTGGTCTTTCTAAATGGACATAGATGGCCTCATTCACCCCCTCTCAAACCACCTGTTCTCCTTGTCTAAGATCCATCCATGTCTTTAAAGGAGTGTCCCTTTTCCTTTAGATGCTGATGCACTGCTGAGTCCTGTCCTGATGTGGTGGGTCTCCTGTGTTGTGCCATGCATTTGTAGAGTGGTTGTTTGGTTTCTCCAATATATAAATCTGGGAACTCTTCATTGCATTGTACAGAATAAACCACATTGTTGAGGTTTTGTCTTGGAGTTCTGTCTTTGGGGTGGACTAGTCTCTGTCTGAGGTTGTTGCCAGGCTTGAAATAAACAGATGTTGTGTTTGCTGAAGATTCTTCTCAGTTTTCCAGAGAGACTAGACACTATATGTTACTACTAAATGTTTGCTTCTGTTTTGCTTTTTGTCAGTCTGTGTTTTGGTTTCCTTTTGTCTTCTATCCATTTGGTGAATGCCCAGTTGGGGTAACCACAATTTGTGTGTGTGTTCCTTCCCTTTCCCTTCTGCTTTGGAAGGGATGCCCTCTGCCCGGTGTTGAAGGGTTCTGATGACCCCCCAGTTTGTGTTCCAGATGAGTCAACAAGTATATACTGGTCGGTGTGTGTGGGTTTCCTGCAGACCTCTGTGCTGAGACCCCCGCCTTCTTTTTCGGCAAGGACTTCACAATCCAGAAAAGGCAGTTTTCTGTCTTTGGAGTTCTCCCTGCTGAACTTGATGCAGCTGTTGACTGAGTTTGTGTTTTTTGAAGGTTTCTACTTCCTGGATTTTGATTTTGCAAAATGTATCATCCACATATCTAAACCAGTGGCTAGGTGTTGCTCCTTTGAATGAGGTCAGTGCTTGGTTCTCCACTTCCTCCATGTAGAGGTTTGCCACAAGGGAGGAGACTGGAGAGCCTATGGCACAGCTGTGTTTCTGCCTGTAGAATTCACCATTGTACTTAAAGTAGGTGGTGAGGCAAATTTTCAAGCGGGAGCAAATGTGGTCTGGGGTGAGGTTGGTTCTCATGTGCAGCCCTTTGTCCTGTTGTAGTCTGTTCCTAATAGCCTTCACTGCTTCTGTTGTGGGGATGCATGTGAACAAGAATGTGACATCATATGGAAACCATGGTTACATCTGGGTCCAGTTTTAGTTAGCTGATCTTGTCTGTGAAGTCCTTGAAGTTTTTCCTATTAAAGGGGACAGACAGGAGTTTTGCAATATTGTAAATGACAGAATTGATACTGCTAACAATTGGTCTGAGGGGGGCCCCTTTCTTTTGAATCTGCGGGAACCTGTATATACATGGGATGGTGTCCCCTGGGTAGAGTACATACGTTGGTCAATGGCTTCTGTAAGTTTCAGGTCTTGTAGGCAGCGGACAATCTTTTTCTTAAAGCACTCTGTTGGGTCTCTTTTCAGTCTCTCATATGTGTTGGTGTGGCTGAGTAGATTGTCCATCTTTGAGTTATACTCAGTTGTGTTTAACACAACTGTGCATCTCCCTTTATCAGCTGGTAGTATGGTGATATTTTTGTGCTTGCTCAGAGTAAGTGAGATTTGACGAGGGAACCTTCACACTCGTGAGTGCTGAAGATACGGTTATCCTGATTTGTTCTGCTTCAGCATGAGGAATCCTGTTGTTTCTAATGGCTGACTCTGTGGTTGTCATGAGTTCAACGGGTAACTGATGTGGTGAAATGGCAAAGTATAGTCCTTTCACTAATATGTCCCTTTCTGGTTTTGTGAGGTCCCTGTCAGACAGGTTTATCACTTATTTGGACTGATTTGTGGTCTCCAGCTGTTCATCTTCAGACCTGTTGGGACTTGAGTTGGCTCCTTTTGACCGATTTTGAACAATGTTGAACTTCCGGGACTGTTTGTCCTTGCTCTTGTTGTGTTGTGCCTTATCCACGAACTTTGACACCTCTTCTATTATGTTTGTTGGTAACTGTGCTGTCAGTTGTTTAAGAATCTGGTTGCCCTTCTTTTTCAGTGCATCTGTAGTGAAGTGTACCTGTCATATTCATTCACTGAGGAATTGTTGTGCTCTGTGCAGAATCTGTTCTGCTCTGTGGCCTCTGACTGTGGACCCAAGGCGTAAGCTTTTTGGGACCAGTCCAGACTGTTTACATCTGAGGTTGAATCGTAGGTAGTCCCTGTAGTCTGCTATCTTCTTTGAGATCTTCTCATAATCCCAAAGCAAGGTCTGTGTAAATTCTCATTCATCCAGGTCATTGTGGTATCAAAGGAGTTACTAGTAAGCAGCTGGACTTTTTATCGTAGCTTGAAGACATTTCACCTCCCACCCAGAAGGCTTTTTAAATTCTTCTTCAGTTCTATGTCCCCACTAAAAAAAACCCTGAAAACACATAAAATGGCTATTTGCATTTCACTAAATGCAATGAATCTACTGTAGCAGGACCACATTTATTACTATGAAAAAAATGTTGAAACTGGATCTTTTTGAGGGCTCCCCGAAACATGGAAGCTACAAGTCATTTTTGAACAACTACCTTCTTTTCAGAGTCAAACTCACTACAGTAATCTGTATTCAGTTTGTTCTAGAGGGCTGATTTAATTTCCACATAACCCCATTGCTGTTTTGATATGTTGAAACATGTGATCTTGACGAAGAGATCTGTTGACACACACGTACACACACACACACACACACACAGATAAACAAACATGCATGCACACACGCACACACTCAAGTCCTTGTGATACACTAATCCTTCCCATCTCTAAAACTAATAGACTCAGAATATTGTTTCATGAGGATCTTAAAGCAGTTATTATGTTGTTTAAACAACACCTAACAAACCTGATATTAATATCATTTTGGCCTCCTTTCAGTCCAAGTTCTTTATATCATGATATTCCTAATCTGATAAAATAAGACTTCTTTTTCCTCTTGTATTCAGTTGGGTCTAGAGGGCTGGTTCAATTTCCACATAACCCCATTGCTGATTTGCCATGTTTCAAACATGTGATCTTGGTGAAGAGGTGATCTGTTTACAGACACACACACACACACACACACACACACACACACACAACCTCATTATAATATACATTGATATCTGGTCTGGGAACCATTCGCTAATGTGTTTGTATTAGATGTACCCGATACCTAACATGCAGTCTAAGATGCTTTGTATGACGTTGATGCTTTTGCAAAGTTCCTTTGTGTTTCATCATTGTCTTGCTGAAACCTGCTGTGATTGGTTCCCTAGATGACAGAAAAATCGGGTCTTTTGTGTCCAGACTAAATTTCACAATGAACTGAATTTATAAGGCAACGAAGGATGGGTATACCCAGGCTAGTGTATTTATTGAGTGTATTAGTGGGGTGTGCGAACCCAAGTGATGGTGATATTCATCATTAAGTGACATCAAATAATTAGGAGAGAGATTGAGCCCAGTTCAGGCAAAAATCCACAGGTAGTGAAATAAGTTAATAATTGATTGTTTGAACGCATTTGAATATTTTCACGTGTTATTTGTTAGTAGTCCTGTTTAAGAGTTTTTTTGGGATTTTACTATAATGTATATTGATTAATTTGCTGTAATCAAACTATTGCAAACGAGTTATAGGAAGTAGTTTTCAAAGTAAGAGCATCCAGTCACAGGAAGTGCTCTTTAGTATGTCCACAGTAATTTTAGCTTTACATTGTAAAATGGGTCATGATCATTTTGATTATCTCCTTTGGTTTAATTGTCAATAGATTTGTAATATTATATTGTGTGTCAATTTTTAATGTATGGATGTTTTTATTTTATTTTTTCAGCCTTACATTTGCTTCCCTAAGTGTCTTTAAACAAACAAATTATATGGGAACTCTACTTGATACAGTGAAGAAAACAAGTATTTCGGATTGTACTCTTCATTCGTCTTCCTCCAAACACGCTTAGTGGAATTATGACCAAAAAGTTCTATTTTGGTCTCATCTGACCACAAAACTTTCTCCCATGACTCCTCTGTATCATCCAAATGGTCATATGCAAACTTAAGATGGGCCTTGACATGTGCTGATTTAAGCAGAGGAACCTTTCGTGCCATGCATGATTTCAAATCATGACGTCTTAGTGTATTACCTACATTAACCTTGGAAACGTTGGTCCCAGTTCTTTTCAGGTCATTGACCAACTCCTGTCGTGTAGTTCCGGGCTGATTCCTCACCTTTCTTAGAATCATTGAGACCCCACGAGGTGATATCTTGCATGGGGCTCCACTCCGATTGAGATTGACCATCATGTTTAGCTTCTTCCATTTTCTAATGATTGCTCCAACAGTGGACCTTTTTTCACCAAGCTGCTTGGCAATTGCTCCGTAGCTCTTTCCAGCCTTGTGGAGGTGTACACTTTTCTCTCTTGTGTTGTTGGACAGCCCTTTGGTCTTCACAATGTTACAAGTTAAAGTCTTGCTGATTGTATGGGGTGGACAGGTGTCTTTATGCAGCTAAAGACTTCAAACAGGTGCATCTGATTAAGGATGATACATGGAGTGCAGGTGGACTTCTAATGGGCGGACTAACAGGTCCTTCAGGGTCAGAATTCTAGATGACACACAGGTGTTCAAATACTTATTTGCCGCTTTATCACACAAATAAATTGTTAAAAAATCATGCATTGTGATTTCTGGATTTTTCTTTTTAGTTTATCTCTCTCACAGTGGACATGCACCTACGATGAAAATTTCAGACCCCTCCATGATTTCTAAGTGGGAGAAATAGCAAAATAGCAGCTTAAATAGCAATACTTGTTTTCTTCACTGTATTTCATTTATTGTTGCAGATATTCAATTTGACTTGCTTGACTTCACCACACCAATTAGGTAATTCATATTTAATACTTGCTTGTGAAAATGTTTGATTTATTGCAATATAACATAACCTAACCTCATGCTTACTTTTAAACTCTGCCTTTTCAGTTTATGTTGTTTCCTGCAAGGAAACTAACTCACAACGACCTCATCATCTATGTGAATAAACATGGATTATCTCACAGGAGAATTTTACTCTAAAGCTAATTAGTTTGAAACACATCCTGAAAAACTTGTCTGTAATTACATAATCTGTCTGTCTGAAGACCTGATAAAATGTCTAATTCAACACTTCTACTTGTTTTATTATTCCTGACACTTTGAGCTTGAAAGCATCCTTCATACAATAAGTCTACAGAGCTGAAAGACTGCCACGACACTGCTGATCCCAGACTTTAAATGGAAACCATATCAGTCATTTGGAACGTGTTTGAACAAAGTTGAATATGCTCACAGTCCGATTACAGATCAATTTCTAAAAACTGACAGGAAGACTTGAAAGGAGAGTTAGTTTCCAGCTGGGATTGGAAATTACACAGGTGTAAACTGCATCATACTTTTCACCTGACATGACCCCTCAGCTTCAATGCTGCAGCCCTAGATTGGTCTCAGAAGACAAGTGTGACATGCTTTATAACCTGTTACAATTTAACATAACAGATTTATTATCTCTGATATAGTACTCAAATTGTATTTCAACCCAACTCAGTTTGACATTCATGTGTGACTTCTGGATATGCTATCAGATATAAAATGTGAGATCTGACCTGAAACACTAAATATGAAAATGATTTACCTAATAGATTCTAATGTCTAATATTTAAGGTTATAAGCATTGAGAAGTATATCGCACCATGTTGAGTTTTATCACAATTTTTTTTTTTGTTTACATTTTCAGGAGTCAAGATTCTGAAAAGGAAAAGTTTGACACCTTGGACTCCTTGCCTCACAGAAAGAAGATTATATCATTAAACATCTGTAAATATGAAGATGGTGTCAGGACACTGTTATCCTATCTTAGTTAGCCTAGATTTGTCCAGAAGTAACATCTGCCTAAAGCAATTTATTTGGTGTAATTGCATAAAAATTCTAAATCACCTTTCAGTATATTGTAATTAAAGTGGCGACAGTAATGGCGGGAGCTTAAACAACTGCTTATTCAGGTGGTGAGCAAGCCAAAAAAAAAAGGAAGTCACACAGACGAAAACCAAAAAAAGGAGTCTGTAGGTGAGTGGGATTAGTAAACTGCTAATTTTTCATTCATATTTAATGTTGATGTGTATTTTGATTGGTTGCTTAGGTGAAGTAATAATGAAAACAGGTGATTTATGGCTCCGTTGGCTGCTGTTATGGCTTATCGCATTATGACCAAAACACTCCCCTGTCCACAATTGTCGTTAATTTTTTCTTTGTTGTTGTAGCTGTTTGTGGCTTGCAAAAGGTAGTTCATAAAGTGATTTGTAGTTGCTCATTAGATTGAAACAAGCAGAACAGAGATATGGAGGAAAAATACAGAAATGAAAAGGGAGTGAAGTTGCTTCCATGCCTGTAATGTAATTTCATGCCTGAAGTCACGTACTCCATCTTTAACAGCAAGCTTACTTATTAAAGGAAAGAGTAGGCTCTAAGATTAGAATGGACTTTTTGTTAAAGTATATTACTTGCTAAAAAAATTGTTTATGTTTAAAAGCTAAATCGCTGAAATCCAAAATAGATTAGAGGTACAGGAGCAAATTTACCTACAACCAATCAAAACATCCAACCAGCAGGAATGATTTGCTGCAGACCAGCTGTCACCAGCCAAATCAGAGATTGAGGGGAGGGCTCATGAAACAAATTCTGTTTGAAAAAGTGATAGTGTGTTTGGCTGAAATGAATGCCACCCTACGGTCTTAGGGTGGAGCAGTGGACAGTAGACAGCAAATGAACTTCTACAAATGATGTCTGCATAACTGTTTATCTGAGTTTGCCACATTCAGGGTCCAAAATTAACTCCCACCAAGTGCCACATGTGTATTCATTTTCTGTTTGGCAGTTTTTGGCAGAAATTAGGGTCACCTATCTGATAAATAATCTGGATTCATAGTGTAAGATAACACTATGAGCCTAGTTTTCAACTTTACTACTTCTTTGTGTCTGCACTGTGAGTGTTGCAAGAGTGCATCTCAGGACACATGAGGAAAAAAAAAGGCAAGTGATGGTAGAAGGAAATTCAGCCAAAGTCCATTATGCAAGCTAGTTACTTTCTGTACTGCTTGTCAATAATATCCAGCATCGTTGCTATTTGCATATAAAGTTTGATTGAGTTAGATCTGATTTGATTTGTTGACAACTGCTTATTGTTTTAATATATCAATCTTGTGAATGCAGTGATGTTTATTGGAGCTAACTACACTGCACATGAGAGTAGTTTTGTTAATTTAACAGGGACAGTGCTGAGCTAACTCTTTTTAGTGATAAGCAGCAGAGCCAGACTGTATCCTATGAAAGAGATGAGAGCTGATACAAGTGGTAACCACAGGTTTGGAGAATGTTGGGGTTAATAAATTTCATTGATTCAAATAACGTATCGTTAACATTAGTCAATTTATCAATGTCTATCATATAATGTTGGTGTTTTGACTCTTGACAAAAGACAGAATCTAACCAGTAAAAATGGGTTCACCTGAAAGCTTAACCAATTTTTTTAGTTATTTTAGAGTTATTTTTATTTTACAACTAAAATTACAGAATAACATTAAACCTCAAACAAAGGTGCTCTTGGGTAACCATATTGACTTCCAGGTCCCAGCTTTGGTTTAAATGTGAAAAAGTATTTAACAATTGTACAGTCAATCCAATGTTATCTATTCACAACAACTCTTTAAACAGATGCGAGAGATAAACTTGCATAGAATAAATTAACAAACAATTCCTCTAGGGCAATGACAATTATTTTTATTATAGATTATTCTGCAGATTATTTGTTTATTTAATTTTTAGGGTAATATTCAACATTCCAAATACACTCTATATAGTTTTGTATTGATACTGATTTGTATTATACTGTTTTCATTTGACTGATATATATTATTATTGTTCTGGATATTATCATTATTATTAATACAATTCTGCCTTGTTGGACATATTTAAAGGTATTTTTCAAATGTCAAAAACTATGAAAATTGTGTTGTATTGTTCTGTAGCGTGTAGACCGCTTCTATGACCAGTGGGCTCTGTAGTGCCCCTAGACCATTATCTATATAATTGCTTTAAGCATTTTTTGCAAACAGAGAAGACTATATTAAAGTAAGAATTCTATGCAGTAATGTGTAATAGTCTTCAAGTCATGGAAGTTTTACAAAATTAAAAAAAAATCCTTCATAAAGGCCCCTCAGAATATCAGGTGATGTGTGATTATTTTTAGAATTGTACTAAGACCTCCTACCAGCCCTAAAGGGCAATGAGGAGGAAATGCACCAGCATATACAGGAGCAGATGACCAGGAAGGCTCCAGGACCTAGTGGCCCCCTACACTACAGACCCTTGCCCTGACATCTGTGGTTCTGAACCACCTGAAGTAGATCACAAACTCTCTGCTTGATCCCCTGCAATTTGCCTACTAGGCAAACCAGTTGCTTGATGATGTAGTCAACATGGAACTGCACTTCATCCTCCACCACCTCTTAGAATTTCCTCTTAAGAGGATCTTGTAGATATTGTTGTTGTTGTATTATTGATCCAACCATCAGTGGATCTACACTTCTCCCTGTATCTATTTTTCTCTCCCTCTTAATTTTAATTAGTCATTTCAACCCATCATTATGGTTTGAAATGACTGAATTACCTATTGTACACTACTACTACTAATAATGCATCTCTTCACATATACATATACATATTATATAGCAGCAGCAGACTGCTGAGGAGCAAAATTGCTGATATAAATTGTGCTCACCTCTCCGTTGAAGAAGCAGAATATCGTTGCCACCAGTAAACCCTTTGAAAAAAATAGACAATTCAAAATTGGATTGTTTGCTTGATTTTTTTAGAAAATAAAGGAAATGTAAATAAAACAAATCATGTTTCTATCACTGAAATAGTACACCCTCACAGGCAGAGTGCTTTTTGTGTTAAGGATAATATTTGCATGCAAATGGCCAACAGAATAAAAACTTTTATTTATTTCAAGCCCAACTGTCAGCTCAGGACCTACCTGGTAGTGTGTCAGTATGTGTATGATGTATTCGTAGACCACCCCAGCCAGCCGGTTCTCAGGCCTCCAGGGAAAAATGACAAACTGTATTCCCAGCAGGGGCACAAGGATTAGAGTGGCTCTCACTGCCTTCATGTACATGTTGGACTCTGCCCGATGTGTGTCTCTCAATTTGGTTACCAACACTCTTATGATATTTAGCAAGAAGAAGAGGTTAACCTGCAATAATGTACAAAGTAGGAATCCATCCATAAAGAATTACAGGGATGAGAAAACTATTACATTTTTCACAACTAAAATTAAAGTCCAAAAAATGTATTATTATTATTATTATTTTATTTTCAACTATGAGATACTTCACATTGTGTGAAGTCAGTACTAGAATACAGGACAGAAACTAGCAGACTTACAAGCAGAGCTGCCACTATAGGACCATGGACCGCATAGAGCAGATGGGTTTCCACACTCATCCAACAGCTAGAGAAGGAAAACATATCATTCAGCACTGTCTGCCGCCCAAAATACACATGGACACAAGAACAAAAACAAGCACACATGCACACACGTATCCGCATACTCTCATCCTTCGCTGCTCGGAGATGAGCACATATGTAAATATCTCCTGGCTATTTTCAGAAGTTTTTGGAAGATTACTTACTTGTCATCAAAAAACCTTTTCCTCGCCACGGCGTGGATTGATGCAGGCACTAAAGGAAAGCCTTGGAAAAAAGAAAAAAGGAGGTCTTGAGTAAAGTAAACACATTGTTAACTCTGCCCCTTTTTTTTTTTGGTTCTTAAAGAATTTTTTT
This sequence comes from Eupleurogrammus muticus, assembly GCA_036785175.1. Taxonomy (NCBI): domain Eukaryota; kingdom Metazoa; phylum Chordata; class Actinopteri; order Scombriformes; family Trichiuridae; genus Eupleurogrammus; species Eupleurogrammus muticus. Next base: position 2,213,200 of record JAYKQN010000020.1, on the reverse strand, counting down.
ACTTTTCAAATGTCAATGTAACAGCCTTGAATTCAGCAAATGTGTAAATATGGAGCATCTGCTTTCACACAGATTAAATTTTCAACCCTAACAAAATCACCATGTGGTTAATCCATTTATAAAGCAAGAAGCGTCTGTGTCTGTGGTTCAAGTATCTACAGTGAAGAATATTTCTCCCACTTAGAAATCATGGAGGGGTCTGAAATTGTCATCGTAGGTGCATGTCCACTGTGAGAGAGATAAACTAAAAAGAAAAATCCAGAAATCACAATGCATGATTTTTTAATGATTTATTTGTGTGATATAGCGGCAAATAGGTATTTGAACACCTGAGAAAATGAATGTTAATATTTGGTACAGTAGCCTTTGTTTGCTATTACAGAGGTCAAACGTTTCCTGTAGTTTTTCACCAGGTTTGCACATACTGCAGGAGGGATCCTGGCCCACTCCTCCACACAGATCTTCTCTAGATCAGTCAGGTTTCTGGGCTGTCGCTGAGAAACACGGAGTTTGAGCTCCCTCCAGAGATTTTCGATTGGGTTCAGGTCTGGAGACTGGCTGGGCCATGCTAGAACCTTGATATGCTTCTTACGGAGCCAGTCCTTGGTTTTCCTGGCTGTGTGCTTTGGGTCGTTGTCGTGTTGGAAGAACCAGCCATGACCCATCTTCAATGCTCCGACTGAGGGAAGGAGGTTGTTCCCCAAAATCTCACAATACACGGCCCCAGTCATCCTCTCTTTAATGCAGTGCACTCGTCCTGTCCCATGTGCAGAAAAACACCCCCAAAGCATGATGCTACCACCCCCATGCTTTACAGTAGGGATGGTGTTCTTCGGATTGTTCTCTTCATTCTTCTTCCTCCAAACACGCTTAGTGGAATTATGACCAAAAAGTTCTAATTTGGTCTCATCTGACCACAAAACTTTCTCCCATGACTCCTCTGTATCATCCAAATGGTCATATGCAAACTTAAGACGGGCCTTGACATGTGCTGATTTAAGCAGGGGAACCTTTCTTGCCATGCATGATTTCAAATCATGACGTCTTAGTGTATTACCTACAGTAACCTTGGAAACGTTGGTCCCAGTTCTTTTCAGGTCATTGACCAACTCCTGTCGTGTAGTTCCGGGCTGATTCCTCACCTTTCTTAGAATCATTGAGACCCCACGAGGTGATATCTTGCATGGGGCTCCACTCCGATTGAGATTGACCGTCACGTTTAGCTTCTTCCATTTTCTAATGATTGCTCCAACAGTGGACCTTTTTTCACCAAGCTGCTTGGCAATTGCTCCGTAGCCCTTTCCAGCCTTGTGGAGGTGTACAATTTTCTCTCTTGTGTCGTTGGACAGCTCTTTGGTCTTCGCCATGTTACAAGTTAAAGTCTTGCTGATTGTATGGGGTGGACAGGTGTCTTTATGCAGCTAACGACTTCAAACAGGTGCATATGATTAAGGACGATACATGGAGTGCAGGTGGACTTCTAATGGGCGGACTAACAGGTCCTTCAGGGTCAGAATTCTAGATGACACACAGGTGTTCAAATACTTATTTGCCACTATATCACACAAATAAATCATTAAAAAATCATGCATTGTGATTTCTGGATTTTTTCTTTTTAGTTTATCTCTCTCACAGTGGACATGCACCTACGATGAAAATTTCAGACCCCTCCATGATTTCTAAGTGGGAGAAATAGCAAAATAGCAGGGTGTTCAAATACTTATTTTCTTCACTGTATTTAATTGTTTCTCAGATCAACTTTTGGACATAGCTTGTCCATGGCACCACACCAATTATTTTGGATAGATATTAAAAACACCATTATTGTCTTTATTATCATTAAAAGCTTAATAGGTGTCCTGTGCTGGTGTACAGGTAGAGTGCTTGCCACTTAAGCAGCAAATCCGGGTTTGAGTCCCCCCCTGGGGCATTCTTTTGCTGCAAGGCTTTCCCTCCCTCTTCTCCCATTACCTCCTATCTAGCTATAATAAAAAGTGTTAAGGCCACAAAAAATCTTTAAAAGTAAAATCCCATAGATGTTATCCTGCAGCAATATATAATCTTGCTACAGTGTAAAGCTCTGAAGCTCTGCACTGATCTTGAGCCAACATGACAGAAGCATCTACTTAAGCTTTGACTTTTCTATAGGATTACATACAGTACTTAATTACAAGCACTGCAAGAGTTTTCTAAAAATCAATTTTTTATTATCTTCTCTTAAAAAAATAAAGCATGTGACATAAACACATACAATTTTGTGATCTCTTTTTAAATAGTTTGAGGTCCTGCAGCATATCAGCCACTGATGGAACACACATGTTTGTCAATGTTATCCTGACATTTTCTAATGATGATCTATCTGGGTTCATTACTTACAGGCCTGCGCCCATTAGTCCTGTTTTGGACAAGTTAAAAACATGACAGGAGTGACACGAGATGACATTAGAGCCAATAAAGCTCTCACCATAGTATGTATAGAAACATAAAAACACTAGACCTGGTGTTATGAGGAATTTCAAATTTATTGTGGAGAAATGGTTTCGCTGATACCTTTCTTAGGCTCACACTGAGCCCAGGAAGCATAGGTAATTAGGTTATTACCTATGCTAATTTAATGAGGGGGGGTGGGGGCAGACAGTATATTACTCTAAAAAATTAGCAACTTTTAGTGCCAAACTATACAGTCTTCATCCGGTATTGGGTACATCATCAGGTATGTTTGATACTAGGCTATAAGCTGCATAGAGATGCCCTTTCCTAATGGGATCAGTGTAAGCCCGAGAAAACTACCAGCAAAACACATTGCTACAGTAAATCTTGTGTGCAGCATGTTTTCATTTTTTTGTAGTATTTTGCTGCCACTACCAGCAGCTCAACCACTGGAGTGCGCAGACATGTTTTTCTAAATTTTAAAGGCTTTCATCATATCCAGGTAACCAAACTGCACAAGGATGGGGTGGTTAGGAATAAATCTGGGCTGCTTGATTATGTCCTCCCATCTTTCTGAATTGTTTTCAAGCTGTGTGTGTTAGTCCAGTAGGGGGAAATAAGTAATTACTCAAATATGATTGTAAGCAGAACTGTGAAACACAATGGAAAAAATGATGTTTTTATTTCAAATGCTGACAGACTTACCCCAGCCCAGGAGGTAGTACCAGTGCAGATGTTGCTCCTCTGCAAACACAGCCACCACAATGAGTGTATGCAGGTAGATTCCTTCACAGAGCATCCAGAAATAATTGCAGCCCAGCATGTACATGTGAAAGAAGTGTAACACCTTACACCAGACCTGCAGGGAAAGCCACACCAGATTTTTTGCTTGTTCTGTGTCTTGTGACACTCACTATAAAAGATAACAGACAGACAAAACAGCTCTCTAATCTGGATTAATTTACCGCACCTTTAAATCTGTCCTTAGAACAATTTTAACACCTTGTGTGGTGTTTCTGTTTTTTTTATTCACTCATGATCGCTGAATAATCATGAACTATGTGCAATTTTGCCTTGTTTTTAAGTGAGTGGAGCGGTTTTCTGTGTTTTAAACTTTACATCACATTTTAGCAGATTGGTCCATAATAAAAACTGCACAGACACATGGAGAACATGACATAACTGAAAGGTCCCAGCCCAAGGAACCTACCTGCACCACCATGTCCAAAAGTAAAATTAATACATAATATGCATACGTAATAACAAAAAAAAATATATATATAATATCTGCTGTGCTGTTTTTTAGCATATTTGAAGTTTAAAGTCAGGAGAAGTATAGTCTGAAGGTCACTGGCAAGAAATGATTTCCTATGATGCATTAAAGTAGTATAGAGTCTATCACTGAAGGTGTTTCTGTAGCTGAACAGCATGTCATGGAGCTGTCCAGTACGGCTCTTTTTCTGGACAACATCCTTCTTTCTGACAGTAGTGTCATTGAGTCCAGTCCACTCAACCCTAGATTGTTAATTGCCAACCACATGGTAAGCCCACAGCTCACTAGTTCCTAGTGCTACCTTATCTTTTTCTCTTATGTAACCCTGTCTACCATCTCTGCCAGCTGCCATCACTCTGCCTCTGCTTCCCCATCTGGCTTGCCTCCACACTCTTCTCTTGGAGCCCAGCACCTCACCAAGCCTCACCACTCTGCTCTCCTCTGCTCTGTCTCCCCTATACCGTGCAGTAGACCCCCGCCTTACCACCTTGGACTGGGGTGCACAATTCATCTCTCAGATGTGGACTGTATACTGCAGGGCCACTCTCTGAGTGGGTAAACCAGGACCTGGAGGCAGCCCTGAGGTGTGTGTGTGTGTGTGTGTATCTGTCATCAACTGTTAGCCTGGAGGTGTGGAGGGAGGCCTGAGCCCTGCTGCTGAAAACCATTACCGAACACCTGCTCCCACCTGCCAACCAGGTCAGATGGTCTGGCTGGCTGCCAAGGCCATGCCCTTGCAGGTTTACTCCAGAAGGCTAGCACCCGGGTTCATTGGCCCATTCCCTGTTGATAAGGCCATCAACCTTTCCACAGTCAATCTGAAGATGATTCCCTCCCTCAAGATAGACCCAACCTTCCATGTCTCCTTGCTCAAGCCAGTCACCTCCAGTCCTGAGATCCTCCATGGGACTCTGCTCCAATAACTCTTTACCGGCTTGGCTCCCCACTGCTCCCTGAATTCTGTACACCCACGACCCTGCCCAGCCACACTGCTCCCAGCTGCTTTCATCCCGTTTTCCCTCATTAAATCTTTCTTGACTTTTCATTTGCATATCAGTGTACACTCTGGGGTCCAGCATTTATTTCCTTAACATGTTCTCTCACTTTTACAAGAGATCTTAATCTCAGTGTGACCAACCCGGTCTCACGGCTTTACGTGTTAAGGTCACGAAAATTAATCTATTATTTCGTGGTCGGGTTACGAGTTGGGCTCTATTTTCGTGACTGGACAACGGTTCCTTACCCCATGCGTTTTAATAGGCAGTCGATTGACGCTCTTTTTCGTGAGAGGACAACGATTCCTCACCCTGTGTATTTTAATGGGCAGTGCGTACACCACCGCAATGGTAATTTGTGCGCGTCAGCTCCAAAGAGCTTTCGCCGTGTTTGACCCATTTCATTTCAAATTGAGTTAGGCCTATAAAATCTAGCACTGTTCTACTTTGTCGACGCGGTGGTTGTAGCGTTGTCATACGTGGTCAAAGAAAAGACCAGTCCAGATCGCGCGCATTTTAATTAGCCTTCTAGTGAATGAGCGCTTTCGGATACAAAAATATAACCGATATAAAACTACACATTTGCTGCTGGAGGAGTAATGGGTTGATTCTTGGTTGTGTGAGTGAAAATGTAATGGGTGGTTTATTGGTTAAATCCCATGTGTCCGATCGATTTCAATGGCTTCTCTAAAATCTTTGGTTGGACTCTGGACTGTCTGCATAAAGGGGGATATCCCTAGCGTGCTACTCCCCTTGAGAAAATAAATGACGTTTGAAGCTCAACCAATCAGAGGCAGAGTACGGCGACGGATAGCGTTGACCAGTCACGAAAAATAGCGCTGTGGATCTTGGGGGGCGTAGCCGTCGCCGTACTCTGCCTCTGATTGGTTGAGCTTCAAACGTCATTTATTTTCTCAAGGGGAGTAGCACGCTAGGGATATCCCCCTTTATGCAGACAGTCCAGAGTCCAACCAAAGATTTTAGAGAAGCCATTGAAATCGATCGGACACATGGGATTTAACCAATAAACCACCCATTACATTTTCACTCACACAACCAAGAATCAACCCATTACTCCTCCAGCAGCAAATGTGTAGTTTTATATCGGTTATATTTTTGTATCCGAAAGCGCTCATTCACTAGAAGGCTAATTAAAATGCGCGCGATCTGGACTGGTCTTTTCTTTGACCACGTATGACAACGCTACAACCACCGCGTCGACAAAGTAGAACAGTGCTAGATTTTATAGGCCTAACTCAATTTGAAATGAAATGGGTCAAACACGGCGAAAGCTCTTTGGAGCTGACGCGCACAAATTACCATTGCGGTGGTGTACGCACTGCCCATTAAAATACACAGGGTGAGGAATCGTTGTCCTCTCACGAAAAAGAGCGTCAATCGACTGCCTATTAAAACGCATGGGGTAAGGAACCGTTGTCCAGTCACGAAAATAGAGCCCAACTCGTAACCCGACCACGAAATAATAGATTAATTTTCGTGACCTTAACACGTAAAGCCGTGAGACCGGGTTGGTGTGACTTACTATATAAATTTATGTGTTAAACACTTTAAACAGGTAATCTCATGATATCTTTAAAGCTTCAATAACTAAATCCTTATTTATAAGTATTGAATTCATCTTGAAACATGTACAGTATTGAGAACATAAAAAAAGAGAAGCCTTTGTACTGTCTGAGATTTTGAAATATTATCATTGGTGTTTCCAGTTCACAGTGTTAAGGAGCATCCACACAACTACGGTATAATTCAAAGATGCTGGCATTGATTTTAACTGCTGCTCCCAGGGGTCTACTTTGCTCAAAACACAAAATAATTCATTTTTAACCTTCAGCCATTTGTCTGTCTTTTCTATGTGTCCTTTTACCCTCTTATCCACATCAGCATGTCTCTCTGCTATAGGAAACACAGGGTAATATCATCTTTACAGAGAGTTTGTATCAATTCAGAACTTACTTTTCAGCTAACCAAGGTATGTCTAAAGTAACAGACAATGTTCTGGTTTACAAATCAGGCTGCTATAGATCATGTAGCTGTTTCTCTTGCTTTCAACCTCCTCCCTGGCTTGACATGGGCTTCAGGGAGTCACTCCTCCACTCTGTTGGCAGGCAAAAACCAGACTCTGTATTACCCCACCAGAGAGAATAAAAAGAGCATGTTTTCTCTGTGAGAGCAAATCTCCACCACAATCCGCCATTCGTAAATCACCAGCACAGACAACAGGCTCATCAGTCTTGCTTTGGCAAGCACTAAATATCAGAATGTTTCCCAATAGACATGCTTGAATCCCAACCAATGTTGCGTGTGATTTCTTTTTCTGCTTCATCTTGAAAACCAAGGGCCATGATGATCAATTTTCCCATATGGAAATAGACACTTTAATGTTATTTTTTTTTTTTTACTCCAGATAAGGTTTTGGGGTTATATAAAAAGTTTCTCATGTATCCAACACTCAGAAAAAATAAAAAAAAATGCACAAAAACATGGATTTAGGAACTTTATGATTTCACAGTTTGTTTGTGCTTCCTTTACTTTGTGATGTTGTGCAGTATCATGCAGGATGGCCCATCTCACACCCACGTGCCCCCACTGTTACACCCACTTGTTTCAGTCTTTCAAGCAAAAATCAGCCAATCATAGGAAAAACACATGAATATTTATGAGATAGACCAAAATGACCAGTATGTTTTGAGTTCCAGCAAGGCACTTGTAGAACACTGTAAACTTACCTTGAGTTGAGTTTTCATACTTTAAAAATACAAATTCATCATATCAGGTGTACAAAAATTTCAAATAAAACCCAAAAGGTGCATGATGTTGGACTTTTGCATTTTGCACCAACTTAGCACAATTTGATGTCCCAGGCTAGGGCAATATTTTGACAAAAGGTAAGGGGAGATATATGAAAGACACGCACACACGCACACACACACACACACACACACACACACACACATACACACACACACACACACACACACTAACTTGGGCTTCAAGAGTCTGAACTAAATTAGCTCTATGTTCACTTTTGGAGCTGGAAAAACTTCTATAAAACAACCTTCATGAAGCAGCAAGCAGTAAGTTCTTTGAAATGACTTCGTAAAAGGAGTGGGTTTTGAAAAATCACACATGGATTTATGTTCAGTCCTGGTACAAGACATTCCTACTAGACAGATTTATCATATCTACCGAAGCAGACCATGGCGATTCAAAGAATTTATATAAGGCATTCAATGTGTCTCCAAAACACTGACAGGAAAATGTTGAAGAGAACAAATGTTGAACCCTGTCACACTGCCAGGACACAGTGATGTTAAATCCTAATTAGTGGATAATCAAAGTCTATTCTGAAAACTTTAAAATATGTCCAATATTGACCAACTCCGTTTACATGTTGTTTCCTTGCATTTCCTGGCCTTTCCTATAAGATGAATTTTAAAAAGGTAATTTGATTCTTTTTACATTGTTTTTCTTTTGGTTTAATATGAATCATGCATTTGTATTTCACTCAAGACGATGGAACTTCTTATTATTAGACAGTATTCAGTATACAGTAGACAGTATTCTTTTTGTCTTATGGAAGGGAGTTTCCAGCCCTTCTTAGGATATATGGCAGTGCAAACAATACCATTTCTGATTGTTTATAAATATTCAAAAGTGGTTGCACTCACCGGGTCTCTGGCCACCACGTCAGGATTTTTGACCACTGCTACAAGGTAGATGATGGTGAGAGCAGAATTGAGTACATAGGAGCAGAAGAGGTTCTTGTGCAGGGTGATTCTTTGGCAGCTCAGACTTCTGTGTGAAGAAAGATCCCATACAGTAATTGATACTATAGCATGCTAACATAGAATGATACAAAATCATTCACACAATACAATGTATATTATATACAGCATGTATACCTTAATTAAAGCAGTGTGCTCAGTATGTTTTTCCCAATCAAATTTATATTTTAACATCCTTAAATTTACATCACCTCCAATGAAGCTAAAACATTCAAATTGAGAAACAAGAATTGTTGGAAATTGACTGGAGGGGGGCTTTCAAAGGGGCATACTCTGCAAGTATTATTATAATTCTTTTTTCAGCTCAGGCTCTGTCTCAAAAAGGTTGCTTTAGCTCCCGACCTGATGAGCACACTCTGTTCTGATTCGTCAACTGATTAGGGTCTTGCACAAAAGGGATGGAGCGGGAGATTGACAGGTAGATCAGTGTTACGTCTGCACTGCTGCAAGCTCTGAATTGGTCTGTCATGGTGAAGAAAGAGCTGAGCTGAAAGGCAAAGCCCTCAATTTACTACTAATAATAATAACTACATTAGATGTATTAATACTACTAATCAGTGGAAATGGTGGCCAATTCAAATCCTGCATAAAGAGAGGCCTATATATATATATATATATATATATATATATATATATATATATATATATATATATATATATATATATATACAGTACTACTCGGAAAATTAGAATATTGTGTAAAAGTTGTTTTATTCATGCAATTCAACATAAAAGGTGAAACCAATACATTTTATAGACTCATTACAAGCAAAGTGAGATATTTCAAGCTTTTATTTGTTTTGATTTTGCTCATTAGGACTTGCAGCTTCAGAAAACCTCAAATTCAAAAACTCAGAAAATTAGAATACTGTTAAAAGCTTCAGTATTGAAGGCTCAAAGTGTCACACACTAATCAGGTAAGTAATCCAAAACACCTGCAAAAGGGTCCCGAGCCTTTAAAAAGCCTGTGTCTTTGGTTTAGAAGAATTCACAATCATGGGGAAGACTGCAGATCTGACAGTTGTGCAGAAAACCATCATTGACTCCCTGCACAAGGTGGGTAAGACACAAAAAGGGATCGCAAAAGAAGCTGGATGTTCTCAGAGTGCTGTGTCAAAGCACATTAATGGACAGTTAAGTGGAAGGCAGAAGTGTGGAAGAAAACGGTGTACAAGCCGGAGGGATGACCGCAGCCTGGAGAAGATGGTCAGGAAAGGGCCATTCAAAAGTGTGGGGGAACTTCATAAGGAGTGGACTCAAGCTGGAGTTGCTGCTTCAAGAGAAACGACACGCAGGAGGATGCTGGACATGGGCTTCAAATGTCGTATTCCTGTTGTCAAGCCGCTCCTCACGAGCAAGCAACGCCAGAGGCGCCTTAGCTGGGCTAGAGAAAGGAAAGACTGGACTGTTGCCCAGTGGTCCAAAGTCCTCTTTTCTGATGAGAGCAAGTTTTGCATCTCATTTGGCAACAAAGGTCCCAGAGTCTGGAGGAAGACCGGAGAGGCGCAAAATGGAAGATGCATGAAGTCCAGTGTTAAGTTTCCCCAGGCTGTGATGACTTGGGGATCCATGTCAGCTGCTGGTGTTGGTCCTCTGTGCTTTATCAAGTCCAGCATAAACGCAGCTGTCCACCAGGACATTTTAGAGCACTTCATGCTTGCTTCAGTGGACCAGCTTTATGGGGATGCAGATTTCATCTTCCAGCAGGACTTGGCACCTGCCCACACTGCCAAAAGTACAAAATCCTGGTTCAACAACCATGGGATTACTGTGCTTGATTGGCCCGCAAACTCACCTGACCTGAACCCCATAGAAAATCTGTGGGGCATTGCCAAGAGAAAGCTGAACGGGAAGAGACCAAACAATAAAGAAGAGCTCAAGGCCGCGATTGAAGCATGTTGGTCTTCCATAACACCGGAGATGTGCCACAACCTGGTAGCATCCATGCCGCGCAGGATTAAGGCAGTCATTCGTTCAAAAGGGGCCCCAACCAAGTACTAAGTACAGATGCAACATTTTATTTTCAGAAGCCTGACATTTTTGTATTTAAAATCCCTTTTTTAAATTGATTTCAAGCAATATTCTAATTTTCTGAGTTTTTGAATTTCAGGTTTCTGAAGCTGTAAGTTCTAATGAGCAAAATCAAAACAAATAAAAGCTTGAAATATCTGACTTTGCATTTAATAATACTATAAAATGTATTAGTTTCACCTTTTATGTTAAATTGCCCGAATAAACCAACTTTTACACGATATTCTAATTTTCCGAGTAGTACTGTATATATATATATATATATATGTATGATAAAGTAAATATACAAAAAAGTGTTGTAGTTTTTTGTGCTAAAATGAAAAAAAGGAATGCCTTATGCTAAATGCCTGGGTTCTCTGCATGCTAGAAATCCTAATAAATTATGCATATGATGTCCAAAGGGGCTTCAGGAGATCTTCATCCCTAATAGGATAATAAAATGCTTGACAATAAAAGTAAAAACAAAAGTTAGGATCAAAGTCAGTTTATCACTGACTTAACAATGTTTTAATTTTGAAATTTTTTCTTCTGCTGTCAGAAAGAAAGTTTAAGGCTAAATGAAACCTTGCACCAGATATAGTGTCTAAAGATATATCCTCTACATTTTGAGAAATCATATATTTTTTTACTGCTCATGGCCAATTTTCTCTCTGAGGAGTTATAAAAAACAGAGACCCATATAAAAACAGAAATAGCACTAAATTTCCTTCAAGCCAGGATGAAAGAACAAAATATAACTGCACATTATGACTGTCTCATTCCTTTTCCAGGGCTACCTGTAACAAAAAAACAAACAGCCTCAGTTCAGCTATGGACATAAAAGGGACAGTAGGCGCTGCTGAATGCTTATATACATGGTTTCTTATCTAAAAATAGGATGTCAAAACACAATTGTCAGCAACTCATGGCAACGTTGTTCTGACTGTCACAGATCCTGATGACTTGAGATCAACTACTTCAACCAACTGCTTGACTGTTTTTCCATGGCAAGAGGGAGTATTTTCATCTGGGAATCTTGTCAGTGATGATTTTGCGTTGTAAATAACAGAGTAGTGCAGCTGCACACCATCACATACCACTGTAAAGCCTCACATCTGGATCTTATGATACAATATTAGGCCTCCAATAGTTAAGTGGCTATAAATATGGTAAGTTATGTTTTAAAAGAATCTTTTCAAAGCTGTAACTTTGTTTTTTGAGATCTTAATTTGTAAGGACTTTAAAGTTGATTATTTGTGAATCTCCAGCTGAATTTCTGTGCAGCTAAGGTAACACTTTGACTCTTAACAGCTTCTTGGAATTTGCAGTAATGTCCTTTCCCTAAACACAGACAAGATTTATGAGTGTGTATAAAAGTTTGCAAACTGAGGGACTTTTACAAGATTGGTTCTGTCTAACAGCTGTGTTTAGGAGGTGAACACTTTCAACCGCTCATTCAACACATCAAATTTTACAACTGCACCATTCAGGAGCAACAAGACAGAACATAAAGGTACATTTTCCATTACAGATGTCATCATGATGTGATATACCTTGTCATAAAATTAAAATAGCACTAATTGAGCATCTTTCCTCCCAGAGATTAATTAAAGTTATAAACAATAGACTTTTAGACAATCTGCAGACCTTTTTTCACCACTTCACCATTTCTTCTAAATGTATCCATTTTGTTATTTTGAAGCCTTTTCTAATTTCAACAGTAGACTCACAATTGATTGTTGACTTTTCTTCCTTAAACTGTGTATTGGGATAAATCAACTTATAGGCAATGCACTCATATGCTCTTTACAATAAGTACACTTCCAATAAGAGCAAAATTCTAATACATTCTTTCTAGCTGCAGCTCTCCAGTTTTGAATTCATGACAATATTGTGCTAAGAAGACCAAGTTGGCTTGAAATTAGATAAACATATAAAACTGAGAAAGGCAATTGTGGCAACATTTAAACCATAGATAAATAAGGTTTTAAAAGAAAATGTTAAATGCACTTGTGCCATGAAAACTACTTACTGAAAAATCAACACTAATTAATACCACATACAAAAATGTGGCTCTGATACATGTCATGTTTAAAAACTATCTCAAGTAATACATGTATTTCGCTGGTGTGGCAATGAAATAGAATGTGTTAACAATATAACGTGCCTCATCCTACCAATAAATTTAACTGAAGAAAAATCTCAGATAGTTCAAATGTTGAATATAATATAAACAAAATGTTGCACCATTACCTGAAGTAGAAGAAGATGGCCAGAGAGATAAGCAGGGAGGCTATAGATAAAGCATGACCCACAATTACCATGTAAAACAGGATATACGCTGACTGTAAAATAAAACACAAACAAGACAGAGATAACATGTGTTGCATTACCATTTAGAAAAATCAGATTTATCCAAAAGACACAAATTTTCTCTTTGTGAAAAGTGCATGAATAATTTTAACAGTGCAAACCTTATTCTGGACACATCGTCAGACATGGTGCTTAATGAAGTGATTTGTGACCTTGTGTTCTTAAAGTGGGCACAAATTTCATAGAGGAATTGTACTAATTTTGGAAATTGATCGGTGATTGCTGAGTGCAAACTATTTTATGTTTGTGTGTGTGTGTGTGTGTGTGTGTGTGTGTGTGTGTGTGTGTGTGTGTGTGTGTGTGTGTTGGATGTAAACAATACCATCAATGTGAGATTTTGAAGAGTTGGAAGGCTATTTGTTCTCTGAGGTTTCCTGAAGCTGTGGTTGGGGCCACTGAGAGCAGGATTCTGTGACAACAGATGGAGTGGCTAATCTCTCTCTCTCTCTCTCTGTCTTGGTTCTAAACGATCAGCAGTATTATTCTCACGTTTGCCAGGACAGCTGTTCCAACTGCCTGGTGCAATGACTGGATGTAGCAAAGTGGGAACTGTTGTTTTGAATTTGAACTTGCATTTAGTTGCTATAATTTGCAGTTGTTCCATGTGGGAAGGCAGAGTAAGGTTGCTTTTTGATTTGGCTATTCACTTAACAGCATCTTAATATTACAGTCAAGAGAAGGGGTTGCTAAAAATCACATTAAGTGGAAGAATGTCTTTAAAAGGTGTAAAATTTATTTTGGAGAGGAAAATTGGATCTTGAACAAAATTTGGACAACGGCAAACATTGACAGCATGCCTTTCATATAAGCTACCAATGACTGTCATCAACTTGCATCACTAATACCTCCAGACTGGTTATAAACTCCATAAAACAGTCAGTCATTTTCTGTACCCGCTTATTCTTTACTAGGGTTAGCCGGAGCCAATCCCAGGCCACTGCAGGTGAGAGGCAGAGATATATATTCAATATAGCCTATTGAAGGGCACACACACCATTCACTCACACTTATGGGTTATTTAGAGTCTCCACTTAACCTGAGCATTTTTTAGACTGTGGGAGGAAGCTGGGGGCCTGGAGAAATTCCATGCAGACATTGGGAGAAAATGCAAACTTCACATAAAGCGGTCCCAGCCTAAGGAGTTGAACATGTGACCTTCTTGTTGTGTAGCACCAGTGCTTCATACTGCTCCATTATATAACCCAGCTGTATTAGTTTGATTACCTAAAGTTGCATGAGATTGTCGTTAACATGTAATTGTGAGTAGTAATGTAACTGAATCCCTTAAAGGTATAAGGGGCTTTGAATAGTTGATGGAATTTGATGTTACATGTTTAAAATCTATTTTAGCTGATATTTCTACCTGTGTAATAAGAACTTTAGGAAGGTAATCTTTATAGATCCCACAACGGGGAAATTTGTGTGTTACTGCAGCGTTACAGATAAAGAAAAAGAAAAATAAAGTTGAAGAAGATGAAAAAACTATAAAAAAAACACACAACACAATGTACAAATTCGCAGAATATACTATACTATACTATAATAGAATTAAATGTCAGTTTTTTCAGATTAGATTATTGTTTACATTTTTCTCAAACTGTATGCATAATGAAAACACAGAAAACACAATATTCGTGCACAGCAAGGACAAAGCTTAATGTTCAATTGTGGCCACAATGCAGTAAATATTTCCAGTTTTGTTTACTAACTTTATTACCTTTAACTTTGCCTTAGTGTTTTCATTGCAGAGCGTATAGTTGGACCAAGTCCTGTTCGTATCTGGGTGACGAAACCACTGCCCGTCCTCTCCACAGTACTTAGTTGCTTTTTCTGGAAGTAACAGTAAAGTAATAAATGCAACAGGTTCCAATAAATATGTTCAAGTCAATGGGTTAGTTTGCCTGAGTGAATAAGCCTGAGTATATCTTCTCACCTGTGGGATCAAAGTCTACAAAATAATTGGGGCAGTTTTGAGAGGTGTAAGTTCCAGCTGGAGTATCATCCCAGCACAGCCAACCATCCCAGTTACGGCCACAGTATGGCCCTGTCACACCAAAAAAGTCATAGAGACAGTTAAGCATTTACAGAGAAAAAATGCAAAAACAGAAGCACACAGCAAGTTTCAGAATATATTATCACCTGACTTATTATAAGTTTGATCTCGATTCATTTTTTCGAAGCATCTGTATTGGCTATCAACGATTTTCTTTCTCACAATTTCCTGTTCCTCTGGGTTCCCAATGGGACTCACAGTGGCTTCTTCTTCATGTTCCACCTCAGTGTCTCCTGACAGCTGGGCAGTTGTCTTCTTTTAAATTTAGTCGCATATATAAACACACAAATACACAGTTTCATGAATATTCAGGATAGAATAATGATCTCTGTATTTTATATTATAATATTGACATTCTCAAGTGGTCTCAATAAAAACTGCTTAAGATAGATAAAGAATGCTGCTGATAATTAAATGCTTAGCCTGATTTTTTGATAGGTATATCACCATTAAAAATCATACAGTGGGGAAAATAAGTATTTGAATACCCTGCTATTTTGCTATATCTCCCACTTAGAATTAATGGAGGGGTCTGAAATTGTCATCGTAGGTGCATGTCCACTGTGAGAGAGATAAACTAAAAAGAAAAATCCAGAAATCACAATGCATGATTTTTTTAATGATTTATTTGTGTGATATAGCGGCAAATAAGTATTTGAACACCTGAGAAAATGAATGTTAATATTTATATATTAATAGAGTTTGAGCTCCCTCCAAAGATTTTCGATTGGGTTCAGGTCTTGAGACTGGCTGGGCCATGCTAGAACCTTGATATGCTTCTTACGGAGCCAGTCCTTGGTTATCCTGGCTGTGTGCTTTGGGTCGTTGTGTTGGAAGACCCAGCCACGACCCATCTTCAATGCTCTGACTAAGGGAAGGAGGTTGTTCCCCAAAATCTCACAATACACGGCCCCAGTCATCCTCTCTTTAATGCAGTGCACTCTTCCTGTCCCATGTGCAGAAAAACACCCCCAAAGCATGATGCTAGCACGCTTAGTGGAATTATGACCAAAAAGTTCTATTTTGGTCTCATCTGACCACAAAACTTTCTCCCATGACTCCTTTGTATCATCCAAATGGTCATATGCAAACTTAAGACGGGCCTTGACATGTGCTGATTTAAGCAGGGGAACCTTTCGTGCCATGCATGATTTATAATCATGACGTCTTAGTGTATTACCTACAGTAACCTTGGAAACGTTGGTCCCAGTTCTTTTCAGGTCATTGACCAACTCCTGTCGTGTAGTTCCGGGCTGATTCCTCACCTTTCTTAGAATCATTGAGACCCCACGAGGTGATATCTTGCATGGGGCTCCACTCCGATTGAGATTGACCGTCACGTTTAGCTTCTTCCATTTTCTAATGATTGCTCCAACAGTGGACCTTTTTTCACCAAGCTGCTTGGCAATTGCTCCGTAGCCCTTTCCAGCCTTGTGGAGGTGTACAATTTTCTCTCTTGTGTCCTTGGACAGCTCTTTGGTCTTCGCCATGTTACAAGTTAAAGTCTTGCTGATTGTATGGGGTGGACAGGTGTCTTTATGCAGCTAACGACTTCAAACAGGTGCATCTGATTAAGGATGATACATGGAGTGCAGGTGGACTTCTAATGGGCGGACTAACAGGTCCTTCAGGGTCAGAATTCTAGATGACACACAGGTGTTCAAATACTTATTTGCCGCTATATCACACAAATAAATCATTAAAAAATCATGCATTGTGATTTCTGGATTTTTCTTTTTAGTTTATCTCTCTCACAGTGGACATGCACGTACGATGAAAATTTCACCCCTCCATGATTTCTAAGTGGGAGAAAAAGCTAAATAGCAGGGTGTTCAAATACTTATTTTCCCCACTGTATATGCATTGTTCAGTGTGCTTTCCACAGTCATTATACATTTATACCTATACATTTCTGCTCTATCTGTAAATGATTTTTATAGCATTGCTTCCCTAAAATGCAGAAATCTAATTGTTTAGGCCCTGCATTCTATATATTCTATTCACACTGAGGATTTTGAAAAACAGATTAAATGACATCCTTGTTACAGTACCTCTATGTATGGCAATATATAACCATATCCATATGATAATATGATTTCAGGTAGCATATGATCTGAGATCTGAGAAAAGGAAGCTACATTGTTGCTTTGGTAATTATTGTTAACTGTTTTGTTGTAAAAATAACCATCCATCCATCCATTTTCTATCCCGCTTATTCCTTTTCAGGGTCGCAGGGGTCTGCTGGAGCCTATCCCAGCGCATTTTATGGCGAGAGGCAGGGATACACCCCAGATGGTCGCCAGCCAATCGTGGGGCGTAAAAATAACCAAAATAGGTGAAATACATATCATTGTGAATACACTGTGATCACATATGACAAAACAGAGGAATTGATATATTTGTATTCGTTTTTCAGACTTTCAGGAAACACAAGCAATATTGTTAAGCTGAAATATCATGATGCATTATCTTTAAAAGAAATCTAAGAAAGTTATTACACCATCAATACATTACCCTCAGTTTCTCATTGGTCTTGAAAATGCAGAGTGTATTATTGATGTTTTCTGGATGGTGAAACCATTGCCCATCCTCTCCACAGAACTTAGTTGCCTTTTCTAAAAAAATATATAATTTTAAATAAATAAATGTATATATATATATATATATATATATATATATATATATATATATATATATATATATATATATATATATATATATATATATATATATATATATACAATCATAGGATAAAGTGTGAAATAAAACAAACTTACTACACACCTGTGGGGTCCAAATCTGAAAAATAATCCGGGCAATTTCGGGTGGAATTGGTTCCTGTTGCAGTATCATCCCAGCACAGCCAGCCATCCCAGTTACGCCTGCAGTACAGCTCTGCAGGACCAACAAAGCCATAAAACACCAGGATAAACAATTGTTCACAGGCCTTGTGCTTGTAAGTTTATCCAACTCTTCGGTAGATTTACTTGGATACTCAATAAAATTATTTGTTGGCAGATAAAAGTCACAAACTGAATTTTAGAAAACAGTATAATTACCTGAATTGTTATAAGGTGGGTCTCGGTTTATTTTTAGGAGGCATTTATATTCTTTCTCCAGCAATTCCAATTGCTGTGAAAATATAACAGTTTTAACATTACAAAATAATGGAATAATGGAAAGTCAAATAGAAGAACAAATTTGACATGGTGGAAATTTATATCCCACGGGTAACAACATTTGACTGAACCTATACCTATTGTTGAAAATGTGCAACATAACAATACTGTACATATGGATGACCACCTGAGAACACTAGACATATTATGGACTCTAAGTAGTAGATTTATAGCAACAACAATAAATTACCTTGAAACTTTTCTCATTGGTGGTACAGAGTGTATAGTTGGTCCAAATCCTGTTGGTGTCTGGGTGGTGAAACCACTTCCCGTCCTTTTCACAGTGCTTAGTTGCCTTTTCTGAAATAATAATATTAACTCTAAATATAGTCAGCACACTACGATTGAACTACGATTGAATCCTTCATGATAGGATAACAAAATATTAGCAGAGCTATAATACTTACCTGTGGAGTCAAAGTCAGCAAAGTAATTGGGGCAGTTTTGGATGGCATTGGTTTCTGCTGGGGTATCATCCCAGCACAGCCAGCCATCCCAGTTGCGACTGCAGTATGGCCCTGTCGCACCAAAAAATAAAAGATGTTTAAAGGTCTTGTTTATAAGTATATATATATATATATATATATATATATATATATATATATATATATATATATATATATATATATATATATATATATATATATATATATATATATATAATATGCATATTGCAATATGCATCTTGCATAGTCTTGTGGGTTTGAGTAGACACTATCAGTACCTGATTTATTATAAGGGGGGTCTCGCTTCATTTTTCCTACGCATTTATTTTTGTTCTCACGGATAATCTTTTCCACAGCACTCCCTTTTACTGTCTCAACCACCTTGGTCGGCTCCTCTCCACCGACTCGTAAAAGAGGGGAAACTTCCTTCTGTTACAAAGAAAGAACAAAAAATCTTATAGATATAGTTCCACAATTTTGCAAACCTTCCTATTATTAGTTTCAGGGAAGCAACAAATCAACAAATACCTCCAGTATGGCTTTTGAAGATTGACAAATGGATCCAGTTTGGATCCACTTTCCCCATTCGTCACAATATTTGGTCACTTTTTCTGTGAAGTAAAAAACAAAAGGAAACATAGTGACTTAATGGCATATCCACATTAGCATAAGTCATCAGAGAGTCTCCTAGCTTTACCTTCATATCTAATGACTTAAATAAAAACACCAAGACCTAAAGCTATTTTGGGGTTCATGTCTTGTAGGGAGTCTCTTATTTCGCTTTGTCTATGTTTTTCAGCAGTCATATACCGGCATCACCCAAACACATAAAACTTTGAATCTTGGCATCACTGCACAACTGCAATTATTTTAACTTGGCACACATCTTCAAAAGTTATGTCAAACACAATACCCCCCCCCCCCCCCCCTGGAGAAATTTCCTGGCGAATTCTCAAATGTTGGAATTAGAACCATATACTGTCAATTCGTGACTCCGCTAAGAATGAGTTCACATTGTTCCTGACAACATAGCCTGAGTGCCTAGTCTTCTCAAACAGCTCATCAACTGTTCAGCAACAACGTCCAACTGTACGTCTCCCCCAAAGCCTCATATCAGCAACATTGTTTTTTAAATAGCCATAAGGGGACTCTTAATGTTACAGGCATTTTGGGAATATGAGCCTCTTCTAACTGAAACACCTTCTACGTTGATACATATTCTCACTCCCCATCTATCTCGAAAACTTTAACTTTTCCTGTCTACTTGGTAATCCTGTCTTTCTTTGCTTTTCATATATGCATTTCATTCTTATTCCTGTCCTTTACTTCACCTTCACCATCTCCATCATATTGCATCTCCTAAACCAGAGATGAGTCTGGATCTCTTCAACTACGTACTATTAAGCCTTGCATTCCTCACTGTCTGTTAACTGCATACATTGTAGTAACTGTTTACTCTGTATCCAAACATTACACTTACATAATCAATTTCCACAGTTGGCTTCTGTACAAATTCAATAGATGTCTGTTTGAAATCTTCCTGATTATAAAACACAAGAGGCAAATGATTTAAACCTATTTTCAACATCTAAGTCTTTTATATTTTATTGGCAGGTCTCTCTAGAGAATGAATGCCCATGCCTTAGAGTCTCAATGAAATTATATACATAAATACAGGTTATATATTTGTACATATAATCTTTCCTTTAAAAAATAACCTCAATGATAATCTTGTATTTTTTCTCTACAGTAACATGTTGTAAAAGTAATAGTAAAAAGTGACCAAAAATGTCAACTTCGTGGTGCTGTGACAGGGGAAGGTAGGGCAGTATGAGTAGTGTGCAGGATACTTTTCCCAGGATGTCATTTAATCTGTCTCCCCATCCATTTCTCGATAAATTTAATGCCAATCCATGAAATAGATTATAAGATATTTTATTAAATAAGAGAAAACTGGAAATGAAAATAGATGGTTCCTTATTTGTGAGAGTATTAAGTATTAACTGTAAATTTTTACTCACTTTAAACAGGGGAGACACTTTGAGTTTTTGTTATTTTTATAGTAGGTTGTGCAATGTTTTACTGGTCTGGCCCACTTAAGATCAAAATAGGTATAATATAATATATAATATGTTATAAATTAAAAGGGGGCGACACGGTGGTGCGGTGGGTAGCACTGTTGCCTCACAGCAAGAAGGTCGCAGGTTCAAGACCGGCCTGGGTCTGGGGCCTTTCTGTGTGGAGTTTGCATGTTCTCCCCGTGTCTGCGTGGGTTTTCACCGGGTACTCCGGTTTCCTCCCACAATACAAAAAACATGCTCAGGTTAATTGGTAAACTCTAAATTGCCCATAGGTGTGAGTGTGAGAGTGAATGGTGTGTGAATGGTGTGTGTGCCCCACGATTGGCTGGCGACCATCTGGGGTGTATCCCTGCCTCTCGCCTTAACGCGCTGGGATAGGCTCCAGCAGACCCCTGCGACCCCGAAAGGGAATAAGCGGGATAGACAATGGATGGATGGATGGATAAATTAAAAGGAGTTTAAAACCCCTGTTCACAATCCAACTATATAGGCTAGATACACTACATTGCATATCAAGTAACTCTCTATTTTATAGAAAATAGTCAAACAAAGTTAAGAAAGTTAAAGAAGTTAAAGTCAAGAAGAAAGGCTCTGCTCTTAAGAAAGCATCTGAAGAATCTGAGCAGTGAGGAGGATGTGCTGAAAGAACTAATCCCCCTCAATAAACATACATGATCATAAATAAACAAATCATAAAATATAGCACATGATCCAGGAGGAGGTTAGGTTGCTTGTATCAGCAAACAGTGTTGGCATAAGCATACATATAAGAGTAGAAGTGATGAGTCTCAATTATCATTTCATGGGACATTATTAGACAGTTGATAGCAATAGAACTAGTGAAATGAACCTGCGTTGCGTGCTAACCTAGAATTTAAAGTGATTGCAAAATATGGTCCAATTCCTACTGCCACTTCCCACTGCTCTCAATTGTTGTTGTGAACTGGTGTAAATATTCAAAGCCCAATTACCAGTAGGATCCAAGTCAGAGTGATCTGAACAGTTCTTTGTCACATATGTCCCCGGTGGTGTCTCTTCCCAGCACAACAAGCCATCCCACATACGCTCACAGAATGTACCTGGAAACAACAACAAAAAAAAAGCACTATGACTGTTTTGGGCCAACAAGCATTTTTGTGTCTTTAATTATGAGCAATGTATTTCTATCATATTTAAATTGTATGTAAATTGCAAGAAACATTCTAGATTTTTAAAGTGATGAAAACCCTACTATATAAGCCTTTTAAGGTCATACTCCCTTGAACCACATACAACACTACCAATACCATCAACAAGAACAACAAAAGTGTTATTATGTTAATCCTGTGTTTTACAACATCACACCAGTGATTTTCCATCTGTGATTTAAGATTTGGTTCTACAGCCTTATAACACGTTAGAATGATTACCAGTTCTGTTTTGGTGCTTTTTGTTGGACAGCTCAAGACATTTGTATTGACCCTGGCCGCTCTCTACCACTCTCTGTCCAGGCCTGAGCGAGGGCTGTGGAATTGGCTCCGTGCTCACTGCTGACCTGCTCTACGAACACAATACAACAGGAGAACTGAGGTGACAAGAAACCAACATGAATACAACATGCATATTTTGAGAGACCTGATAAATGTTTCTTAAAACTGTATTTTAAAAAGTTTTTTTATATTATCATCCGGCCAAACACGATTTGTCACTGACACATAAACTATTATCTTAGATGATGATGTTTAATGCTAAATGTGTAAAATTCATTTTGTCATCCTTACATAAAAAAACACATCTAGTGTAAGCCTTTAAATGGAAGAATGTGCATGCAAAGTTTTTGAGACAGTTTCAAAGCAAATGATTTGATGATGATTTCACTTTCCTTTGAAGTCGCATACCTCTTGAAATTGTGTTGTGAGATCAGGAATGAAATAAAGCAGCAGAATTTTTCTCCGACTCTGTCTTATTTCTAGTCTATTGCTTGTATTTTGAAGTAGCATTGAAGGATATTTTTATGTGACGTATATTGTATTTATTATGGCTGAAAATTAAGCGTCTCACAGTGTAATTCTCAATTTTCTAAAATAGTATGCGAATTGTAATACTTTGCCTGGGAGATTTTCTCCACATGTCTTATCACACATGAGATGCTCACCTCCCACTTCCTCTTTCAGGAACAAAAGGAATTTATAGTAGACCAACATATAGTTCTTACCTTTCTAGTACAAGCTTGTAAAGGGGGAACACACTTTGATAAATCTGTGACAAAGCAGATGTCCCCTGTAGCAGTTTAGCAGCCGTACATATGATGTCACTCCAAACATTGAAGTAAATGACGTCATACATACGACCACCAGGCCACCACCAATATCAACCAATGAAGCTGAGAAAAGCTGAAAAAAACTTGTTTCCCTTCAGAACCACATGTCCAGGCCTCTACTCACCTACTGGTCATTAGTTTTCCTAAATCCACATGACAAGACCACTTAAAAAAGGAAACACCATGACATAAAGCAGAACAGCATGTGGTATAACACATTTGGCAGGGTTATTATCAAGGACCTGAATGTCCTTTAGATCCTTTAGGAATGTCAATTGTGATGCTGAACAGCAGAGGAAATTGAAACAATAAATTTCCATTTCACACTGAGGAATCATAAGCCAATTTTTTTGTGGGACAAATGGACTTTGCTATATACATATTCACCTCCATGAAGAACAATGATGCAAGTAGACAATAGTTGACAGTAGACAAAAGTTAACTTTTTATGTAATTTTGATAAATAAAAACATATGATTGTTACACATGATAAGGGCTATTTATTTTTTCCTTTGTTCATTTATTCACTAATAAATAAATACAACACTGATCATCTATAAAAACATTATGCATGAAAACCATGTAAATATACACAGTATATGAAACAACATAAGAAAAGGAATGGCAATGTAATACTGAGAATATACAGTGGATATAGAAAATGTGTACATCCCTGATAAAATGCCAGGTTTTTGTGATGTAATAACACTAAAAATAAATAATTGCACAACTTTTCCCACCTTTAATCTAACCTATAATCTGTACAACTCAATTGAAAAAAAAAATAATTGAAACCTTTAAAGGAGAAAAATACCTTAAAATATCCTGGTTAATACATATTTGCACCCTTAAACTAATATATAGACTGAGTGCTGGCTTTTATTAAAGTCTTTATGGGTAGGAGTCTATCAGCGTGGCACATCTTGATGTGGCAACTCTCTTCTGTTCAAAACTGCCCAATTTGTGACAGATGTATAGGGTATACGCTGTACACACCCCTCATTACATTACCCCACAGATTTTTTTATCAGATTCAGGTCTGCCCCAACAAACGGGAGTGCTTGTGTTCACTAATTAAGACAAAAGAAATGACAGTAAAATCTTTTACTATTTATTTAACTTTTTTTCCTAATCAATTCACAACTGTAGAGAATGAGAATTGTGAATATGTATTAAAGACCCTTGACTCCATTGCTCCCCAAAAAAAGAAGTAAATTAAACAAAAAAGAGTCGCACCCTGGTATAACTCTCTCACCCGTACACTAAAGTTAACCTCTCGGAGCCATGAACGAATACGGCGCTCCAGCAAACTGGAAGAAGCTTTACACGCATGGAAAGAGAGTCTCAGAATGTACAGGAAGGCTCTACGTAGTGCCAGAGCTGCTTATTACTCCTCACTGATAGAAAAAACAAAAACAATCCAAGGTTCCTCTTCAGCACGTTAGCTTCACTGACTAAATGTAACTACACTATTGATCCTGATTCCTACAACCCTCAGCAGTGATGACTTCATGGACTTCTTTAACGATAAAATTCTGACAATTAGAGACAGAATTTATCACCTTGTTCCATCCACTGGCTCTAATCTGCCCTCAGATGCTGTTATTGTAGAGACAGATGAAATAGCTAATATTCACCTCGACACATTTACTTCAATAAACTTCGCTGAACTAGCTTCACTGATGTCGTCATCTAAAACTTCAACCTGTCTTCTGGACCCTATTCCATCCGGATTGCTAAAAGAGATTTTCCCTTTGATTAGCCCTTCCTTACTAGAAATACTCAATATGTCTTCATTATCTGGCTATGTACCACAGTCCTTTAAAGTAGCTGTAATTAAACCTCTCCTTAAAAAACCTGTCCTCGACTCAAGTATTTTAGCCAACTATAGACCCATTTCCAATCTTCCCTTCCTCTCTAAGATTCTGGAAAAAGCAGCTGCTAAACAGCTGTGTGACTTTTTACACAACAATAACTTATATGAGGATTTCCAGTCAGGTTTTAGAATGCCTCACAGCACAGAGACGGCTTAAGTTAAGGTTTCAAATGATATTCTCGATGCATCTGATAAAGGATTCATTTCCATCCTTCTTCTGTTAGATCTTAGCTCTGCATTTGACACAGTCGGCCATCAAATCTTGTTACAGAGACTAGAGCATCTTATTGGTATAAAAGGGACTGCACTAAACTGGTTTAAGTCCTATCTTTTAGATCGTTCCCAATTTGTCCATATCAATAATGTTTCTTCTATCCATACCAAAGTTAATCATGGGGATCCACAAGGTTCTGTGCTTGGACCAATAATTTTCACTATCTATATGCTCCCATTGGGTAAAATCATTAGAAAACACTCTATTAATTTCCACTGTTATGCTGACGATACACAACTCTATCTATCAATTAAGCCAAATGAAACCAATCAACTAGCTAAACTTAAAGCCTGTCTTAAGGATATAAAATCCTGGATGACCTGCAATTTCCTTCTACTGAATTCAGACAAAACAGAAATTATTGTACTCAGGTCCGAAATCCTGAGGAACTCAATATCCAGTGATATAGCTATCCTGGATGACACGGAAACGTGGGAGTCATTTTCGACCAAGACTTGTCATTCTCTTCCCACATTAAACATATTTCCAGGACTGCCTTCATTCACCTACGCAACATAGCAAAGGTCAGACACTTCCTGTGTCTGAAAGATGCGGAAAAACGTATCCATGCATTTATTACTTCCAGGCTTGACTACTGCAACTCTTTACTCTTAATTTCTAAAATTAAAACGGGAGGCAGAGCCTTCAACTTCCAGGCTCCTCTCCTGTGGAATCGTCTTCCAGTCTCAGTCCGGGGGGCAGACACCCTTCATATATTTAATAATAGGTTAAAAACGTTCCTGTTCGAAGAAGCGTATAGTTAGGGCCGGCCCTGGCTGGCCTAGTCATAGTTATGCTGCGATAGGTTAGTCTGGTCCTCATGAGATGCTCTGGGCTTCTTTTTCTTCTTCTATCTGTGATACTGTTGAACCACTATTGTACTTTTAAATCTGCTGTGTTCCCGGAGTCCTGCCCTGTGTTTTCTCATTCACAGAGCATGCTGCAGTGCAGCCACTGAGGGATCTACTGATGTTGGAGGGTCTGATGCTGTCCTGGTGAAACATGGAAGCTGTGATGGATCCTGCTCCTCATCCTCCACTTCTACCAACATTAATTACATTTCTGTTTAGTCAGTCAGTCATTTTCTATACCTGCTTATTCCTCATTAGGGTCGCAGGGGTCTGCTGGAGCCTATCCCAGCGCGTTACGGCGAGAGGTAGGGATACACCCCAGATGGTCGCCAGCCAATCGTGGGGCATTTCTGTTTATCTGTTTGTAATATTCAAATTTCTCTGTAATGTTCTCCACCTGCACACATCATCTACTGCACGCCTGTCCGTCCTGGAAGAGGGATCCCTGCTGTATTACTCTTCCTGAGGGTTCTTCTGTTTTTTTTCCCTGTAAGAGGGTTTTTTTAGGGAGTTTTACCTTGTACGATGTGAGGGTCTAAGGACAGGGGATGTTGTGTTGCTTTTGTACAAAATGTAAAGCCCTTTGGGGCAAATCTGATTTGTGATTCTGGGCTATACAAATAAATTGAATTGAATTGAATTGAATTGTTTTAAATCTATTTTCCCACTTTGGAAGACTTTTGGTAGAATTCCTCTGTCATCTGTACCATTAAATACAACCATGGAGGCCACCATGCTGCCATTCTGTTGTCATAAATCAGCTATACTATTGGTCTAGCTTCAAATTAAATTAATCATTTGCATTTGAACTTACGTAGGCCATATATACTTACATATCTACTTCATAAGTAATTCATAGAAGCGTTCATATGTATTCACATGTAGTTAATATGTTCCTATCATATTAAGTTTTCAAAACTCTATCATATGTAGTTCATATCAATGTTCCATATGTAGTTTATATGTATCTAATAGTGATCTGAAATTTAAAATATACTATCATTCCAGTTCATATATAGTTCACATGTAGTTCATACATAGTTCATAGCTGTGTTTTGTGACATGTAGGATAGGATGGTAACTATGAAACTAGGTTTTATTATACCAGTAAATTATAGTATGATGTGACATTATATTAATGTATTACACATTGTTGTTTGTCTATATATAAATATACATATATAGACATTTTTTATTTAGCCTATTCCCTACAACTATAAAATTCAGTAGCTTCCTCTTCCAGATAGATTTCATCACCTAACTCATTCTACAGCTTATCATATATTAAAATATGCATTTTGATCAGGATTGGTGTGCGATTATGTTTATCTGAAAAATACAAATTTTCTGTAATGTAAGTAATGAGAAACTGTGTAAGCTTTCTTATAGACAAGGTCAAAAAACTCATCTGAGTTTTTGCACTGCAGACAAGTCATGTATTTATGTATTATTCATGTTTTGATATATACAGTGGCTTGTGAAACTATGTGGCCCCCTTGAACTTTGTGACCTTTTGCCACATTTCAGGCTTCAAACATAAAGATATAAAACTGTAATTTCTTGTGAAGAATCAACAACAAGTGGGACACAATCATGAAGTGGAACACACTTTATTGAATGTTTTAAACTTTTTTAACAAATAAAAAACGAAAAATTGGGTGTGCAAAATCATTCAGCCCTTTTACTTTCAGTGCAATAAACTCTGTCCAGAAGTTCAGTGAGGATCTCTGAATGATTCAATGTTGACCTAAATGACTAACGATGATAAATGGAATCCACCTGTGTGTAATCAAGTCTCTGTATAAATGCACCTGCACTGTGATAGTCTCAGAGAGCATCATGAAGAACAAGGAGCACACCAGGCAGGTCCGAGATACTGTTGTGGAGAAGTTTAAAGCTGGATTTGGATACAAAAAGATTTCCCAAGCTTTAAACATCCCAAGGAGCACTGTGCAAGCAATAATATTAAAATGGAAGGAGTATCAGACCACTGTAAATCTACCAAGATCTGGCCATCCCCCTAAACTTTCAGCTCATACATGAGAAGACTGATCAGAGATGCAGCCAAGAGGCCCATGATCACTCTGGATGAACTGCAGAGGTCTACAGCTGAGTTGGGAGAATCTGTCCATAGGACAACAATCAGTCGTATACTGCACAAATCTGGCCCCTATGGAAGAGTGGCAAGAAGGAAGCCATTTCTTAAAGATATCCATAAAAAGTGTCGTTTAAAGTTTGCCACAAGCCACCTGGGAGACACACCAAACATGTGGAAGAAGGTGCTCTGGTCAGATGAGACCAAAATCGAACTTTTTGGCAACAATGCAAGACGTTATGTTTGGCGAAAAAGCAGCACAGCTCATCACCCTCAACACACCATCCTCACTGTCAAACATGGTGGTGGCAGCATCATGGTTTGGGCCTACTTTTCTTCAGCAGGGACAGGGAAGATGGTTAAAATTGATGGGAAGATGGATGGAGCCAAATACAGGACCATTCTGGAAGAAAACCTGATGGAGTCCGCAAAAGACCTGAGACTGGGACGGAGATTTGTCTTCCAACAAGACAATGATCCAAAACATAAAGCAAAAGCTACAATGGCATGGTTCACTAAAGAACATATCAAGGTGTTAGAATGGCCAAGTCAAAGTCCAGACCTCAATCCAATTGAGAATCTGTGGAAAGAACAGAAAACTGCTGTTCACAAACGCTCTCCATCCAACCTCACTGAGCTCAAGCTGTTTTGCAGCCCCGGAGTGGAGCCCCATGCAAGATATCACCTCGTGGGGTCTCAATGATTCTAAGAAAGGTGAGGAATCAGCCCGGAACTACTCGACAGGAGTTGGTCAATGACCTGAAAAGAACTGGGACCAAAGTTTCCAAGGTTACTGTAGGTAATACACTAAGACGTCATGATTTGAAATCATGCATGGCACGAAAGGTTCCCCTGCTTAAATCAGCACATGTCAAGGCCCGCCTTAAGTTTGCATATGACCATTTGGATGATACAGAGGAGTCATGGGAGAAAGTTTTGTGGTCAGATGAGACCAAAATAGAACTTTTTGGTCATAATTCCACTAAGCGTGTTTGGAGGAAGAAGAATGAAGAGTACAATCCGAAGAACACCATCCCTACTGTGAAGCATGGGGGTGGTAGCATCATGCTTTGGGGGTGTTTTTCTGCACATGGGAAAGGACGAGTGCACTGCATTAAAGAGAGAACACGACAACGACCTAAAGCACACAGCCAGGAAAACCAAGGACTGGCTCCGTAAGAAACATATCAAGGTTCTAGCATGGCCCAGCCAGTCTCCAGACCTGAACCCAATAGAAAATCTTTGGAGGGAGCTCAAACTCCGTGTTTCTCAGCGATAGCCCAGAAACCTGACTGATCTAGAGAAGATCTGAGTGGAGGAGTGGGCCAGGATCCCTCCTGCAGTATGTGCAAACCTGGTGAAAAACTACAGGAAACGTTTGACCTCTGTAATAGCAAACAAAGGCTACTGTACCAAATATTAACATTCATTTTCTCAGGTGTTCAAATACTTATTTGCCGCTATATCACACAAATAAATCATTAAAAAATCATGCATTGTGATTTCTGGATTTTTTTTAGTTTATCTCTCTCACAGTGGACATGCACCTACGATGAAAATTTCAGACCCCTCCATGATTTCTAAGTGGGAGAAATAGCAAAATAGCAGGGTGTTCAAATACTTATTTTCCCCACTGTAATTAAATAAAAATAAATTTACTAGTATTAGTTGTTTGTCTCTTTCATTAATAACATTAAAAACATATGAACCTGTGACATTATGTCTTCCATAGTATGGTTAAGATAAATGTAATAGTATTAGCAGTTATAATAGCAGCATCACCTCTTCCTACTCTTCAGTGTTCTTTAAAAATTGATTATTCAGAAGTAGTGAAAAGCTCTAATGTTTCCTTTCAATTTTTTACTTAATTTTATAAATTTTTATTGATTTTTATAATTTTTGTAATACATATGTTAATACATCTGAACTATTGTACTACACTGACAAGTCTGGTCAATTGCAAAAACGTAGATGTGAACATCATATGATTACAGATCTGAACTACATATGAATACAGATATGAACTAAATAAGAACATAGATATAAACAGTAGAATAATAATCTTCATTTTACAGGTCTGATCAATTATAAATACATATGAATAATAACTATATATGAGCTACATACAAATACAGATTTGAAAACTCATATGAACTAAATATGAAATACATGAAATGAATGTGTATATGAGCTACACATAAACTTCCAGTTCATGTGTAGTTAAGGACCTGTAATATAAAGGGTTACCTGAATTTGTGTTAAAATCTTATTCCAGAGCACCCACATTAAGTTAAACTTAATTTTCCAAAATATTGGAACATATTATGAATCAACTCTCCAACTTTGGTCAAAATTAGGTTACAGTTGCCATAAGTCTTATTAATTTAAGATTTAACATTTGTTTGACATTTACAGTAAGTTCAGGAGACAAATATATGCATACTGTGTGATGTATCAAAGGCATCTAAGCAACATCTAACCATTAAATATTGTTATGGATATCTGGGGTATTTTAGCAATAATGCACAATGATGTGTTATAGTTCCATCACTAAGACACTAAGGCATTACTATTACTGACTTAAGGCAAAATGAACACACCATTTATCTTGAAAGAATGTATTTGTATCTAGTCATGTATCACATAACCCCCCTATTTTGGTCATCTAAATATAAACATATATAATATAAAGGTGAGTTCATACTAATCATGATAATGATAATTTTTTCTGAGAAAAGCAAACCACTGGACAACAACCTGATATATTATCTAATGAATTTAATTGAATTGTATGTAAAAATGGACATATCATATTTCAAGGTTAAATTCTTGGCTTTTGACTTGTAGGGAGTATTTTACATATAATTTAAACCTTTGATTATGGTAATATAGACATCTGACATGATAATTGTATAAAAATAACTGACAGTCTGAAAGGGATGATATGTACTCTTTAAAAGGCATAAAAGTGGAAAAAGTAGCGCTCAAAGGGCATCCATTTATAGCGTTCCTTGAATACAAAGATTGAGCTTACCACCAGGAGAAACCTCATGATCCAAAGGGAGCCTGCAAACATCATATCTTCCACCTCACTGGAAAATTTCTGGAGAGTGAAAGGGACAAGTTACAGAAAACAAATTGACTACCGTGACACTGATTGACTGGACAATCATATAGTTGTTTTAATCAGGATTATGATTATTTATCTGAAATGGAAAAAGCTGCAGTAGAAGCACTGCAGTTCATGACATATCATTTTGTCTGTGTCTCTGTGTATGTGTGTAAGAGAGAGATAGAGAGACTGGCTCCCATCCTATAAATAATTTAAGACATTTTAGGGTAAAACAGGGTCAAAAAGAAACCTAGTCATTCAATCATTCAATCAATCAATCAAACCAGTTTTTCAGACAATCAACTTTAAATTTTTTTTCTTGTTCATAAATCACTTAATGGTTTAGGTCTAAGTTATTAATCCAATCTCCTGACCCAGTATGAACCCTGGACACCTAGAATCCAAGATGATGTTGTCCCCAGAGCATCACCTTATTCAGTTTTACATGGTAAAACTGTCGTTCATTTCTATGCAGCTCGAATGTAGAACAAATTAGATAGATAGATAGATAGATAGATAGATAGATAGATAGATAGATAGATAGATAGATAGATAGATAGATAGATAGATAGATAGATAGATAGATAGATAGATAGATAGATAGATAGATAGATAGATAGATAGATAGATAGATAGATAGATAGATAGATTTTATTGTCCCACAGTGGGGAAATTCACAGTGCTACAGCAGCATTGAAAGAAGTTAAAAAGAAATTAAATTAAAAACAATAAAAAAAACTAAAAAAACATTTAAATTAACACAACAGTGAGCCGACTGTGTGTGACTGAGATAGAAGAGACTTGAGACAATGATAATTTTGAATCCAAGTCTACGATCTACCTGCTTGCCACTACTCTTTTTAGCCTTTGCATGAAAAAATTATATATAATATTGCTTATTTTGCTATCTCAAGGTGTAGGCATGGCAGCATTTTGATTGACATCCACACTCATTACAATAGCTAAACAAACACAGTGCATAGATTTATTTTTGCATATTATCTTTAAAGACATCAATATGTAGAATAAAGCAACTGAGAAATTCACCCACTGATATTCCAATTAATGAAAAACTATTGTGCTCTCTGTGCCACACTGGTTTCAAAGGGTAGACGACGAAGAAAAGTTAAATGACCCTTACGATTATGTACCTGCGACTCTAAATGACCTTATTATGAATTTGGGTTTCCAAAGGCTTTAGCTCTTTTTATTCTGTTATTGTTCTTTATTCATGTGCTTGCTTGATTTATTGTTTTTATAATTTGATTGCGCTTGTGTTTGTGTTCTCTGTATAATATTTTGGGTCACCTCTGGGTATAAAAGTCCTTTTTTGGATCATTTCCAGTTTGTTTATGTTAATTATGTATCTTTCATTTGCAATGATACATGTTAGTTAGAGTGCCACATGGTTCTGTGCTTAAACAGGTACTTTTCACCTTGTAGATGCTACTCCAGGTCATTTTAATTGCCAGGCATTATCTCATATTAAAGAACTCATAGATCAGGGCAGACATCCAGATTGATGATGAGTTCATGTGTCTTATTTCCTTTCCATCTGTAAACATTCACAACCCGCTGATTAATAATGTACCTTCAATTTTTTTCATGAGTCTGTTCTTGTGCTTTTCTTCTGCACACCAAGCAGTTCTCACAGGACAAGGTCTCTCCCTGTTGGAGGCCATATGGCCTAGGCCTTACTCTGTCCTGGTTGCATCTGGAAGCTGCCATGGATTCTTGGCACCTCCTCGTCCATATACAGTATACTATAAATCCTTAGGATTCTGTATCCCATTTAATGATGTATTCCTTTAATGTTGTGTATCTCCATGTTGCTGTTCTTGATGTTTCCTCTCCTTTTTCTCTCTCCCTGTGAAATATGTTTTCATGGGAGTTTTTCCATTAGGAAAAACAATATAAATTGCTATATAAACTGTAAAGCCCCTAGAGGTGAATATGTGATTTTATTTTTTGGGCAAATAAAACAGATTAGACTTAATATGTGTTCTATGGATACATTTGCTATGCCTTAAATCCTAATGATGAATTACGTAAAAGGTTTAAAACTATTACAGTCACAGTTACTACTACAGTAACTTGTGTTTTGTTACTGGAATTACTGTCAGACTATTTGTGACATAAATGTTAAGATATTTTAAAACATTAAAATTGTAATCATTTGCAGGCTATGGAGGTACCATCTTTGATAGAAAATATAATAATAAAATGTGGTTACAGTATTAAAACAGGTCTATTTTTTGTCCACACTTAGCTGAAATGAGAAAGCATACTCAATAATATGCAAAACAATAGAATGGAAAGGAGAATGAAAGGGTAACATAATATTTTAAGCAAAAGGAGATAGAAAAACACAGAGTATGGACACAGACACAATCAGACATAAATAGTTGGTGGTTGTTAATCACATTGTGGTGAGCCTCCACTCACAGATCTGCCAGATGAGTGAGTGCATGTGAGATTAGAGTTCCCTTCAGGTCTCTTTGCTTCAGCTCAAAAAGTCCCAGTTGTAAGACCATCACTCTGCAGTTTGAACAGTTAGGATGACCTACTGGTTGTTCTCCACACCCCACAGCAGGGCAGGCTGTTCAGTAGATAGACATGAGCAAGTCCTATAAGTCATAGTGAAAGGTTAGCAGGATTGATATAATTTGTTTTGGCTTCAAGCAGCAGACCGATGGAAGACTACTTAGAATTAGGATGACAAATTAACCTGGAACTGCTTCTGACAAGAATTCCAGACTGGGAATGCTGATCCCCAAATTTTCTCTCACATTTCTGATTTATCACTTATGATGTGCCAAATTAATTGCAGATGTCTGTCTCTGTAAATATAACAGCCCTATATACATACAACATAGCAGAAGAAAAATAATTTGCCTATAAGTTGAGTTACAGTAAATTAGTTTAAGTAAAAAATAACAAACCTAGTTGTAGCTGTATTTCCTTCATTTGTATTTGTCATTGAAAGCAAGCTGTAACTCTGCTTTTGGACAGTTGGTCTTTAAAAACAACAAAATGAAAAACTTTGAAAATTTCATAATTTTATTACTGATATTTTACAGAGTTAGGATTAATTGAGAAAACAAGAAGTAGATCTCTCTCTCAAATTGGATTTTGGCAAATTGACTTGTATTTGTCAAGGAAGACATTTCACTTTATCCAAGTGGCTTCTTAAGTTCTTTGGCCTCAGGTTTCAGCCTGATTAGTCCATACTAGTCTGACCAAGACAGTGTAGTTGGACAGGGGTATTTAACATCTGTGTTTTACAGGACTTTAACTGCTTCTATGTACTGTAATGAGTGTATTGCATCATTTTTGGTTTCTCAAAGCTTCGGTGTGTTGCAGTGTAGCATCGCTGCTAGTTTTCTTTCCTTTATCTCTTATATCTAATGTATCTTAATTGTTGTCATTTTCATTTTCGTCTAGTTTCATACATCACACCCTACTGTCTCCTTTTTTTAACATTTTCTTTGCTCAATTCCCCGGGCACTAGTTATTTAGTTTAGCTAATTTAGCTAGCGATGGTTTCTCTTTCTTTCTATCCCTTTTCTGCTTCCTTCTGCTCAAAGTGTTGAATGTTTAGTGTTAACAGTACATGTGTAATGTGCTGAATTCCTCCTTGAACTACTCAACACATGAAAATATATATTCACTAGATGTCGGTATTTAATTTACTGCTCTTCCTGACCATGGCAGTGGACTTCTCTGCTGATGCTTGTCCATCTGAAATAATAGATCCATCTGAAATAAAAGATAAACTTGTTGAGAGCACAGCAAGTTCACTGCGAACAATTCTTAACACTATCGGCCCTCTAAAAAGAGGTTGGTTAAACAGAAAAAGTTGCACCCTGGTATACAGTGGGAAAAATAAGTATTTGATTTTGTCGGTTTGACTACTGATAAAGACTCGATCAGTCTGTAATATTAATGGTAGGTGTAGTCTAACACAGACATCAAGTCAATCAACTTTAAAGAATTAGTGTTAATTTATTTGGATTTTATTGAGGAAAATAAGTGTTTGAACCCCTAGTAGCCATCAAGAGTTCCTATAAATGCAGACAAGTTAGACTCTCCAAATTATCCTGTCACGTAAATTAAAGACACCTGACATCAGTAATGTATAAAAGCCACCTGGCCACAGAATCAATCAGTTTGTCAGACTCCAAACTCTCCAACATGGGAAAGACTAAAGAACTTTCTTTGGATTTAAGGGAGAAGATTGTAGACCTGCATGAGACTGGTATGGGCTACACAACCATTAGCAAGAAGCTGGGTGTTAAGATGACAAGTGCTGGTGCAATTGTGCTCAAGTACAAGACTCACAACATGATCATCAATCAATCTAGGTCTGGGGCTCTAAACAAGATCCCATCTAGTGGGGTTTCCTGGATCACAATACTTGTTTTCCTCAATGTATCTCTTAAACCTGTAAATTAAAGCTGGTGGTGTTCCGGCAAACTGGAAGAGGGTCTCTACAGAAAGAGAGTCTCAGAACATACAGGAAGGCCCTATGTAATGCAAGAGGCACTTATTACTAATCACTACTAGAAAAAAAATAACCCTATGTTCAATTTTAGCACTTGAACTTCACTGACAAAATGTAACTACTCTATTGATCCATGTATTCATACAACCTTCAGCAGTAATGACTTCATTGGCTCTTCAATGACAAAATTTTGACAATTAGAGACATAATTTTTTACCTTGTGACAACTGGCACAAATACTGTGCTCCCAAAATGCAGGCCAATTAGAAATTCCTAGAATTTCTAGAATTACAATGGGAGGCAGAGCTTTTATTTACCATGCTCCTCTCCTGTGAAATCATCTTCTTGTTTCAGTCCAGGGGACAGACACCCTTCCTACATTTAAGAACAGGTTAAAAACTTTACTTTTAGAAGAAGCTTATAGTGACAGCCACACTGGCTGGCTTACAACATTGTTATGCTGCTATAGTAGACTGCCAGGATCTCATGAAATATTTTGTTGTATTTAGTTTTTGCCTGAGTGTTACTGGGTTTGAAACTTACAATTTGATGTTGGTTTAAAATCTGAGTTCTCTGATTTCTCTGCTTGGGCTTGAGTAGAATTAGGTAAGTTTTCAGCCATGCATTGTAAGGTTCTGGGTTAGGGTTAGGGTTAGACAAAAGTTCTGTGTGCATGGGTTTTCTCTATACACCTATGTGGAGCTTCCTGAACTCATCAAAGTGAACACTCCAGAAACAGCAAGTGGTTATGTAAATAAATTGAATTCTCTAATAAACGTGATGTTTGTGTCCAATAAGTTAATGAGTTAAATCTTGGGGTTTTATTTTTACCCATGTGGCTCGTTAGCAATTATAAATAATATCATTTGTTGTAAGTAGAAAACATTAAAGAAAGTAAAAAAGAAATTAATATAATTCAACTTACAACAATCATTACATTTAATAACATTGTTTTTAATAATGTCTGTAACAGAAAAGATTTGTAGTACATCAATTTGTATTGATTCTTAGTGAATAAGTAATAGTGAAGCCAAGCGCTACATATGCTTTGTCATATTTCCCCTTGTCCTAGCTTTTGGGTGACTTACTTTTTTCTCATTATCTTCATCTCTCTCCGTCTTTCTTTTTATCCCTGTTAAAACACATTATATTGCCTGCTTTGTGCAAAAAAAAAAACAATACCATAGAGCTAATACTCCTTGCGCACACTCTGACAATGGGAGCACCACTGCCAACTACATTATTCCACTTACATTCCAATTACAATTAGACTTTATTCTAGTATGGCAAAAAAGCATGTTCCCCAATGTCACACGCCTGCAGATGTCAGAAGCCTTATCTCGGTGAACGTAATCGTCTACAGCATGTGGTTCCCCTTCCTGTAAATAGCTGCTGCGGACAACAGAGTTTTATTCAAACACCTCTTCTCACTTGAAGCATATCTTGTGTTTCAGTTGGCTAGCTTACCTTTTCATAGATAGACCTTTAGACTTTTAGTAGTAGTTGATTATTTGAATCAGGTGTGTTACTGTCTGGTTGAAACAAAACCTGCAACCAACTTAACCCTCATGTAAATCTGACTAGTTTCAGTCAGCCCTGATTGAGAAGGCCTACAAGGCAGTAGCACTCTCACTCTCTTACCGGCCTGTCAAACGGGGGCAAGGACAATATGCTGCAAATGCCTAACATCCCAGAGGGCATTTTCAGGTCTGCGCTGGCTTCTATGCAGCAGTGATGTGAAGCCAGTAAGAAGTAAGATGAAGCTCTCCAGCTTTGCTCTCCCTCTTCACCTTTTGCTTCCACAGTTTAAAGTGCCTAGATGGCTAAAACTCAGTGTGCCATGTTCCTGTCACCCAGGCAGGAGGCCAGAACCAGCAGACCGGGAAGAGCCCCGTTAAAGCTGCTGGTTTCCAGACCAGGAAAAAGAACAGAGCAGCCTGATCACCTCTCTTTGCACCAGTTATGTAACCGAATGTTCCCTATTCTCCAGCTCCACCTGTTCGGCTTTCCTGTGTTCTTCCAGGAGGCTCATATGCCACCATCTCCCTGTTGCTGAGGACCATGCCCAGGCAGGCTTGGAGGCAAAAGAGAGGGTACTGTGGTTGCCATTCTCCCATGTTGCAAAGCACACGCACATACACACACACACATACATTTTCAATGTCAAAATTATAGGGGTTCTGCTGACACATCCAGGCCAGGGGTCGAGGGCACAGCAAGTGCAAAAAAAAAACAACGACAAAA
This sequence comes from Eupleurogrammus muticus, assembly GCA_036785175.1. Classification (NCBI taxonomy): domain Eukaryota; kingdom Metazoa; phylum Chordata; class Actinopteri; order Scombriformes; family Trichiuridae; genus Eupleurogrammus; species Eupleurogrammus muticus. The sequence continues at coordinate 2,175,299 of JAYKQN010000020.1, read as the reverse complement.
TGAGCAGAGCTGTAGGCAATTTAGTGCCATCTATATTTTGACATCTAAAATGCTGTTTGAAAGAACTTCAATTGGCCCTAAGCCATCAGAAGACATTTGGTCATATGCATAGCTGTAGAAGCTGATGCCATGTCTCATGATAATTATCTAATAAGCTTACAGAGATAACTTGATCCACATAATAATAAATATTTGCCTTTTTGTCAAGTTAGGTTTTCCTATCTGTAGACCATCATACCTTATACTGTTTGATAGGTGAAAGATACACAATGATCTTAATATTTCAAGCAAATGGATGGATCAGGGCTGCAATTCCCAGATGAGCTAATGTATAATATCACTCTACATGCCTTGTAAATATTTACCTTCACTAAGGTTGTCTGGGCCACTGTAGGTAGAGGTGAGTAGTTATGAGTTACATTTACATTTACTTGACTAAGTTTTTGAAAAAAAATATATATAGTAGTTACAAATCAGATTAGTGGATTTAAGAAGAAGATGTGGTACTATTACTCCATTACATTAATTTTATCAATATGTTCCACTTTTTATTTTATCAGTAAGAGGCTTCCATCCAAGTATCTGCTTATCCAATAAAATGTAGCCCTAGCTGTGCAGTCTCACCATGTGATCACGCTCAATCTCAATGACGGAACCAGTGTGACGGAAACACAAGCAATGCTTGACAAACTGGTGATAAATTTTGTGTGAATTTAAATGTCATGCTCTTTGTAATAAAACTAGCAGGTCAACCTTGGCTCATGAAACAGTGGAATGTGAACGCAAGCTGCAATTTCTCAAACCCACTTATACACATCGTAGCTCTCCGTTGTTCACTGTCAAAAAGGTCCACCGAGAGCAAGTACGAAAAGCAATTTGCAATGTCTGAACAAGATTAAAGATAAAGATATGACGTTGACAAAACTTATATTTTATAAAATTTAATAATGTCTCAATTCAAGTCAAGTAACTCCACAATTGTGGACTATTTGGATGAAATGATTTGATTTAATTTTATTTGTTAATTGTATTTTTGTATTTAACATTGAATTTTACACTGAATATTCTTGGGATGTAATCATCTATGCTTGCTGCCAAGAATGTACCAGTTGTGGAACAAGATGTTGAAATTAGATTCATCTTGCAAAATGTTTGTACCTCTTGTTTACACCCCAGCAGAGAAAAATCAAGAAATGTTTTGGAGAAGTCATTGAAAAGCCTGAGCTAATTGCATCACCAATACTCCTATCAAGATTCAGAACTTCCTAGACCCCACAGGAGAACATCTTAAATTCTGTTAAAAACTACTTTTTTAATCATTCAAGTGTAAATTGGCAGACATCAACACATAAATCTGTATAATGTTATTGTCATTTAGAACTATAGTGTCAGTGACAATTCACAAAGTGGAAATAGTTAGAAGCAATGTAGATTTTAATGTCAAGCATTAGCAATTTAACAGCCTAAACAGTTGTTAAGAATATTGTGCAGATCCACTGTAATAATTTCACTACAGGAAAAAGAGAACAAACCAAAACATCAACAATTGCAGAGCACACCCAATATACAAATATTAAAATACCAGACATACTAATTGATCTTCAGCAAAGAGACTCTAAATTGCCCGAATCACTGTCTAACATTGTAAGAATGTGAGGATGGATGACCAGTAAGCAAACATTATGACTAGAAAAGTCACAATAAGTAAATAAAGGTTCATCTGAATGATTAAATTCTTCATATTCTTGATTGGTTGGGCAGTTATCTCCTCCAGCAAAGTCATTCATCTTCTGGGGGTCAGTCAAGCTTTTACCTCAATTGATTTTCAATTTTATATTGCACTGCAAATCACCAGCTCCCAACCCTCTTTTAAAAGTATATCTGTTGTGTGACCTTGTCTCGAGGATACATGTGTTGCTGTTACTCTCACTAAAGGTGCTACAATGCCTTCCAGTGTTTAAGCTCAAGCACCTTTCTCAAATTCTCCCTGTTATTCACAGGCACAATGGCAGCAATATGGTTAGAGGCGATGAAGCGAGAGACCATGGTGTGCTGTACTGTTCCAGCAGCTCAAAACAATTCTCCTAAGAGCACTGTCCCTGGCTCTGAGTAAACAGTTGATTTATACTAGATGACATCCCACACACTTGGTCTTCATGACCAGAAAGGCAGACAGTGGAGAGACAGGGACTGAAAAGGGGATTAAGAAGGAAACGTGGTAAGATTCTCATTGCATATCACTGAGTCATCTAGACTAAATACATAAATTCATTGCCTATGTTGCTGTTGTAGACTTTGCTGTCTCTCTTTTATTTTTCTTCTGGCTGGCATGAGCCTTTCCTAAGAAATAGAAACATACAACCAACATAAATTGTCTTTCAGTGTGCACCAAGTAGACTAATGGAAACCATCTTACAATTTCCTTCACTCTGCTTTAAGTATGACTGCATGGAACAGGTTTGAGCCTGCTGAGCCACTCTTCAACTCCATCAGTTAATAACTCATCTGTGGTTAAAATCCTTAGGTATGCCCATGAATCTTGAGGATAACCTTTTTTTACTATGAGGAAACATCCCAAAGTGAAAGTTTTTTCTTTCTAATTTGTGTCCAATCTTTAAAAGATCCTTAAATAGGCATTAACGCAGCTTTAACTCTGACTGTCTGAGCTCTGTCTTAGATATGAATGCAAATATATATAAAAGAGTTTGCATTCAGAACCTGTCACAAGGTTCTGTATGCAAACATAGGTTCAGAGGTCAGAGAATGCATTATTAACTTTTAAGTCTTTTTCATGGACGCCTCAGAAGAGTAAACAATGGCTACATGAATTATGATTCTAGAATATCATCATTAGGGCTGACCCAATTACTATATTTTGAGAATTGATTACTTGAGGAAAAATAATTATTTCCTGCCCAATTTCAATTCAATTCAATTCAATTTATTTGTATAGCCCAGAATCACAAATCAGATTTGCCCCAAAGGGCTTTACATTTTGTACAAGGGGGGTAGGGAATTTACGACTATATGAATTTTATAACAGCAGGTTTCATTATTAGCAAAAAAATATATAATTATTGAAAATAATTAGTAATAGATACACTGGTAATTAAATTATGATTAGCTGCATGGGACTCTACACACCAACAACCAACTTGTGAATTCCATACCAAAAGGGCTGTTTACATATAATCATCAATATCTCATAATATTATTAATTATAGAGTCAACAATGAAGGAGTGTGAGAGCGAGCACTAGTTTATGTACAAGACTAAATCACAATACATGAAATACATAAAAACAATATTTCAAAAACAATTATCTTTAAACATACAAGTGTAGCCTAAGTAGGTGTTTTTTACCATAATGAGCATTTATAGTCATGCATTGGTTTGTTTGCTTCATAATCCCACTGAATGTGTTATGTGGCACTTATAGCAAGTTTGATTTACTGTAGTGGTCTGCAACATAAAAGAAGACAGTCTTCACAGACAGACAGACCACTTCTTATAAAACAGCAATGGTGAGTGAAACTAAGCGAGTGAATTGATTCTTTTTTATATGGAACTAATAAACGCAACTCAATAAAAGAAAAACTTCAGAGAAGGTAATGCATATGACCATTGAATGAAACAAGGGAGACAAAGATAAAATTTGCAAGGAAATACATATTTAATATTTTCAGATGTCAGAAAGTAGATTTGACAATTTGGTTTATCAACATCAATCTATACATAAGAGGCCTGTGGACATTAATCAGAGATTGACAATCACTATTTAAGTTCTGGCTTCAGGTGGAAGGACACAGGTAAAAGCAGTTAGCTAAAAAAATGCAGCATGCACCATGTCTTCCAGAGTTTCAGTGATGTGTCAGGGTTGATAAAAAATATTGAATGCCTGAATTCCTTTCCTGCCTTTCAGTCACACAATGGCAAGCTATTGCGGTTGAATTTTGGCTACTATGTAACTTTCCAAACTGTGTTGGCAGAATACAAGAAAAACATAAAAGTATTGCCACAATCTAGGATTGACTTATCAACAACAAGGGCTCCCTGAGATGCTAGAAATTGATTCACTATGGTCAGGGGTAGGCAACCCTGGTCCTATAGAGCTGCTGTGGGTGAAGGCCTTAATTCCAACTAAGCGTTTTTATACCTGATTCTCTTAATCAACTACTAGAGCCCTTGCTAAGGACCTTCATTAGTAAATTCAGGTTTGTAGCTGCTTGGTTGTCCAAGCTTCACTTGATAAATGCATAAAACAATCATCTAAGTAACAGTTTTAGTGGTATTCATCCTTTAAAAGGCAGTTATATAATACATGATGAACCAAACATACATCACACAATTTCAAATACAACAAAATGTTGTACACACTATGCAAACAAATTAGTGTCATCATGGGGCTGGGGGAGAGGAGATGCCAGAGTGGTTGGGCTGACATCCCTACTTGATGTCAATGACTTGATAGTGAAGGTGGAGGTGGGCAGGCCCTTACGAAAATTAACCATGGCTTTACCATGGGAAATACCGTGGTTTTACCATGGTTTTTTGGGTAACCATGGTTAACCATGGTTTTTTTGTGGTAACCATGGTTATACTATGGTTTTTATGTAGTAACCATGGTTCTACCATGGTTTTTGGATACCATAGTATTACTATGGTTGGTTCATGGTACTTCCAAAAACCATGGTAGAACCATGGTTACTACATAAAAACCATAGTATAACCATGGTTACCACAAAAAAACCATGGTAAACCATGACCCAAAAAACCATGGTAAAACCACGGTATTTCCCATGGTAAAACCATGGTTAATTTTCGTAAGGGGGAATATGTAATTTCCTCAACAACATCTTTGGGGGTCTCTTCAAAAGCTGAAAGACTTGGTGAGGTGATATCCCGTGATAGTGGAAATTGCACACAGTTTAGTATTTGCAACAATGCATACAGGTGATATACTGTATCTTGTTATCCCCTCCCTCTTTTGTTTCCTTTCAGCAACACATTGTTTGGTCTCATTACAGCAGCTAAAACAGCATATGCCTACATTAGCAGTACTTTATTGGATTATAAGCAAGCCATATTACAAGCTCTTGTATTTTTTAATGTTTCAAGAAGGCTTGCACTAATCAAGATGCCTTTTCTACAACTTGACAGTGTTTAACATTACAACAAAAAGGTTATATTTACCTTGTTGTTGTAATTGGACATCATCTCTGTGGTTTATGTGAGATCGGAGCCGGGGAGGAAACATATAGATTGCAGGCACATTCTCCCCCTGGGTCCCACTCTTTGATGCTAATCTTTCTGTAGTCAAACATACTTGTCCAGCAGTTTTCCATCTCTTTGTGCACTCTGCACTGCAATATCCATCTGGATGTTTATGGAAATCTCCAATCTCCATCTTCCATGACTTTGCTGCCATCTGAGTAGCCTTGTAGCATGGCAAAATAGGGTAGTACAAATGTAACTATATGTGGACTTCTTCAATCAATCTTTCATCAGCCTGATCAATGTTGTTGCAGCAACAATTTCAAAATGACCAAGAATAAGTAGCTGGAAATGCAATAAAGAAAAAGTAATGACATTACCAAACAGACCAACCATGTCACTGCAGTAAGTGTTGCTATGACATTAAGTTACTTTTCTGGAGAGGTTGACGTCAGATTATGGTGTAGGCTGGAGCATAGGGTCTGTGAAAGGTTACAGACTGTATGGTGTTTTTGGAGGTAGAACCATAAATTATCCTTAGTGTGTGATATAAAAGGTGTTTGCATATATCAGGGGCATGTGGGTCCTCTGGTTTTGCTAATATGCAGAGAACAAATCTAATATCTCATAACACATATAAACTAACATAATTTTCCAAGTACTGGACACAAACAGAAAATCAACAAAACTGCAGCTAAGCTTACAGCAAAAATACTCTTAAGTATTAAAATTCAATAGCAAAGCAAATACAGAAGCTTCTGTTAAGTTAAAACCAACAGTTTATAAATGAACACTCTCTGTGATAAAGCTTAAAATAATTCCACTACTACACAGTTTCTCTGCCCAGGCGTTACATTGCCGCATACGTGGTTGCATTGGCAAGGATTACTGCTGTGTGTTTCTGTTGGATGAGTGTTGGTGTCTCAGTCCAAACGGAGCCATGTTGCGCTCAGCTGTGTTGTTTCACAGTGCCAAAATGCTTTTAGAAGCAAAGTGAAAAGCACAGTCAAGTCAGCTTGAAATCAGAAGCAGGCTCAAAATCTGTTCATTTCTTTTGCAAGAAGAAGAAGAGAAAAGGGCTTGCAGTGGCATGTTTCCTCTTAAGATCCCTGACCTGCAGCAAGGTAAGAGGAGATCAGACAGTGGTAGATACAGCCTTGTATCCTTCAGTCAGTCAGCCAGCATATTATATCTATTTTGACATCAGTGTCACAGAGTGTCTGTTCCACTAATAAAACCAATGTGTTTCAACCACTAAGAGTTTTCCTATGCATGTTCCCTTTTGGTTGTTTTCTTTTTGTTCTTCTTCTTCTTTATTTCCAGCAGTGTAGAATGTTATATTGTGCAGTTCACTGGTCAACATCACTGTTACTAAGTTGGAGTTTTAAAGAGAAGGAATCTATAGGAAAAAAACTGAACTCCTAACTCTGCAGAATCAAGAAATAATCTAGACCTCTCTGTATTACATTAATTACATTCGAAGAAGACATGCCTCACTATGTCTTGTCTCTCATGCTGACATAACCCAGTTTCATATTTTCCCAGAAGATACAAAGTATGACTTATTCCAAACCGCACCTATACATCTTATTTGACATATATATATACAGTGGGGAAAATAAGTATTTGAACACCCTGCTATTTTGCTATTTCTCCCACTTAGAAATCATGGAGGGGTCTGAAATTTTCATCGTGGTGCATGTCCACTGTGAGAGAGATAAACTAAAAAGAAAAATCCAGAAATCACAATGATGATTTTTTAACAATTTATTTGTGTGATATAGCGGCAAATAAGTATTTGAACACCTGTGTGTCATCTAGAATTCTGACCCTGAAGGACCTGTTAGTCCGCCCATTTGAAGTCCACCTGCACTCCATGTATCATCCTTAATCAGATGCACCTGTTTGAAGTCGTTAGCTGCATAAAGACACCTGTCCACCCCATACAATCAGCAAGACTTTAACTTGTAACATGGCGAAGACCAAAGAGCTGTCCAACGACACAAGAGAGAAAATTGTACACCTCCACAAGGCTGGAAAGGGCTACGGAGCAATTGCCAAGCAGCTTGGTGAAAAAAGGTCCACTGTCATTAGAAAATGGAAGAAGCTAAACATGACGGTAAATCTCAATCGGAGTGGAGCCCCATGCAAGATATCACCTCGTGGGGTCTCAATGATTCTAAGAAAGGTGAGGAATCAGCCCGGAACTACACGACAGGAGTTGGTCAATGACCTGAAAAGAACTGGGACCAACGTTTCCAAGGTTACTGTAGGTAATACACTAAGACATCATGATTTGAAATCATGCATGGCACGAAAGGTTCCCCTGCTTAAATCAGCACATGCCAAGGCCTGTCTTAAGTTTGCATATGACCATTTGGATGATACAGAGGAGTCATGGGAGAAAGTTTTGTGGTCAAATGAGACCAAAATAGAACTTTTTGGTCATAATTCCACTAAGCGTGATTGGAGGAAGAAGAATGAAGAGTACAATCCGAAGAACACCATCCCTACTGTGAAGCATGGGGGTGGTAGCATCATGCTTTGGGGGTGTTTTTCTGCACATGGGACAGGACGAGTGCACTGCATTAAAGAGAGGATGACTGGGGCCGTGTATTGTGAGATTTTGGGGAACAACTTCCTTCCCTCAGTCAGAGCATTGAAGATGGGTCGTGGATGGGTCTTCCAACACGACAACGACCCAAAGCACACAGCCAGGAAAACCAAGGACTGGCTCTGTAAGAAGCATATCAAGGTTCTAGCATGGCCCAGCCAGTCTCCAGACCTGAACCCAATCGAAAATCTTTGGAGGGAGCTCAAACTCTGTGTTTCTCAGCGACGGCCCAGAAACCTGACTGATCTAGAGAAGATCTATGTGGAGGAGTGGGCCAGGATCCCTCCTGCAGTATGTGCAAACCTGGTGAAAAACTACAGGAAACGTTTGACCTCTGTAATAGCGAACAAAGGCTACTCTACCAAATATTAACATTCATTTTCTCAGGTGTTCAAATACTTATTTGCCGCTATATCACACAAATAAATCATTAAAAAATCATGCATTGTGATTTCTGGATTTTTCTTTTTAGTTTATCTCTCTCACAGTGGACATGCACCTACGATAAAAATTTCAGACCCCTCCATGATTTCTAAGTGGGAGAAATAGCAAAATAGCAGGGTGTTCAAATACTTATTTTCCCCACTGTGTATATATATATATATATATATATATATATATATTTATATATTGTGACGTCACGAGAGGCCGGGTCCTGGAGGGGCGCTACATCCCCTTGAAATGGCTACAGCAGTATCCTGGCATGGCTCCATCTGCTGGTGGAGCCCATATGACCACTGGCAGAGTCCTCCCCGTTTTCATGTGTCCATGGAGACACCAGAGACTACCCCACCACCGAACTTGTTATCACTACCCACCGCTGAACCATACGTACAATGGCGGGTGTGGTTGACTCCCTTCCTGTCCCCGTTTTGATTGGGCGAGACTGCCCATCCTTCCATCTGCTATGGAGAGAGACACAGCAGAGGCCAACCCGAACGCCTAGTAAGGGGAGAGGTAAGGCCCACACGGTGGAGGCACCGGTACCACCCTCAGACCCGCTTACTCCTGCCTTTGCCCTTGCAGGACTGACAGGCCCCCGGGCTGACACAGAGACTGACCGGGACACTGAGGAGGAAAACGGGGCCCCGGAAAGTGTGTCAAGTGCCAGTAAGGACGACGCCCAGGGCACCGGGGAGCTTCCCCCACTCACCGGCCAGTACGGTACTGCCCAGCTACAGGACCCCACTCTTGCGAACGTGCTAAGAAATGTGCAGGTGCTAGAGGGAGTAGTGTTGGGGGGGAGGACAAGCCCTAGTTACCCTCATTTTGCCATTAGCCGGGGCTTAGTATATCAGATAACCAAAAAGCATGATAAAGTACATGAACAGCTGCTAGTGCCACAGCCGCACCGCGCCACTTTGCTCAATCTAGCGCACACACACCCTCTAGGAGCCCACCTAGGAGTAGAGAAGACAAAAGAGAGAATCTTGCAGCGCTTCTTTTGGCCAGGAGTACACAAGGACGTAGAGAACTACTGCCGTAGCTGCCCTGAGTATCAGCGGGTGGCGCCCAAGCCTCCCTACAGAAACCCACTCATTCCCCTGCCCATTATTGAGACTCCGTTTGAGAGGATTAGTCTAGATATAGTTGGCCCCCTGCCAAGAAGTTCCAGGGGACACCAATACATCCTGGTCATCCTGGACTATGCAACCCGATACCCTGAGGCTATCCCGCTGAGGAAGGCTATGTCCAGGCAGATTGCAAAGGAGCTGTTCCTGCTCTCAACCAGTCTGGGCATCCCGAGGGAGATATTAACCGACCAGGGGGCCCATTCATGTCCAGAGTGATGAAAGAACTCTGCGTGCTCCTAAAAATTAAACAGTTGAGGACGTCCGTTTACCACCCCCAAACAGATGGGTTGGTGGAACGATTCAACCAGACCCTTAAGTCCATGGTGCGCAAAGCCATCGAGGAGGATGGGCGTTACTGGGACCAGCTGTTACCATACCTACTGTTTGCGGTAAGAGAGGTACCTCAATCGTCCACGGGTTTTTCACCATTTGAGCTCTTGCTTTCGTACAGACCGAGAGGGCTTCTCAACATAGCCAAAGAAGCTTGGGAGGAGCAACCATGCCGACAGCGGACCCTTATTGAGCATGTGGGAGCTATGAGGGAGAGGATGAAGGCCATCTACCCCATAATGCGAGAATACATGGAGGCCACTCAGAGCCAACAGCAAGCCTCCTACAATCGACCCGCCCAACGCAGGGAGTTCTAGCCTGGCGACAGGGTACTGGTCCTGGTGCCGACGGTGGAATGCAAGTTCCTGGCCACCTGGCAAGGGCCGTACGAGGTGATTGAACGGGTGGGAGAGGTAAATTACAAGGTGAGGCAAACTGACAAAAGAAAACCTGAGCAAATTTAGTGGCCCACCCCAGGGAGGTGCTCTTCAGTTGTTTACCCCCCACAGAGTCAAAAGAACCTGCCCGAGATGAGGTCCAGGTAGGCCCAAGCCTATCACCCCACCAACGGCAGATGGCCTTGGAACTGGTGGATCGGAACCAGGATGTCTTCTTCACCCTACCCGGACACACAGAGGTGGTCCAACATGACATCAGTACGGTACCTGGCCGTACAGTAAACCAGCACCCTTATTGCATACCGGAGGCCCGCAAGAAAGCGATCCAGGAGGAGGTAAGGAAGATGCTGGAGCTGGGGGTTATCGAGGAATCTAAGAGTGCCTGGGCAAGCCCCATTGTGTTGGTCCCCAAACCAGACGGGTCGATCAGGTTTTGTAATGACTATAGGAAGCTGATGAGGTGTCGGAGTTTGACGCCTACCCGATGCCACGGGGTTATGACCTGGTAGACTCTTTAGGCCATGCCCGCTTCCTAACCACTCTGGATCTCACCAAGGGTTACTGGCAGGTACCCCTGACCCTGGCATCGAGGGAGAAGACTTCCTTTGCCACACCGGAGGGGCTCTACTAGTATACCCGGCTCCCGTTTGGGCTTCATGGAGCACCTGCCACGTTCCAGCGCTTGATGGACCTGGTCCTGGCCCCCCTCAAAAGGTATGCTGCTGCGTTTCTAGATGACGTGGTCATCCAAAGTTTAGATTGGGCCAGTCACTTACCCCGTGTACAAGCGGTGATTGATTCTCTCAGGGAAGCGGGACTCACAGCCAACCCGAAGAAGTGCAGGCTGGCCTTCGAGGAGACAAACTACCTGGGGTATACCATTGGCAGGGGGCTGGTAAAACCCCAGGAGGCCAAGCTGCGGGCCATTCAGGACTGGCCAGAGCCCACCACCAAGAAGCAGGTGAGAGCATTTCTAGGCCTAGCGGGTTACTACAGGCGCTTTATGTGGACTTCGCCACCCTAGCTGCACCTATGACGGAGCTGACCACCAAACGCCACTCCAGGCTGGTGAGGTGGAACCCTGCAGCAGAAGCAGCCTTCGTCGGGCTGAAGCGAGCCTTGTGCGCCGGTCCGGTCTTCGTAGCCCCAGATTTCAGGAGGGAATTCATCGTTCAGGCAAATGCTTGGTTTTTGAGCTTACAAGCTTTTGATTTTTCTGTTGTTCACAGGGCTGGCAAGCGCCACAGGATTGCAGATGCCCTCTCCCAGCAAGACGCCCCCTTCACTTCCTTCCCCCTGACGAGGACGTCGGTCCTGAAAGGGGGGATTTGTGACGTCACGAGAGGCCGGGTCCTGGAGGGACGCTACATCCCCTTGAGGTGGCTACAGCAGTATCCTGGCATGGCTCCATCTGCTGGTGGAGCCAGGAACTTGCCAGGAACTTCACCCGGCACTCCAATCCAATAAACACTGATTGCCTAAATGAGGCACACCTGTGGCCAATCTCCTGCAGTGGAACTGCAGGGCTTTTTAGGACACCAGAGCTCTCATTAGAGTGTGGCGAGTAGGAGAGAAGCTGCAGACGCTGATCTGGGTGGATTATATGTTCTGAAGAACCTGCTAAAGAGAAGACTCTTTTTGTTGGATTATTCATTCTTTGGTGTTGGACTATTTTCGTTTGCTGCGCTGTGTGGAGGTACTGTGGGGATAAAGACCGAGGAAATCTACTAAGAAGAAAAGGATAATTGTTTGTGTATTGCGAAGTGAACTTTATTTGAAGGAAGACTTTTGAGTTCAATTAGAGATTTTTTTGTTGATTATAAACCATTGAAAAAAAGAAATCCTTAGTTTGCCTTTTGCGCTGGAATGCCTTTTCTGTTAAACCCTTTCTGAACATTAGTAAAAGAAACTGCATTTTGAATTTTGTCTCCGTGCACTTCTTGGACTGGCCTGCTGAACGTTGATTGCCTCTCATGACATCACCAATATATATATATATATATATATATATATATATATATATATATATACTTGCTCACTGCAATTTACAAAGTCAATGATCTTTGAACTTTAGATTTGCCCCCCTATTAGAGACTACAGCAGCTGCAAAATCCGAGCAGATGAGAACTTCTCTAGCCCATGCCTCCTCCAGGCACTATAGAGCAGAAATGTATTTAAATACAATACTTGAGCTCGAGTATATGCATTGTTTGTTCCTTCATATCCATCAAAGAGATGAATTAATTTCTCCTGAAAAAAAGGTTTAGAAAATTGCGTTTCTGCTCATTTCGTGGCTTCAACAAAATGATTTGCTTTTTTATGCGAAGCAAAAAAAAAAATTCCACTCAACAACATCATTATACACAATGTACAAAATCACCTCTGTCAGCCATGCAAACAGCATTGTTTAATAAAATATAACGCTGGTGTGATTTCTGTTTTTAAAGCTTCAGCTGATTTGCATACAAGTGATTAATTCAAGCTAATATCACTGCATACCCAAGGGTCCCTGAGATGGCGTCTGGTTAAAGCTCTTGCTTTATTCCAATATTATCTTTCTGTAGCTGAAGCAAAAATGTGATAGGTTGCTGCATAATTTTAAACTTACTATAGTTGTTATATTCTTAATTTTAGTTTCACATCAGTATTAGACAATAGGCATGGGGAACAGTTGTTCGTTTCATTATAATACAAGCCTGGCTGCAATTACAATTTTTTTCAATGTTTTCTATATGGGAATCTTATGAGGTCAGAATGTGCAGCCAATATTAACAAGGGCACACTGATGTATTTCCAACACATACAGAGTCCAATCAGTTTAGTACTGTCAGGTTTATTGAATGTGTCCATACTGTTATATAATCTCTGAAAGAAAATTTCCTTGGCATTTGCCAAAGTTTAATGAGAGGGATCTTGTCTTACATTCTTTGAGTGGATGGTAGATGTGCCATATGGTGTGGGAATGTGTGTGAATGGTTACCTTCTTAATGCACCCTGTATGATGCCACTACAAATAGTTATTGAATGTGTGTGAATGGGTAATGAATACTAGTGTAAAGTAAAATGACTAGAAAGGTGGTAAACAAATGCAGTCCATTTACCATTTTCTGTTCATCCTCCATTCATCCCTTTAGGCAGAATGGGTCAAAAGTCAGCAAAGTGATCAGTCTCTGTTGAGTGTTTTACCAGAGAGTGAGTTGGGAAATGTGGCTGAAGGCTATTTTCTCTTGAATTGATGATAAGGAAAATGGTGCTTTTTGACTTGGTTGGTGAGCCTGTGTTTCAGATTGTTGTGACAGCAATTACTGCAATTGTGTCCTTCATATATGGCAGTTGACTAAACACCAGTGCTGCACTCCTGCTCCCCTTAATGGAGGGTTTTGACTCCAAAATGCACAGACCCTGCAGCTCAATCTTAGATGGCCAAGCATAAGCATTAGAGCATAAGCAACAGGGCCAAGTAGCCATCTCTGTGGTGTTGGTATTATAGCCAGTTACTGAACCATCAATCTGTGGCTGCAGAGGAGTGTTGTGGGTCTTGTGTGCCAGATGTTTGCACATTGAGAAAGACACGCAGAGGTCAAAACCTCTCCCCTGGACAGATTGATTAGCTCTAGCACACAAAATAGCTAACCATGCCTTCCACTAGGGCATCTCTGCCTCCTGACCTGGCAGTTGCCTTTGGTCAAGTGAGGAAAGGGCCCACTACATACCACAACCCTTTTCATCACTGGCCACTGGAAACTGCTGAAATGGTGCATGGCAGTGGCCTGCGGCACCCTTGCGGGCTCTACAGGGGTCACAGCGGTGGCAAAAATCCAGTTTAAATTCTAAAAGAGGGTTGGTATGACTTCAAAATGCCCAGATCCTGCAGCAAGCTATGTCCTAAGCACTTCCTTGCACAGCCTCTTGGGGATCACCACCTGCCATCTCTCTTCTCTCTCCTGTTGCAATTCTTTCCATGACAGCAGTAGCACACCCTGTTGCAAACACAGTACTACAAACTTGAACCATAGTCCCTTGGTTGTTGTGGAGAACGCTGTCACTTTTTCAATGTTGTCATGCCTCTACCCACTGAGAATGGGCTAGGTCCACATTATATACCTTTACTGTCTCCACTCTTCCATGTCCAGAATCTACAGCTCCCAATATAAGGTCTCCTAACTCTTCTGCATGATGGGACTTTCATCCTCCTCTCCCCACAGTTCTCCCTCTTTTACCTCTCTTTTCTCACAATAGCCTTTATTGTGCTGCACATGGCTAGCATGACTTACATCTGCTTTTGGGTGGTGTGCCCTAGCCCAGTGCTCCACATTGAAGTTAAAAGCCTGAAGCTCCTTTAAACAACTGGTCTCTTGTATATCTGGCTCCTGGAATGACATGGCCCCTTGCAGGGCAGAATGATCAGTCACTGCAAACTGAAATGTAAACAACAAACCACACAGGTAGAATTTTAAATATCTATCTGACAGTACCACCACAAAAGGATTCCTGAGAGTGACACAATAACACCTCTCATGTTTGTTGAATGCTGAAGTAGGTGACCACTAACTTTTCCTTTACCCCCACCTACTAGTACTCCCTTTACCCTCTATTCTACCTTGAGGCTCTCATAGTTCCATATCACCCAATGAGAACACTGCACTCCCAAGTTGCACCAAGATGTGTCCCCTCTGGTATCACATTTGGTCTCATTATAGTCTCTGTTGACCCCATATTCACTAGTGTCAAACAGGGCACTCCCTCCTCTGTGATTGGAAACAGCTCAGGACTTGCCTAAATTTTGAGTTTTGGAGCATTCTCTGACAAAATGTCCTGCCAGCAGACTTTGGACTTTGGGTCATGGCCTGTTTGCCATCTGAAGTAATACAGCCTTTAACAGATCTATCACTTCATCCACCCACACAAGCCTATCCTCCACAAGGGGACTCCCCTGCTAAATTGCTCTTCAGGCCTCATTGATTTGGCTACTCAATTCATTATGCAGAAGCCATAGTTGTAAATACCGTCCAATCCGGTATCCAATCCGGTCCGATCTTTGACTAAAGCTCCATAGTCCAGGTTCAGCAGCAGAAGAAAGGAGGGGGTATCATCACGGATAGGCAGAGCTCGTTGCAGCCTACATGATTTTACCCGGGCCAACAGTTCAGACTGACCCAGAATAGCCTCTAGAGGAGTGTGGGGGCTCGAAAGCTGAAACAACAACCAGCCGTGGAGCACTGATCACTGGTGGGACAGTCTGGTGAGGAACAGCGCAAACTGCCAATGAAGGCTGGGCTTGGTAGCCATTTCAATCACAGCATCTCCCTGACTCCTCACCTCAAGCAATCACCTAAGGCAATCTCAATAATCACATACACCGGCCCCCCACAGGGTTGACAGAAAGAGCTCACGTAGTTCTTGTTTATTAAACATTTATTCAACTTTCAGCAACACAAACACAGCTAACACATTTTAATCACTTCTTCAACTTAAAAACAACTTTCAGCTCACTTCCTCAGTCCCTGCAGCTCTACCCCCACCTCTAGTCCCTTCACCAACCATAGGCCTATATATTGAGCAACTAGCAGTACAGTTGAAGGCAAACCCTAAAAGTATCATATATTGTTGCTGATATCTGACAGCCAATGCTGATATGTCTATTGAATATGGTGATTGATATATGAGCAGAGGCCCCTGCTGGGCTTTTATTAAAATGAACGCACTTGGTTGGCAGCAGTAGAGTGTAGCCAAAGTGAATGAGAGGAGAGAGGAGTGGATGTTGGTTCTGGCAACTGGTCTGTCAGTGAATGAATTATATAAGAATTTGCATATGTATTGTAAGTCTGTGTTGTTGCTGCATGGGTGGATATGTTTGACTAGAGTGTGAATTTGTTATTTACAGCATGCTCACCATGCTGTACATTTCAAACCTGTTATCTTTCCTGGAGTCCTGCCCTTTATTATGTACACATAAATCTATTGCAAGACTGTCCAGTTTTTTTCAATTTTTCTTGTGGGATGTTGTATTGCTATGCAGACTGTAAAGCCCCCCGAGGCAAATCTGTGATTTATCAATTTGGCCTATACAAAAAACCTTACTTTAGTTCACTTTAAAAGCACATCAGACACAAAGCATAGTCATTTTAATTCAAGCTCTAAGTTATATTTTAAAAAATGGGACAAAACACCCCCCTCTTCACCATGCATTCTTTTTTAGCACTGTGTGTAACACATCATCCTCTAACTTGCAGCATGAGCATGCTTTCATATTGTGTTTGCCCATGCCTTTTGGCTCAGTGTATCACGTTGGAGTCCCCTATCAAAATCATGAATGAGGAGTACCATCTTTTCCACTTGAGGTCTTTAACAAAAATAAAACCATGGAGATCATCTTGCATTCTTTCATCTCTTTATATGAGATACAACAATACTTTTCACTAATTGCTTGTTTTGCCTTCTTTTATTGCTTTACCAGTAAAATAATAATTTAAAGATTTTTTATTGGTTATTTAAGTACTGCATTCACAGTCTGGCACCTATGACCACTTCCTGGATGGTGATTTTTAGTACTTGTGTGTAAATATTGTCGTAGAGTCACAAATCCAACTCAATGCAACCTTTTGCATAGAAGCACATACAACAGAGGGCCTCGGGGTATTAGAGCATGTCGCAGAGGAAGGCACCCAACACCAGAGAATCCAGATGGCTTATCGATGGAGAAGTCTTTGTGATGATAAAAGCTGAGTACTAGCCTTTTTGTTGGAACAACAGAGAAATGAACTTTCTACAGCAACTTTCCATGTAACAATTAACTAATGCATAAGCAAATAAGGGAGACTAAGAAATAAACATTTCCTTAACAGTAAAAGTGTACTTACCTTTTAATATAATTTCCAGCAACTATAACGACTGTAACAATTAGGAAGAATATGGTGTTAACTAAGGGGTTTTACCAAATATCTCTATCATCAAGCTTAATAGAATGTTAGGTGAAAGGTAGAAGGGAGGTCCTTAGGAGGAAGGCAGTTAGCGGCTGGGTGAACTCTTCTGCCCCAGACAAGTTAATAAATCATAATCCTGATTTTAAACTGCTTTAAGGTGTGGCTGACCTGGTGATCCTGTACTGGGTTGCCAGGGTAACAATATTAAGATATCTGGTGTTCCTGCAAACAGATAAACTGTGAAATCAAACTACCCACTCATTCTGTTGGAGTCTGGCCTCCTCTGTAATGTTACTGTAATGAAAGCTTGCTGAACACAGACATTTAGAAATGGCTCCTGTTGTGTAGTCATATGTAGGCACCGTGGCAGTGCTAGGCCAGTTACAAGTGGTTGTTATGGTAGGGAAGGGAGGGGTGGGGTGAAACAGTCTTTGTGTGTCAGGAATGAGAGTGTGTGGAAAGGCATACTACATTGCTGCTCTGTGCTTGTGGACCATAAATGCATATAAATAGACTGAAATAGAATGAAAAATTAAATATTTACCTAGGAATTTTTAAAATCAGGTCCCTTTAAGGCCTATTTTACATCCAGATATATAAGTATGTTTCTTTGTAAAGAACTTCAGGGAACCTCACACTTTGTTCACCACCCTATATGCTGTTAGTTAGTTAGTAAATACAGCAGACTTGCACACAACTTGCCAGCAGAAGGCAGTCATCCAACGAATGATGGGATGAATCTGTAAACCACGATATTCTGAAGTGCATGTAATCACATCAGATCATATTATTACCATTTTCAGATTAATCCCAGTTATTTGTTTATTGTGCATGTAATGGGATTCACTGAGTGATTCAGTGAACACAGTTCCAAACTGATTCTTGTGATGAGTAGATCAGCAATAATTTTGTGACAGGACTAAACATATAATCATTAGCGTGCATTAGCATATAATCATGTGTCTTTTCATGCCCGAAACAAGACAATGATAAGTCACAATCACTAAACCATTGATTATGATGGTATTAACACACATTTTTTGTTGGCTAGATACAATCTATAGTAATAAATTTAAAAAATGTCTCTTGCTGCACGTGTGTGTGTGTGTGTGTATATTTGTGCGTGTGTATGAGTAGGGTTCAAAGCAGTGACTGCATCTATGGTAAAATGTGCTGCCAATCAATAGTCATTTCACATGTTAATCTGTGTTTTTATGAATGTATTTTTTCCTGAAACACACAGACAAATAGAAGATAAAGACTATTATTCCTCATTTTTCGATACAGCTGCATCTAGGACAATATATTTACCTGCCTGGTTAAAAAATAGATTTCAAAAATGAATAGCATGATATATTAAGAGATGATAAAGCAAATTAATGTGTAGACTTAATGGGGACAAGCTGGTCATGTCTTCTTTTGTGTGATTTTAAGGTGCGTTCACAGACACTGAACTTAACCTCTGAAATCTATTCTTGATTAGTCACAATCATTGTTTAAAACAGGAAAGTTTCCATTTTTCCTTATTTCCTCTTGTTAAAATACATCTGTCATCATTATTTATATAATAATTATATGGCAAAGCAAAGCTTTAGATTCCAATTGTTAAAAATCTACAATATGTATAAAAACATTATTAATAGTGGTTATCAGTATAATCTTCTATGAATCTCTAGAGTCTGTGATGATTTTCCATGTTTTCCTGCAGCGTTTTTAAAATTAAATGCTATAACAACATCATCATAATTACTCAGACACTATTATGAAGGAAGAAGCAATTATGTAATATAACATTTATAGAATTCACATCTTTAATTTATATCTTGACGTCCCTGCTTAAGAGAGATAGAGAGTTGCCAAAAATCATATATATGTGGAGCAGTTATCAGACAGCTTGAATAAAAAAAAGTTGTTCATTAAAGGTTATTGTTGACCCACTGAGCCAAGCTCTATTTGCTGAATGGATGAGTAGTCAATGGCCATGACCATGTAGAGAAACACTCTTATGAAGATGTCAATATAAAATAAAATGTCAAGTCTTAGTATTATACACAATGAGAGAAAAATAGCAACTTAGCAGATACAAAAATAGAAACGCAAAATATTTATGTTACTTCAATCATTTAAGGTAATGTTGCATCATTGTTTTGCTTATAGTGTAATGCTTCTGAATGATGGCATGGTACACAGAATCTTTATTAAATGCAAATGTTGATAGCAGAATCGGGCTGCTTTGATGTCTAATTTGGGAACATTTAGAGCCCTAGAGGTAAGTACCACAAGTAACAGATTCACACATACAGTACCCCCCCCCCCCCCCCCCCACACACACACACACACACATACAACCACCTTTCTGCTTGCCATAGTAGAGACAATAGGCTGCTGTACATTAGTCACCTCAAGATGAGAGTCTTTTAGATGGTATTCCAGTTCTTTGAGGATTTTGAATTGCACATACATTTATGGATAGATATGTTAATATATTAATGTTTCATGAGCAAAAATTGTTTATTATTATTATTATTATTAGTTTAGATGACATTGCTCATAGGTTTCACTTTTCATAGCATGAGGAGATTGGTTGGATGGAGGTATTATTATTTCATAATGCAAATTCACAAATTACATGCGAGATGTTTACTAATTTTATTGTAAAAATACAACAATCAATTGATACAACTTCTCAAAATGAAGTTAACATTTGTATTAGTCTTAATACATAGTTTGTTGAAAACTGACAAACAATATTCGTCAGTGTTTGATTAATGGCTGTTTTCTTGTGTGACAGACATGTAAAAGATTTTGTTTTTACTGATGTTACAACTGAATGACTGTTGTTTTAACTGACATGTTTTGGTGGGAATGTGTCATCTTCTTTAGTGTTACACAAGATCACCGAAGGTCTGTTTCACAATAATTTTTATGTTCCTTTGTTCATGTAATGAAGCTCCTTTCTGTCCCCCCCATGTGAGTTTTATTTCATTCATGTAATGTCAATCGTGCATGACAATCATTCAGTCAAAGCATCAGGTAAAAACAACACATGTCTGTGAGAAAAGAAAATAGCCAATAATCTTTGTATGAACGAATACTTTATGTACCTCAAGAATGTCTATACAAGAATATTCCTTGTTTAGATTGTGAACATTTCAGAACAATGAGTTACATTGACACCAATTTCAATGAAACATGAACATACTGATCTTCGTTATCAATAGATGTAACATTTCTAAACTCAATCAAGACAATTCATTCACATGTATTACACATGTGTATTACACATGATTGACCTTCGCTAATTTGTTTGCAATCAGTTTATTCAGCTGAATATTTCTCCTGTGTTACAGTGATAAATAGTCTTTGTTACCTTTTTTGTATTTGTGCACTGATTCATCTTTATATTCACGTGAATATATATAAATAAAATAGTAAATATACTGCAATTGTATAGCACTTTTCTAGTCTTTTTAAAGCACTTCATATCAGTAAAGTGGCAAACCATTCACATACATTGATGGTATACAAAACCACCAGCTCATCAGGAGGGTGAAAGAACACTTATGAGTCTGAAGTGCTTTAATTGGTCAAAAAGACTATAAAGGCTCTATACATATGCAGTCCACTTACCATTTCAATTAAAATACCCCTTTCTTCATCTACACAGAGGTTCTCTATTTTGTACATTCAATCAATGGCAATTCTCTTGTGTTCCCAACCAAATTGCAAACATTACTAATTCAAAGACTGTTGCAATCAAAGCTTTTGGTTTGGATAACTTGTGCCTGCGATGTTGATGAGATGATGGAGCGAGAGATTGACACACAAACAAATCAAAAAGAAAGACATATTTTTGTTGATATTGTATAAATGTGTAGTGTCTTAGATTTAAGTAAAAATAGCATACTGTAATATTTTACAACAGGTGTGAGTATACACTAACATTGAACATGCAAAGGCACATTGTCCCTTATAAGGCCACTATACTGTTAATTTTGCATTCAGCAGATCAGTGCTTAACTGATTCTTAGAAATGTAAAACTCTACATATATCCTACAAATTGCTACTTTGCCTTCAAAACAATGTTACTCTATTTTGTCTTTGTGACATACACAAACTATGTTGATCTTACTCCTGTTGTAAATTGTTACTGTCTACTGATTTTACAGAAACAAAAATAACAAAGTATGTTTTATTTATAAGTGCTGTTGCTTATATATCACAGAAAAGACAACTGGATATCTAATTTAACAATCAAGTAAAAAGAAAAGAAAAATATACAGTCAAAAAAAAAGGACCAAAAAGTCAGTTGTAATGTAATATAATGTTTTACAATGGCCGGGAGCAAGCAATGCACATACAACCACCAGCCCAATTGCACTACTACAGGACATAATCAAGTGCAAATCATTAACAGACATGTATAAGCCCTTGAATAACAATACTACTAAGAAGCAACAACTTTAGATACCGTGTACACAGCAGTGCATCTCTCTAGGCTGTCCACCTGTAAACCACAATAACCCAAAAGAAAACAATATTCCAACACATACCAAAATAGAAAAATAAGGATTGACACTATTCTTTGCAATTAGATTCTAATCCATTAAAACAGTAGCAATCTTTATATCATGGTGTGAATTTTCCATTTTTGATGTAATATGGATCAAATAACATAATTGAAGATGGAAGAGATGCAGCTCTCCTACACTAGCACAAAAGATTGATAAGAATCTGTTCCATTTTCTTCACTAGAGCATAATTCCATCTATATGTTGGGGGCAGTTCAGTGTATCCAAATATCAATAAACCGTTCCAATCTTTTGTATGACACAATACAATATTAGCAAACAGAATACCCTGAATATGGCCTAAATTCATTTATCTATGAACATATATAACAATAACATATCCATGTTGTTAAACAGATCGGACAACAGGTAACAATTGATAGTTTGCCCATCAGGGGGACTTCCTGTTCGGTGTAAAACATTGCTGCCAGAGACTTACTGTAGCTGGACAAGATACACATGTGTACAAAATTTCATATTTCTACTGTAAAAAAACATTTGAATATTCAAGGTATTTAGCCCCGCCCCTTGGTTGACACCCCTGTCAGATTGATCCGTCTATCAATTTTAATAACGACATGAAGTTTCAAAAAGGTAATCATATGTTCATGGCAAGTGATGGATCATCATCACACTGCCACATGGACAACATAGTTCATAGCCTCCCAGCATTCATAACATAGCTTCAGCAACTTGTTGAGTATTTTTAAGAAGTGAATGAAGCTGGTTATATGAAGTATGTGGGCGTGAGAGCCATTCCAAGTCAGATGTTGAGCTATAAAACAAAGACCAAAAATGGCCATGGCCAGACCATTTAAATTAGCAAAAAGACACCTTTAATCACACATGCTTTGAGAGTATACTGGCAAAGTTTGAGTTCAATATATTAAAATCTGTAGGATGATGTAGGCTGTGGAAATCACCAAAATTGCAGTTTTGGTGAAACTTCAATTCAAGAAGGCCAGATTCCTTATGGTATTTTGCCATGATGTTAACTTTTTTGTGTAACATGTGACATTCCTAAAGTGTGTCCTGAATTTTGTCCGGGAGGCAGCCACCCTTCCTACATTTAAGAACAGATTAAAAACTGTCCTTTTTGGTGAAGATTATAGTTGGGGTTGGCCCTGGCTGGCCTAGAACATTAGTAATAGGTTGCTGCAATAGGTTTAGACTGCCATGACTTCATAAGAGACTCTACCTTCTCTTTCATTTTTCCATTTCTAATAGTCATGACCCACTGATGTACCTTTTTTTTTAAATCTGTATTGTTCCTGGGGTCCTGCCCTGTGTTTCTTATTTATAGACCATGCTGCATTGCAGCCACTGCAAAAAAGTCTTAGGTTGTTGGAGGGTTTGACGCTTTCGTGGTTTACCTGGAAGCTGCTTCCACATGTATTATGAATCAATATATTTCCATTACTCAAATTAATGTCATACTCAACTTTTTTGTTCTAATATATTCCATGCTGTGCACATATCATCTAATGCTCACCTGTCTGTCCTGGAAGAGGGATCCTCCTCTGTTACTCAGGACTATCAGCAAACTAGGAAATTGCTTAGGGCCTCCAAAGCTGAAAAGGGGCCCTGATAATGACTGGTTATGTATTCAAATAACAGCAACAACAACTTTATGACCATGGCAGCACCTTCCCACATTTTATGACTGAAAGGTGCAATGGCAAGTTTATCAAAATAAGGGAGCCCCTCCCAATTGGTTTGACAGTAGATACCAAATACATTTTAGCAGCTTTAAAAAAGTTTCATCATGACATGAAGAAGAGAAAGCTATAGGAAGAGGAAAAAAAGACACGGTAAGTGACTTTTATTGCCATTTCACCTGTCTCCGTTAACGATAAGAAGACTCCCATGCTCCACAAAATCAGCAGCGCACCAGAGCTGATCATTGCTCTCTCCACCAAGCAGCTCAGCTTGATGCGACTTCATTATTACTGTTGCTGCTTTGCTTTGCACAGTACCATAGAACTTTTTTACTTTATAATCTCCTCTCCTCTCGTCAATTTACACCTTGAGATGGCACCTAAAACCTACATGTAGGTGACTGGCTGTTTGCCTACCGCTGCCTACCACTATGGATGTATTAGTTTCACTTTTTGAATTGAATTACTGACATATATACACTTTTCCCTGATATTCTAATTTATTTAGATTCACATGTAAACCCACAGCAAAAGTTGCAATAACATGAGATGTAACCATTTTCAGGAATGAACAGGCTGACAACTTGCACAGACTGGCTACAAATTTTAATATGTGCCATTTATTTTGCCCAAGGGCACATTGACGGGGCGACACGGTGGTGCGGTGGGTAGCACTGTTGCCTCACAGCAAGAAGGTCGCAGGTTCAAGACCCGCCTTGGGCCTGGGTCTGGGGCCTTTCTGTGTGGAGTTTGCATGTTCTCCCCGTGTCTGCGTGGGTTTTCCCCGGGTACTCCGGTTTCCTCCCACAATACAAAAAACATGCTCAGGTTAATTGGTAAACTCTAAATTGCCCATAGGTGTGAGTGTGAGAGTGAATGGTGTGTGAATGGTGTGTGTGCCCCACGATTGGCTGGCGACCATCTGGGGTGTATCCCTGCCTCTCGCCTTAACGCGCTGGGATAGGCTCCAGCAGACCCCTGCGACCCCGAAAGGGAATAAGCGGGATAGACAATGGATGGATGGATGGATGGCACATTGACATGGAGCCAGGAATCTAACCACCAATCCTCAGACCAGTTGACGAATGCTCTACCTCTGAGCCACAGAAATCCTCATCATAAGTGGCTCGTGATGTGAGCATAAATAATGGGGCAGACACTGTCTCTGATGCTTAAACATTAACAAAGAGGCCCCAGATCCCACTTTCGCCAAGGGCCATCAACAACCTTGCTACTTTTCTGAAGGTTTCTTTCTCTTTTTCCCCTACTAAAATATTTTTTAAGAAGTTTTTTCTTGTACAATCTGAGGGTTTAAGTACAGCAGATTCCATTGAGGTGAAGCTGTGACTTGTTATTTTGAGCTGTAAAAATAAAACTGACTTAACTTGACTTGTCAAACAGTTTAGTCTTATGTTGGTATACACTATTATTTTGAGTTGGGGGACTGGATGGTTGGCACTTGATTGATTTAAACATTTTCAAGACCATTTAAATGAAATAGAACATAGAGGCTTGCCCTATTTCGTGTGGTCAATGAGTCCAGAATAGTTTTTCACAATGCAAATTCTTATCAGCGGCTGCTAAAAGTATTCTGTTGCACATGTGGATTTGGCTAGAGAGAAAATGTGTGCTGGCTTCATTCCACATGCTCTTATATAAATGCACACACATACACAGACACACACAAACTCACACAAATATTCACAGTGGTGAAGATAGTCTCTGTGTATCCCATTTCCTCTATGTCTAAAACCATTACCATTATCTGTGCTATCCTCATAGAAACCATTTAGAGCCCAAGAAGAGTTTGGCCAGCAAAGTACACTTAACAGTTTCAGCATGAAGAGGCACACCACCTCATAAGCTTTTTGTACAGAAATTTCATTGAGTTTAAAATTTGATTAAGTAACTGATTAACAATCAATCTATACAGTAATTAGCTCAGTGAAATCATGACACATTTCACTGTAAGTTATCTTCCACACAAAAAGCACACAGAGGATGTGAGAGCAGAGTGTATGTTTTGTGTTACCTGCAGGCTTTCATTTCAGTGCCCATGTGATTGGGTCAGAACAACCACACTGCCTATGTGACCATGTGTCTCAAGTCCCTCAAGTGCTTCTTCCACGTGGTAGCAGCAGTGTGTCATTTGCAAGCCACAAAGAAATTGTGTAAACTGTAGTGCTAGGAACATCATAGAGCAATTATAAATGTCTGAATATATATATGTCTATTGTGCCTAAACAGAGAGAAAGAGCACACTTTGCAGCAAAACACAGGGAAAAGGATTTGCTGATAGTCCAACACTTCTACAGTTGTAATGTATATATCTGTGAAGATATCTGTGAAGTTATTTCTAACTAGGCGAGGCAAGGCAAGGATGAGGGTTATTTATTCTTGTCTCTACTTGTCTCTTAAGAGTCTTACAATACAGTAAAATAATTACAGTCTAACAATGTTGCATCTGTTAACTTTTTGTTTTGACCTAGGCTATTGTGATAATTTAAAGATATGGTGATTGGTGGACCTTGGTAAATTGTTTGTCAAAAATACAAGTCCAGGTTGTGGATAACATGTTTGACACTGACAGACAAAGGTGCTCAGTTTGTATGAAAGGGCCAAGAAGAAGAACATCAGACTTAGACTCATTGAGCTGGGAGACATTTGCAACATCCATTTTTTAGTATCATAGAGACAACACATAACAGGGTCAAGTTGATCTGTGGAGCTACCAGTGAGTGGAACATAAAGTTGGGTATTCTCTGCATAACAGTGAAGGCTGATGTTGTGTTGGTGGTTGATTTGACCCAGAGAGTGGGCAGTTAATAATAGAGAAAATGTGATGACTGGCTGTCTAGAGAACCACATTTTTAAAGGAGGCATTGTTGTCAGGTATCAACCAGCTTATCTTGTTTAAATCGTCCATTAAGTTTTTGAAAGTTGGACTATCACAGGCAGGGGTACTATTAGCAGAGTCTGTAGAAACTTATTAGTAAACCTGCTAGCTGGTTTGGACCGAGCATAGGTGTTGCTTTGAGGATATTGCCCTTTTTATGAATTGTATTTGTCACAGCTTTTCAAAAATAAAGGATTTAAAGAATTTACTAAAGTCAACAGAAAACGAGGAGGACATGGATAGGAAGCAAATGTGTATGTCAAAATCACCAAGAATAAGAACTGATAATAATAACACAAAGAAGTTCAGAAAAATCAGAAAAATGTTGGCCTGAGGTGGTCTATAGGTTAAAACGCACAGTACAGGCTGCCCACAATAAACATATTTCTAGGACTGACCAAGTAGGTTTTTAATAAGCTTTGCATCTCTAGTTTCATCACACTATTTGTTTCCCATGGAAATGTGTATCCTGATTCCTCTTATACTAGTGGTCTGGTTAGTTTTTTGGATTCTGCCTTAGACTGTGTAGCCATTTTGAAGACTAATGACATTATTCAAAGATGAAAGGAAAGTCAGAAAACCAAAACATTGCTGGACGAATGTGGTTTACAGGTCCATTTGTGGCTATGAAAGAGCTACTACTTCTTTTTACCTTCCTAGGATGGTTAAAATACAAGAACAGTTGTTTTTTTTTGTTTGTTTGTTGTTTTTTTTAAAAGATTTTTTTAAAGGTCCCATATCTTGTGCTTTTCATGGTTTTATTTAAAGTTCTGATACACCTAACGCAATATATTTGCAATTTAAAGTACTAAAATTCAACTTTGCTTTCTCAAGCGCCTGGAGCTCCAGAAAGCACAGGTCATTTTTGTCTGTCTCATAAATATTCATGATCCTCTCTTCTCATCTTTTGATCTTCAGATTATTTCCACTTGGAAGATCTATTAAAAAAGGTGTGACAGTCGGGGCAGGTGGGTGTGATGTTGGGGGTAGTTTGGCCATGCTCGTAACCTCTACAGGCAGAGGGTGCTACTGCAAAGTCAAATGACTAAATGAAGTACAAAGTTTCTAAATATAGTCTGATGTGTTTTCTTTTTTTTTATATAACCCCTGGGCCTGATCTGAATGGGATGCTGATTTTGAAGTTTTTATTGCATTTTGCTGAAAAGGTGGAGTTAATAATACTCAGTATTACCAATTATCCCACTTTTTAAAATGTTATCCTCCCCTACTGGGATATATTGAGCTTTTCTCCCCTACTACTCTGCTGGAACTCACTTAAGTATGTGAGCACCCTCTAGCCCTTTTGAAAAAAAAAAGGTTTTTATTTGTTATGATTAATGCATTGGACCATGTCTGCTTTGTCTTGCACAGACAATTTTAAAACTGCTTTTGTTCAACCACTCCTAACAAAAACCTAGTTTTGATGGTACCCTGTTAGATCACTATCATCCTATTTTTAACTGCCTTATATTTCTAAGATTCTTTAAAAAAAAGAGGCAGCTTCTTGCTACTGGAGAAAACAATAGTATCTTTGAAAAGTTTTAATCAGGGTTTCTCCAGTAGCATGGCCTGAGACAGCACTTCTGAAAGTGACAAACAACCTTTAAATGAAAGCTGACAATGGCATGTACTCAATTATTTATAGTATTTTTTCTCCATTCTTATGTCCATAATGCATACTGTGTATGCGGATCAACAACTTCTACGAATTTTGTACAAAGTGTTTTTTTACTTTTTATATCTTTTTTTTCTTTAGCTTTTATTTTCTTTTCTCTTTCTTTACTCTGTACGCTGCAGTAACAAGCAAATTTTCCCGTTGTGGGATCAATAAAGTCATATCTTATCTTATCTTATCTTAATTATGGTCCACTTGATTTGAGTGCAGCGTCTGACATCATTAATCATTGCATTCTTTTGGAAAGACTGAGGCACTAGGTGGGCATATCTGATACTACTCTGAACTGGTTATCTTGATCTGTTTGATATGATGTTTTTCCTATGCTCATTTTCTGATATTAAGTGTTATATGCCTCAGGCGTCAGTCTCAGGGTCCATTTTGTATTCCTTTTATAGACATATCTGTAGACATTATTTCATTTGATTGTTATGCAGATGATACACAACTCTCCCTCGCCCGCCATCAAGTCTATTGTCCCCACTATGATGAGTGCTTTGCAGGATTACTTTACTGACAGTATCCCCAGCCACCATGGATACTGCGGACAAACCTACCTGTGTTTGAGAGTTCAAACACAAGTGGGGTCACCATGGCACTTGCTGTAGAGCGAGAGAGTCTCCAAAAGCTAGGACAATCTCCAATACTACTGAAAGAAGATGTATAATAAAATAAGTAACATAAAAAAAATGAAAAAGTAACAAAAAATAGGTTGCTAAGATGATTTGCAAAGTCTCATCGCCGATTTGTTCATTTCAATGTCAATCGAAAAGAAATGCAGTCTTAGACAGATTCAGTCATCCAATCATCATGCAGAAATTCAGCATCCAGGCTAGCTGTGCCTTCACCCACTCCCCATATCTCCAGAGACACGCGGCATCCAATGGGCAGGACAAAATCCAGCATTTAACCATTGGCCAACAATCCTTTCACTGCAGCGGGACAAGCCACTCTCTGCTTCCCCATTCAAGTCTACTGATGTTGCTATTCAAGGCTGTTTAATGCAGTGATGCTGAATGAAAAAGAAAAATCATGTCAGTGATCTATGAAGAGTAGTTCATTCTGAAAAAAAGTTAAACAAGTAATACATTATTTAGTCAATGAACAGTATATATTTTTTTTTAACATTTTAGGGGAAGGTGAATTCCTGTTGCAGTCTTAGAGCAATCACCTCTGTTGCAGTAAATAATGAATCTTCAAGAGCCCCACATGGACATACTGTCCATAATTTTTTTTTCAGCTTAACCCTAATCAAATAGCCTCTGTGACTGGTTACTTATTACAGCAGACTAAACCTGTTGCAAAGGATCTTAGTGTCCTGTCAGTAGTTACTTCCCTTACGAAAATTAACCATGGTTTTACCATGGGAAATACCGTGGTTTTACCATGGTTTTTTGGGTCATGGTTTACCATGGTTTTTTTGTGGTAACCATGGTTATACTATGGTTTTTATGTAGTAACCATGGTTCTACCATGGTTTTTGGAAGTACCATGAACCAACCATAGTAATACTATGGTATCCAAAAACCATGGTAGAACCATGGTTACTACATAAAAACCATAGTATAACCATGGTTACCACAAAAAAACCATGGTTAACCATGGTTACCCAAAAAACCATGGTAAAACCACGGTATTTCCCATGGTAAAGCCATGGTTAATTTTCGTAAGGGTTATGCTTGTGCGCAACATATCACAAAGCTCGCTCAACCTTGTTTTTTATCATCTTAAAAGTATTGCTAAAATTAGATGTTTAAAATTTTACAGATGCTGAAATTATTGTACATTTAACTAGTCACAACTGGGCCACTGCAACAGCCTTTACTCCTGTTTTAGTCATACTGAACTAACACTGAAAAAAATAACAGATTTTACATATCCAGCAGCCAGAATTGGTGATTGGTGAAATTGGTTGAAATTGTTTTTGAGAAAGAAGGACCATTCAGAGGGCACTGCATCCACTTATTGAGAGATCAGGTTTGTGATGCATCAAAATGTAATTGTACAATGCGAGAGAAGGGTGTAGGAGGTGAAATGCTGCCCCCTGTTAGTTTGGAGCATGTGACTGAGTATTACACATTGTACTGGTGTAAGATGCAGTTCAAAGCAAAAAAAAAAAGACTGTGACAGATGGGTTGAGCCCAGACTTGTACTGTCATCTATGTGACAGACTGTACCGTAGCCTACTCTCCATTCCCCCACTCCATCTGCAGATCATAATTCACATCTTATAGATAACCTCACTTTTTCAATTGCAAAAAAAAAAGTACTGAGCACATTCTTCCACAGTATGCTTTTAATAATCACTGTGAGGAGAACCCTCTCCAGAGGCCTCCTCTCTCAACTTCTGCTCTTCGTTTTTCTTAAAGCATTTTGCTTATATCAGTCGCTGGTGGAAATAAAAACAGAAACCAGCATCAACATATCCACCAACAAATTCTGAGGGTTTTTTTTCACATATTTTTGCTCATAAAAGTTGTTATCTTAAAGAAAGGAAAAAAAAAGATAAAAATGTACAAGACTGTATTATTTATGTATTATTATGTATAAGTTAGAATTGTTGACAATAGTAATTGTAGAAAAATAATATTAGGAGAAATGTGGTTTAGATAAAATTCCCAGTTTCTCATGTTTTTCAGTAAATGGCTATTGATACATTTTAACCTATTCTCTGTCTGTGTGCAATGACTCATACAAAAGCCAGTCCGTGAAAGTGTAAAAATCTGGTCATAAATTTTTTGTATTGCAAGTTTTCTGAAATGTGGTGGTTAAATATGCAAATGAGGCATTCTTTGGTTAGAATTACCTAATTTTTAGACACGTTGCTTTGAACCAGATTGTTTGTCACTTTTTAAAAGATGTTTATAAAAAGAAGATAAAGAGAATGTTCATGAGTTTTTATTCCTAAAGAGGAATACAATTTCAAAAAGTTGGGTTGCTGATGTACAGAGTAACCTCATGTGCATGTTAATTATAAACAAACTTGAATAAATTAATAAAGATTAGTTTAATAGATGTGTGCATAATAATATTGTAATATAATATTAATTTTCACTACTTTTAAGGTTTTAGTTATATATATATATATATATATATATATATATATATATATATATATATATATATATATATATATTAGTTACATTAATTAGGAAAGGAGGTGATTGCAAGCCTAATGTATGTTTCAGACCCTCAAAAAAAAGATGAGACCTCTCTACTGCTTCTGCTGCTATTGTGTGAGACAAGGGTATGTTTACTATACAACAAAGATTTTTAATGGTAAATAGGAAGAGATTTCTGACGATTATCTAGAAGCCTGCACAATGTTTTATCTCAGATTCTAATAAAGTATATATCAATATGGGGGAAAAAACATCATTGGATATTAATAGCCAAGATCATAGATAAAAATACTATAATTAAAAAAAAGGTCATGTTTAAATTTGTACCTGTAGACATTTTGTGTAAGTTTATGCAAAAAACTACTTGGTGTGAAAAAAAACACCTGAGGGAAAAGAAATTAAAAAGAAAAGAATTAAACAAATGAAAATCAGTAATTCGTCCATTAACATTTTTTTATAGTTGAAATTAATGTCTTAGTGTTAAGAGTGTGACGTTTCCTTTTAAATGAAAATAAAAAGAAAGATCATTCTGCTATTTAAAATGTGTCAGAGTCCCAATCAATAATTGAAGAGAAAACCCAACACAGAGTAGCGGACTTATGTTAGAAAGGGAAAACATATCTTTGGTCACAAGTTTAAAGCTGTACCCTCTGTACCACCAATGAGTCACAGAAATTTTAATAGTGGGTGATTACACTGACTGAGGTACTTCGGCAAGGAAGGCAAAGGAAATCAATGAGCAGTCTGGTAGGCTAGAGCTATTATGATAAGTCATAATTACCAATGTCTCCCAGCCACACAGAGCGACCTTTGCCTGAAAAAAAACAGCTACATTAATGACATACAACTACACAGCTTTACTTTATGGGTCCCTGGGGGGGCGAGACTTCGATGTTGAACTCTTGTAGAGCAGAGCAATGCAGCACTAATGCTCTTTCTACATTACTGTATGTCTTTGGGCCTCAAAACAATTCCTGAATTTTTTGTCATATGTTTGAAGATCAATAAACAAAGAGAGGTCTGTACACTAAATCTATAGCTGCATGCAGCCTGCAGCTCTTTAACTTAGGTTAGCAGAAAGCCTGGAAACAGGAGGGAAGCACCTAGCCTGACTCCGTCTGAAGGTAACAAAATCCGCCTACCATCATTCAATGTTCACTGGAGCATAAACCAGCAGTTTGCTATGTAACAGGATAAGCCCCCATGCTCGACTACTTCTTGGTTGGAGTGGGAGTCTGATGGTCACCTCTGGGGGTTGCCTGGCAACTGCCAAGAAATGGGTTTAGAGATGCTAGTGGAGAGATTTCAAAAAGCTGTTAATCTAGTACAAAGCCAGGTAGCTGTTGCCCCTGTTTTCAGCCTTTATGCTAAGCTAAGTATTTAGTAGCTTGGAATTGATCTTGTTTGTTTAACTTTCCCTTTTGTGATCCTTTATTGTTTTTTTCTAATATGTGATAACTTTTCTGTCATGTACTGTGCAAATTGTCATTAATATAAAGAATAAAATCTATATTGTGTTTTGGCAGATTACAGGCGTGTATATAAACAGATGTGTCACTGGTGAGTGTAGTTGCCAAATCCTGAGAACTGGATTTAAAAATATTCCACTGCATCACTAAACTGCATCACTGTTAATAAAAAAAATGATAAGCATATCTGGAGTGATAATCTGGACACCAGGCTGGTAAACAGCAAGACAGATCTGTGGAGAATAAATAATGTTTTGTAATAGAGAATAAGGACATTCTGAGAGCTTTCATCTTATTTTTTCCCAAAGATTTTCATGTGTGTAAAAGTATACCATGAAAGCCAAGAAGGTAATCACACATGTCTAGACTGCAGGTAGAATTTAGCATTCAGCTAACAAAACTAAATAAATAAATAAAAAATCAAGAAAGAAGATCTTAACACTGATACTGCATGGCTGCATTCAGACCAAATTCATACGGCATGCTTTTTCTGGACAGTGTCTGCGCTGCACTGCAACTAGCAGCTGCAGCAGGATGACCATCAGGGGATGCATGGGGCAGCAGACAAGCCACACAGCACACCACAAAGACATTGCTACCACCCTGCACGGCTTGGGCACTGCTACTACCCAAGCCTGCCTTTACATGCACCACCTGTTGCTGCACATGCACTGCAAACCGCTGTTACTGCCCCGCACACATGCCTCTACCACTCCAGGTTGCACATGTGTCGCTATCACTTCTGCACCGGCTTTTTTCACAGGCTTCAGCTTCTTGATGCTGATGCATCACTGTCATGCTTCAATGACTTTAAAGAACACCCTCTCTGGTAAAATTGATTAATTGTCGATCACCAGGCTCTGGTGCAGAGAAAAAATAAAAGTATGACCTGAAATTTAAACACACTGCGCAAAGGAAACCTCTGGAAATGCAGCCGCAATACTTTTATTACAGAAGTGTAATCTGGCTTTTGAAAAAAATGTTATATGGGAGCCCAACCAGTTTAGTAAAAACAATTGAGCAAGATTACGTTATTAATCGCCTATGGGACTGAAACAAATGTCGTGCTGTTATTTGGTATTTTACAGTCATAACATAAGGAGATTAAATTAACTTTTGTTAATGCTCCTTATTGCAGGGTGAGTAATCATTTGGAAATGTTTTAAGCCTCCTTGGAACATGATATTGTTTCCAAACATTTTATACATTGTGTTATTAGTAGTATTATATATATATATATATATATATATATATATATATAGAGAGAGAGAGAGAGAGAGAGAGAGAGAGAGAGAGAGAGAATTTACTCAAAATTTAAAATGTTCTCCCGTGCAGATCCACAAAGATACATGAACATTTAGTTAAAACATATTTTGATCAACATCTTAGTCTATAAATTAACAAATTGTTCTATAAAGGTCATTCTCAACACAACTTTAGCAATTACAATTACAGACAAATGTCTGGCAGTTCATATTCCAAACATATAACCTACATATGTTTCAATCTTGAACTTCGTTACAGGTCAAAATATCTGCAACTGTGGACAATATTCAATGGTTTAGATTGAATTAATTGATATATGTCATGGTAACATTAAGAACATCTACATAACATTTTGGAACTTGAAAGTTGGACATTTTCCAGAAGAACCTTCAAAAAATCTCAACAAAATCTAAAGAACTGTAGCTGTCAACTACTATTTGCTACCTGCCATTCTTACTAACATTCCATTGGAGAAACAGCAAAGAAGATAACTTAACTCTTATTTTATGGAGACAAGAATGGAAATTGAAGGATCACTGTTGGTAATGTACTCTGTGCTTGTCTTTCTACACATTTTAGAGAATGTTTACACTTGGGTGAGCAAACGCCACTCTACAATGACAAGAAGTCTTTTGTGATGATCTCTGTGCTTGTCTGACTTTATTTTCCCAGCAGATGATAAGAGGCTAAGTCAGTAAGGAACTTTTACGTGCCTTTCATAGTATAATGTTTTCTTTTGGGAAGTACACAAAAACTGCTCCTAAATAATCCTATTATTAGTAATATGTGTGCCTGTTTGCAGTAATATGTGTGCCTGTTTGCATTTTTCAATGTTGACATCATTCTAATTGCCTAATGATCACCACTAGCACCATATGAGTGTGTATAAATGCTTAGATGAAAGCGTTTCATTGTATTTACTTCACATTGCTGCATGTGCCCCTAAAAGTAGGTGTAAACTGTAAAAATGGTCTTTCATGTGACATTTGTTTTTATATTTACACATAGATTATAGATAGACATAGATTTTAGTGAACACTTAATGCTACTGTCAGGCCTGGACTCAAGGCAGGAGTCAGACCTGGCTCTCAAAGGAGAGACACAATTATCTGAAACAAGCTAAAATGAAATTATCTCTTTTGGGGGAGGAAAAAGACTGATGACACAGTAAAGAATATAAGGCTAACACAAAACACTGAGATAAGGGAATCCGTACCGGATAAAGAATTAACAGAAATAAAATGGCTCACACCGAAGGGCAGAAGATCAAAGGTAAAATATGAAATGTTTATCACAAAATTAAAACTACTCAAAGACAAGACAAACCTCACCACAGTGTGACAGTTATCTTCTCTATTTTGGAAAAAAAATATATATAGCCATAAAGTTAGATGCTAATAAAGGGCACTTTGTTCTAAGCCCCTCTTGTGCCTCTGGCTCTATAGGGCCAGCCAAATCAGTGTGTAGATGCTGCTTTTGCTCTTTATCTTTATATCTTTAAACCATGATGTGTCTTTTTTTCTCTTCCTTACCCAGCCACTTGCTCTCAATATTCAAACTGGCATTAAGCTTTTCTGTGCTCTTGTAGCTGTTCAATTTGGATTTGAGCTTGTCAAAAGTTATCTTATCACCACTCTGTTATGTAGACGCTTACCAGTTTAAACCAGCAGACCACCCTTTCAGAATTATTGCAATCAACAGCCCATCACAAACCATTTATAGCGATATTGCAAATTGTCTGTAATGCTCTTGTTTCTAAAGAAATGCTCAGCACATGTGGCTTCCTTTTATCTGCTTAATGGTATTTCAATGTTTACAACCCTTTTGTCCTTGCCTGCTTCTCTGAGACATTAGCCTGGTTCAACAGGATTCCTAATGTTGATGTCCCCAAAATTTTGTCCCTATAAGTTATTATTTTTACTCTATTGAAACCTAATTGAGCTCATTTATACATGAAACACAGGTCATGATGCCAGTGTAAGAGCACACCTAAACTAAAGTTATCATACCCTGATCTTTACAACAAAATACATCCTGGTCCACCATTTTTGTCAGTTACAGTACCAATATTATGTTCATTTAGGCTGTGTGTCTACCCAAGGGACAGAGAGCTATAAGAGGTTGACACTGAGACATGCAAAAAACCCCAGGAGGTGTTTTTCTAATCCAAGGAGAAGATGGAAAGATTTAAAGAAATGGATTATGGAAGGAATAAAGAGATGAGGTAAAAAATGGGGGAGTGTAGGAAAGAAATCAACAGAGCAGTAAAAAGGCAAAGCAGCAATACCATAATAAAAAAATAAGACTGACAGAAAATGAATGATGAATGGAATCTCCCAGAAATAAGATTTCAGGTTGAAGTCTTCGGGCTGCAGCCTGTAGAGTTTGCATGTCTCCCTGTTTCTGCATGGGTTAAATGTCCTTTAAATCAAAGCTGAAGCTCAGTTTTAAAATAAATGGTAAATGGATTGTATATATCAAAGTGCTTTACAATACAAGTGTTCATTCACCCATTTACACATATTCACACAACACTTGACGTAGCCATTGGGGGCAAATCAGGGTTAAATATCTTGCCCAAGGACACGAAGATATCAAATCAAATGATGACAGATGACTGCACTACCTCTGAGTCACAGGTACCGAAAGTTTTCTGATATTAAATGTACTTAGTGTAAGGACTGAAAGTAAATATAATAGGTACTGTTAGATTTGTATTAATTCTAAAGTTAATTTCCAGTGTTTGTGTATCACTGTAAGCTTCCACACCATACTTTTCTAAACTGCATATCGAATTGGCTTCCAACCTATTTTTAATGTCACAAGTCATGCTAATCTTATGACGTTCGCATTCTGAAGAAGAACAAGAACAAGAAGAAGAATAGAAAAGTGATGTGGAATTTCCCGATCCTGATCTTTGCTGTTCATGATTTATATATATATATATATATATTTGATCAATCTTGTAGCTGTGCTACAAATTGAATTCAGGTATTGGAGGAGGGAAAGATATCAGATGCCAGAGGAGGCACATATACAGTACATTTATATGAAAATATGGAACCATCACAAATGCATTTCTCATGATGACTCTGTTTTATACAGACATAGATAGACTCTGCTTCCCTAAAACTGCTCAGCCAACCACCTGTACTTAGTAAACAGCATAATAGAGCAGAGATAACTGCAACAGATGACTGTGAAATTTAATTTTATGACAACAGATTCCACTTGTCTTCTTCAAATTGTCAATAGGAGCTTTGCCCAAATAAAGTTCATGTCTGACTCACACAGAGCAGACTATCATGACCAATGGACAGAATGAGTGCAGCTGTGCAACACTTAGCTTTAATCAGATCATATAACCAATCCAGCTTGTACAATGGTACAATGGCAAACCATGCCACTCTTTACATGTCATATATTATTTCGCACAGACCCACCTGTGTGCTGTGTATAGTAGCATAAAACGCAAGTGTAAAGCCTGACCTAGACAGTCTGATGTAAAAGTTTAAACCCCACCCTTGCTAAGTGTGGTTTGCTTGCACAGAGCTGTGTCAAATTTCTCTCTTAGTCCAAATTCTGCAGTTTGTCATAACATTTACCCTGGCTATTCTTTCAAGGTTTGTAAAATAGCCAGTGTATGTAGTTACTATTTGACAGCAATAATTTCCACATCAATAAGACAGCCTGGGCTTTTCTACACCAAAATCCCTGGACCTGTTTATTTGCAGGATTCTTGATACACCTGATATGTTCTGCAAATGGAGCATAACAAAATAAAACAATAAATAAATAAAAACATTTAGAATCAGGTGTTCCCATCATTTGGTGTGGAGGTGTCTTTCAGGAGCTGGGCTTAGCCCCTTACTTCCAGTTAAAGAAACTGTGAAAGCTTCAGTATACCAAGACATATGTCATATTTATCCCCATTGACAATGAATTTGATGTCACTTAAATTGATATGCAAATCAAGGCAAGTGAATGAATACTTTTAGTGTAATGCATGTTGCTGATATCCTTAAGGAATAAAATTGAGGTAAATTAAGCTTGTTCATGAACAGGATAATTGCAATGCCAAGACAGAGTGACATTTAGGGCCATTGCCTGTGCGTTTGAATAAAACATGGGGTATTAGGCTAATTAATCTTGATGAATAACAATAGGCAGCGGATTGTCTGCTCTGTCCCTGAGTGATGGGTCTCAGTTACATGAATCTGTGCGTGTGTACATGATTGTTTATGTGTGTGCGTGAGTGTGTGTGTGTGTGTGTGTGTTTAGGAGTGTACAGGAAAGCTGTGCCTTTGCATGCATACAGCATTTGTGTAGTGTGTATAGTGTTATTTTGTGTTGTAGAATGGTGTTTCCCCATAGCTGTTGGCCTATTCACCACAGAACTACAGTATTGCTCTCCAAAATCCCAAATGAGGTACAAAAGCAGAAAAAAGCTACATAACTTCCTCAGTGATCCATCATTTTAATTTGAGAATAAACATAGCCAATTATCTCTGACCAGACAGACAGACAAACAGATGGACAGACACTGTGTGAGATGAAAAATTATGAACCTATTTTTTAGATTCAGAAAGCATCCAGCCACATTGCCAGCACAGTTTAATTCACTGCAGGGTGATGCACATATCTTAGCCTGCCTGTCTACATGTATCTTTTCATTTATGTCTTTCTCATTCTGCTCTTGCTCGCTCTATCTCTCTCTCGCCTATCTCTCGCTCTATCTCTCTCTAACTTTGACAACCTGCATGTGTGTCTCTGTGTATTCCTGTATGCCTGCACAGAATGTGTATAGCAGTGCTCTGTACGGGCTAAAAAAATGCGCGTAGCTGACAGTTATAACAACCTAATAAAGCCACTGCATTCACCATTGCCTCTAATTAAACCCCAAGATGACACAAGTTATTACTCAGAACATGGTTACGTAAATATGAAGGAATCCCCCCACCCAAAAAAACCTCTCAATTTAGCGACAGACATCTTTAAGGCAAGCACTTCAGTTTCTGCTGTTTCTGCCACTACTGCAGATTGAACTGAGGGAGGCTGCATTCAATGATTTTGGGTGATTTTGTTTCTGGCTTGTGGGTCCTTGAAAGAATTCTTATTTTCTTATTATCTCATCCATGAATTTTCTAATATAATGAATATAAAGGGGACTGTATCAGGGTGATTGCAAGAAGAATTCTCGCAGTGTGGACTCGGCTCTTGAAAATAGAACTTATGCAAAGTCAACGGTTATTTCTGAGACCAAAGCAAAAGGCAGGTCAGGCTCACTAGTATGTGTTTATTAACTTAGAAAATGATGTTTATTGATGGAACATAACATATGTTTCCATTCCTATTCTATTTATTCCTCTGAAGGGAAGCAGGAGCCTGTAACTATACAACACAAAGTGTATGTGGCATTAAGAGATTTTTGTGTAACACAATTTTTAATGGCTCTTTGAATTCAAGGAGGAGGATATGTTGCTACCTTATCAGTTTGATCTTCACATTTCATCTTTAAATTTATATTTATTCAGAGAACTATTCAATCTGCAGAAGTTAACAATGGGTTAATTAAATGTTTACCTTTTAAATTTAAGAATTGCATTGAAAAACTGAGAAAAACTGATTTCCAGATGATATATATGCAATCCGTGCACTCCTTACATTTTAATATAATTAAAAAATTCTATTTAGCCTTTTGGGTTGGACTTGTGAAACGTGAGACTTTAATATTTTTTTCCTTTGTTTAAAATAATTTTCATCTATAGTGATACTTAGGTTTAGATTTAAATGCCCCTTCAACACACCATATAATAATGATCCAATTTTCGTTACCATATTGGTGCATGAACATTGGAAGAAAAATCATATAATGTCATGCAAATAACGCTGCGGATTCCTCCATCATTGCAAAAATACGTGAATCAAAAAAGCAAATTGGGCTTTATACTGAATGACAAACTGAAAATATCCTCACATCATCTGATTAATCTACATACATTTTCCATCAGACTTCAATAAGTTTATACCTAGAATGAAAACGGAAAAGAGGAAAATCAGTCGATGACTTACCTCACTTAACGGATTTTAGAAAACGCCACCGAAAGGAAAAAGAGATGCTGAGGATGTTCCGAGACGAAACGGACTCCCCGGCTTCTGCGTTCCTATTTAACGCAGTATCGATCGAAAAAAAATAGAAGAAACTTTTTTTTCAAGCAGGGTGATAAAAATGCACGAACAATAACAATCTATCACATGCTGCTCCTGTCTTTGGCCAAATGTCTAGCGTCTTTTAATGAGGTGAATAAACGAGCGGCGGTGCGCACGGCGGAGCGCCGGTCTGAGCCGTTATGAGCGGTGACAGTTGACTGCCTGCTAATCCAAGTGCGTCTAACAGCCAGGCGTGTGGTGGAGCTCCTCCTCGCCTTTCTCTCCGGTTAAAGACACACACAGCTCAGCGAGAATCAGCTTCTCGGTAGTGGCTTCTTCACAGCGTTTTGGATTGGACAATAAAACGAAGCCATAAAGAGAAATACGTTCGTATGCCATAATACAACCGGGATGCTTGACAGTGACTTTAAAATGACCTTGTTGACAATATATATATGAACTAATACTATATATATATATTGGATATATATATATATATATATATATATATATATATATATATATTTAGTATTATTATATTTAGTATTAGTTCATTCACCCTTTAACATACATTGATAGACTGATGGCATCGGCTGAGATAAAAGGTGCCACCTACACATCACTATTCACACACAGTCACACACAGCATGGCAGAACCATCAGGGGCAAATCAGTTTTAAGCATGTTTTTGTACAGAAAGATAACAGCCTAAGGACTTGAACGTGTGTCCATCTTGCTGTGAGGCCACACTGCTAAAAACGCTGCACGACAGTAGCCTGTGTTTGAAATATCTTTATATATATCTACTGCTTCTCCTATATATTTTAAGATATATCAAACACAGACAACAAGGTGGTGCAGTGGCGGTACTGTTGCCTCACAGCAAAAAGGTCACAGGTTGTTCTTATGGTGACAGCTTTCTGTGTGGAGTTTTCATGTTCTCCCCATGTCTGTGTGGTTTCTATCTGGGTTCTCTGGCTTCCTCCCACAGTCTAAACACATGATGAGGTTATTTGGAGATTCTGAATTGCCCCGTAGGTATGAGTAAATGGTGTGTTTGCCCCGTGATAGGCTGGCAACCTGTTTGGTGTGCATCCTGCCTCTTCCTGGCTTTGGAACTTTAAATCAAACAGACTTCATAGTAAACTGAATTTTTATTCATTCAAATTGCAAAGCAAATTTGATTTCTGAGGAACACAGCAGTCGAATATACAATAATCATCCTTACAGGTTTTTAGGTATTCTACCTGAGTAGGGATTTTTTTGACCTCGGATTTTTTGTATCCATTTTTTGGACAATTTGATGTCTGTTAGTCAGACTTTATATTTACAATAGCTGGCAGTATATAAAAAAGTATAAATACCAAAAAAAAAAAACAGGACAAACAGGACAAAACTCCTTGTTGCTTTTTTCTTCCACAACTTTGTCTGTACACTTAATTACAATAGCAGGTGTTTGTCTGTCTTTCCTGTCATCACAAATTCAACACTCATCTCTGTTTATCTCAAGCACAGGCACACACACACACACACACGCAAATACGCACAGTTTTGGCCATGTAGCTGCATATTTATAACACATTATAATATTGAAAGACATGATGAGACTGTCATCTTTAAAGCCAGGAGGATCAGCAAACAAGCAGCTCTGCCTTTCAGCAGAAAGCAGAAAAAGACAGGACATCCACCTGGGAGAAGTAGAGAGGAGTGGACAAACTACTTGGGAATGTCAGCTATAGTGAGCTGCTAGTCCTGTAAGTTAAATTTGACATGCATAAATAATATGTTCATTAGATTAACCCTAAATCTTTATATCAAAAAGAATGGGACATTCCACCTCCATAGATTTGTGGATAGCACAATAATATTTTTTTCCCTATCATTTCTCTATTCACACCTAGATAGAAGTCATTTTTAACATGCAACACTATAGTCAGAAATCCCTCTTAGTAGACCCTTTTCCCTTTGACTGGAGACATTTCAAGTTTAAGATGGCATTGCTGTTAGAGGGCACTTCCATAATTAAGCAAGTTGTTTTCTTCAAACCCCCTTTTTATATTTAGTTGTGGTGCTAGTGGAAGGTAAAAGAATAAGGAAAATGGAGTTTTGTGGTTTGAAATGCTGTGTGAGTATGAATTTAATAGTGGCATGA
The DNA here is from genome assembly GCA_036785175.1 of Eupleurogrammus muticus. Classification (NCBI taxonomy): domain Eukaryota; kingdom Metazoa; phylum Chordata; class Actinopteri; order Scombriformes; family Trichiuridae; genus Eupleurogrammus; species Eupleurogrammus muticus. Next base: position 2,133,286 of record JAYKQN010000020.1, on the reverse strand, counting down.
AAAACTGTAAATAATAATAAAAGGGGAGATTGGAATGTTTGTTCACAATCAAAGAGAAACTGGAAGATAAGGAAATGTGTCTGCATAACAAAGACTCTTTTATCTCCAATAACAGTGATTACACTGGAGAAAGCAATGACACCAAGATTGTTTCTGTTTCTGCTTTGTTGTCCTCTCAGTAAGCTTTTTACTTAAAGATGATCCTAGCTGCTCAGGTTCATAGTTCTGGTATAGTGACTGTTGGCTCACTGTCGCACAGTCATGTCTTACTGGCACTTACTGGCACTAGACTAGAATGGAGCAGAACTAATGTATAATTATCTTCAACTCCTATACAATAGAGAACTCAGAATTTCCCCAAACAATAATATGGTTTGGAACTGTACATATTCCTTGCAAAACTTTATAAACCACAGTGGACACATTCTGTCACATTTAAGTGAGGGTGTTTTCATTAGATAGAAGTAAGTTAGCCATTATTTCATAGACATGGCAGTTTTATTTGGTATTTGTTATCACAAAAATAATGGATTTGCTGTTTCTGGATTTTTGGGGACTCTGGCAAAATACAGATTTGTCAGTATCTTATATTACATTTTCTGCTCAAGGTTTGTTCTTCTCACTTTTAATGTGAATATTAACTTAAAATATTTACTTATAGTTTGACTATGATTAATTTTTGCAGTATATATATATATATATATATATATATATATATATATATATATATAAATATATATATATATATATAAAAACATCCACCAGGGGGCATCTAAAATACCCATTTAACTACATTCATTATAATCCACAACATCCTAGCAGAATAATATCATTTGTTACATGTTATATTGCACACTCTGAGCAAGTATTATGTATCCATTGTACATGTTTATACTTTGAAATCAGTATTCAGTGTTTGATGAATGGTTAAAGGAACATAGAATTAATGTTGTTATAAATGATAATCATGCATGTTTTAGTCTGAATGTCTATTAATCACCATTGAGAACAAGGGCAAAATCAAACTGCTTAATGTACTGCAGCTAATGAAATAACCCCAGCAGGCTCAATTTATCTTGAGTCATCTGAACTACACCAAATCTTTTAAAATCAGTATCATATTGCCACATGTTAATGTTCTAAGAAAAGGTTTTGTTATAATTAAAAGTCAACCACTGAGTCCATTTGGCCATCTTGAATATTTGTCACATCTTTTGGTGATTAAGAATCTGTTGCTCGGTGTAATTAAACTGTTATTAATATAGACAAGACTCAAGTATAAATTTCCAAGCAGCTGCATTGTAAAAGTAGTGAATAACATTGTTCTGAGCATCATTTTGTGCATCATTGAGCACTTTTTTGTGCATCAGCCCTTGATTTTTTCAACTTTAAGAAAGTCAAAATCCACTGACCTGTACTGGATCAGATTTCACGCTTCTCTGTTGCTTTGTTGCTTTCTACACTTTTAAAACAGTAAGATGTGTAAGTCAGGGCAGAAAAGTATGCCTCAAAGTACAGAAAGTCAAAGTAATCTCACCCTTTCTAGTGCTTGATGATTTCATGATTGTGTTTCTTTTAAAAAGCTGTGTACAGACTGTTAGGATGATATCCTTGCTCATATTGCTATCTAAAAGATGATTTATCTTTGGTTCTTAATAGCAGAGGGCCTAGCCAGATGTATTACTTTTATTGCTATTTATAGCTAAGTTGAATGGGTAAGCAGTTTCCTTTGATATTGTCCATAAATATTTATTGTCTGAAAAATCACAGTGCCTCAACTATTCTATTATAGGAGATGGAATAATGGCAAGATTTATGGTCAGGATATAGATAGAAGGAATTATTATCTTCCTTTTTAACAGGGTTAGTGAAATCTGATTGCACAAGTGATAAATCTGAAACAGTGTAAAAAAACAAAAAAGAAAATATTTAAAACGTGCATGTTTCTAAACGTTCTAAACGTTTAGAAACATGCTTTAAGACATTGAATTCATGAACGAATGCATTCTGTTCTGCCCTCATAACTGCGTGTACTGCAACTTTACATTATATTTTATCACACAACGCTGCTAGAAACTCATAATTCACATTTTTTTTGTCCTCGAAACATCCAGAAACATTCTAATGAAGCTGCTAAAGTATCATTGGAGGCTCTATGATTGCCTTTTTTCTGATTCAAAGCTTTCCAGAGGAAACCAAGATAGGCTTGAGTGCCTTGAAAGCATTACCATATAAGGAGGGAAGACAGCAGAATTAGTAAAGAATGAAAGAGCAGCCCAAAGATAGTGACTGAGAGTGAAGAAAACCAGCCTAGTATGTTTTTGATTTTGCTTGATATGTTGTGCATATTTTAAAGTTATCAGCACACTCTTGAAGGTTATTCTTCAATAAGTTTGATTTATTCATATACCACACAGTATGTTATTTTTATTTCCTGAAAACAGCATATATATATTACATTATCATTATTATATATAATGTCCATAATAATGTTACTTATACAAACATACATTACATACATACAGTATAACAAATGCACAATCTGGAACACTAGTGCAGTAGTTATATATAACTACTGCACTATATAAACTTTGTCAACAGCATATATTCACATCTTAGGATAAGATGTAAAGTATTACAAAGACTTCTTACAAAAAATTGTAGAGCAACAATTTTTTGATATTTCAGCATAAACAAAGTCAGTTTCATAAATTTTTGTTTCCACTGTGTGCTTGTCCAAGTGAGAATCCCTGAGTCTCAGTTGTCTATGTGCGCAAGAAGGTAATGCGATTACTTCTATTTCGCCTCATGCGACGCCCTTTTCTTTGGCCAGTGTGCTTTTTCCCTCCTGGAAAAAAAAGTGTATAACAAATTAAACAAATTATTAGTATAGAATTTGACATGTTCTTTGTTGATACTCCAACTAATAAAATCTCCCCATTAAATACATAATCAGCCCTTTATTTGTTTGTTTTTAATCATGATTCTTAGGAAACATAACTACAGCTGATTACCCTCATTGTTTTATGCTGCACTTGTATGTTGTCCATTCTGTTGTCCTTTGTCTGGACATGCATTGTGTTTTGTTCTTTTGTCAAGTACACACTCATGTTGTTACACAAATAAAGTTCCTAACAGAAAAATAAACTTCTTTTGACATAGTTTAATACATTGTTTTAGAGAATATATGTCCTGCTTGTATAGTATTTTTTCCGATGCCAAGCATTTTTTCAGCCTGATATTGAAATCAGCTGAGCATTATTTGGGTTCCTGCCAAGTCCACACTGTCTTTCTCTATTCTCTCTAAATTCAAAGCAACAAGTGAATCTGATTAGGAATTCAAATATATTATTTGTCCAAACATAGTATTTAATTAAAAAGTCTGATCTCCCACAACTATCATCTTAAATTATTGGCCTTTCAGCACACATGTTACCCACTCAAGCCACACCTTTAACACACACGTCCATGCAGCTCTGCCGCGAGACAAAGTTGTTGCTGCTCCCTCCACAGCCAGAGTAGATGAACTCCTCACACATCTTGCTGGCTGTGTTGTAGTAATATCGTGGTATGGAGGCTGAACATTTCCCTTTGTCAAGAGGATCCAGGCAGAGCACAGGAACAGCTGTCAAACAACCCAAAAGGTATGCAATAAGCCCAACAATCATAGTTTTAGGTAAGAAAGCAATTGGAAGATTTTGTTTCAAATCAATACCAGATTGTTTACATTTTTGAATGCTTTTTTTAAATGCAATAATGTTTGTTTTTTTCCTTAGAGATTGTTAAATCAATTATGACTATTCTTCATTTCTTCACATACATTCGTTTATGCAATTCAAACTTGGAATCAAACCATCATAGTGTTTGGAGAGAATTTGACATCTCATACATGCACACCAAGGTGTTTTTACTGACTTTTTCGGGGACTGCAGTACTCCATGCATGAAGTCATATCTTGGAAGCGATTAGAATTCCCCTGGCAGCCACCATAAGAGAAGGGCTCACACTGCATGGTGGTCATGTTAAAGAAGTAGCGACTGAAGAGGCCACGACAGGGTCCCTCCTCTTTAGGGAACCTACAGATTTGGGGAATCTCTGGTTAAAAAAAAAGGCATGACATTTATTATGTGAATTAGATCATGTGGCACACTGAGATACATATATTTCACAACAATTTCCACACATCTTTTAAAACGTCGCACTCCATCAACTACACATTCAAGAATTTTCGGGAAAGGTCAGCATCATTTTAAAAATGTTCATCACAAAGTAAACTTACTTGGGATTTTGTAACATGTTTTGTGGCATTCTAGGTAACTTTTGAAGTTATTTGCATTCCCTTGGCACCCTCCATAGTAAAAAAGCTCACACTTTTGGGTGATAGTGTTGTAGTAATAGCGCTCTATGTCACCCCTGCAAGGTCCCTCATCCACTTGAAGGAGACACACGCCTGAGAAAAGCAGAAAAAAAATGTTGTTACTGACACGAAACCACCCGACGAAAAAGGGCGGTGTAATAATAAAGCAATACGCCTTCACAGTGCTGCGCGTTATTCCAAACTTGGTTAACATGTCTTACAACCGAGGTCATTTCATGGCCAACATTGAAAGAGTTAAACGATAACTAAAAAAAATCTGGTGGCACGATTTAAAAGAAATAAACGCTCTTAAGTTCTCATTACCTTTGGATGGCAACGCCAAGACGTTGTAAAAGGACGAAAGAAGTGCGTATAACGCTAATATACAAAACGCCATTGTGCAACTTTTGCTTCAACTCCAGTTTTCCGCTCTATCGACGGTGTCCGCCAGTGCCTGTTTTATACTTCACTGTGTTTCCCAAGGGAAACTTGTGGGCGGAGATGTATGACTCATTTCCATTGTCTAGTGTGACTTGATTAGAGTCAAAGAAATGTATTAATGTCACCAGAAAGAGAGCGTGTATGTTGTAACATTTGCGTAGAGGAGAATCAGTCGAGTGACTAATTTCATATTAAATCCAACTGTAATTTATTGTGTATTAAGAGAGTAAACCTCCGTCACTGGCAACTGATGATAAAGCGGATGATGACTATGGTGATAATATTGATGATGCACAGATCCACGACGATGACTGACAGACAGACAGACAGACAGACAGACACGCGTGCGCGCACACGCACACACATACACGCACGCACACACGTATTCACTTTTCATCAAAGATTGAAAAAACCGAAAGTATTCTCAACTCTGTAAATCCCCAGCTTTTCTGATCTATTGTCTTTTGTTATGCTTAATGAATTAATTATGAACACTCTTTGAAGTAAACAGTCTTGAGTATTAGAACGCATAAGACCCCAGTCTTTAAAGTTAAAAGCAGCACTACTTGAAAACTAGGGACAACAATGTACATTAAAATAGATCTTGAATCTTTATTCCCTATTCCAATAAGGACTCAGATGTAGGATTCAATTTAGTTATTATGGTTTATGTCAATGGAAAATTGCTATGCAGTTATGTTTAGGACAATGATGCATCTTTACCTTGACAAGAGGAGACTAGGTAGAGATTAGCTATCTCATCAAATGACCTAAAACATGGGGCACCACTCCTTGATTCATAAATTGAATTAAAGACAGTGTCAGAATATCATATAAATTGCAAATTTTATTTGCAATATATATTGCAAATAATATATATTGTGATGCAATATATATTGCAATATATATGCAATATATATTGCATCACCCCCCCCCCCCAAAAAAAAAAAAAAAAAGAAAAGAACTGTGTGTTAGTTGCCCTCCATTTTGATAGCATATTTATAATACTAGTGTGGGTGGGTCCTTGTTTTAATCAGATTAGAGGATCAGGATTGTTAATGCAGATTACTTAAAAGCCAGATTCAGGGAAAGGAGAAGGATTCTTCAGCAGGATTTCAGAGGTGGACTACTCTCTGTAAGCAATCGTAAGTACATATATATTTTTTTGATTACATTTACCATAGAAATTAATTTTTTGCGAAACATTCTTACATTCTTCTTAATATAGCTTACACATTTTGTCTTATAGAGAATGCCGGTCATAGACGTGGAGAACTTGACAGACAAAGATAAGGCTGTGATGGAAGTAAACCAACTTAAAGTTGAAGTGAAACTTGAGAGGTGGTTGGTAAGTTATTTCATTTGAAGTAGTGAATATACCAGTACCTTTTTAAAGGCTTTTTCCAGACTTTTAACTTCATTAGTTGACAACAACAAATCATTTTCAACTGTTTGATTGTAATTATAACTAAAGCATGTAGTTCAAGCAGGGAAACCATTCAAACTGAAATAAATTGCTGAATAATAATGTTACCTTTCTACCATCGTAGACATCTAAAAGCTGTGAGGAGATCAAGGCGTACATTCAGTCTGGAGAGGAGGATGACATCCTTTTCAAAGGCATTGCAGAGGAAAAGAACCCATTCAAGGAGAAAGGTGGCTGCATCCTCTGCTAAACTGGACCTGATGATCTTTTTACACATCTCAGATTAGCACTCAAGGACACTATCTCTCCCCTCTTAAAACAAATTTGCAGATTGAGAAGATTAAAAACACAAAATAAAGAATTAATATACATGATATTCCATCTCCTGGTCATATTTTTAGTCTTTAACTGTATTTTTGAAAAAAACTAAAAAAAACAACAACAACACAAGGCATGTGTTGGTTCAGAAAACAACTGTCATTGGATTATTTATAACCTTTGTCTGTCTCCATCACTCACTGTGGAAAGGTTTTATGACAAGGTAGACAAACCATATAGAGACTCATACTTAGTTACAGTGTTAGTTAGTGTACATTTACACTTGAAAACTACCAAACACCATATTACCACTCAGAATAAATTTGGTGCATGGTCCAACAATATTAGGTTGAAAAGGAAAAATGGCCAGCCCTCAAAATATTGTTTAGTCCTATGACTAAAATGCTCTGGGACAGACAAACATTGTACACGTTGTGGCAAACAACTTTCTTCAGCATTGTGCCGAGAAACACTCTGGTATACATATTGTGTACCTGAACAAGAGCCATTAGTTTAAAGGCTCAAAGGATATCTTGAGTGATGGCTGTTTTTCCCTTCCACATACATACAGTTTTCCAATTTTTTCCACATGCGATCATTCTCATTTTGTATCATCATTATAGACCAATGTATTTAGAGGTTCATACAGTTTTAGATATATGGTGGCCTGCAGTCCCTGGAAGCTTTTTCATTTCTTAGTGCAGGAAAATCTATTGTCAGACTCTTGAACTGCATTTAAATTGTAGAGTAAATGACAACTCTACATTAGTATTGTCAATGTCAATTAACTGCATAAGTAATGCATACAATGTATTTGACACACACATTAATTAACAAGAGATGAAGTGCAAACTCTATTAACCTTACAACATTAGAAAATAATGAACATGTAATTTGATTTTTACAAAATTCAAATTTCAAGATTCAACAAGTTCTATAATTAGAACTAATCAAATCTAAATGCCTGGAATGAAATAATAATGAAAAAGCCAATCTATGTTTTCCTCTGATCATGTGAAGAGGATCAATTATTAAAACATGTATGGTTCTATTGGATAGTTGTTTTCATCAATTTTGCCTTATGTTCCCTTAAAAATAAACATATTTGTGACCCTTTGCCACATATTTGTGTATCAATTTCATCAAAGAGTGATTTCCCTTTTTATGGGTGTTCTGGTTAACATAGTGCTAAACCTATTTAAGCACTATTTTTTCCATTCCCTTATTTGCAGCCCCAACAATTTAAGAGACACAATGGTCAACTGTAGTGACATAAAGTTTTCTGACCTTTTTTACTAGTATTTTACTAAATGACGACTGAGTCCATTATTATCAACATAAACCTTCCACCAGAGAAAACCCATGAAGGGTAAAACCTAGGTGAACTGGGTTATTCAACCTGCGCATGCGCTCACACATTGCTGTCAAACAGACATGGCGCTGCGCGGAGGAGTGCAATGTTTACATCTGCTTGTTAAGAGTCGTCATTTCTACAAATTCAACCCATTTGTTAGTGTGCGGACGTGTTCTGAACACGTGTCATCTAAACCTGTTGCGAACACTGCTACAGAGACTACTGGCGACCATTTAATCTACACACAAGAACACTTTGCATTAAAGGAGTCCCTTAAAAAGGTATGCACGAATGCTAACGGTAGCTACCAAGCCTCGAAATTAACTACAACGCTGTTTGTGTGTATTGTGTATAAGTTGATGGTTGGGTGTTTTTATGCCCACGAGGGTCAGCCAGACAGACATAGTATCATTTCGTATTATATCACGAAATCAGCCTGGGGCAGTACATTTAAAGTGGGTGAGAGGTCACAATGTTATCTTGTTATATACAGTGGGGGAAAATAAGTATTTGAACACACAAATAAATCATTAAAAAATCATGCATTGTGATTTCTGGATTTTTCTTTTTAGTTTATCTCTCTCACAGTGGACATGCACCTACGATGAAAATTTCAGACCCCTCCATGATTTCTAAGTGGGAGAAATAGCAAAATAGCAGGGTGTTAAAATACTTATTTTCCCCACTGTATATTTATATATGCCCCCCCTCGTTAGCTGTGTTGATTGCTGCTGCTCTCACGTTGTAACGTTAGAGCTTTTTTCACAGCAGCTATGTTGACAAGAAGTAGTAGGCAAATAGTAGGTAAATGTTACTAATCAGAGTAGAGCTCTGTAATGTTACTAAATGGGGTGAAACTTCGTCATTCTCAGTAGTAACACCTGTGTTAGCATTCATAGCTGCTGTGAAAAAGGTCTATTTAGCTTCAGCCATAAAATGTACTTTTAATCTGAGGATTGTTCTGACTGTACTAACATTATAATACTTGCAAGGGAGTGTTAATATATTGTTTGCATCCTTGCATGACTGTGCAAACCTCTATTTTTCTGTTTTGTTTTTAAATGAAGGTGAGTAAAGGATAGCAATGCAGGTACAATGAGGCTTACTCTTAAACACAAATTTATATTGATTTTCTTTAGTAGTAGGACAAGACTAATTGTTGGAAAGTTGCCTATAGCAGAGTGTTTGCTAATAAATTACCATTTAAAACTATCAGAAGTATAAGATGGCATTCAGATAAAACTCTTTATCAAGCCAGCAGGACAAGGCAATATCATTTATCCATCCATCCATCCATTTTCTATCCCGCTTATTCCTTTTCAGGGTCGCAGGGGTCTGCTGGAGCCTATCCCAGCGCATTTTATGGCGAGAGGCAGGGATACACCCCAGATGGTCGCCAGCCAATCGTGGGGCACACACACCATTCACACACCATTCACACACACACTCACACCTATGGGCAATTTAGAGTTTGCCAATTAACCTGAGCATGTTTTGTATTGTGGGAGGAAGCCGGAGTACCCGGTGAAAACCCACGCAGACACGGGGAGAACATGCAAACTCCACACAGAAAGGTCCCAGACCCAGGCCCCAAGGCGGTCTTGAACCTGCGACCTTCTTGCTGTGAGGCAACAGTGCTACCCACTGCTCCACCGTGTCGCCCTGCAATATCATTTAGATATTCTTATTCCTATTATTTTTATTTATTTCTAGGATTATTTATTTTATGTTTAAATGTAGATATAAGACCTGGTTATACAGCTGATTATATATCTGCAGTTTGCTTGGGCAAGCCTATTAGTGTAAAGATATATTAGGTTGGGGTGAGGGCTCTGTAGATTTTTAACAATATGATGGGATATCTGGGGCCTAATGATGGGTCAAAACATTTTTTAAAATCAGTATAGGGCTTCTATTGGAAGCCTTACCCCATTTTGCGTCTAAATGGCCATAAAGTGAGCCAACAATTTCCATATCACAGTAAGAGTCAAATGCCAAAATTCAAAAATCTACGTCGTGGGTGATTGGACTCTAATGAGATTATGAAATGTGGTGTGTTCCGGTAAATTTTATACTATAATGTGTATGTATGTGTATTTATAATAAGTGTTTAATGTGCGTATTATGGATGTGTTAAGAGTTAAATGGATTCTACTGTAGAACTATGCAGCAACCCATAACAATAGACAAAAGGTAATTTCTTTGGGCCATTCAGACTAATTTTGAATTCTTCATTAAACAATGCAAGTTCCTTCTCTTAAAGGAATAGAGAGCCAAAATGCATCTAGTCATCATGGTGCTTTATTTTGGTAAAATAACTTCACATATGAGATGTTTTTTTTTCTAGTAACTCAGTATTTTCTAATACTGAGTTACTATCCTGTAACTCAGTATTAGGTTTGTTTTTGCTATATGTGGAGCATTTGTTTCTTAAATGCTTAAGATCAGTACCTGCAAATTATGGTATACAAATCTAAATAAGCAATCTGACTCATTTATGACTAATTTTGGATATTACTAGAAGACAATGAGACAGAAAGCAAAAATAACACAAGCCTAATTTGAAACAGGAAGCATCGATGTTGAAGTAAATGGAGGGAAGCTTGTTGTGTGACTAACGCTTTAAAGGATGCCAGGAAATTGAAAATAAACTAGCACTGGGAATAATGGGAAGGCCGAAAACCTGAAAAGGAAATTCATAACAATACATTGTTCATGCAGGAAAGGGACCTAGAGGCAGTATGGGTTATTAAAAGAATTCACTGTAGAATGTGTGTTTAAAGATGGTATACAAATGGGGTTATAGGAAATCCTTCAGTGACTGTTCAAGGTCAGACGTTCAGACAGTAGTGCCAATGTTTCCACCGTAAATTTTCTGTTAGGTCGGGAGGGCTTAGGACCTTGTGATTTATAGACTGGAAAAATAACTTCCAGGCTAAGAAATTACTCAGTAATTAGTCAAACCACCTTGGTATTTTTAGGAATCCAACGTAATGGTGGGTTATTGCCACTCTATTACTGGTAGTTTCGCTAGTTTAAAGCTATTTGACATATAACCAAAGGTACACATCCTAATGCTGCATATTCCAGTCATTTTGTAAGAAATTTTAACACAGTATTCCTGACTCAGTCTTATACCATATAATGGCAAAACAGTGTGAAACTATTGTGATATGCAACACAAATAGGCCACAGTATCCTTTGTAAAAAGATGTGGGATCACTTCCACATGACCTTGGTGTTTCCGTTTCCAGCAAGTAGTGGTCCCTCCCTTCCCCCCCCAGGACCTGAGCCTTGAACACAGATGAGTTTATTGCAGGATAAATGGAACCAGACAATACCAGCATTTTTACAGCACGCTCTTGTGTACGAGGCTGTTTGAGTGAGTCTGATTATCGCGCGTGCCCCATAAAGCAGTGTCTGTTTTCTGTTGTGGGTGGTGAAAAAGAGATAGTTCCTGCTTTCTCTCTTGTATTCAGATGTTTCTCACCCAGTATGTTTTTCTTGGCTGGCTGGGTTTGTGTATTTTGGAGAGAGAAAATGATTGTGCATCACTTTTTGCAACCCTTGGAAATAAAACAAAAAAACTTGTGAATTCTTCTTTGGTCCTTTTTTTTTAGTTTGAAGGGTAAACCTAGGCACAGTCTCTGCTGGTTCTGCTTTCACTCCCAAGTATAGATTTTAACGAAAGCTAAATGAAAGAATAATAATAAGAGTTTATATTTCATAACCAACAATAATACACTTGGCTCATTTAACTCAAATGTGAGCATTCCCAAATGCCTCTTGTTTTAATCATTGCTTTTCATAGACTTAATCCATCATTGAGCTTATTGTCCTGAGTAGAAAAGCACATTTATGGAGCAGATCATCGGGGATGTGAGAACACCGTAAAACAATTAAATTGTTTGTGCATCAAATTGAAAATCATCAATGCAAACACACAAAAACAGTTCAGTTTTTTTGGCAGAAAAGTACTAAACTGCTTGAATGACAATATATTTATTTATTCTTTTATTTGTTTTAAATGAAATGAATACTACTTAATACTTATAGAATATTGCACTATTGTTGACAATCTCTGTATTCAAACTTACTAACCCTGCTGTTCCAGGTAGAATAGTAGAAAAAGAATCACAACATGATGACCTACATTGTAGGACTACTGCACCTTCTCTGTGAAGAAGCTTGTATTCCCACATTGATATGGGCCTGTCAATAGATTGATCATCAAAAGTGTTTTTCCAGCTGTGGACCACTACCAAGTGCTCAAAATGAGTCCAAGGTTGCCTCATTTAAAAGGTTGTAACCTGCTTTTTGCTTCCTCACTTGCAAACAAGTTGTTAATGACTCACAAAACCATCCACTAGTTAATAGTGATAGGCACTAATAAAGAACAATGCTGCTTGAAATTGGGTTTGAGAAACAAAACAAAAGCAACTCTGTCTGTTTGGTCTGTAAGATGCAGTGAATCAATGAGTAGAACCCATTTGTTCCTTTCTTATGAACAAATGGTTTTATTTAATTATGATACAAATTAACACAAAGCTGGTACATTTGCAAATATATAATGATAACCTGATATTAAAATCAGCCAAGTAATGTCATCCACCTCCTGCAAATCAACCCTAACCACAGCTACTCTATATGCTAACTGCTGTTTTTGTTTTGGTCTCAAAGTATTTAATATACCTAGCTTAAATTGTTAAGCTTAGATGACATTTCCATGCTGTTCTAAACATTACTTTTTCTATACTATTTTTCTATACTACCAAGAAAGTTGCCAAGGGAAACGCATAAAGTGTGTAGACTAAGTATTCACCCTCCCCGTGGATGTCTTACCTTTTTAATGCTTTCATAAATCAATCATGGTCCAAAAATTTGAGGTTTTTTACACAAAATTTCTTTTGACAAAATTCTTTGATGTCAAACTGAAAACAGATTTTTACAAAGTAATGTCAATGAAATAAAAATATATAAATACATATAATTGTTTGCATAATGATTCACCTCTTTTTAAATTCAATGGTTTAATTCAATAGAGGTCCATCAAATTGTTGCCAATCACAATTAATGAAATGAAGATCACCTCAGTTGTGTGGGAGTCTAAACTGGGGACGTTCTCAGCATCTGGATCTGGAAGGCTTGTAAAGATAAGATGGCAGGATAAATTCTACAAAATACACTGAAATCCTGGGTGACAAACTTAATCTGTCTGCAAGAGAACGACGGTTTGGGAGAAGATTTATTGTCCAGCAGGACATTGATCCAAAATATACTGCAAAAGCTACACAGGAATGGTTAAAAAAGAACTGGGTAAATGTTCTGGAGTGGCTGAATCAAGCCAAGAACTCTATCCTACTGTGAAACTGTTACAATCGCATTATAATTGTGCATCGACAAAATACGATGCCAACAATTATATTTCTTTTTATGTTTTTATTTCATTGACATTACTTTGTAGAAATCTGTTTCTATCTGTTCACTTTGACATTAAAGATTTTTTTCCAAAAAATGTTTTTGTAAAAAAACAAAAAAAGCCAAATTTTGTTAACCATGATTGATTTATGAAAGCAATAATAGGGAAAAACATCCAAGGGGGTGAATACTTATGACAGGCCCTGTAGTTGCTAAATATTGTCTTAAAATGTCTCATGAGCTTACAGCTTGCCTTAATCAACAGGGGACTGATAACATGTACGTGTAGGAAATAGCATGCCATGCATTCTGTCACTGTATCCATCATTGTCAACATAATAGATTCACCATGTAACACATCTTTACAGCCTGCTCTCTATTCATTGATATATAATATCTTACCTAGCTGTCTGCTGGAGATAGATTACATTGACTTAGGTAGAGATGTGCGCCACACAGCAGGAAGCCAGTGTATGTGTAGCAATCTGTATTCCTCTCATAATCTACCAGCAGCACTGGAATTTATTTTTAGAATCATACTAGGTTAGGGAAAAAAGACAAACAAACATTAGAATTTTTACTCAAACATATGTAAATATATATCTTTGTGTTTGCTGTGTTTACTGTAGCTCATTGAGCAGGAGATCAATCCACATGTGGATCAGTGGGAAGCAGAAGGGAAGTTTCCAGCCCATAAAATCTTCAAGATCTTGGGAAGGGCCGGCTTTCTAGGAGTCAACAAACCAGTTGGTAAGATTTCTATGTTATCAAAAAGATATTACAACAATTCCCTTTCCTATTAATCAGAGACACCAAACATGTTTCCTATCCAGACAAAGGGTAGGAAACATGTTTGATTGAAAGAGCCAGAATCCGTAATAGTTTGGAGGAGACTTTTTTTCTGTGAAATTATCCAAGATAAGATAATAAGCCCACTGGGAAATGATGATAACCATACCATCAGGGTGCCAAATTTAGAGCAGGGTTCTTGCTGTTTCCCTGTTTGAGCCTCTTAACCAGCCTTTTATATAATGTATTTTGGTACATATATTTGAGTAAATTTTGATGGGCAAATTGCTAAAAACCTACCAGTGTTGAACCTCTTTACCTGTGTTTTTACTTGTACCTGGATGCTCTAGATGTCTTAAAATAAAAGAATTAGTTAGAAGCCTTAAAATGCTTACCTTGTGTTGCAGATGTATCTATTACATGATAATGGCTCCAAAAAGGGTGAGAGGGAATGTTTTTGTACAGATTTGATTCCATTTGTATTCTTGTGAATTTCAGTGTGTTATCCATACAAATATCAAGACTGATTAATCATCTAGGCCTCAGCCTGCATACTGTGGTTGCTGGTGTCATGGCAACATCCAGCTGTCTACCACAGTGTATTCCAAATGTGTACCTAGCTGTGTCACTGTGGGGGTGTTAGAGTACAGAAACTAGAAACCTTTGTGGTTGTGATGTGTTTTAAGGTGTGATGTAAAGCATTAATCTAGAGATTTCCAAAAGGGTTTCTATGATTTGCTTATTCTTAGAATTGCCTTGATCATGTCACTGTTGAAACCACTGCATTCTATGCAACAAATGTGCGAAAACACAGTGAGTCATGTGAAGGAAACTCTACCACATGTCTGTAGGTCAGAGAAGATGGAGGACACACAAATTAAAATGTGCTGAATACACAAGCCCTAATCTTGAGTTGACAGGATTAGAACGCAGTGGCTTAGTAGAAGTCTATGTGATGACACAATGTATAATCAGGTGGTAGATTATTTGCTATGATGTAAAATGAATGATAGACAGCTATGTGTTCTCTATGATTGTGAATGCGACAATAGTCAGGGACATAGGGACAGTAGGAAAGACTGAAATTACCAATTTTCGTGAACTATTGTGAAAAGAGTGCAGTTGGAATGACCACATCTAGACATGGTACTTTTGTTGCCATACTGACTAATGAAGCACGGTCTCAAAGAATTGTGCACTGGGTTAATTCTAATAGTATAATTGACATTGTGTCTTTCCATTCAGTTGCATGAAACAGTGTTGCTGTGACTGCAATATTCAGTATTGATTCAGTATAATTTCTGCTCCACGTCACCACTTTGCTAGTTGACTGGAGGGTTGTGCAGGTGAAACTGGCATTGTACATTTAAAGGTTTTTGAGTAATATATGAGACAAAGTTAAAACACACTTTTTTATTGAAAAATATGCAATATTGAAGAAAACAAACACGCTGAGCGACCACAACTGTAGCTTCAAGCATTGTTTCTTTGAGATGTGGGAAAAAGCATTGGGGAATTCAAGGAGCCCTTATTTTTTCTCAGTGAAATAATATTAGGCAGTGACTGTTTAGCCTGGAAAGTCAGGTGTTAAGATTGCATTGACTTCCTAATCCTACAGTATTAAAATTCTGCAAAACAGAATACTGAAAATAAACTAATTGATAGGAACATGACACTGCTAGTAACATTTGAAATCAAAAGGGATAATAAAGACACCTAGTTGAGACTTGTGAGATGAGGATAAGCCATTCCACCTTTCAAGTTGAAACGGCTTCCTACAGGCAACAGTCCATGTATCTTGTTACAACTTTAAGGGCCACACATTGTCTCCTTATTTATTCCATATTCAATACAGCTCAACACTCACATTCCACTACTTTTCCATTTAAAAGGAAAGATAATATTACTTTTAAAAACATGAGAACAGGAAGTTTTCCCAAGGCAGCCATGTTGAAGGACAAGATGGGAGTGATCCTTGGCTTGCTGCCCGTTTTCCTTTGCTCTTAAATAGTGCTGTCTGCATTTCACACCATGGCAATGACCTTGTGTTCCACCTGACAGATACAACCAGGCAGCCTGCACAGTTTCCCCTTTAAGTGAATATTTTTTAATACTAATGTTAGATGAAAAATCTCTTGGAGAAACCTGTGTGTCCTAGCAGTTCCCTTTATCATAATTTCTTCTTAAGAAATACTGAAATGATTTAAATATGGTTTTATTAAAACACATTCCCAATACTGTCATATTTTATGTTGAATCACATTGTAATGTTTATTCATACAGTCATGAATTGAATTCTATTGAAATTCCACCTGTTTGTTATAGTAGTAAGAGAATTAACTTGGAGGTGAGGCCCTTCCATCTATGTGTCAACCTTTCTGGAGAAGTGATCTATTTAATTGTTTGGTCATTTCTGACAAAATGCGATAGAATTTAAAAAAAATTACATTGTTGGTAGTGTCTGCTTGTGCTGCACCTTTAAATTCTTTCATCCTTTTATCTAGCTGAGAACCTATGACAAACAACATATGCTGCTCAACAGAAACATATGTGTATAGGATTGACATTTGTGGATGAATTGTGTTTGTTTTTGTTACGCTTGCTTGTTTAAGTAGACAGCCTGCTGTTTTGTTTAAAGTGGGATAAACCTCAGTGCTTCCTTTTGTCCACATTATCCACTGTGGGGTTTCCAGTGTATGGTATTACTGCACCTGTTTCCTCTTATTTTTGGCTCCCCCATTGCCTTGTTTACTTGTCTCACTATAGCTCACCCTTTTGACTGCCCCCATTTTCTGCTCACTTTCTTTTACTCCCTGCTTCTCGGCCAGTCTGCCTGTCAGTATTTTTCATTATTTGATAATTAGTCTGAGAGGTGATATTAAACCATTTTGCACAGTTTCAGGTCTCCGTGTAGTAATTATGCATAATTATTAATTGTAAGTCAGTTCTAGTATTCATTAGGGATGGTTTGTGTGTGTTCCGTTGCGTTCATAATCACAAGCTGCTCCTTTTTCTTATTGTGCCTTTTATAATAGACAAAGCATTTAACTCTCAGCACTTTATAGGTCTGCAGTGTGGCAGTGGTAAGAAATTCTTTGACAAAAGTGCAACAGTGTGCAGCTCTATTCTTGAAGTACTGGAGCCACAATATAAAATCTCCTCCGACAAACACTTAAGTGACATAGTAATTTCTGCACTAAATAAAAGGACATGATTAGAGACATAGAAACTAAGTCTAGTGCTGATAGAACCTATGGCTCTTTGTTAAAGAAAACTTTGATTGCCAAATTATTAAAACGCATGTTGAAACTATCAATATACAGTGGCTTGCGAAACTATGTGGCCCCCTTGAACTTTGTGACCTTTTGCCACATTTCAGGCTTCAAACATAAAGATATGAAAACTGTAATTTCTTGTGAAGAATCAACAAGAAGTGGGACACAATCATGAAGTGGAACACTCTTTTTTGGATATTTTAAACTTTTTTAACAAATAAAAAACCAAAAATTGGGCGTGCAAAATCATTCAGCCCCATTGAGTTAATACTTTGTAGCGCCACTTTTTGCTGCGATTACAGCTGCAAGTCGCTTGGGGTATGTCTCTTTTGCACATCGAGAAACTGACATTTTTGCCCATTCCTCCTTGCAAAACAGCTCGAGCTCAGTGAGGTTGGATGGAGAGCGTTTGTGAACAGCAGTTTTCAGTTCTTTCCACAGATTCTCAATTGGATTGAGGTCTGGACTTTGACTTGGCCATTCTAACCCCTTGATATGTTTTTTGGTGAACCATGCTATTGTAGCTTTTGCTTTATGTTTTGGATCATTGTCTTGTTGGAAGACAAATCTCCGTCCCAGTCTCAGGTCTTTTGCTGACTCCATCAGGTTTTCTTCCAGAATGGTCCTGTATTTGGCTCCATCTGTCTTCCCATCAATTTTAACCATCTTCCCTGTCCCTGCTGAAGAAAAGCAGGCCCAAACCATGATGCTGCCACTACCATGTTTGACAGTGGAGATGGTGTGTTGAGGGTGATGAGCTGTGCTGCTTTTATGCCAAACATAACGTCTTGCATTGTTGCAAAAAAGTTCGATTTTGGTCTCATCTGACCAGAGCACCTTCTTCCACATGTTTGGTGTGTCTCCCAGGTGGCTTGGGGCAAACTTTAAACGACACTTTTTATGGATATCTTTAAGAAATGGCTTCTTTCTTGCCACTCTTCCATAAAGGCCAGATTTGTGCAGTATACTACTGATAGTTGTCCTATGGACAGATTCCCCCACCTCAGCTGTAGACCTCTGCAGTTCATCCAGAGTGATCATGGGCCTCTTGGCTGCATCTATGATCAGTCTTCTCCTTGTATGAGCTGAAGTTTAGGGGGACGGCCAGATCTTGGTAGATTTACAGTGGTCTGATACTCCTTCCATTTCAATATTATACTTGCACAGTGCTCCTTGGGATGTTTAAAGCTTGGGAAATCTTTTTGTATCCAAATCCAGCTTTAAACTTCTCCACAACAGTATCTCGGACCTGCCTGGTGTGTTCCTTGTTCTTCATGATGCTCTCTGCACTTTAAACAGACTTCTGAGACTATCACAGTGCAGGTGCATTTATACAGAGACTTGATTACACACAGGTGGATTCCATTTATCATCGTTAGTCATTTAGGTCAACATTGAATCATTCAGAGATCCTCATTGAACTTCTGGACAGAGTTTATTGCACTGAAAGTAAAAGGGCTGAATGATTTTGCACACCCAATTTTTCGTTTTTTATTTGTTAAAAAAGTTTGAAACATTCAATAAAGTGTGTTCCACTTCATGATTGTGTCCCACTTGTTGTTGATTCTTCACAAGAAATTACAGTTTTATATTTCGCAAGCCACTGTATCCTCTCCTGCAGCCAGAATTCCATCTACTTTTAACCTCAGACTGTAACAAATTTCAGTTTTAAGTCATAATTGATTTTCGAACTGTATATTGAACTGAACTGAAAACTGTGACCTCAAAACTGTGAACTGAACCAAACACTGGATTTTTTGAACCATCCCACCCCAGTATCCATCCAGTTGTTGTCATACTGTATCTATTCATAAGAAAACTAAGCGCTTTTAGCATATTGTGTGTGCTGTTAGTTTACAATGGTTTCTGCAACTGATGATGAAAGTTAAATAAAACAATAGCTGGAGAGATGGCCTGTATAAGGATGACTGACAGGAAGTTGTTCATTTAAATTTGTTTAAAATGCACTGTTCATCTCCATTAAGGACCTATGGTCTTTGCTGGTGTCTCAACTGTCAGAATGGAGGAAACAGACATCCATCTTTGACTCTGACTAAAACATCAAAATTGAGTTTGTGTGTGGTGATTTTATGATGGAGATAACAGGACAAGATGTAAGGAAGACAGAAACAGTGTGCAAGTCTTTCAAAGGGGCCCTATTTAGCAATTTAATCAGTTTGAAAGTGCTGTAGTGGATCGGAGAAATAGGAGGAGGCAGTTGCATGAATTTAGGGGCGGTTACTGTTCTTCTTCCAGAGATTGTGTGTAAGCAGGAACACTGGAAACCTACAAATTTACATACATGCACTGTTTTTCTTTTGAATATGGTCCCTTTAAAGTGACTTATGTAGAGAAAAAAAACGTACCCTTCTTCTGATTATTATTTATTCCTTGTAGTGTAGCATTCTATAATCCATCCATCCATCCATCCATTGTCTATCCCGCTTATTCCCTTTCGGGGTCGCAGGGGTCTGCTGGAGCCTATCCCAGCGCGTTAAGGCGAGAGGCAGGGATACACCCCAGATGGTCGCCAGCCAATCGTGGGGCACACACACCATTCACACACCATTCACTCTCACACTCACACCTATGGGCAATTTAGAGTTTACCAATTAACCTGAGCATGTTTTTTGTATTGTGGGAGGAAACCGGAGTACCCGGGGAAAACCCACGCAGACACGGGGAGAACATGCAAACTCCACACAGAAAGGCCCCAGACCCAGGCCCAAGGCGGGTCTTGAACCTGCGACCTTCTTGCTGTGAGGCAACAGTGCTAACCACCGCACCACCGTGTCGCCCATCATTCTATAATCATATGTATAAAAATGTCTATACACAAAAGAAGTCCACAAAATTGTAAGGTCCTATATTTTACATTTTTTCAATTTTTAAATCTAGAACAAGATATGTGTAGTTTTAGGTACCAAAAATCATCTCATTATAGTTTTTCATCTCCTCTTAAGCTTAGGATATGGGACCTTTTTAAAGGTAAGTTCAGTCTGAAACTGTGAACAGTAATTAAAGAAGTGTTGATTTTGTTTTTTTGCAGAGTATGGAGGCTTGGGACTTGACTTTAGCTACAGTATGGCAGTGGCAGAGGAGCTGGGCAACATTCGCTGTGGAGGCATTCCTATGGCTATTGGTGTACAGACTGACATGGCTACTCCTGCATTGGCCAGGTACAATCACCGTAAGGACAACAACTAGCCATGGTCCATCTTTTACTGCTCATCTGGGTCTGGTCTCGGGGGCAGCATTCTAAGCAGAGAGGCATAGACTTTCCTTCCCCCAGCCACTTCTTTCAGCTCTTCCAGGAGAATCCTGAGGCTTTCTCAGACCAGCCAAGAGACATAGTCTCTCCAGTGTGCCCTGGGTTTTCCCTGGGGCCTCCTCCCTATCCTCCCTAAAGGACGCAACTAGTCAGTGCCTCAGACAAAACTGTCAGCTTTGTGGTTTTCCCTTTTCACACCACCAATAGAGCCTTTTGTTGGTATTATACAGTGCCTCTCATAAGTATTCATGGATGTTTTTCCCTCTTATTGCTTTTTAACACAAAATATTATTGGAAAAAACTCTTTAATGTTAAAGTGAAAACAGATTTCTACAAAGTAATGTTAATGAAATACAATATATATAAAGAAATATATTGTTTGCATAATTGTTCACTCTCTTTAAGTCAGTATTTTGTAGATGCAGCTTTGGCAGAAGTGAGTCTGTGTGGATAAGTCTAAATCAGTCTTGTACATCTACCCACAGCAATTTTGCTCCGTTCTTCTTTGCAAAACTGCTCAAACTCTGTCAGGTTGCGTGGGTACCGAGCATGAACAGCCCTTTTCAAGTCCAGTCACAAGTTCTGGGCCTTGACTTGGCCCTCCAGAACATTTACCTGGTTCTTTTTTAATCATTCCTGTATGGCTTTTGCAGAATGGTTTGGATCATTGTCCTGCTGGAAAATAAATCTTCTCCCAAGCCACAGATCTCTTGCAGACTGATTAAGTTTGTCACCCAGGATTTCAGTGTATTTTGTAGCATTCATTCTGCCCTCTTATCTTTACACACCTTCAAGCCTTCCAGGACTAGCTGCTGCGAAATATCCTCACAGCATGATGCTACCACCACCATGCTTCACAGGAGGGATGGTGAAGAATGTTCTTCCACTTGACATTGGAGTCTTCCATGTGCTTTTTGGCAAACTCTAGTCGAGATCTAATATGAATTTTCTTCAGGGGTTTTCTCATTGCCACTCTTCCATTAAAACTTTGACTGGTGTCCTTCCAGTTCTTGATAATTGATTTCACTGGATCCTTTTTTTTTGGATCCATCCCCTGAACTGTACTTCTCAACAACCCTGTCCCTGAGTTGCTTGAAGTGTTCTTTTGTCTGCATGGTGTGATGGTAACCAGGTATACTGATCCACCAGTCTGGACCCTTTAGACCAGGGGTGTCAAACTCAGGTCCTGGACTGCCATGTGGGTGCAGGTTTTGTTCCAACCAGGCAGTCACACACTTGATTCTACTAATGAAGGTCCTTAGCAGGAGCTCTAATGATAGATTAGTAGAATCAGTGTTAATGCCTGGATGGAACAAAAAGCTGCACCCACACCCCTCCAGGACCTTAGATTGACACACATGCTTTAAACAGAGGTGTTTTATACCTGAATCAGTTTAAAGACAACCACACCACTCAGGTTCTTAATTTCACTAAATGTGAGACTAATGATGGCCCTCTATTGAATTAAAACAATCAATAAAAACATAATTTTAATAAATAATTATGCAAACAATTATATTTCTTTATATTTTTATTTTATTGACATTACTTTGAAATCTGTGTTCACCTTGACATTTTCCAATAATTTTGTGTTGAAAAATCATTAAGTATTTTGTTTTGGGGTGATCAAAACATTTTTGCTAATTAATATTTTGTTTGACATATTAAATTTTAAAAACATAAACTATAAATGGTACACATTTTTTCTGGGATCCTACAATTGTGGCTTAGAAACAGACTCTACAACTCCATCTACGCAGCAGTGAAGCTCCTTTTCCATTACCATAGCTGCAAGGCTCTTTAAACATTTCAGATCGTGTCATTTACTTTTCACTGTAATATGTGCAAGTTTAAGATATGCATATAACAAATTTGATTGTGACACGTCAAGAAGCGCTGTGTAGATGTAAAGTCTTTTTGTTCCAGGCCTTCTTTTTCTGTGAAGTTAATTATGTATCTTATTGTATCATTACTGTTATGACATATGTTCTTCATCAAACCTCTTCTTCCAACACTATGTATTGGTATATTTGGCACATTTTCACCCATGTATGCTTCAGTTTGTTGTGGTATCCTCTTGATATGATAGCTGCTAGTGACTGAAGAAACTTTTCAGTAAAACAGACAGTTAAAGTCTCAGGAGCTTAATTATAGATCGACACTAGCCTGCAACAAGGTCAAAGTACTAAGTGAGCAGCAAAAAATGGGGAATACAGTTGGAGCTTCAGGATAAGACTCTGTCCCACTGGAACTGTAATTCCCCCAAGCATGACAGGGTTGTGTTAAAGCACACAAGCCATTTTTTGGTCTTGCCACAGTTACATAGTTCAGATAAGGAGTTTAACTGAACTTTAGGTGTTGCTGACCATTCATATCTGTTTTTAAATAATTAAACCTATTACAGATGTCTACTTGGTATTGGGTTACAATTGAGCAACTGCAAAAAGAATATTCCTGGATTTACTACAGTATGTAAGAGTAACTATTTACCAATGTCTTTGGCATTTCTTTATGTGTTTGCAGGTTTGGTTCAGTTGAGCTTAAGAAAGAGTTCCTCCTTCCATCCATCATGGGCGACAAAGTGGCCTGTCTCGGAGTTAGTGAAGTCGGTGCAGGCTCTGATGTCTCAAGTCCGTTGGTCACCCTTAAGCCTTTCTACACTTTTCATCATATAATTTCCCTCTTCCTCTGAAGGACCATTTTAAGGAATATTTTCAACACTGCTGCAAAATGCATCAAGTCAGAAGAGTCAGAAATTCAGCAGTTATCAGAGATTTTATTTTTTTTTATTTATCCATTGAAAAACTCCATTTAATCTTCTATCCCCATACTCCTCTTCCCAGGTGTAACTCTCTCTCTCTGTCCATTTACACGCTCCCATCCCACATTGATCCAGGCATTTTAACCAAGGCGGTGAGGAAAGGGGATGAATATGTGATCAACGGTGGAAAGATGTGGACCACCAATGGTACCCAGGCTGACTGGATGTGTCTCCTCGCCATCACAAGCGACGGACCCCCACACAGAAACAAATCTCTCATCTGTTTGCCCATGAATCTACCAGGTAGGATCAGTCTTATAATTTATCTTTATGGGGTTTATCTATATTTAGAAATAATTGGCTAATTTTAAAATTATCTAGACTTCAGTTCTACAGAAAACATGGATAAATCATCTGTGCAATATTTCTACATTTCTTCCAGAACATAATCTTATAATGTCCTCTGTATTGATTTTATCAATAGTATTTGTTATTATTACGCTCATTTGCCAAAATGCATTACAGCATTTGTTTTTTTCCTGTCTTCCCCACTATAGGAGTACATATTGCCCGAAAGATTGAAAAACTTGGAATGTGGTCATCAGACACAGCTGAAGTGTTCTTTGATGATGTCCATGTGCCATGCAAAAACATCATTGGCCAGGAAGGCATGGGCTTCACCTATCAGATGCTTCAGTTCCAGGAAGAAAGGCTCTGGGCAGTGGCAAATGGTGAATTGCCTTTAATTATTCATTGCATCATTAACGCTTTGCTTGGCTTTTTTTTCTATCCAAAAACATATTCACTCATCAGCCCTCATAATTGCTCAGTGTCAGCGCATTTTGAGTTCATTCTTCACTCTCAGCCCTGTCACATTTCCTTTATCTCCCACAAATTTTACTGGAGGTTTACAATTCAAGATTATTATTTGCAGTTCTATTTCAGAGTGCAAAGAATAAGATGTTGAGTTCAAAAAGTTGAAGCCATTAATCTTCCTTCAAAGTAGTTTATTCTTTATTATGGCTAAAAGGCTGCTATCAAAGAAAAAGTGATGGAATCCAATAGAGAATACCTGAAGCAAGTGTTAAGCTTCAGCTTGTGAATAACAGTAATTTTTTGTCTCAATCTTAATACCTGCAGTCTTGACCACAATGGATAACATCATTCAAGAGACTATCCAGTACACACGGCACAGGAAGATTTTCAAGCAGCCTGTCCTCTACAACCAGGCAGTTCATTTCAAGTTGGCTGAACTGCAGACAGAGGTCGAGTTGCTCCGCTCCCTCCTCCACCGTGCTACAGGTGAGATTATTTGATAGAGGCTGATGACCCAACACAAATCAAATCTAGTTAAGTTCCTTTTGGCTCAAGGCATCCAGACACAACACATGGACGTGAAGCTAGAATTTGTGTGTGTTTGTGTGTGTGTGTGTGTGTGTGTGTACAGATTTTTTCTAGATCAAGGTGAGTTTTTAATTACATTAACAACTTATTTCAGTTCTTTGATAGAATCTACATAAAAATTTGGAATGTGTGCAATTCATGAAAACTACACATAGTGACATGCAGAAGTCCACATGTTCCTCAATACCAAAAACAAGAATGAGGCCTCAATAAGTTGACCCAGCTCTATAAAAAATGTAAATGACGAGCTGGTCTTAGTTCATGTATAATACAACTGGTTTGTTTGACAGAAGGCATTTAGTGGACTGGAGACTAATGTGGTGGCTCATAAATATAGTATTTCCTCAGTCGCTTTGATATACGCACATCATGATTAGCATTTGCACAAGAGTTAGTTTAACTTCTCCACAACATTAAGTCATTTTAGTACATCATCAGCAGCAGTTTCTCATTCCTTCCACAGATTATAGGTGTGTTTCGATGAGGAGTAGTCATTCCCTTTAAAATGAATAGTGATTATTTTATTGCTTGAGTCATGACATACAAAAATGAACTAGTGAAAATCTGTCAAGCAAATTCTGTACTTTTTAATCCATAAAAATGTCACTCAAATTGAACAATTACTCTCAGGTGAACCTCAGCTGTCATTGATGAGAAGAAGTGTGGGGAGCATTAGTGTTAGATGTGCATGATTTACATTACTGTGTATGTTTAGTTGCAATATGCACTGCAATATATTTTAAAGTTGCACACAGCTCTTCCCAAACAGAGTTCATTGTTTTTATTTATTATTTTTGTTGTAAATAAGGTTGTATTTTTCTTTTGCACAATGTTGTTTAATCAAAATTGACAGAGAAAATGAAGAAAAATGTTATACTTACAAATGGCTGTTTAAATAGTGTGTAGTGCTGTCTTGTGCATTTTCAGGTATTGTTAGGCAGATCTTTTTTTGCATTGGAAAACATTTTCTGAGTTAACTGTCAAAATGAAACATGACTATGACTAAAGCTATTTGATATATCTTCTTCAATTAGGCTGGTTGTCACCTATGTTTTGCAATTTGTACAAATTATTTTGGGAAATTCATTTCAACTGTTAGTAATGGTAGGAAAATGCACACAGCCTATATTCACAAATTATGCCTTAAAAAAGGCCATCCAAAACAACCATTTTTTAGAGCTGCGGAGAGAAATTTTAAGTTTTTTTTCTGCTTACTTACAACTAGCAGTGTTATAAAGAACACAGGAAAAGTGTACAATATGGCATTTTTAAGTCAGTGAATACATCACACAGTTTATTCTTCTCATTTCATTGAATTCATTATTTGATGAAGCCAATGCATACTAACACTTGATGCAAATGCATAACTTTGTGTATAGATACGCTGGGTTTAGCTGCAAAGTATTTTCCATCTGCAGTTCTCAGCCATATAATGACATAATGGGACAGTTCACTGTAGAAAGAGATATGACATTTGATATAAGTTCAGTTAAGCATAGCTTTAAAATATACAATGTATAAATGCAACAATTATATTTTATTCAGTGATGAAAAATTGTATCAAAATAGGCTTCTTCATTAAATATTGTAAAACAAAGTGCTGATAAGATCCCACATGTTTATAGGTTTACAATTTTTTAAACCACAATTTGAGCTTTGATTGTGGGATTTTTCTTGAATCATAGTTGGTAGACTATTTCAACTCATACTAGCTTTGATAGATCAAATGTTTTTACCTATTATTCTTTCAGGTGAATGAACACTTTCCCCATAACAGCTGTCCCCTGGGGATTAAAAAAGTATTTCGTATCGTATTTCAGTGTTTCGCTCAAGGATATTTAAACGTGTAAACAGGAAGTTTTCTTTTTTAGTCTATACAACTTCAACAACTCACAAACAATATACTTTACATGGCTGCTTTTCTGACATGATTATGTGTCTTGATCTATCGGTTAGATGTCCAAGGTGGTGTTGTGTTTATCCTCTGTTTATTGCCACCTCAGTGTTGAACTGCTTTATAGGAATTAAACTAGTTAATAGAACTTCAATTCAGAGTAGCTTATCCTGAAATGGATCAATATATTTGCAGTTTGGCAGAGGTAGGTAGATACACAAAGAAAATTTCTTACACATTAAGACAAAAAAAATAATGTAGCTTCCACAGGGAACACCATTACAAGCATTAATCAAATATATTGGGAAAACAAATGGTGTAAAACACTGAGTGGGGGCACTTCATCCATTCCTAGAGCTGACCCCCCATCACATTTCTTATCCACTCCACATAATTTTTAAACTGATTGTTACCTTGCTTGTGCCAATTCTTTTATCATTTCTTCTTGCAGCATTGTACATTCAAGGTAAAGATGTTACCAAGTTGGCATCCATGGCCAAATTAAAGGGAGGCCGTCTAGTCAGGGAAGTGAGTGATGGCTGTCTCCAGTATTGGGGCGGGATGGGATTCACAAACGACGTGCAAGTCAGCAGATTCTACAGGTGAGACTGACCAGAGAAATGTTGACATAGCTGAAAAACACTTTGTGTCTGAAGGCCTTGTAAGTGATATAATTTAAAGAACTGAAATAATAAACACTCATGAACTAAATAATATATTCACATAAAGTATAGACCCATACATTGATTTATAGCAGGTAATCACCAGGATTACCAATTATTTCAACACTTTGCAATGATATGAGCAGAGTGCAGGGGTGTACACCTGCATATGTAACATGGTGCTAGCCAACTACAATGTAACTCTGTGAGAGTGTAATATTTCTGTGGTACCAGCAACCTCTCCCGTTGGCTAGAGCTTAATGAATTTTGAGGCCAATGTATTCCAATAAACATTTTTAAATAATTCTACATTTGCAAAGTTTGAAAGGGACTGACTTGTTTGTGAAAAAGTAGCATGTGATTAAAGGTTTAAAGACAGGCAGTGACCTCAGAGCCTTCTATTTTTATGCTGTGTATTACAAGTAACACTGTGCTTGTTTCATATTTTTAAGTCCTAATTTTACTCTGTGCTGACATCTAGTGATGGGCAAATAATAAAGTTGTCATTGTCAGAATTCAGTGGAATAGATGTTGCAGGAAATTCCAATAACTGACTGAAAAGACACGCTATGTTTTTTTCACAGGGACTCCAGGTTAATGTCAATTGGCGGAGGGGCTGATGAGGTCATGCTTGGAATCATCTGCAAATACATGGACACATTACCTAAGAAGTGAAGTAATCAATACTGACCCAGGAAGTGATAATAAAACATTGATAACATCCCAAATGAATACAAAGGGGTCACACAAGTGCAGTTCACCCCTTATTCAATTAAGTTTGAATCTTTCACATAATGCCTTTGTTTTCACTAAACTGTATTTAGACACTATCATGATCTTAAACAGAATAATAAGCCTTGTTTTCCATGATTTCTGCTAATTTTAGGAATGTAAATAGCCTTTTGGCTGAGTTTATTGTGGTATGTGATTTGAGTTCATATTGTTAATAGCCTTTGTGAGACTAAACATATTTTAGAATAATATGACCAGAATAATCAATGCAAAAATGACTGTAAATAAATGTCTAGCAAAGATACTGACTTGTCTGTCAAATTCATAATCAGGTAAAATGCCAGTAATTGTTACATGTGAGTAGCAGGCACTGGACAAATAATTATTGGTAAAAGTTGATTCAGAGCATACAACTTGTTTATTTACATTTTTAAAAAAATATATAACAAATCTAAAACAATAGTGGAGTGAACTGTTATTTTTGTAGGATGCTTAATTCTGTAAAATAGCTATTCCTTGGTGAAAGCAAATTCACTTTGAGCACAATTTTGTCATACCGTATTCCATAATGCTCTCAAGGATCTTGAAGCCAGTTTAATAAATCCACTTGTGCTGTTATTTGATAATGTTGACTTTTATCACCTTAATCCCGGTAAATCAGGCTGAAATGTGGAACATCAGCAGTACTCCTCAGGTTCATTAATAGACCTGCAATTAACCAGTTTTCTTTTTTTGGTACACCAAAGTAGGATTTTCTGACATGATTACATTTTTGATCTGGAGAATTTTTCCATTTGTAATCAATAATAAAAGCCCTTTTCTTTGTGATAATACTGGTTTAGTTTAAGGATTCATCAGCATAAGACATTCTGGAAGGGAAAATGTGGAGATCACAGGCCAGGTCTATCAGGGTCCTGCTATCACCTCAGTTTGATGAACCAGTACAGGATAAAGAAGACAAAAAAACAGAAGAGTAGCATGTAGCATAGCAGTTTGGTCTGACTGCCTCTGGACAGCTGTTTGACTCTGCCAATGGTGGCGCCAAGCAGGCCGCCCGTTGAGTCGAAGTCCGAGTCCTGTTTTGAGAAATGAATTAGTCCATAACTCATAAAAGAAACAGAACCCTAAAATCCAAGCACGTGATACCAAATCTTGTAGAGAAAATGTGTGAAATGAAACTAGTACAGTTTTACAGTTCTATTGTTACATACATCCATTGAGTTAAATTCATTGTAAACCTACTTTAAACTCCAACTGCACTATTCAGCAAAATGAACTTTTGCCTCCATTCATTTATTTGATAGCTAAAGTTATATATTTAAAAAAAATACAGTATCTACTAATCAAATGATACAGTATCATTTGATTAGTAAATTAAATATCTAGGTTTTGTTAGGACAAACCAAGAAACTTGTAAGCTTAATTGTTAGACTCCTATTTTGGCTACATAGTTGCACATAAAGTCAGGGTGAAACTTACCATATCCTGAAGCATATTATTCTGGTATTTGACTTCCGTCCCTATGTCGATAGACAACTGTAGATAACGAAATAAATAGCAATAGAACAACTATTTTTAAGAAATGCAATTTTCCATGTACAGCTTTAGCTACACTAATACTACTACTACACGTGACAGCAGTCAACGAGTAGGACACATATATATTCTATAAGGTTCTTTCGGTTATATCAGTTCAATGGTAACTTACACTTTTCAAAGCGCTGACTTTGGCTCTTAGTCCCTCCTGTAGATGTTCATTTTCCTCTTCATACACGCTGTATCCACTTGCTACATAATTCCCAGAGCCTCCCTCACCTTAATGAAACAACAAAAATAAATCGACACAGCGTTGGTCTTCTATTTTGTAACTATTTTAATCATTAAATGTAACGTTACACACGGAAGAGTAAACCCTTTAGTAACCTTACAACGAGCATACGTTGACTTCAGTAAACATTGACTAGGTTAGCTAACTAGCATGCCAGTTAAGTATGGTTTTAAAAACAAGATTTATGTGTGCGTCTTACCCAAACCGGCGCGCCTCATCTTGACTCAATGAAGGTACCTTTGCCTGATAATGTGTATGTGTGTGTAATGTCTGTCAAAATAGGCTAACGCGATAGATTAGCTTTCGTTCTTGGTGACTGACTAACAATTCCGCAACGCCACGACATCAGACGGTGGCCGGTAAGGACAATTCTTCCTCGATAACGCATAGAAACTCACCTACTGCCCACGCTCACGTTAGGTTGGTTTCATATTAGACATTATTTTGAAATTCAAAATAAAAAAATATATATATACGGATAATATGAAAATCAAATCTATACAGGGTTCTACCACTCATGTACCACGAGGCTTATTAAAACAAGTAATTTTATGTTCATTTTACTTCAGGAGGTAAACGAATTTGATTTAATACTCATACATATTTTACAAAAATATGATCACTTTTTTTGTGTATGTTATTGCTCCCTGACGTTTGAATCTCATATGGAAAACTATTGTGGAGGAAAGGGAACTGGGTTGACTACCACGTTCATTTAAAAAGGAAAAAAAACAGCGAACACAATCACCTAGTTAATAACCTCATGAACAACCCACTCACACTTTTATTACTTTACTACTGCCACCAATCACTTTTGGATTATATATTTGGACTATTACATTTCGCCAAATGACTTTTGACTGTCAGCAGTGTCCAGCTCTCAGAGTGGCTATTTAGGATCACACCCTTTGATTGTAATTAAAATAAAGCCAAAGCCTTGCTAACTGTCTTGAATTATGCTAAAATTATGCATATTGTTATTCCCTTTGCATCTATACTCAACAGCAGTTTGCGTGCGCCAAATGGTCCAGAGAATATAACACTTATTTCAGTTGGTTTTCACTGGAGTGAAAGCATCAGTCACACTAAATCAAGTGAACTGAAACCTCTAAAAAAAGATGGTCTTGGTCTGTTTGTTGTGGTCCCTCTAGTGAGAATGCAAACTCGCATTCAATTGAACTATTTGAGATGCATTAGGGTAAGGGATACTGAATATTTATTTTCTTGTTTGTTTAAAGATAAACATTGGTTCGTTTGCAGGTGTAAAAGCGGACAGGGCTGGAGTTTATAAGCTACATAGTAAAAAATGTAATGCCTAGTACAGACCAAATAATTTAATTAGTGGTGTGAAAGCACACAATATAAAACTGAAAATGATTGCTTGTAGTTGACAACCTTATCTTACACGTTTTCTGTGTGGAATGTTGCTATAAAATGACAAACTCGGTAAAGTAATAAAAAAAAAGAAAAAAAATCACAAAACCTTTATGATGTTTACAGGCAGCAGCGCCCTAACTTTTCCCTCAATGTCTTTAATGTCTTCTAGCCATGACTTTTGTGTGCTTCAAAAGCAGGAGGATTATTTCATCTCACTGCAAATTCAGAGAAGAGAGTTCTATTCTCACATTCTGAATATAGAAAGTGAGTTTTCAGTGACAATTGTACTCCTGTAGTTGCTTTGTTAGCAAAACTGAAATCCACTTGTGTGCTCCAATTTGTAGGTAAATTGCCAGCACCATGTAGGAGGAGGAAGAGGAGAATAAGCATAAGATTTTTCCATGGGCATTGAAGGCAGCAATTTCCTTGCTCCCTCAAGCAGTGAGACAAGCTCTAAGCTCGCAACAAATACAGAGATACTGTCAACAGGCCCTGTCGTGAAGAGGTACCACACAAGTTGAATTGCCTAAAGTGCTGATAAATGGGTTTCTCTGGGTTTTGTTTTTGCAGCATTGTGCAATCTGTTGGTCTTATTGCCAGAAGCATAATCAATGCGTGTATTTTTCAAGAAGGTAATAGAGACTAGTAAAACTTTACTTCTAAACTCTCATGTTTAGCCACATGAGATCTTTCCATCACTGGTTGGTGACTAGATAATAATGTAGGCTTCATAGACAATTGGTTGACGAAGGTTGACTAAGGGAACCTGGTCTGATATTGAGAGAAATCATCACTTTGGATGGTGCTTCTCTTTTATCTAGGAGCATGGCAGACTTGATCACCCCAAAAACCTGATAATGCAGAGTTGAGTCCAGGAGGTGAAGTTGCAGTGCACCACTGTAAGAGGTGACATCTACTCAAAACCCCTGTCCCCTGGCCATTTAAACTATTTAACTCCTCTATATCAAACGACTGGAGCCAAGCTACACATAGTAACTTCATCCTTCCATAGCACTCTATCTAAATTCTAGGAAGTGATTCCCTCAGTATTTAATTCACTGCACAGTCTCACCACATCTGCAGATTTGTATGCTGCTGCTTGTCTGTCTAAAATAGATAATCTTGTTAAAGTTAGTTAAACAAAAAAGAGTCACACCCTGATATAACTCTCAAACCTGTAAATGGAAGCTAACTTGGCAGAGATTCAAACAAACTTGGCATTCCAGTTCAAACTGGAAGAAGCTCTCTGCACATTGAAAGCGAGTCTCTCTGTAATGCCAGAGTAGGCTATTACTTTTTTTTTTATTGGTCCACAGGCCAATGCTGCCATTACCACAGATTATTTTAATAATTATTTAATTAATTTTAATACCCTTGAAATCCTCACTTGTATGATAAAGACAGATGTAGTAATTGGTATTAATGTTGGTAACTATGAATTTAAAGACAGCCTTCATGTGGGAGACATAATATCACCATTAGTGAAGCCAAGGCCAATAAAACTTTTTGACACATTTGGATGTTTTTCTGGCTACAAAATAAATTACAGTAAGAGTGAGGCTCTTCATCACAAAATCATTAGATATTTAGGATTGAAACTTCATCTACTATTAGAAAATTGTTTGATTTAAATGCACCAGATCTTCATAAAACTAGAATGAAAGATATCAAGAGGTGACTAGTGTTGCCTTTATCCATGAGGGGTAAATGAATATGTCACTAAGGCTGTCATCTAAACTATTAAAATTCCATGCTAGCCGGTTAATGAAAATAAATAAATTATTTTCTTCATTCCCATGAGGAAGAAAAAAAAATTGAGTCAGCTATAAAATGAACAAACTTTTGAAATATAGGAACCATAGAGCTTCTGCACATACACTAGTACTTTTTTGCCTACAAATCAAGACATCTGCTGCACTGAGCTCATAATAACGTGAAAGCAGTTGTTAGTTGGGATTGTCTTGAAGGACATAGTTTACAAGAATAGTAGGTGTCAGTATCACCTTAATAGGACAAATTCAAAAGCCATTGCCAAAATGAACAACCTTTTGTTATAATTTTCATATTAAGTATTAAAACCAGGGTGCAAACTACAGGGCAACCAGGGGGTCTCAGCTCCCCTTGATGAGACATGAACTCCCCTGATTTTTTTTTGAGGGGGGTCTTCTAAAATATTCATATTTGATGCATAGGTGCTTATATCTGCTGCCATGGCTTGTGCCTTGTAAACTGAGAAAAATCCTACATGACATTTAATTTTTTTGGAACATCTTTACCATTACATCAATTATGGAATGAAGTAGAACGCTTCAAAATAGTTCTTGGCATAAGTTTCCAAAAGAGACAGGGTAAATGTTTAGTAACAGAGTTATGGTTCCTTTTAATAAAATGGAAAACACAGTTTGCTCCAAGAGACTAAATTTTTAATTCAATTTTTTGAATATAGAAAAGGAAAGCAAGAGAGAGATTTAGATGACAAAGTAATGGGAAATGCTGCTGGAGAGGGATTCTCTCACAGTAAATAGGATTACCTCCTCTTCTGCCTCTGACCACAACTTCCAAACTAAATTACAATTAAAATATGATGAGTATACACATAACTACTACACAATGGTATGCAGCCCTTAAACTAGTCCTAATATATAAAAATGCAATAAATATAAAATCTTGAAAATTAAAAATTATACAGAGAGCATATACACTTATAGACAATTGATCTTAACTTATCGTGACTTATCTAAACTACTTGTGCTAACTGTGCTGGAATGGTTGTGACATAGAGGGTACATTGGTGCACTTATCACATACTGTCCCCTTGTTAGCAGTTCTCATCGGATGTTATTGAACGCTTGTTATGTCTTCTTTAAATTGATATTAAACCTTGTCCCATAGCTTGTATATTGGATGTGAAAATGCTTATTGTGCTACCAAAAAAATGTGCATACATACATTGTATTAACATCAACAGTGGCTTTTCTTACAGTGAGGATGTCATTTTAATGAATTTGAAATATTGTAAATCAAACTGTTTCAGTATGGAGAACTGACAGAAGGACTTTAATGACTTGCTTCTGATGGAACAGGCTCCTTTAATTCCCCAAGATGATGTAATTCTTGAGGAACTTGATGGTCCTTGAGATTGTATTACACCTTGTCTTGAGAAAGGTTAAACACCTTCTCAATTATTGAATTATTATTGTACCCTTTTTATACCACCTCTCCCTCCCACCTACTGTTTTTGTTTATATTTTGCTTTGTTTTGTTTTGTCTTTCTGTCTTAATTTAATTGTTTGTAACATTGCCTTGCACTAATGTAATAAAGAATAATGTTTATACTGCCCCATGTCCCCTTCCCTCTGCCATAGACCTGTGTCCAATGTATGTGCTCTTTTTGGAGCTGTTCTGCATCTCACTTTACATTACCTCAGGGGTTACATGTGCACCAGTCTACAGATTATCAGAAATCAACAATTGTCATTTGCACAGCCATTAGATAAAAGTGATATAATCTATAATAATACAAAAAAGGCTATGATTCGAAATACAATAACTATACCAGATACATCTGCAACTCACATAAATATAATAACAGACATAACAGTCATAGTGTGGAAATTTTTAACTGGTCATCCTTGTTTCTTTGAGTTTAGTTGTATTTACAGAGGAAGGACATTGCTGTGCTGGAAAACAAGTGAATAATTAATGCACTTCTCATAAATAATGAGGAGAAAAAAACAAATAAAAAACCCTTACAAAACATTTCAAAATTTAAAAAAAAGTTGAATTGAGTGTGGTCCATTTGTGTTTGCACTCTTTGTGTGCATGTAGAAAAATCACAGCATTTCACAGCAGCACCTTGGAGTGATAAAGCCTCTAATAAAGACAAACTACACCCATCATCTGCCACTATTGACTGCCTCTAGTGGCTCGTGTGCATTCTGGACTGACAACATTCATCAATGGGTTAAAGAGGGAGTTTACGGCAGTCATCATTCAGCGACAGTAGCCACTGCATGACCTTTTCTAATGAATGTGCCACTCCTTTCAGTAAAAGAGTTTGTATTTTCACTGTTGCTGCTTACATTGTTAGCTGTCATTTTGTATATACTGCTGTTATAATACTGGTGCCAATGCTGTGGCAGGTTGATAGACCAAACATATTGGTCACATATGTTTTCTTATACTGATGAGGTCAACAGCTTCAGTATATTTATTATTATTTTTTTCAGTGAAACTTAATAATCAAATAAACAATTATATCTATGTATATAAAGTTTTATAAAACTCATAGGTTTATCTTTGTGGTTGCCTAGAGAATACCAGTTGTTTTTTCTCCAGGGTCTCAGGCTTCTCCCACAGTCTAAAAACAAGCTTAGGTTAATTACAGTTTTCAAATTGCCCATATGTATGAGTGTGGAGGGAATGGTGTGTGAGCCCCAGTATATTCTGGCAACCTATCTGAGGTATATCCCTGACTCTCCCACACTGTATGCTGTGATTGGCTCCAGCAGACCCCCATGACCCTAGTAAAGTATAAAAAAAATGATAATACCAAAATACTGGCATATACATGTATATGTGTATTTCACATCATTTCTTTATATATATATATATATATATATATATATATATATATATATATATATATATATATATATATATATATATATATATATATATATATACATTGTTTTCTCAAAACAAAACAATGTTCTCATAACAAAAAGGACAGATAGATAAAGAAACATATTAAGCATATTATAAGGAGAAAATGCTATGATGTTCCTCTTAAATACAGACAGATTGTTTCCTTTGAACATTTTGAAACATAAAATGGAGACAAATGTCCTTTGTGGATTTAATAACCACGCTTACTGACACATCAATCTGTGCTGCAATGGACAGAAAAGAGTCTCAATATTTACACAATCCTAGAGGTGCTGTTTAGCAGTGATTATCTTTCCTTATCCCCTCATATATCACCCCTCACCTAGCCTTATACTAATATTGCAGGAGACAGCTAATATGATATAAGAGATTAAAATGACTTTCATGACATTAATGTATTCCAATCCAATATATTATAAATAACTACAACTTTAAGTCACTATCTACCACAATGCATATCAATACCAAAGCACTCAACATATATGCATGACCTTGACGCAAGTGTCAAAACACAGAAGCTATTGATTGAACTGAGAGTGTATATCCAAGCTGTCTTTGTGCATCTGAGAGGATTTGATTTATCAGATGGATCTTTAGAGTGGAGAAAGACATTTGGCACCTAGTCTTAATCCTTATTGAGCCTCTGTGTGTCATAATCAATACACACACACAGTTTTTGCCTAAATTTACACACATGGTCATGTATGCCTACACAAACACACACACACACAGACAGAGAGAGAGAGAGAGAGAGAGAGACATTTATATATGTCTCTAAAACACAATGTACTTAGGCTCTTTTATTGATTCCTGTCTTATCCCTAGTACATAAAATAACAAATGTTATATAAGGTTTAACACATAATATTTGAACTGGGGGAGAACCAAGAGTTCTTATAGTAAGTGAAGGTGCAGTAATCTGGTAATAAATTCCTTACCACTGTTATTTTTTGTATTTGAGGCATTCTTTGGTTAGAATTACCTAATTTGTTGACATGTAGCTTTGATAAAACCAGAATATTTTTCACAGGCAAAAGGCAAAGGAATTCCAGGAATTATTTTTTTTAATTTTTATTTAAAGAGAGGAATACAAATTTAAAATATGTGGAAGTGCTATATATATATATATATATATATATATATATATATATATATATATATATATATATATATATATATATATATATATATATATATATATATATATATATATATATATATATATATATATATATATATATATGAAGGTAACAAAATCCAGCTACTAGGTCTTATGTAAAACATTGGAATGTTATGGTGGTTATGTGCTTGCTGTTTGCTTACTGAAGCCCATAAACCCACACAAATGATATGATGTGTCAATTTGATGAGGTTTCTAAAATGCCTCTTATTTTTGAAATGTCACACTGTTTCATGTCTATGCTAGGTTTAAAAAAAATGCATTATAAACCTTTGGGAAAGAAACAAATGTGCAATGGAACTCAACTGCACATGAAGTTAGAAAGATAATGTCGAGATAACTCATCTAGTATAGACCAGAATAAAATAGATACTCCCCTGTCAGTAAATTCTGCATGTCATTTGGCAAGCCATACTTACCTGTAGCTGACAATGAGAATTTTGCATTTATCAATGCACTGGTAATGCTGATGGCAGACAATATCTGGCTCATCCAGATTAGATTTCTCCAGAGAATGGATGGATGAATGAGTCAGATGACAGAGGAAAAGTGTAGAGGAAAATGTGCTGGGGGTAAGATCAAAAGGACTCTAATGTGCCTCCTACTGTTTGTCTAAGGAGAAAGGATTTTTGATTCACATGCTTAACATTGCTTTGAACCACAGTTAAAATCACTCTGCCAGTTTTTAGCCCATGCTCACAATTCCATGGCTTGTGAACTATTATCATATGAGGATTTTTGATCTGATTAGATGCTGATGTTGTTAAGTAAGGACAGAAAGGAGGCAGGCTGATATGAAAGCCAAATATCCTGCAGGACAGAGCTACCACAGAGTCAAAAACAATATAAAAATAAAGAAGCTGAGAGGGAAATAAGTGAGTTTCAGTGCATGAGAACAGAAGCAAGAAGGATTTCTTGACTTACATCTAAATTTGACAGGTTTAGGAGCTGACTTTAGCACTAAAACATCATCCTTAACATTGGAGCACACCAGGGCTGTGTTGTGAGTCCCCTGCTGCAATCCTTATACACACACAACTGTGTAGCTACTTTTGAATCCATCAACATTGTCAGGTTTGCCACAGTTTTACCACAGCTGTGGTTGGCTTGTTAACAGATAACAATGAAAGGGATTGATGGAAGTAGAGGATCTGCAATGCTAAGGAGCTGATAGAGAACTTTAGGAAAAAGTAGTAGGGATTGCTCTGCTCCATTTCATATCATTTAGTCCTTAATGGAGAAGCTAGACAATTTCAAGTGACTAGGTGTCCACATCACTGAGGGCCTGACCACAGCGCTATATACTGACTACACAGGTGCAAAATCAACATTGAAAGAGTGAGGGTATTTCAACCCGATGACCCCTCTCCTTCTTGTTTAAATTCAGCTTTGACTCTTGTGTTGACTTAACAGTAGCTCCCTTGACAAAGGAGGTGCAACCCACTTACAAATACATTGAAATATCGATTGCGTTGTTCACCCCTTTGGGATGCAAGCTTAAGTGGTTTTGTTTTCAGCTTAATGATGATGTGCACAAGAGTATGTAGTTCTTTCTTATAGATGACTTTTTATCAATACATGTCATTGGAAATGTTTCTGATTGCAAATTACAATACTGTCTTTCTATCTAACCCCTGAATAGAAAGTAACCATACTCCAAAGCTTTGCACTTAATGGTATTCACACAAAATCACACACCTGTGCCACACATGCGTGTGCACAAAGACACATGCACAGTGAATGAACACTGGTTGAGAAAGATATATAATGTATGTCAGTAGTGTTTCTACAATGATGATGGCTATTGCTATTGCAATGGTTTTTCAACATAAAGGAAA
This sequence comes from Eupleurogrammus muticus, assembly GCA_036785175.1. NCBI lineage: Eukaryota > Metazoa > Chordata > Actinopteri > Scombriformes > Trichiuridae > Eupleurogrammus > Eupleurogrammus muticus. The sequence continues at coordinate 2,094,293 of JAYKQN010000020.1, read as the reverse complement.
ATATATTCACATAATTGTGGCATGTGATTCATTGATTACCATCATTTAAAAGAATTTTCTTTCTTATAGACCACAAATCTATTGGCTCTTTGGCTGAAAAGTTGCTTATCTAAATATTGATGCATAAATCAAACAGTAGTGAAAATGTACCTAATCTGTTCAAGTAAATTGTGGAACCCCAGAATATTAATCCAGTGCTCTTTCAAAAAATAATAATAAAAAAAACTCAATACCTATGAAATAAATGACATTCCCATCAGCGTCAGCTATATTTGTGTTTAATATAATTAGCTAATATTAACATGTTAAGAATATGTATGTTGATGAACAATACTTTTTTTTTGTTTTTTGAATTTCTGGATGTGTGGATATTACAACCTGCTTTGGGAAATCTGCCCAGTCTTGCATAACAAATTTGAGGTATAAAAATAGTTTTTGGCACAATGTGTCCACAACAAGAAGATTAAGCTATACTGTTGAAATATCATAAAAACTCATAGATCTGTTACCCATTGGTTTGTGGACTCATGATTTGAATCATAAACATATTAGATGAGAATGTTGAGCTGGAAGGGATCTGTGCTTAGTAAACAACAAACTGCAGCCCCCTAGTGGAGTTGCAAAGCTATAAGTCATTAATCAGGCAGCTTTCTAAGCTTAAAAATGGGTAAATGGACATGAATAGGGACCAAAATTTTTTTGTACTCGGTAGGTCATTTTTTGTTGCATTAAAGTTGAGCGTATGAGTCTATGGGGACTGAAACAAAGCACAATGTAGTCCAAAAAAAGCAGGTTTGGTCAGGTGATCTGCTCTGCCTGGTGATTGGTTTCCTAAACACAATCACTTTGTCTGATTTTCGTTGACTTGTTTAACTCACTTTGACTTGTTTACAAAGCCTAAGAAAAGAACATGGCTGGGTGAAAACATTTCAATTACTGGAGCAAATCCAATCTATTAGGTGACTGGATCTGTTTTTCGAGGTATCCAAGAAAAACAGTTAGAGAAAGGGAGTGATTTGAGGGAGTGATCTATCTATCTATCTATCTATCTATCTATCTATCTATCTATCTATCTATCTATCTATCTATCTATCTATCTATCTATCTATCTATCTATCTATCTATCTATCTATCTATCCATCCATCCATCAATCTGATTGTCTGTCTCTGTCTAAAAATGCTTCTCCTATTAAGGGAGGAGATTGAGCACACACAGCCAATGAATCATGATAATGAAAAGGCAGGCATAATATTGTTGGCACACAAATGAGCTTTTCCTGTCACCTTGAAGAAGAAAAGTTTGTAAGTTGAGAAGACACAATTTAGCCAGTGATGCACAAGCCAGCAAGGAGCAGACTGTTTATTGTGTTTGATCATACTGAGAAATATTTCTGTCCTCTCTTTTAATTCCGACAGCCACGCTGGGCTCTTTTATTTCAAGGCAGGAGCTTTCATCTCTGAGTTGTTTTTGCTCTCTCCTCATTTTTATATTTGAGCCTGAGTTAAGGAAGTAGCCACATTAATTTGCTGAGACACCACCTAAATATTTGCCTCTACCATAGCAGTAAATATTTCTATTAATTACCATTGTCTCTTGGCATAAAAGCTAAGCCGACAAATCCTGCACCGATGTGAATTCTAATCCAAAGGTTTATCAACAAACCAGAAGCAGAATCATGTTTCATGCACTGGTGTGAACCTTGTGTCACCATCCTTTGATCTACTGCTCTCTTCCCTAAGATAGTAGTAATACACTTCATTGTAACACTAAGCTGCTTTACACTGCTATGTCAATCTCTCTGTATTTCACACTACAGTTTTAAAGTGGTGTCTGGCAACATTCTTGCACTGGGTGGATAAATGGTCTGGCCAAGGTAGAAATTGTTGGCACCATGCTAACAAACCAGTGGTTACACTGTTGTTGGTACTGTTATGTTACGAACACAGCATGTTCACCACATACTTATGAGGAACCTTCTCAAATGTTAGGATTTGGCAATGTTGGCACTGGAATTGGAGCTTGATTTTTTAACCGGGGTTACTTGAAGTCCAAGTAGCAGCTCTTATGATACTATGGGTGAAGCTATTTTTTTTCTGAAATTTGCACAAAAAGTATACAATGACTATGAGTTCACATCAGCACTCAGTGAAAGAAGACATCTTGTATCTTCAAAAGAAAAGGGGAAAAATGTGCAGTAGGAGCAGACAGATTCCATGCTGCTACTATCTTTTCTATAACATCCTAACCTATTTTCCATCTAGGAACATACAATTTGACTATATAAATTGTAATCTGATTATAAAAATGAGCAGAGATATTTGTGCTGCAGCATTTTCCACTATGATCAACCGAAATAATTGAATCCAGGTTAATGGAATTCTAAAGCTGGAGGCCTTAGCACAATGTATGCTAAAAATTCAGCAAGAGTGTCAATATCACAATACAGCAGAGTTTTTAAGGCTATTATTACTCTTCAGCACTCTAGTAGATAATAGATATTATTGTATAATTAAAATATGAATCGCTGGTATTTATATCTTGATTTTGCTCACATCATTAATGCCGTTCTTATGCCCTGTCTTCAAATCCAAAAGCTGCCAATGATCACAATATTGTTTTTCTCAGTCACCTTGGTATTTTATCATTATTAACATTTGCACAACTGTTAGGTTTAAGTGTTACATGTTCATGGTCTGAATCCTGAGCAGACACAGAGACAGAGGCATGAGTAGGTGGTTAAAGGATGCTTTTATTGCCACTTGGTTAAAGAGTCTGTACTCCACCACTGAGCCCCACCTCTACCTGAAAACAAAAGGAAGGAGCAGAACAGACAGGTAAAACACTCAGGGACACTCAGGAAGTCACAGCTGAGTCTGTGGCATTAACCTTCACACAAATTGAAAAAGCTTTTGAAAATGCATCAATTGTTTTCATTTCAACTTTTTTTTGTTTTTTTTGTTTCATATTATTATTTTGTCATGTCAGAAAGAAGGAGCTATACTTTTAAAAGATGCATATTCATTCCCTATAAAACTAATAGTCCGCATATGTCATAATCTAAACACAGGATGGTTTACAGCTCATCTCAATCAATCAGAAAACAGTTATAAAAGTTGCTTTGCTTAGAATAAAAGTTTATTCTAACGCGCATGATCACGAGAAGTTTGGGCTCAGGTGCTGGTTCAGGCTCAGGTGCTGGTTCAGGCTCAGGCTCTGGGGCTGGTTCAGGTTCGGGCCCGGGAGCTGGCTCAGGTGCTGGTTCAGGTTGTGGCTCAGGTCCTGGGAGTACATCTGGATTTGCCTCAGGTTCAGTTACTGGTTCAGGTTCTGGCTCAGGTCCTGGGAGTACATCTGGATTTGCCTCAGGTTCAGGTACTGGTTCAGGATCGGATGCTGGTTCAGGTTTGAGTGCTAGTTCAGGTTCAGGCTCAGACTCAGGTTCTGGTGCTAGCTCTGGTTCAGGTTTAAGGACTGGTTCAGGGGCTGGTTCTAGTTTTGGTTCAGGCTCAGGGGCTGGTTCAGGTTCAGGTTCAGGCTTGGGCTCTGGTTGTGGTTAAGGGTTGGGGTTAGGGCTAGCGGTCTGAGGTTGAGGGTGAATCTGGTTCTGCTGCTGGACCTGGACCTGAATTTGGGGATGGACCTGGGTTTGGATCTGGGGTGGAGCTTAGACTGGCTGAATTTGAGCTAGGGGCTATATTTGGGACAGCGGAGGAAGAGATGCTTGAGACAGGGGAGTCATCTTGCTGGTTGAGGTTGTGGGGGGACAGCAGCTGGTGTGGTCTGGGCTGCAAACCATTTGGGGTGGAGGCAGGGATCTGGGTTTGGGCCAGAGCTGCCTTCATCACTGGGGCAGGAATGGATCTTGCAGGTTAAGGTTGTGGAGGGACAGCAGCTGGTGTGGAGAATGCAAACCGTTTGAGGGTGGAGGCAGGGATCGGGGCCAGCTGGGTGGACTGCATGGACTGGGCCGACGTGGGGACTGCTGGGCGAGTAGGCGTGGCTGCTTCAGAACGGCCAGGTCTCTGATGCTGGCGTCTATTGTGTCCATTTGGGCTATTTGATGGGCGAGAAGCGCAACTTGCTGTTCAAGGCAGGTACTAAAGTGCTGCAGGTCTACTGAGTCAATTTTGCGCTCCTATCCTTCCGTTAGGGCTCATCAAACTGTAGGAAACAAGGTCAGAGGATCAGACTGGGAAACAAGGTCAGAGGTTCGGAGACAGAACAGAGGAAGTGGCAGAACTTAAATGGAAAACAAGGCATACATAGATGATTACAAACAGGAGATTGAGGGTAGAGCTCTAAGGAGAGGAGGGGCAGTAGGAAAAAACAGACACGGAAAAAAAAGAGTACAACCTAGGTTTTGGATGCAGCCTGTACCTGCAGCTATAAGGCTGGACCATGGACTGCATGAACCACGATCTGGCAACAAGACAAGACACAAAGGGGAATATATACAGGGCTGGTTGGGAGTGCTTAGACACAGGTGAGGGAACCACAATCAGAGTTCATGTGCAAAGACAGGGGAAGGACAGGGGAAACAAGAATCTAGAACTTCTGAAAGACCAGACACAAAACATGAGGTAAAAATAAAATATACCCAAGCACCCAAAACATAACATCATTTCATTGCTTGAGTAATTACTGTTGAACTAACTGTTGAACGAGTTCAAATGTCTTGAGAAGGAGTGTGAAGCATTTGTTGTTAGATGTGCATGAATGATTTAGAATACTATGTATGTTGCTTGTTCGGTTACGATATGTAATATGTTATATATTTTTTAGTTGTGCACAGCTCTTCCCAAAGGGATTTAATGTTTGTTGTGAATAAGGGAGTGTTTTTTCTTTTGCACAATGCTATGAATAAAATAGAACTGCAAAAAGCAAATGCAAATGAAACATAAATATTCAGTCATATTTGTATTGTTGTGTAACTTTTCTGTACTTTTCAAATCACTTTATATATAAGGCTATCTTGAGCATTTTCTAGTAGTATCACCAAGCTCTGACTTTTTGCAGTGATAGTGAAAACATGACTACTATCTATGTTAAACAGGTGACACTTTTGCAGGTTATCAAATAGATTTTGTAGTTCATGGAAATTATTTTGAGAAATGTGGAAATATAAATAGTGATGTGTGAAATGCACCAAAGCAACTGATAGATAAAAAAGATTCAAACAAAGGCAAGATAGACAAAGAGCAACAGTGCCACCTAGTTTAAAGCACAACATGATCATTTTTGTATCTGCATGAAATTGTCTGTGCCATTGCAGAAAGGATCAAATCAAAATGCTCCTATCAGGAATACATTAGGCATGGCCTTCCTGGATATGATGATTAAATATTTAAGGAAGGAGCACACATGAAAATAATCTTTATTTAGATGGGTACATCCTAATTGGTTTTGAGCCAGCTCCTCACAGTGTTATTTCCTCAGAAGATATGCAAATGATGTCTTCCCAACATCCCACACACACAGCTGAAACAATGAGTCATCACAGAGCAAATGTGCAAACCAACTGGAGCTGTATAAAAAAAGAAGCTGTTTCTTCCCTTTGTTATTTTGATTCCATGCAAACTCCAGTCCACCTTTAATGTAATGAAATAGTTTTCTCTGTGAAGCAGTAACATTTATGACATTTCGAGTTCTCCTTTGTTTCATTTGGAAACTATATTCTTAATTCATGTTATACTGTTTTAATTAGAAGGTTTACATTCCAAAATGGACTATACAACTGGGCTATATAAAATGAAATTACTTGACTACCATTAGTTATCTATCAATGAAATCCTACATTCCATCTACATGGTACTGGCTCAACTCAACTCTACTCAACTTGTTTTACTTTGTTTTCATGTATCAGTTTACAATGTACACTTACAAATATGGGCAGAGGTGGAATCCAAATCCTTCATTCAAAGGTTAGGTAAAGCCATTTATTAGCGATGACATACAGGCAAAGTGACTGAATTATGAGGAGATTTTACTGTCAAACGTTTTGGATGTAAAAAAACACCACATCACATTACAACACACACACACACACATACTCAAAAGCTAACAGTTTCACCTAAAGCTACCTAGCATCTGCTGTTAAAAATGGCAGAATCACATTGGCTATCACTGAATGCTGTTCTATATAGGGATGTGATCACATGAGGAAAGCATATAGTGTTGATTTCTCAGACTCCATTGCTGCTACCTACTTCAAAATGGACAGAACAAAGTGTGCAAAAAATATAAATGCTGTTCTAGCACCATACATTCTGAGAAAGTGAGTGCCATATGTGGGCTACCAACAGTTCAGCCTCCTCCTCCATGAGGCGAATGGATGTTAGTGTTTTAGGTACCTGGGGGTTGTGATAAGGCACTTTAGTGACAAAAAGCATACAATTGTGTCAACATTTTTAGAGCTTATTGAGTTGGATGGAGGAGATGTCAGATCCATAGCTTGTGCTGTTGTATCTATCCTTGAGAACTGATCTCTTACAACAGAGAAAGTCCTGGGGGCTGACAATGCTGCTGTGAGTACTGGGATTAACAATGAGGTCCATAAAGTGATAAAAGAGGAATGTGGCCTCAGTGTATGGTTCCATGATACCATTCCCCAATAGATAACTTGATTTCAGTGTTTTCAAAATGTAGGGAGGCCTATAAAGCTAGATATTAGATCATCAACTGTGAGGAGAAACCCTTACAGAAAACAAAGACATGTGCCTCCTTGTCTAACTATTGAACCCATACTTACACACATTTATGTGGACCTTAGGCTGCATTTCATTAAGTCTAGAAGTGCTACATACTGCTACTACACAGCTACACAGATGAAGTGTTATACTCCCTGTACAGTGATTCTCAAAACATATGTAGCTGATGTTTTTAAAGCCAGTGGTGGGTAAGGTAAACTTGGCCAACAAAGGAGCAGGTAGATCCTACTTGACAGCTTGGTTAGTCTGATCAAGTCTGTGAGCAGCAGGGTGCAGAACGCACTGGCACATGCTCATGTACTGAACCTAAAAAACCTAAAAAATAAAAATACAACCAGAATTAAACTATTTGGAATACCTTTCTTACATTGCAATTGACAGTTTCTATTGTCTCTCTCTCTATTGGTCCATTTAGATTGTTAATGTAGATTGTATACAAATCAGTTCTTAACTGTTATGGTTACAATTAGTTCATGGCTTTACGTGACTTGCTGCATGCTTCTTAGTGGACCATAAGATTAAAAACAAAAAACTTAATTCAATTCAATTCAATTTCAATTCAATTTATTTGTATTGTCCAGTGTGAGAAGGTGATGACCCCTCCCCTTCTCACCTGTTTATAAGGGGGGAACTGGATAGCCGAGGGAGAGTTTCCCCCGGACGGGTTTGCGTGCGGGACGCGAGGCGCGGCTAGTGGAGCTGCCTGTTTGGTCCACCTGGAGCGAGGTGGATTTTCCCTGCTGGCGTGAGCGTTTTGTGTTTCTTTTGTACCACCGACAATAAATGTTCTTTTTGTGAGTTCCTTTGCCTCCTGTCTCCACTTCTTTTTCTGGTTGCCCTGATCCCTTTTGTGGGGAGACCACGTCGGTTGCTCACATTTGGTTGCAGCGTTGGGATCAGTGGCGCCACCTGGGAAGTTCGAGAGAGGAGGTGGAACTCGCGGGCTGACGATGGTACCGAGAGGATCGGCGGCGGTGTCGGCGAGAGTGTCGGCGAAGGTGTCGGCGAAAGTGTTGGCGAGAGGGTCGGCGAAAGTGCCGATGGAGACGGTCGGCGAAAGTGCCGGCAGAGACAGCCGGCGGAAGTGCCGGCGGAGACGGCGGGCGGAGATGGCCGACAGGTTGCCCGCGGGACACAGCAGGATAATGGCGGGGCTACGACCGGAAACGGAGAGTGGTCGAGCGGGCCCCGGGACGGACACAGACCACGGTCACGGACTCCAGAAGGGGAGGGAAGTGTGAGAAGGTGATGGCCCCTCCCCTTCTCACCTGTTTATAAGGGGGGAACTGGATATCTGAAGCCCTTTTGTGGGGAGACTACGTCGGTCGCTCACATCCAGAATCACAAATCACAGATTTGCCTCAACGGGCTTTACAGTTTGTACAAAAGCAACACAACATCCCCTGTCCCCTGCCCTTACACCGTGAAGGTAAAACTCCCTAAAAAAAAATCTTTAACGGGAAAACCAAAACAGAAGAACCCTCAGGAAGAGTAACAGAGGAGGGATCCCTTTTCCAGGATGGACAGGCTGCAGTAGATGATGTGTGCAGGTGGAAACAATAAAGGGAAAATTGGACATTAAAAGAGAAAAACAGAAATATAATGGATTTGGGTGTAAGTGGAGGATGCGCAGGATCCATCACAGCTTCCAGGTTTCACCAGGACAGCATCAGACCCTCTAACATCCATAGATCCCTCAGTGGCTGCACTGCAGCATGCTCTGTGAATGAGAAAACACAAGGCAGCACTCTGGGAACACACAGATTTAGTACAATAGTGGATCATCAGTAGAAAAAGAAGCTCACAGCATCTCATGAGGACTCGGCAGACTAACCTATCGCAGCATAACTATGACACATATGCATATGGCCAGTTATCGAATATGTGACTTCTAGAAACATTTAAGACAGCCATTGGCTATTTTCCTTTTTAAGTAGTTGGCAAGAATGATCTGTCTGAGCAGTTTAAATCCTAAAGTGAATGAAAGAAAGTTTTATATGGAGTTAAGACCATTTGTATACGAGAGTCCATTTCTCTTTTTAATAATGTTTAAAGTAAAAGCTGTTTTTTACAGAGAGAGCAAAGGAATTTAATATTTGTCACTATTTTATTACTAAATATAACAATAAATTCCCAAACCACATGATGTGATGCTTTGTTTGAAATTATTTTTTTTTTTTTACCAGAGAAGTCAGACCCATGTGTGTGGGACATCTTAGTAGTGCTCAAGATGCAGTGAATGAAAGAAATAGCTGAATTATATACAGAGAGATAATCTTTTTTTATTTTTATTTTTTTTATTTTACTAGGCTGTTTATTTCTGCTATGAGGTTGAACATTTTAATAATGGATTCTATGTCAATTGACTTGCATTTGAAGCCCCAGGTTGCCATTCAAGAACTGCAGTTGGCACTTCCCAGGCTTAAGTGTTGGCCACTATGGTCACAAATCAGAAGTCTTGCCTCTGAAAATCTGAGGCAAGTTCAACAAGCCCCCAACTCAAGACCAGCACAGTCAACTGGGAGTGAAAACTAATAAAATAAAGTCATGTTTAAGAGTATCAACTCATAAGTCAACTGAAAGACCAAGCTCAAAGATAATGCAATAATGTCACCCTCTTTAAAATTAATAGACCATTGTATGTAATAACTGTCCAATAACATAATGAACTGCTGAAACAAATCAAAAACATTTCAAATGTTAAATTAAATACATAAGATTTGTTTGGTCATTTAATTATTGGTTTGTTAAAGAAAAATGTTGTTTTTTTTCAAATCCAATAACTCAGCCGATAACATGATACGCTATTCCATCATCAGGAAAAATGTATTACCTTATCAGTTCAGCATCTTTAATAAGTTCTTGTCCAATTGTTATGATATTGACCTATCATATCTTAAAGAGGGCAAATTTATTGTTAGCAGTCATTATTATGGTATTGGCCAAATAAATAAAAACATTTTTTGCAAATGTATTAACTCAGCTGATAACCTTGAGCATTAATTTTAGCTTATTAGCCTGATATAAGACTATTTTGTGTAATGATGTCAAGTAAAGTAAAAAAAAAAAAAAAAAAGTAGGTAGAAGGAATTTCTCGTGAGACAATGTTAAATTTACTACGCCGTCTTTTGCATAACTTTTATGTATTTCACCCACCATTCATCTATTGATGATTGATTGATGTTGTTGAGTGGATTTTGTTAAAAGTTCTTTGTAAATCACAAAGATTATCATCTTGTCTTGTTTCTTTTAATTTCTAATTTATTGCAAAAAGTATTAACTTTGAATATTACACCTTTGAATATTTTATTTAAGTAGCCAGAACATATTGAATTTCACATTGTTGCACACATTCCCTTTTGTAATGTGCAGTTCAATGCTTGTAATAATCTTGGAGCGAGGAATGCTTTGAATGTGAATTCAGCATCCACTGGAGATTTCACCAATTATAATTCTAACTTCTATAATTTCTTCTTTACTTTGTGGTTTTATGTATAGTTGTAGAAGAAGGACCATTATCTTTACTGTAGAGGACGTATTCTCTTTTCTTCTGTATTCACTTCTCCTAAAATTGAATATGCCACATTTATGCAGATTTGACTCAAAGGAACGGCCACCGAAACTCCTCTCATTAGTTTTCTTTCTACTTAATTCACAAAAGAACTCGATAGCATATTATGTTTAATTATTAGTCATGATTCTTTAACTGATGAATGTTCATGTATGCTCAAAAACAGATATTTTAATTAATATTATTTTGTAAGAGATTAACATTTGCAGCAAGTTTAACATCAGCTGTCACCACCATAGAACATGCCCTTCAACATGCAGCTCTAGTAATATAAATACTGTAAATAATAGTGAATTTACCAATCGATATTGAAATTAAAAGGGTCCATTTGAGGATATTATAGGAACACTTAGGCCAATTAAACAGGCTTAATGGGTTTCCAAGAACCCCCAAACAAATCCACAGTGATCTGTTTATGTGTTAGTGACCTAATTGCCAAGCTTCTAATGAGGAAAGAGACTTGGATTGATTAAAAGATTCATTTGTTTTCTCTCTCTCTTGCTCACTGTTGTGATGGAAAAACAGACAGAAAGTCCTGAAAAGATCGTCACATGATTATGATCCTTTTTACATTCCGTCGACCTCTGCTAAATAGATGCACAATGGTTATAGAAGCCAAAGATGTGCGACATCATCACTGTGAGGTTGATGGTAAAGTTAAAAAACAAAACACTGTCAGATGCTGCTGATTGTGCGTGTGAAAGAGAGTTGAACAGTTCAATCCAAGGCCTCTTCCATATTTTTTATTCAAAGCCAATGTATCTAATTTTCTGCCCATACTTCTTGGAATTCATGAGATTTCACTCAAAAGTACAATATCCTTCGATGTTAAATCTTGGACACAAACCAATCGAAGAAGACTATGCAGAATGGGACTAACAGTCACCTGTGGCTAATAAATAGAGAGACACAGATGAAAAGACAAAATCATCAATATGGACTTTTGTTTATTTGGGGTGCAGGGCTCAAGTCTCTTTCTGTACTATCAGTAAAAGATGCAGGATTTTAGGGTTCATATAAATCTGTTATGCTTTTCAATCAACATGAAACCTTAATTGCTGCAGCCTAATAGAGAACATACATGAATTAACATTACTGACACACAACAAGTTAGGTAATTTCAGTTGGTGAATTTAATGGTTTGTGTTCTTAATTTTCCTCTTGCGGATGTCTGAATGTTTACTCTGATGAAATGTGTTGCGTGGACCTATACTTGGAAGGTAATTTACCAGCTTTTTGTCTTTATTAGTCAGGTTTTATTCAGGACAGATGTCAAACAAACTTGTTCAGTGTTGGTTTCTAGCTACTTCACTACTATTTCAAAGCATGTTCTTGCCAGGTCAAGTCAATTTGAATTATGTATGTATAGAACCAGGTTAAATTAGGAGGAAACAATCAATAGGAGCATTTTACCTTAATGTTTAGATAATGTCCATTAAATTAAAAGCAGGTTAATATGTTGTCATGTCAACTGTGGCATTCAACCTCTTCAGGTCTCTTCAACCTGTATAGGTCTTCTTAATTACCGCCGATTACAAGTCCATATACAACCCTGGTCCTCAGTCTTCACTGGCTTCACCTTCACCACACCCATGTTGACTGGTCTCAGGGCTCGGTTATTGGTTGGAGTGTTGGCTGCCTGCGATCTGCCCCATCACACCATAGGTTCCCACTGACTCCCTCAGCACCACCTCTGCAAGCAGTGGGCCCTCCACACCCTGCCTCCAAACCGACCCTATGACTACTACTATCTGTCCGGGCCCTCTTCTCAACCAGCCGATGAAATATATCCAGGAGTCACTGGCCACTCGGATCATCCAACCCTTATCCTCCACTGTCCACAGTGCAGGATTAATTTTTGTTGCAAAAACGATATATAATTAGGGATTACACACCATTATCATCATCATCATCATCAAAAAAGAATACCCCTTACCCCTGCTGAACTCTTTCAGGGCTGGATTTTTTCATACCCTACCTTTATTCAGGCCACCATTTTCTCCAAATTGGACATCCGACAGTGCTTACCACCTAGTGAGGATAAGGAAGGGGGGGGGGGGGGGGCGACGGCTTTTAATACCCTCCTGTGACGCTTTGAATACCCGCAAAATACAGGGAAGCAGAGACTGCTAAGACTATACTAGCATTTCAACTGCCAGTAACATACAGCTACACTTGCTACCTAGTGTTCTTGAAATCTCCACGTTGCCTTGTTTATTCCTCCACAAGTAACTACTAGTCTCTCTCAACCACATCTTGCCTGCTCTACTGGCTTCTTTCCTGCTTCTGCTGTCTTGACCCATCACCCCAGCTCCTTCCCTCCCAACCTGCACATCTGCTATGAAACCTGCACGGCACCCAGTCTCTCAACCCAGCTCCCCTTTGCACGTAACCCACACTGGACCCTTTCCTTGCATCTTTCTCTCACCATCACCTATGACAGTAAAATCCTTTTTTTTTTACCACCAATCTGTGTCTCTGTGTCTGCTCAGTGGTGCCACCATGAACTGTCACAAAAAATGTACTTTTTGCAGGAAATATTGAATTGATGTACAAATATATAAATAACTAATAAATGCATTTACAAGAAATACAGACTTTTATTGAAGAATATTACAAAGGAGCTTTATACAGGAGGGAAATAATACAGCTTGTACCACTCAGTAATGGAAAAATGGATGATATGATCAGCAGGAAAATAACTTGGAAGCAGAAAAAAACATTGACATAATCCTGATGAGATTTTGTACATCGATGTGTGATCAGAATAGATGCTCCAGACTTTATGTAAGGTAAAAACAGCTTCATCAATCTGCATGGAAAAAGGTTTAATATTATATGTATTAAAAATGAATAACTATTGAAAGGCAATATTCTTTTCATGGATTTGAAAATGCAGACATCATCCAAATTGAAAGTGAAAGCCTACAGATATGATTTAGAAACCAGAAAAGCGGGTAAACGCAGGTTATCTGATCATCACCAGTTTGCTGTCAAAGAATGTAAATACGCATGCCTTTCACAAGACATGTAATGGCCAGTTCTTCCAATAGTTAAGAGTGTTGAACAGGGTGTACATTTACACTGCCTTGACAGAATGTTAGCTATCTATTATTACAGAACAGGGCTCAAGTCAGTAAGCAGTTATTGATTTTTTTTTTGCATTTTTAAGGAGGAAATAGAGTAATGCAAGTAGCAATTTACTGTCTGTATGATGCAATGACATGTATCTTTATATGCCACAAATACTCTTATATTACATTAATAGGGTAAATAAACATTAAAGATAAATGTTATTTGCAGGCATTACAGTAGTTCTTTTCTTGTCAAATTCCTTTAAATACTGTCTATATACATTTCTCTTAACAAAAGAGAAGAGTAAGAATCCAACACAGAGAGTCTGTTGTTTATTGAGCCTGTTAACCAGGAGAGGATGCTGCTCTCTCACTCTTGAAGGAGCAGGACAAATCTAGTAGTACTCCAAGAATGGGGTTAAGGGAACAGCTAGCAGTTTCTGTAGTTGGAAAGTCTTTGTCTGACAGTAGCAACGAGAAAGAAGAGAGAATAATAATGACATACAGGTTTAACATTCACAGATAATAGAATCAAAAAGTCTGGTATTTGTTTTAAACAAATATGTTTTGTTATGTTGTTGTGAGTAATTTTTGGGGGTCCTTTCTGTTGGCTGCAATTTAACAAAAAAATTGACTGGTTCGACTGGTTATACAAAGGGCTGCCTCCTGTTTTGATACTTTCATTGTTATACCAGTTAGTACATGTATTTTTGGAATAGCAGTTCATTTTTTTTGTTTTGCTTTTTAATGCAGAATCCCACATATAAATGAACAATGCTTGTCAACTTATAAAATTGAGGAAATATGTTGTGACCATGTCATATTTACCATGTGTTTCCTGCCAGGCTGTAACTGATCACTGGTGGTTGTAATATTCACACTAAAACTATGAATTAGAAATAATAGAAATATAATGATTAGCAATGGAAAGTGATATATAAATTCTATTATTTCGCAGGGTGGGTACATTGCTCATCACAGGCTGTCACAGACAACTGACATTTTAATTTATTTATTAACCAGCTATACTATTATCATAACTCATTTTCACGTCCGCTTTACTTGAGTGCTGATTTGGTCTCTCTGAGGCTATACTGCCTGATTTAAGGAGGAGGAGCAGGTTCAGTCTCGTCTTCAGGCCCTCTGAAGGAGCCACCTTCATGTGCCACATCATTATTTATAAGGTAAAGCCACTGAACTGGCACTTAGCTCAAGATTCATTCATAGTCAAATTATTACAGTATGTGTAATAAGCTGTCTTTATGTTCCTGTCAGTAAAGCATTCTAATTTCAGCCAAAAAAGCCAAATATTGGTGACCTTCTCATTTTTTCCCTTCATCTTAGAAAGACTCACAAGTAACATATACGTGGCAAATTTACATCTGAGTAAGGGGGAACTGGGAAAACAAAAAAAGCAAGATTAAGTAGTAGGTACAATAGATGTACAAATGTGTCATTCAAAACAAAAAGATACATATATCACTGTTTTCGTGTATGCAGACTTATGGGTCACAACTCTGTATCTGTCTGAGAGTCTTGACAAAATGAGAGAGTACATCTCAGAAAAATTGGCTTGTGACCAAGGTGCAGCAGCTGAACCATCATTGCACCCCTCATGTACTGCTGCGTGGTCACCAAGCTGGCATTTAGGCTGCAACAGGCACAGGAAGCAAGTCGACTGGACTGACCCTCCCTTCATCCCTGCAGGAACCACATCATATAGCAAAAGACAGAGCTCTGCCAAAGCTAAAGAAAGAAAGCTGGAAAGAAAGTAGCAAAGGTGAAGCAGCAGACAAGCAAAGAAAAGTGAGAGAAAATAAAATTACTATTTAAAAATAGGATATAAGGCCCAAGTTAATCATAGTGAACAAGGGAATGAGGAAGAGAAATAAACACTGAGAAGAGAGAGAGAGAGAGAGAGAGAGAGAAAGAGGGTGGGGAGAACAAGAGAGGCAACGTGGCAGGAGGTTTTGTCCGCTGTAGACCTTGGATGGGATCACAGGACTGCGGGTTCATCTGAGGATGAATGCTGGAAAGAAAGCTTTCCCATAACCATTCATAAGTGGGCTGCAACCAAACAATCATTAACTTTCAAGTCCCCTTAACTGCTGTTTGTGTTAGTTGATGGGGACATTTGGTATTATCCAATTGTGTTTTTACTATCCATAGAAGTCACACCCCAGATAATTAAATGAAGTCTTATTTGGGATATTTGTTTTAAAAATTCAGCCGTGAATGAACATAGTCACTGTATAATAGAAGTACTACTAATGTCTTGCCTAACTATTTTGAAATGAGGATTCCCTGGTTTAATTGATCTGCTTCTTTTTCTTCATTTAGGCAGTTTTTATCACAGTGATCAGGCTCCCATTAAAATGGAACTTCTTGTTAACCTTCAGGAAAGTGCAACTTTTCTTTTGATGTCTTTTTGGTCACTTGGTGCTGAAGAATATGGTAAATATATCTTTGCAGATCTGTGAAAAGTGCTTTTGATTTAGGCATTCTGATCCTTGCTGTACAAATGGTTTGAGATTGTGTTATCCTTGCCTGGGGTTTTTTAATAGTGTATTTATGTCTATTATCTGCTTATGTCAGGAGATGTGTGGATACATTTGTTTTTGAAGTCATGAAGTCATATATGCTTTGAGCATATAAGTGCTGAAAAATGAAACTCAGCTCATAAAATGTGTAAAATAAAAAAAAAATTTTGACTCACCTTCTTGTTGAAATTCTATACATTTCAGTGTCACTTGGCTTTAAAGGTGACCCTAAGTGGATGTTCTCTACACAGTGAGAATACAGCTTTACTGCAGAGCAGACAGCAAGTAATTGTGGCTTTCACCTTGCCGTGGCCTACCTTTTCATTTTACACTTTATTGCAGTTAAATTAGGGAGGGTTCTCTCAACATGCAATCACAGGTCACATGCCTGTAAAGGCAAGGTATGGCTGACACACTCACACACTTCACATTAGTGAACCAGACGTGTGATATACAACCGTGACTTTAGCCATTTTTCCTCCAGTGTAAAGAAAGTCATGTTTGTTTTTTTAACCAACCATAGCTTTAAAAATATTACTGATGTGCTCTGTATTTTCTCTTCTCTATTCCTGTGTTGTAACACACATATGTTGACCCTTCATATGATCAAATTTAATGACATATTTTGAAATGTTTTTCTTATTTGATGAGGACGTTGATGCTACTCTTTACCTTTCAGTAAAAGACATCTACAGCAGAGATTTATAGTTAAATATTGTGAAATAAAGATCTATTCTCATAATATTTTCATATACAAATTTAATATTTGAACATTTAGAGACAAATTTGAGAGTTGTATTGATCTTCTGGTTTAATTCTTGTCAAGAAGGCAAACATGCATATTTACCCAAATATTGAGCTATTCACTCAAAGCTTAAGAAGCTTAAGAAACCTTTAAATTCCAGACAGAAAATCACTTCACCATTTTCAAGGAGTTGATGTCCTTCTTGCAAAAGTGAAGGAATTGCAGAGAAAATACAGGGTGAGAGTGGAGACTTAGGGAAGAGGAAGTGTTTGGTTGGAATGAAAGGGAGTGGGAACGGTTAGGAATATGGCAGGGCAGCAGAGGAGTGGCTGCAAGCAAAAGTTTCGCATTCTCTTCTTTTTTTGTATCAGTGAAAGTAATGTTAGTAAAGTGGTCTGCCCCCTTTTTACATTTCCCCTCCTACTGTGTTTACCTCCCTGAGGGTGTCATCTAATGGATCCACCTACCATCACCCGTAACAGCACCTGGGTCCCACCTCCCCCTCTGACCACCAGGGGAGGAAAGAAAGAAAGAAAGAAAGAAAGAAAGAAAGAAAGAAAGAAAGAAAGAAAGAAAGAAAGAAAGAAAGAAAGAAAGAAAGAAAGAAAGAAAGAAAGAAAGAAAGAAAGAAAGAAAGAAAGAAAGAAAGAAAGAGTATTGTCTGAGAGCCTTTAGCTATGCAGATTCCACATAAGCTTTGTTTCTTCCCTTTGTTGTGTCCTTGTTTCTCTGTCACTGACAATCACTGCAGGCTGAGACAAACCAGCATAAGAGTCCATGTTCAGGGAGGGAGAGAAAGAGAGAGAGAGAGAGGGATAAGGAGAAGAAGACGTGGGGGAGGGGAGAGTTTTGGACCTTTTAAGATGCCTGTGGAAAATTAATCATGGGGGCCTGCAGAGGGAGAGATGCAGAGGAGAAACACATCTGGCAGGAAAGAAAAAAGAAAAGAATAGGATTGAAGAAAAACAAACGTTTGAGGTAAAATACATAATGAATTTTATTTTTTTAAAAGTGAGATACAGTGCTCAAAGTAAGATGTCATTTTTGGGAGGAAGGACTTCTTTGTGTTATTGTGTTATATGCTATGTTATTCTTAGCTGAAGACGTCCCTCCCTAAACACTGAGAGTTCTCCACAATAGGTGACCAGACGCAGAGAAATGCGGGCCAATGATGCCAGCTCTCAAATTGCTTCGGCCACTAGGGCTTGTCATTAAGATTTTTTTCCTGTTCTCTTTTAGAAATGGGTTCGAGCCACGAGGAGGAGAGACTGTCTCGAGAGCTTGACCCAGCCACGTCATCTACAAGTCTGTGTGAAGGAAAATGATCACTGTGCATCACGTCATTATAAAAAAGTCATCCTGAAGGTGCAGTGGAAATAATAGAGTCATGTATAGAATTAGAAAAGTTTTACAATTAAAGATACAGTGTATTTTCTAGCAGAATACACTTTGCAGAATCTAAATATAATAATTATAAGTATGTTTTAATAGGGGCGACACGGTGGTGCGGTGGGTAGCACTGTTGCCTCACAGCAAGAAGGTCGCAGGTTCAAGACCGCCTTGGGCCTGGGTCTGGGACCTTTCTGTGTGGAGTTTGCATGTTCTCCCCGTGTCTGCGTGGGTTTTCCCCGGGTACTCCGGTTTCCTCCCACAATACAAAAACATGCTCAGGTTAATTGGCAAATCTAAATTGCCCATAGGTGTGAGTGTGAGAGTGAATGGTGTGTGAATGGTGTGTGTGCCCCACGATTGGCTGGCGACCATCTGGGGTGTATCCCTGCCTCTCGCCTTAACGCGCTGGGATAGGCTCCAGCAGACCCCTGCGACCCCGAAAGGGAATAAGCGGGATAGACAATGGATGGATGGATGGATGTTTTAATAGTATAAATTCAATCTAAATAATTGTTGTGTTTTTTTACTTTAGATTTAGCTTTATCTACATGAGGAACAGGATTGCTTCAACAAAGCCTGCAACGTTTTAATAGTACCCCAGAATGGACAAACTAAACAATGTTTCTATTGACAGTCATTCATGTTTTTCACTGTTTTCTACATTTTCATCAGCCACCGTACTTTCTCATAGGATGAGGCCCCTAATACTTTTATACTACTATTTGTTTGCAAATCTATAACCTCACCACTAGATATCCCATAAGCAACATATTGTAACTTTGAGGAATGGAAATATGTTTGATATTTATGCCAAAAAATGTATCTTTCAACAAACATTTGATACCTCACAAAGCTTCAGGACTTAACAAGAATTGAAAAGGTTTTGTATGAAAATTTGTAGACTAGTTTAAAGAAGGTAGAAGAGAAAAGACATCATATGTTTGTTTGTCACATTTGAAATATAAACACACACAAGTATATAAGGAAATATTACTTAAAAAAAACCTGAAAGACTTTTTTCATATGGACTTATTTCCACAGAGGGAGTGCTCAACAGAAGTGAAAAAGAAAAGTCAGGAATAAAAGAAAAAAGAAAAGAAAAGGCGAAGAATTCAAGACATGCGGGAAGAAAACCAGATCTGAGACTAGAAGCTATAAATTCAGAGTTTAGTCTACATGATATTTTATACTTTCTTTTGAATTCTTTTTAAGCATCATTTCTGTACGCAAAAGGTAAAGGTAGTGTGACAGAGTGTGACAGAGTATGTCTAAGAAATAAAAGGAATGTAAAAGCATGTGTGTTCACAATAAAGACCCTCGGGAGCAGTCAGGGAAAACACCAATGATTCCTTCTCAGTCTGACATAGGCTAAGAAAATACTGCAACATGATCCCCTCACCATCGGACACACCTAATTGCATGTGTTTGCATACAACTGTGTGAATTCGGAAATTACTTTAGGACTGTGTGATCTTCCATTCGCACACTGTTGATGGAAGGTTAAATCAACATGTTGGATATTGGATTTCTATACGCACTTATTTTTAATTAGGGCCACAGAGTCTGATAGAGCCAATCCCAGTACATTACACGTGAGAGGCAGGGATACACCCCAGACAGGTACCAGCCTATCGTAGGGCACACACCATTAACACATACACTCATACCTACGGGCAATTTAGAGTCTCCAATTATCCTAATCATGTTTTTCGACTTTGGGAAAGGCAGGAAACCTGGAGAGAACCGATGCTGACATTCTATGTGGAGAACATGCAAACTCCACATAGAAAGGTCCCAGCACAAGCCCCAGGACTTCAACCTGCAACCTTCTTGCTGTGAGGCAACAGTCCTGCACTACTCTGTCACTCATGATGGCTTCACTTACAATTTGTATATTATATAAGTTTTTTGTAAAACACTTACTGCTTAACTACCTATCAATTGATATATGGGTGGGGAACTATTTGTTTGTATTGGAGGTGTGGTTTATGATAGCCCAGAGGCATTTATTTGGCATTACATTTATCTGTCGAATGCATCTGTATGTAGCTTATAGCCAGTTGTATCAATCATACCCAATGACGTACCAGATACCTAATAGTTTAGTGCTAAAAGTTGCTCATTTTTCAAAATAAAGTTGTGGTATAACTTACTTATAACATTTTCTGAGGCAGAAGGTAAATTACAACCAACTGCCACCATGTTGGCTCTATAGTTTTTAAGAAAGTTGCTTCTGTGTTTCGTCATTGTCTTGCTGCACCATCCCCTGTTCTGTGATTGGCTCCCTAGATGCGGAGAATATTAGATCCTTTATGTCCAGACTAAATTTCACAGCAAAGCACTGAAGGATGGGTATACCCAGGCTAACGGCTTAACAGAATTTGATCCATTGAGTCACTACTGAATCTTCCTTTGCTGCATACATAGTTTATTCTGCATTAAAAGGTACAACATGTCCACAGTTCACATGAGGGCTTTTGATAAACAAAAACATGACTACAGTAAAGTCAAAGGCTAGTAGTTGCTTTCAGTAAGAAATGAGAAGAGACAGAAGTAAGTCAATTCAATGTGATATTTTATCATGTTTATCCTGCATTCACTGTCAAAAACAGACACAAATCACGATCTGAGAATACAGAAAATAAGGCCTGTATTTTTTTCACTGTTTGAGACAATCTTTATATTATGTTGTATTTTTCTTATTTCAGTACTACTACTACTGCTAATAATACTGTACAATGGGTCTCTCTCACTCTCAGATGGTTGACAAGAGCTATTATGACGTTCATTTTGTCATAAACATTATTCTGTATATATCTCACAATAGTGATATGAGCAGTCTTTTCATATTTATGGGTTATTTGAGTAACTTCTGTACTACTTGTAATTTTGGGCTTTGCATATGAACCTGACTTTAAACTTGAATTGACATTTATGTTTTTGTTCCGGAGGTTCTGCTTTGGGCTTCACAGGTATTTGTAATACACACTGAAATGTATATCATATAGTTTATCCCTAGCTTATCTCTACACTATTATCAAAAGCCATGTTGTAAATATTTGTATATTAAGAAACAAATGACTGATGGTATATATGTTCACAACATCACCAATAGTGAATCAGCCTATAAGGAACAGGGAATAGCGAGTCTTATAAAACAAATACTTCTTCTTTTTTGTTTTTTGTTATTTTTTATTTAAGATTTTAAGACTTACAACTATGCCCAGATTCATATGAGTATGTTTTAGAGTCACGCCCCTGGGAAAGAGGATAGGTCACATTTCACATAGCAAGTCCCAGCACATCTGTAATCTCTGCCTGGTCAGGACTGAACAGCTCACTAACCAGTCTCTAGCACTGACATGGAAACAGAAGAAGAAACAATAAGCTGACATAAGATATTGAGCGGTCAACCTCCTCTGTACAATGCAATATTTATCTACAGCACAAATAACAGAAACTATTTATTGCCCAGAATTGAATAAATATATATATATATCTTTATATAGCAATCCTGAAGTGATGCTTTCATGGTAGAAAATTAATATGAAATCAGCACCAAAGCGCACCATCAGTAACCTTAATTCCTTAATAGATCATTATAAGGTGCTGTCCTTTTGTAGACATAGCTTTTTAAAAAATACCTTCCGCTTCCTTTTGTCCCTTAATCCAATCGGAAAATGAGATGGAAACAGACCCTGGAGCTATGTCCTGATTAAAGATAGGTATGAACCTTTTGATAAATAACAACAGTTTCCTTTCATAATGCATAATTCCTTTCCTAAATACTGTATCCCTTAGAAGTACTCATAAAGGCTTCAAGTTCTAACTTTCCACATTTAAAGTAACATTGCCTGGAGGCATATCCACTTTCAGAATTAACACCTTTCTATATGAAATATAGTTTATAAAGATCCATTTTGTAATGGGCTTCTGCAAAAAATAGAATGAAAGGTAAGAGAGGGAGCATAAAAGATAACTCTGGGCCTGTCCTCTTCAGCTCTTTTCTCCATCCACAAACCTTTCCTGGGTTAGTCAGGTCACACTAATCAATATGACAGTGATGTTGAAGCCAGCATCTATGAATTTTGGTATGTTAATAAACATATTTGACTTTGTCAGATAACGAAAGTATGATGCAATGATGTAAAAATGAGAAACTGACGAAATCAAAGGGACAGAGTCTGTGTTTTCTTATCCATACATCCCAAGTATTTTTCTTGCTGTGCAGTCTCAAGAGCTGCTTTATTTCTTCTTCAATTTTTCCTTCAGCAATGCGTTTTTTTGAACTTAGCTAAACCTCATTCCTCTTAAGTGCATTTTATTGAATGCATGTCATCACAAAAGCATTGATCATGAGGGATGATGGACACAAATCAACTGTGTGCAGAATACCACCCCCCCATTTAAATAAGAGATGTTGCAATGACCATTAAAAATTAAACATTCCAAACTCTTGGTTTAGGAGAAGCAACAAACTGCAGAAAACCAGACATTTTCTCTTCTTCCCCTCCTCCATCCACATCCAGCAGTGGACACGTGGAAGAATTTTCTGGTCATCATGAAGTTTTAAGTTCAGCTGGAAAAAAGAAAGAAAAGGAGAGCTGGAAAGAAGCAAAAGCATTTTTTTCTACTTTAAACTCCACCTCAGCATTATGATTGGCTGCACGAGATCGTCTAGTCAACAAACTTGGTGAGCAGTGGAAGTAGGGACACACCCTGAGGCCATGAACTATGTGTGTGGTGTGTGTCTTGTATTGCAGACAAAAGAAAAACTGGGGAACATGAAAGAAAATAGATGTGAAAAAGAGGGTAATAACTGAATGAGAAATAGAAATAGACAGAAATATAAACTTTGTGTCCAGTGATTTTAAATAGAACACCAACAAAAAAAACTTGCTGTCTTTACATGAAATGTAATTAATTCACTTGTAACGCAGCTATATTATCAAGGTGCAGAGTGCAGGACTGCATAACAAGAGTGAAAATATTTAACCTGCAGTAATATGCATATCAATTAATTACAATCTGGAAGCTGAGGGTTTTCAGATGTCATTTATTAATGTATATAACAATCATCTTAAGGCTTTACAACAGATACATTTGTGTGACATTGATTGTATCATAAATACAATTTTTCATGTGATCATATGTGAATATCACAGTAAAATTCATTCCTTGCTCTGTACAAAGATACTCTATGTTACAAAGCAATCTCTGGTGGGTCAACTGACAGTGAAAGGGACACTTTGGGACACACTGCTAAATGTAATTTATCCTAATAGGGTGTCAAATGTGGCAATAGGGCTAAAAAGTTCTTTGTATGATGCATTGACATCATTTGAAACTAGTGTTGTCTCTGTGTTGTGATGCATGCTGTTTGGCTTGCTCAGTAATCTTGGAGAAAAATGGAATATTTGATATATATCTATGGTTGATATAGAGCTATAGTTGTGAAACACAAGAATTAATAGCATTTTTTTTAAACCTGATAATAATCACATATTGAGCAGTAAGGACGTGCCAGTCGAAGGTAAGGCTGTCTCTAAGGCAGTGCCTATACTGAACAGTAAATCAGTGCCAATAAGGGTTAAAATGGTGAGTTCTGTCTTTAATGGTCAGAATTCTATCATTAAAGAAACGAAAAGTAGCTTTCACACTGTCCTGAGAGCAGGCCGTTCATTTCCTGAGATAGTCTGATTCGTTTGGGCAGTTGTGAAAGCTCAAATCATCTCTGATGAAGACCAAACAAGCAAACCCTGGCCTGGAGTCATGGTTTGAACCCTGGTGCAGTTTGTATGCTGTACGAACACTCACCAGACCAAACACAGGACCAAATGCATGTTTTATATTTATCTATACAGTATTTCAGAACCAGCATTTATATGCTCTGATCCCATGGTTTTCATATTCTCTCTAAGCATTCCAATGTTCAGCGAAGCTTCAGGAGCTTATTGGGATAAATTACGTTTATAGAGCCAACAACACCAACAAATCATCATCTCTCATTAGTGTCCATCTTATCTTCTGCTGCCATGATCTATCTGCTGCATATAGCGCTATAGGCAGCAGCCTGAATATGCACAGGTAGCCTGATGCATTGAATAACAACATGCCTGGGTAGACACCACATCTGCCAAAAATAGATGATAGAATAGTGATACTAAAAACTTTAAATCACAAATAAATATGTTAAAAGAATGGTATAATTGTTTCTAAGGGGTGAATTGTCATATAGCCTAATTCAACTGTATATAACCTTGTGGTTCCAAAAAGAAGAAGAAGATGGCAGCTGCCAAATTGAAGAGATCAAAGCTTCAAACAGGGTTCCACAAATGGGTGGATCCATTAATGACAAAGTCTGTTGGCTGAACTGAAAGTCTACAAAAAAGGTCAATATGAGGTGAATAAGGAGTTTGTTTTTTTATAATAGTAAATCAGGCAAAGATATTCACGTAAAAGTAAGTATATCAGTACAATTATGAATATGCATAATATATCCCCTTTAAATGTATGCTATAAAGCATTTGATGATCTTGCTCCATTTGAAATTAATATTCTGTACATAAGCCTCCATCTTTTTTTATCTTTGACCCTAAAGTAAAGTGAAGTAATCCTCAGTGAAACCAAAAACATGACCATTTTTTATTTCTTTTTGGACATTAACAAGTTATTAGTTATTAGTGTGCTTTAGATGTAGGCCTACTTATTTTTAAGCAGATGTAGCTATCTTTGGACAATGCAAAGTTGAACAGATTCAAATAGTACAATTATATTGGTCTAGATTTACTTTTCAGATTCTAGATTGCCTAACACAATTTATGTGTTTATGCTAATTCAGAAAAGTCACATTCTACTCTTGTTTTCTACCACTTACAAAGAGGTTTGGAAATGAAAAGAAACTACAGACTATAACAGGAAAATGGCAGAATACAGGCAACATAACAAACTCTCTTCTACAAAATGCGTTGAAAGAACAAGTGGGGGAAATAACTTCATGCCTCCTCCTGTTTCTCATCTGTCTGTGTTTGTCTTTGTGTACAGGGACAAAGAGGAAGGAAGAAGAGTAATCAGTTGATCTAGAGGAAAAATAAGAAAAAAATAAGGAAAAAATAGGGAGGATTTACAAACAACAAAAACATAAAATACATTGAGGAGACACAAGATTAAAATTAAAATTGAAGTAGAAGAATATTGAAGCAGAAGAAGAAGGGAAAAAAAGAAGAACCGAGGCAGTAGATTTTAACCAGATGTAGAAGTTTCACAGTGGACGTCAGCCAACAGGCATGTACTCATGCTTTAGCTATGTCATGGGCTGCCTGCGCTACCCCTTCAAACTCCTCCCCTTCCTCAACTCTCTCTATTTCTATTCTCTCTTTCTCTCTTCACCCCTCTTATTTTAACCTCTATAAACCCTATGTTATCCTCTCTGTCTCTATGTCTTCATCTCCTCCTTTAAATTGTGCCTTTGACTCATTCAAGTACTGTATAAACAGATGTCAGAACACTGTTGTGATAAATATAGGTCATGAATTTTGTCTAGTCTTAGTAATAAGTAGTGTGGCAAATTTAAAGAACATTATTTGCAGATACAACCACTGGTTTCACGTCAGCCCGGCTACCTTTTAGAATGCGTGCCTGACTAGTGAGTTTAAACAGACACAGACAAGTTACTTGCTATGATCACGATTTTCCATTGAGCAGTGAAGAAATAAGAAAGAGAATCATCTAGAGAGAAAAAGAGAGAGAGCAACGGAGCAAGTCAGAGGGGGGTGGGGGAGAGAGGGGGGGGGGTGGGAGGAGGAGGGACTAGACAAAAGAAATCAGAAACTAAGGGGAAAAAAATAAAGCCACCTGTAATTCTCAAATGGAATTACTTCCATCATAGCCAAACCTTCGAATGTAACGAGGAGAATAGGTCAACACACGCACGCATTTCTATAATGAACAGAAGGAAATTAATCATCTGACAAATTAACTTTTTTCAGTGGTCTTCACCATACAGAGTAAACATATAGAAGATCATACAATGCTTACCATTCAATAGTATACAGTGGTGTTTTCTCGTGTTTACATTATTGTTTTGAAGTGTGACTTCTAAAGTATAGATTGTCCCAGATGCTGACTGGAAAACACAACATGATTTCCAGAAAGAACATGAGGATATAGTGCACTTCTCGACTTTGGCTAATGAACCATGACAATTTAAAAATAAATATTACTCACTTTTTTTCTAAAAATCATATCTATGTACAATCTATGTAAAATCAGTTGATCCCCATAGACAATCTGTAAAAATGTCTCTACTTAAAATACATTATATTAATTTATTTAAGTCCTAAAATTGACTTACTGAAATGCAAACAATGCTAATGGTAAAGATAATAGCAACATATCCCAAATGATCAGAATACCCTTCACACTCAAATGTACTCTGAACTAAATGAATCTGAAGGTCATGTTCAGTCACAACATGAATTATCTATCAATAATAGACTATGATTTATGATTTGGAATTTTTTTTCTAATTATGACTCAGTATATTGTATTAAAAATGTATTGAAAAATTCTGGCTACAGCCCTGCACCAATGATCAGTGATTTCATGATAGAAGCTTCACAAAAAATACAAAAATTAATTTACAAATGAAACAATATATTGGTGGTATTTACAAATACTATTAATAATGAAATGTTGTAGGCAAGTGAAATGATAAGTAACATGAAAAGGGTCAAAGAATATCATCTTTAATATGAAGTAAATAGTTTTACCAAAATAAACAGAAAAAAGGAGGACTCAATGGACTCGCCTTCTCCAACACACATTGCCCCAAATCTCCAAATGTGTCCATTTGTGTCCAAATCTTCCTTTTCTGAGCTTCAAAATAAGAGTGGGCAAACAGTATTGCTTTATATCTCTATCTCTAAACTGTATTGCAGTCATTAAAAAACTATTTCCCTGCACTAACTTGAGTGTTCCTTTTTTCTCTTCCTTTATTTGGCTCTGCAGAGTGTTTTTTCTGGACAGCAAACCCTGACATTTGAACTGAGATCCAAAACCATGGATCTAGACAAGCTGTAAAACAGGCACATAAGAAAAGACTGAGAGAGGGAGACAAGGTGGAGGAAAAGTGATGATGTGGAGCTTGTGAAACTAGAATAGTCAGAGTGAGGTGGACCTTTAGAAAAACAGTGTATGTAGAGTATGGGGCGAGTATGCTGTGTGTACCATGCATGCATGTCAAGTATAGAAAAACAGACTGTAACATTCTAAATTACTTCTCTAAATAGTGATATCAGAAGGCAATCTAATAATAATCTATTTGCCAAACATAACTGGTTTGGAGAAGCGTCAGCAATTTGCTTCAGTTCAATTTTAGTTTATTTGAGTAAAATGTAAATTTCTTGATTAAATTAAACACCATTTCATCTTTTCATTTTTATTAGCAGGAATGGACTTTAATAAAATGCCTTTTTCAAATGGCACCTTCCTTCTTCTTCTTCTTCTTCCTCTATAGCCTAATCTTTTGGATGACCTCATATTGTTTGTGGTACTGGATGCTTGCATGATTGCATGGGGGTCTCTGTAGAGGCAGAGGTTCGGCCTGCTACAATCCAAGTCTAGGCAAGGACAAGTCGGCAATCTACGCAATTCTTTACCAGTTGTGAGACACACAATACAAAAGTCATTTGTCCAAATCAGAGCTGTGATGTACCCTATATGTGTCATCATACATAGAAGGACAAAGTGGCAAAGGCTACAAAAAAAATCTATTTAGATTTGGCCATATCTATCATTACATTACATATTGTATAGATTTGTCAAGAGGGCTCTGCTCCTTCTTTTGTGTAGTGTAGCTGTAACAGTAGCTGATAGTATTCAAATTTGTTGATTGTATAATATTTATAAAAATCCTCAAAAAAAGGGGGGGGGCTATCTCAATTCTGTGTAAAATAGTGACCCATCTGACCCAGCTGTTTTTTCTTCTGCCAGTTTGAGACGTCTTCCACACGTAGCTTCAGCTTCCACTTTAACAACCCTCCTCCCACTGGCTTGGTGGGTGGAAAAAATGACACATCGCAGACTAAAATACAAGAGGTAAGGCTGCTCCCAGACAGAATGATTGAATGGAGCCAAAAAAGAGCACAGCTCAGAACATTTGTTTTTCAGGATTTATTCAGAACACATACACTTCATTTACTTTACACAAGTAAGTTAGATCAATGTGTAACAGAACAGCTGCATAGCATTTTTGTAGTAGTTATGATAAAGTATGAAACATGTTAAACTGTGTAGACTGTAGCGGTAGAGGATATTCCCAACCACCCGCCTCTCACACACCTACACACACGCAACACACACACACACACACACACACACACACACACACACACACACACACACACACACACACACACACACACACACACACACACACACACACACACTGTCTGCTTACCAAAGTCATGAATTCCAAAAAGTGTAGAGTTATGTGACGTGGTTACGGGGAGTCCCTACCAAAAAGGGGAAATAATTTATTTTAATTGTTCCACTCATAAGTAACACTTAATGGGTTTCATCTGCAAAAATCTTATCTTATGGGGACCCTGTGACAAAATCTTATCAAATGAGCGTCAGTGGCCTAATTTATGCCAGGTTAGTGGTCCCTTACATGAAAAAATAGAACAAAAATAGAACAGTTGTCAATTTATGCACAGAATCAATATTTTGTCATATCTAAAATTCAGGAGATTTGTTAGCTTTATTTATACTTTAACTCCATATATCTTTATGAAAACCACACCTTTGTTTCTCCACTAACCTGACAAGCTAAACATCAGACCTAAGGGTTTCAGCTGTGAGAGTAGTTTTGTCTTTGTCCCCAGGCAGAATCATTTTGCCACAAGCTTGGGCGAAGTTTAAAAGGGTGATTGTACTCACCAAGCATCCACCAGGTGTTTTACGTAGCAGGTGGTGGTTTGATTGGTAGCAGGTGGCAGACAGTTCAACAACTCATTTGAGCCCATAACCCAATAAAGGCAGGGCACAAACTCGTCCAGAGGTACTACAGAAACAAATCCCCTCACAGACAAGGGAATATTTGCTGGAAAGCCAGATTCCTTCAGTTGGTCCCAGTTCAGTTAGTTCATAGTGTATAGAGATTGTCATTATGGTCAGGGTCGGAGCAGACAAGTCATTCACCAGTATTAACCAAATAGTTGTCAATACTGAACAATAGGGTAGGATTGATATTATGAGGTAAAGCATGGAAATAAACCCAAAATGTGCAGTAAATGTGCGCTTCATAATCAAAAAACTCAAAACTCAAAAATAAACCTAAATGGAACCCTATAATTATTATAAACTCTAAAGATTTTTAGTCCTAATTTCCACCATTTCTGACAATATTGTCAATGTTTGTCACATTCCTTCTCTTTTTAAGGCTTGTTTTTTAAGGCTAAGGAATTTAACCACTATCCACACCAAATTAAAGATATTATGTGTCCTTTTATCATAGCATATACTGGAGTTAAACATGAAAGTTCATTTTTGACCTTGAAAATAGTTGTTCAACATTTTTTTATGTTAGATGTTAGGTTTAGGGTTATTAAACCTTTTAGCTCAGCTTTTTTGTCAACTTGTCATATTTTTTTCTATTTTTAAAATGATTATTTGTGCATTAATACATTTTTGTGAGACTTGTTTGCAAGCTTACAAATGCCTTCAACTCTAGAGAAAAAACTATTTTGTACTAAAGTTGGTTTTTTTTTGTAGATTCTACTTAATTCTAAGATCTGCCCCCCAAGATCTGGTTGGTGTTAGGTCTATGGATATAGGTAGATAAACATAAAACCAGCCATTTAGCTTTACACCAACCAGATTTTGGAGGCAGGTCTTAGATTTAAGTAGAATTAGGGTTTAGTTCATGAATTGTTCTTTTAAGAAAAAAGTTATTTAAAATAAATAGACGAAAATACTTTAGTACAAAAAATATTATTCCTTCAGAGTTGAAGGCATTTGAAAAAGTTTTCAGTTCGCAAAAAAACATTTATATAAGGTATACAAATAACTGTTATTACAAGTGTTGTCACTGATATAATCAAATAGCCCCTCCACAAGTTGCACAGCAACATGGAATAAGTGAAAACCCTTTTCTGCCTTTTCTGCCTCAGACTCTTGCCTAACTTTACAGGATCTAACTGTTTTTCTCCTTCCCATCTGTGAAATCATTCAAGTGCGGAGGGGGTCTGGAGGAGTCGTCTTACATCCTGTTGTCACACCGATTGCAGCCGTGAAAAGTCTGCAATCGGTGCAGTCCAGGCACTGGAGGTCTCCCTGACAACAGCTCACTCTGTGTGATTATTTTTAATTTACATGTTCAACATTGCTGAAACGAATTTGTTTTGTATCAGCGTCTATGGGTGAAATAAGCCATAGAACATTCCATTTTATCTCACCTGTAAGTTTAAGTAAACTACCTGGCATGATAGAAAACATAAAATAAGAAATAATGGTGAAAGGACATAGAAAGGGATCTCATGGTTCATGTCAGGGTTCCCTATATGCCTCCTCTGCTTTTTACAACACATGGAAGGATTGAGGTCAGGCATGAAGGAGCTAACATATGTTGTTCTTCAAGTGATGCATGTTGATGGGGGGGGGGGTCCTTCTCAACTTTGACCTCACTTCTATAACTCTTGTTTGCCACCCATCATTCACCCAACCATCTTTCAGTCCATTTGATTTGGAGTGAAAACAGGAAAAGAAGGAGAGAGACTAAAACAAAGAGGATAAGACTTCTTATCCTCTTTTTCTTCCTCTTCCTAAGAAACTGAACTATCCAGACAGAATGAAGTGCAGAGGCAGTTGAAGTCATGGAAGCAATATCATTGTGGTATGTGGACCTGGGACTAAAGGGAAACAAGTTTCCATACTGGGAAAAAAAAAAAAAAAAACTTAGCAATTTCTCCCTCTTGAAAGCTCGGCCAGTCAACATCCATCCTACATCAATTTAAAAGGGGTGGACTTATTTAGGGGATGAGGGAGGAGTCAAAAAACATGATGGCTTAGATTTCCATTGGTGTTAATATTAATCTTACAGTTTTCCTTGTTCCCATTTTTTTCTGAGCTTTTTCTTTAACAGTATAAATATGTGTTTTGCTCCATAGCAGCACTTGCATTCCGCATCTTGATTTAGACCGCAAATGTATACTAAATACTAGTTGTTTGGAATATTGTCCAGTGTTAGAGATCTTTTGTTCAACAGAATCAGTTAAACTATTTAGTATTTTTTCCTTGTTAATTTTCAAATTCTTTGCCATTTATGGAACTCCATTGTATTTGTTTTTTAGATGGAGCACATTGTCTCTTTTTTCACTGGTGTGTCATCTAGGGCTTTGAGTGCATTTTCCCAGATGTGGAATGGATATGGCTGTGTTGAACTGCCCCTAACCAGCCAGTGAGATTGAGCGAGAGACTGAGAGAGAGAGAGAGAGAGAGAGAGAGAGAGAGAGAGGGAGACTCCAGACAGCTGAATTCACTTAAATGTGTTCCTCATGTGTGCAGTAATATGGAAAAGATTTCAGCCTCTGAGCTCAACTTAACCCTTCAACAGTTGCAATGCTCTGCCTTCTGTTGAGTAATGTCTGCAGGTCCTGTTGTCCTTTATATCTATTATCGACAATACAGATTTTACATTAACACTATTTCCCTATTTGCCATTATTACATTTTTTGCAGTCATATACTAAACATGTATCCAAAAAGATAAATGAAACTGCTCAAATCTAATAAAATGAGGGCCGAATACTATGTTATCAGTGGCCTATGGTGTTAAATGTTAAATGTAGTGAATTTGTATAGCCCCTTGCTAACACTTATACTACATGCTGACATTCACCCATTCATAGGCAGAGAAAAGACAGTATTATTCAATATGGTCCAGCTCCAGCTGAGGATCCCATTCACTGTCATTCACACATCAACAGCCATCAAGACCAATTTGGGGTTCAGTATCTTGGCCAAGTACACTTGGACAGGTTGAAGGAGCCCAGTATTGAACCTCTGGTTTTCCAATAAGTGACCAACCCACTCTACGTCTGAGCCACAATCATTACATGTTGTGTGCTATTGTATATTTCTTTGATCAAAACTACATATCAAGGAGGTGTATAAGACTATGTTGACACAACATATGTATGAGGTCAATGGTTTTCTTTGAGGACAAATATACTTGGACACCATGCAGAGAACTTTAAAGCATAGGTGATCATGGAAGTTGAAATATTGATATACGAATGTAAATATTCACACAAGTATGTAGGGAATATAATTGGGGTACAGGGAAGTGATTATAAAACAATACTGTGCAAAGTATGATTCTATGCTTGACATGACAAAGAATAGTAAAATAATGATCAATTGTTAGTGTTCATTCCAGTTCTGTATCTGCAAGCAGTAACCATAAATAATGCTGTATCTAGTAGTACTGTACTCTTCTATATAAATATAAGAGGGAATCAGAAACTTGCTAGCTCTTAATTTTCAGTTACTTTGTCACTTCTGCCAGGTTCCTTAATAAAAAATGTGCAGTTCATCCTTGACAATTGGCTTCACCAATATCTTGACTCATAGTGCACTGAGCTAGCCTGAGGGGTTATGCCAGAAAAAGAGATTATAGAGAGTGTGATGTTGATAGACCCATGTGAACCTTTTTAACACATTTAACCTTATGACTTTTTGTCTTTATCTATGCTTCAAGACAATATGGCCACAAAATACTTCACTGCACTTTTAAAATTAACTCCTCAACTCGCATTTTGCATATTTATGCAGCCTTTAAAAAGAAAAAAAAAATATGGACACTCAGTTTCTCTGCTCACATACTAACTGGACTTTTTCCCTCTCTCAAAGTCAAACCGCGGATCACTGCTATCTAGCAATTAACTGCCTGCCGTGGACTCTGGTGACATTGTGTGGGGATATTTCTGTCACGTTTATTATGCCTTTGCTAACCATACTGTGAGTCATGTGGACAGACAGGCAAATCTAACTATTTGTTACTCCCAGCCAAGGGAGGTTCCCTACATTGATTTTCACTCTCTTTCCTTCTCTTTCTTTTGAGTGATTCTCGTGTTCTTTCTCATCACTTCAGCATTTCCATAGATTCTACTTTTCAGATAAACTGTTTAAACATTGATACATTGATATATTCTTTGTGATGAGAGAAAGATATGGGAAGCCATATTAGGATAGCTTGTTTACTTAGATTGTTCTACTACTAGAAGAGAACTAATTTTCTTTGGCCTTTTTGTGTCTGTGGAAGAACTAGTCCCTCTGACTCAACTTCTCCGCCTGTTTCGTCTTTCCTGACACACATTTATACTCTATCTTGCCCCTACCCCTCTCTTCCTCTCCTTTCTTGCACCCTTTCCCAAACCAACATTAGATCAGCTCTCGAATAACCCCGCCCCCCATAGCTAAGGTCTAAACACTCAAGAAATATACTCTAAACAGCCTGCAGATGTGGTAACCTGGGGGAGTGGAGACCAACATGGAGGGAGAGAAACAATGGTTGATGAAAGGGGCAGAGGAGAAACAGGGTGAAGGAGATAACAACAAAAGCACTGGAACAGAAGGGAATTAATGTCAAAAGGCATTATAGACACATTTTATAGACACATCACAACTTTGGCTGGGTTGTTTGTACAATTTTAAGCTCTTAAAGTGAAAGAACGTATGTGCTGACATACGCACAGGTCTGTCGGGGCCATCGAGCTTGACTCAGGCCACCATTTTTTTAAATCAGGCTAAAAGTCAGAGCCAGAGCCGGTAGCTTCCGTGTTCTCCTCTGCAGAAAGGAACATTACTTCATTAAACATTACATTTTAAATTACATTTTAGTGATAAATCATCATTAAATATTCTGTTGACTGATTGACTAAACAGAAATGAACCTGTGAAAGGACATTGTCATCTAATGTCCATACCTTGAAATCTTTCTGATATAAATAATATATACAGGACAGGACATGGAAAAAAAGAAATGTGTTTGTGTTATTTTTAGGGGCAAAAAGTTAAAGAAGTGATTTGTTCAGAGATGCGCTCTGAAGGGATTAAAAAGACTTGTTTTTAACTTCAGGAGGACTTCACCATTTACCCAAACCATAATGTTTTCCTAACCTTAACAATGTACATATTTGAGCTAGGACCACAAAAATAATGTGTTAAATGTAGAAAAAATTGGAACAAAAACATTATGCAGAGTTGTGGGTGTTTTATCTTGCTTTAGAACATAACTTAATTGTTGTGGCATACTAAAAAAAAAAAGAAAAAAAAACATAATTGCAATTCTCTGTTTTACAGCATTACAGCATTTTTTGCTGCTGCCACTTGGTCCCTTTTTTCACCTATAATGTTAATTGATTCACAAAACTACAAAATCCATTTGAAATAAAATGTTAAATGCTTTTCATGTAAAATAATGAACTATGCAACTAATTTAGATTAGTTACTCACAACGCATATGATTATTTGTTTTTTTTAAATCACTTGACAGCATCTATTTGAACACAAATCTTGATTTAATCCAAAGCATTTTATGATAAATCTGCCCATATTAACAGGTTTTTACTTCCTCTGAAGGCGGTGAAAGCCCACTTCTCTACTTCCATGTGTACAGGTTGGCCACAATGGGGGACACTGAAATATGCAATGGGTCTTCTCACCAGGATTCAATATATTTCTGTTAGCCTATTTAGTGTCATATTCACCTTTTCCTAAATGTATTGTTTTCCATACTGTGCACACATCACCTATTGTATGCCTGTCCATCCTGGAAGAGGGATCCCTCCTCTGTTACCATTTATGAGGGTTCTTCCAACCTTTTTCCTGTTAAAGATTTTTTAGGGAGTTTACCTTTCACAATGTGAGGGTCTAAGGACAGGAGATGTTGTGTTGTGCTGCTTTTGTACAAACTGTAAAGCCCATTAGGGCAAATTTGTGATTCGTGATTTTGAGCTATACAAACTGTAGCCATATTTTCTGTTATGTGTAGAAGACATAATTGTATTTTAAGTTGGTTGTGGAAAGATAGAGATGAAGAAGAGTGCAATTTTGGGGGGCTGAAGTTGGTTCTGTTGTGTAAAGTGACATTAAAGTGAGTTTCTGACTGTCTCCACTGCCTTATTGGTGGGAATACGGGTGAAGAGGGAAGTAAATATCAAATGAGACCATGGTTTCATCTGGTGTCAAAATTAGGCTCTGGATCCTGTTTTTGAAATCTATGGAGTCATGGATGTGCTGTAAAATATTTCCCCCTAGATGGGACAGGATGCCAGAGAGGTGCTTGGAGATGTTATATGACACAGAGTCCATCTTTGTGACATGTCCGTCTAAGTGGAGTTCCTTCCTTTTTAATAATGGGGAGGCCATTATTGCATTGGGTGGTTTCTCCTTGGTACAGGCCGTAGTGCTCAAGCTAACCAGATGTAGACAGATTGAGATCTCTGAGAAACACAGATGTGTTATTTGGTGTTAGGATGTAAGAAAGGGATAAGGGACCACCTTTTATTCCACAGCTTAAAAATGGATTATTCTTCAAATGCACTTTTTTTACAGACAAGATGAGTTTTGAAAATTCTAGTTTTCATGAAAATATTCCTGAGACCAGTTTTTCACAAAGCTTTCAGGGCAGAGAAAGAAAAAAATGAGTGGGATATAGGCTATAATTTTAAAACCTCAACCTCGCCTGCATGTCTGCTGTGTGTATGTGTGTGTGTGCGTGTGTGTGCGTGTGTGCATGTGTGCGTGTCCGCGTGTGTGTGAGAGTGTGTGAGTGTGTGTATGCAGCTCTCTGTTTAATTTGTGCCTATCTCTCACTGTGTGACTGTCTCTGTGTGTCTGAACTTTTTTATCCACGACTCTTCTTCCTTCAACCCATTTTTGATCTTTTTCACATTTCTGTTCTGTCCCTTTATCTCAATCCGTGAAATAATTATAGAGGTAAAGGTTTGTGTGTGTGTGTGTGTGTGTGTGTGTGTGTGTGTGTGTGTGTGTGTGTGTGTGTGTGTGTGTATGTGTGTGCTCTTCCTCTTTAATTACCACTCTCCTTCGCCAAACTTCCCCTACAGCATCTTTATTTTACAGTATAAGTATATATGTTTGGGAAACAGAATGAATGTCGATGCCGAAGTGTAAGTGTAATGGATCAAGACAACATGTCCCCATTCAATACAGTGCAATCCTACGATGAATCATTTCTACGCCAGCCTTCAGGATAACAGTTCTTCTCCTCAAGTTTCCACAGTCACCAGATTTTAGCCATGGTGTTTGTCTCTTGAGTTCAAGACACTTTGAGAAAAATGAGTACTGGAGCTGTTCTGGAAGCTCTAGAGGCCCAACACCCTGATCTGAGCTTTGATATAACTAATATTAATATAGGATTTGGATCATTATTGTTAGACTTTTTCCTAGTTTTAATGATAATTGAACATTGTATGCTGTATCTATTAGAGTACCATCAGTTTGGGAGTTTCAGTCCAGTTATTAACATTAATTGGACTGTTTGAATGTTTTTGTGTCATCAGCATCAGATATACTCAGTGTTTCAATGTCAAAGTTGTTGCAATAATATACAACTCCATCCAATCATACATCCATTGATTAAAGAAAATCTAAACATAATCAGTTTCATCCTATTCTGTCTGCTCCATTGTGTACCAGCTGGCTAACAGGTGGACAGCCACTCCTGACATGAGAGAATCCATCCCCCCACATCCCATAATCCTTAGCGCTCACCTCCACATCAGAAGGGAAATCTGAGAATCAGACCAGTGAGGAAACAACTTAGACAGCCAATCAGAGCACAGCACATCTGGAGGAATCCTTCTACAGGCCAAGCTGGCAGCACTATAGGAGACAATGGAGGAGAGGAGCGAAATGGCTGAATGAAAGATATATTTTTAAATCTTCAAGTCAAGGGAGGCAACCCAACCTTGCTTCATCCTAATTGAAACTTGTTTATAATATTAGTAAAACAATGATTGAAGAAAGAATTATCTTTGAGGTGAGGATTTCTCTGTTCTAATTTAAACTAATAGTTGATCTGAAGATTACAGCAATGCAACTTTGCTGCCAAGAGCCTCTGTCAGTGCCATTTGAAAATATTCATGAATGGTTTGGAGTTACAGATTAATTTCATAAAAGTAGAAAGTATAGCAGCAGATTCAATTAGCGCTGAGGTTGAATTAGTTAGTAGAGCTGTGTGTGGAGTTTCCACAGTAAATTTTATCCAGCTTTAGAAGTCTACAAAGATCAAGGCTTTACATGGATGAAATATAATGTGAGTGTTTCATGTGGAATTCAGTTCCGTCAATAAGAAAAAAGGCTGATGATGTGGACCTTGTGGCCATCTTTGATTCCTTACGCCTCCTGTCTTTTCTCTCCAGCTACTTCAAGGCTTTTTAGCTCCTCTGCAAACATGAGAATGTAACTGCAATGAGCGGGAGCTCTGCCATCTTTAAAACACATTCCACCAACACACACCCCCACCCCCACCCCTTCTCCCTTTGCCTTTCTATCTCTGTTGTTCGATTCAGGAAAGAGAGAAGGTGATGTTGTCAGGAGTGTCCAACATAGAGGGGGAAGTAAGAGAGCAGGCCCGTCCGTATGCAGTCGGTACAGTTGTGCACTTATTTGGAATAGTTTAAGATTTGTAAAACAAAAGAGCTAGGATGTAACACTGTAAAGACCTCTGATCCTTTCCATCTCCTTTTAATATTTAGTGTTACAGGCAAATGTATCTTCAGAACATAAATATAGAAAATAAGGTATGGCTTGGTGATTTAAGTTGTAATAAAGAGCTTTTTTTGAAAATTGGTTCAACTGGACCAAAGCATAGACTCCATGGTCACCAGGAACCTGTCCATTTTTATTTTTTAATAGTTTAACCACACGAGAAGCACAGCTTTGCAATCTGTTAATCATAAGATAAGAT
Source organism: Eupleurogrammus muticus (assembly GCA_036785175.1). Lineage (NCBI taxonomy): Eukaryota > Metazoa > Chordata > Actinopteri > Scombriformes > Trichiuridae > Eupleurogrammus > Eupleurogrammus muticus. Next base: position 2,056,268 of record JAYKQN010000020.1, on the reverse strand, counting down.
AAGATAAGATATGACTTTATTGATCCCACAATGGGGAAATTTGCGTGTTACTGCAGCGTACAGAGTAAAGTAAGTGAAAAGAAAAGAAAGGCTAAAGAAAATGAAAGCTATAAAAAATAAAATACACAACACTATGTACAAAATTCGTAGAATTTGTTGATCTGCATACACAGTATGCATTATGGACATAAGAATGGAGAAAAAATACTAATAAATAGCAAGAAAAAAAGGTATGCATAAGCAAAGCATATATACATACATACATACATGCACGTACATACCTACATACATACACATACACACATATTTACATATTTGCATATATATATACGCAGATACATATCTACGCACATACACACATGTACACATACATAGCTAATGCATACTTAAGGTGCAGGATGTGTGTGTAGAGAAAAGTGACAAGTGGAGGAGAAGTGACTACAGTGAGTTATAAAGTCTTATTGCTTATGTAAATATTAATCATGTTAGTGCATGTAAGATATTAGAGCCTGCATTAGTTCATGAGATGATTTAGAATATGTTTATGCTGTTAAACGGTAAATGGACAATGGACGAGTAGCGTAAGGCAGCATTAGGGCCCGACTGAGTGGTTTTAGAATGGTAGGAGAGCAGATGACGTGTCTGGTCACATGGGCAGGTAAGAACTTCCCAGAGAGAGATAGAGAGAGAGAAGGAGTGGGGGGAGGGGGTTGAAATTAGATCTATTCCTCACACCTGCCTTTTGTCACTCTAAAGCTCCAGCTGCCTATATATTGTATGTGAACCACTTTATAAAAAGGAAATGCTATGTGCTTTATTTTGCACTTTAAATTTCAAATGTTTTTAACAGAATTCAGACATAAATTATTCTTTGAAAGACTAGAATGTTTAGGAAATGCTTGGTGCATATGGTCTGGAGTGGCATTAAATCAACTTGCTGTATCATGGAGAATCTCAAAGTCATATATTACACAAAATAAAAAGGAAAGAGAATGCATTCTAAAACAATAGAAAAAAATGACAAAATCTGTAAGTCAACTATTACAAAAAAGTCATCAAATTAACGTCAAAGTCAAACAAATAAAAAGAAATTTAACAGATAATCGTTTTTGCTTCTTTAAATTCCAAGGGGAAAAAACACAGGCCCTCCTGGTGAAGACTGATGCCTATCTACGCGTACCGAACCGGGTACATTTTACGCGCAAACCCAAATACGCACGGTGTGTCAGCCGCCTGTATCTCTCTCTCTCTCCCCCCGCTAATACCGACACTCCGGATTCACTGCAACCCTTAGAAAAAAAGGACAAAACGTAGGCCCTCTTCCCCCTTTTAAACCTCGACGCTGTCCACGTCCTCAAAAAGAATGGATCTAATTAAAACGTTGCACTCGTCATCATCGCCAAAGTTTTGCCAAACGGTTTCTGGTGGAGAGGAGGCTGGGAGATGCAGGACCACATGACTTGACTCCAAGCAGCGGAGGGATGGGAGTCAGATTGGGTTTCTCTCCTCTCATTGGCCAGTGGGCTGACTTTTGACACGCAGACCAGGGACCCTCCTGTCGTATATATAGGCCTGATAGAACTTTATTATTCTAGCATCACGGCTGCAGGCTTCTGCTTAGTTTGGAGTTACTCGCGTCAACATTACTGTATGCCTGCCTGGAAGGTGGTTTAAAAACAGGGGCTCAGCAGCACAAGGAGTCTGCATGTCCTTTTAGACATGCTCAGCTTTGTGGATACCCGGATTCTGTTGCTGCTTGCAGTAACTTCATACCTAGCATCATGTCAATGTAAGTTTTAATGTCTGCTCTTTTTTTCTGTGATGGATATATTTTGGGGTCCGCACTGCTTGAGGATCTTGCGCTTGGCTTTTGTTTGGGACTTACATCAAGTTCAACCTGAAGACAGCTCAAAGCACTGCCGAATAAAAACTCAACGGATTGAATTCATGCCGAGGATTCTTCACGTTCTCCCCCCCCTAAGGATATAATAATTATCATTTGATTAATTTCAGAAAGAGAGAAATTGCGCTTCTGAAAAAAAAGGAGAACAAAAACGTGTGTGGCCCTGAGGCGTGTTAAAATAGTCGGTGCCTTATCAAAGCATAGAGTGCATGTAGAATGATTGTTAAAAAAAAAAAAAATTTCGGATTTTCCTCTAGTCATAGGATGAAAAGTTTTGGGCGTTGTACATATTGTTCCATTCAGACGTCCAGGGGATGGAGCTGCAATATAGGAAACTACAATATTGCCTCCTAGCGGTCATAGGTGCAAACATCTTCTTGGCACCAATTTAGATTTTCTCCGTTTCAAAAGAGCCAAATCTACCTCTTACAGCTAATGCAAAAAATTTAACTAAACGCTAAAATTAAAACACTATTAATATAAGATATAAGATAATATTATAAAGCCTAATAGCAGTGATATGAGAATATATTCAGCTAATGCCTGCATAGTTTGACATTTCAATCACAAAAGATTGAATGAAAAGATTATAAGATATAAAATGCGTTTAAAATTGATGCTTTTTTGCAATGATTTCAACATTGAGGAACCTCATAGGAGAGACGAATAACCTGACGTCATTTGGAACGCCCACGTGCGCCCCTTGTGGTCAGAATCTGCCAGAGGCGTTTTATAGAGTTCACAGGAAGGTCCCAGCTGGGCCAAACCCAGCCATCAGCAGCTGGGGCACATCTAAAGAGGGCAGCTCATCTCGAGTTGTACTGACGTGTACTACCTGCAACCAGGAATGGATTTGAGATACAAGTTTAGGATACAGTTATCAGATGATCAAAAAAACACTTTTTTTAATTTGAACAAAAACAAAATCAGTCAATTTTGGGGTCAACTTCAAACATTTTCAACAGCCCTATCGCAAGAAGCTTTTTTTTTATTAATACTGTAGCATTAACAGATGTCACAATGTTTTATTTCTTATCTTGTTTGCTGTAGCAGGACACAACTATTCCTGTCTTGAAGGCATAAAATACTTGTTCAGGCTTGTAATCAGTCTCAGCCCAACTATGAGCCTGGAATGCTATTGAAAGCTGAGATTTACGTTCATTGTGCTGTGATTCACGTGCTGTGCAACTACATTTTTGGTTAGGTATATGCATTGCACAGAAGGTTGTTAGCATAAAAATACATAAAAAAAAAAAAAAAATTCAGGAAAATTAATTGTTTCATGACATGACTAAAGCATTTGCCACATTTTCAATTATGTCAGTCTCAAATCCTGACAGTTTTTTTGCCCCAGAAGAAGCCTAAACACAGCACAAGTCTATATATTTTTATTTCAAATAGAAAATTCTTTAAGTTGCAGTCATGTTCAGTCTTAGTTCTGCATAACAGAGATATTTTTTCAGTATATATTCAACAATTTTTTTCTCATGCAATGTAGAACAAAATGTAATCCCAACATTTTGTTCTAATGTATAAGGAAAGTCTAATACATTGAAGCAGCATATAGATGGATGCAAATTACACTGTTTTTTTCAAGTGATTGTTTTGATTTAAATAATGCATATCATGTTCTAACAAATATACTCTTTTTCTCTCCCCAACTTCCTCTCTTGTCCCTCTTCCTCATTGCTCCAATGCGACAGACTCGGTTAGTACATATGCATGCAATCATGACTACAACATTTTTTAAGGATTGCTGTACCTTGTTGTATATTGTTTTCTTCCTTTCGGAGCCTGTGAAACATCCCGCTGAAGGAGACCTTCTTTTTTCTTCTCGATTTAAAATCTTAACTTATGGCTGAGCACTTGCATTTAGGAATTTCTCCCCCTGAGCAAAATGATTTCTAGATTTTCCCCTTTGCCTTCCATGAATAGATGAGGGTCCTATTGGCTAAAGATTGTGTCAATGAAAGCTAAAACGGCAGTGTTGAGGGGCCCTTGGGGCCTGGTACAAAGGATCCTTTCTGTAGACAGCAGAAAGGGGCAGAGGTTGTTTGCCCTTAACAGCTGGCTTTGGGTCAGTTTGAAACCTTCCCCTGCATCTCATTGGGATTTAATTTAGGTAAGGAAAACCTGACCTCAGACCAGCATCTAAAATTTAAGATATCTAGTTTAGTTTTAACTCAGTTTTAACAAACTCATAAAAACAATATGTTTGTGATCATTTCTTTACACAAACTTTCTCATAATTGAGCTTTAGCAGCCTCATTTTAAAGTTTGAAAGTGTTATATGCACTGTGTTTGTCTAGTAATATTTTAGAAGTTATTTTTTTGTGCAGTTAGGTTGTTGTTTCTGATTTGGTAAACTTCATCTCTTTGTTCCTTTAATAATTTCTTTACACATGTTGATAGATTTTACATCACATGCACATTGCTTGGTTCTAATTCCTGCATCTGCATGAATATGTAACAGCTATCTTTGTGACAGCACACCAGTGTTATTTTCCCTGCTGAGGTATTTTATTCACAGTAAAAACTCATCAGAAATAAACTGAACATTCAACATACCGTTAATGTTAAATGACCAAAATCCTGAATAAATAAATAAATAATACATTCAGGCTCAAAATCAGCATAAAGTTCATTCTCATGTTTCACTTATCAGCTATATTGTGGCATATCGGACAGATATTTTAGTCACATAGAAATTTGTTTTATCAATTATCTTCCCTCTGTAAGGTCAAGTTTTATCAATCATTTTATCACATTTTATCAATCAAAACATTTACCAGCTTATTTAATCATGATGTTGCTCAGATGTGAAAGAGTGGTCTGCTTTGCATGAAGAATAGTAATGTTCAAGCAGTACATTGATCCATTCGCTCTGTGTCGCTGACTGAGTGATTTTTCTACCGCAGGGGCTCAAAGGACCTCGAGGTGACAGGGTAAGTAGAAGCAAATCCTACAAATCCTTTTTGATGAAATAAGAGTTGTTAAAGCTGTAATTTAAGTGTTTATTGTGGTCTATTTATGAAGCATGTTTGGCACAGTATTTGCTGACATTATTTGACCTCCAAACCCTTAGTTGGCCGCACTCGTTTGTTTACATCCCCTATAGCCCTTGTGTTTACAGTTACAACTCTAACCTGAATAGATATGAGAGATACTATTTAAAATTTTGTGACCCAGTTTATTTTATTACATTTGCATTTTAAATGTAGTTAAAATAGAAATAGCCGTTTGCTTTGAACAATTCTGACATCAAATCTATGTTCCTGCAGTATTTCCCAAGAACATTTAACCATATGACACAGCAGACGCTTTATCTGTTTATCTAATATATCTCTTTATTACTACATTAAACACGGGTTTCAGCTAGTCCAAGGATCATTTCAATATGTATTCATTTCAGTATCCTTGGCCATCAACAATTATATACAATATATATATATATATATAGTGAGCAAACTAAATCAGCCTTATATATATGTCATCTGTGTTTTACAGGGTCCTAAAGGCCCTAATGGAAAAGATGGCAAACCTGGATTACCCGGTCCCGCTGGTCCCCCTGGTCCCCCTGGACTCGGAGGAGTAAGTCTACACTTTATATCTGCAAAACAAGCAGACTGGCTTTGCAGTGTTTGTTTTTGAACAACCTCCAAAACATTTTGTTTATTTATGTTTATTTTAACACTTTATTCGATGTATGGATCTGCCCCCCCCTCATTTGGGGATTCTTGAAGAACAAACACATTACTTTAATGCCTCATTAATGATGACATTAACTTGTGACCTTTGACCTTTTGTCCTTTACCCCTTTTGACCCCATGACCTTCATGGATGATAAACAACTATGCTACAACTGCCAGCCGTTTCTTTCGAAAATACTTTTTTGTGTGCATCATAAATATTTTGTAGCAAGTAAAACTAATCATTTTTTCTAATTTTTTTCTGTTGAACAGAATTTTGCTGCTCAGTATGATGGTGTTAAGGCTCCCGATGCTGGCCCTGGCCCTATGGTGAGGTCCCCCTGCTCTCTTTCACACATACACACACAAACACACACACACCACACACACACACCAAAACATACTGAAGCCATCATACATGTTCAGCTCACACAGAGTTTTTCACCTTCAAGATGAAAGTTAGAATTTTTTTGCCATTTCTCTGATATTTGATTCTATTCCTATTGCAATTGCATTGATGTTCAGGAAAAAAAGATGTCTAAGAATTATAAAATGTTTTTTTATTCTCAGGGTTTGATGGGTGCTAGAGGCCCAAATGGACCCCCTGGACCCCCTGTAAGTTGACACTGTAACATATTTTGATTGTCTAATTAGAGTTATGAACTTAAAACAATCTGCTGTCATTCTGTCTATATTAAGACTAAGTTCTGTGCCTCATCGTTCAACAGGGACCTCAGGGGCACACCGGACATGCTGGTGAGCCCGGAGAGCCTGGACAGACAGTAAGATTATCCTCCAAAATATTTACAATAATTCAATTTATTACAGTATTTAATCAGTGAAATCTTATCAACGCTCTGGTTTTCTTTCTAAGGGACCCGTTGGTGCCCGTGGCCCCCCAGGACCCCCTGGCAAAGCTGGAGAGGATGTATGTACAGTATACATTTGGTTTCTTTACAAGCACAGTTTAAGAGCCATTTTTGTTTTAAATGATTTGTAAGGTCTTAGTTTTCTCTACCTTCTTTGGACTTGAATTTAGAGTTTCTGGTCAATTTCATGTCCTCCAAATGCTAAAGGCTATTTTTTTGACTCACAGGGTAACAATGGCAGACCTGGCAAGCCTGGCGACAGAGGTGCCCCTGGCCCTCAGGTATGTGATTTAACCATAAAACTAATAAGAACCAGTGGCATAATGTGAAATGCCTGTTTAAGTAGTACATTAGTTGAAATGATCAACTCCCGAAGCAGGCCAAAAAAGATACAAAACATGGAGTACACCTTAGTAATGCTGTCTTTGCTTTGACATTCAGGGTGCTCGTGGATTCCCAGGAACCCCTGGACTTCCAGGAATGAAGGGACACAGAGTGAGTACTGGACTTGAAGCAAGCAGCCGAAAACTGCACCAACACAGAATAAAATGGAAACTTCTGTTGACCGAAAGTAGCAAGCCTTAATGCCAGAATCATTCACGACACTGCATATATTTTATGGTGTCTTGCAACCTGGAACCAGATGATAAACTTCTTGTAAAACTCCCTTCATGATTCTTATGTCTCCGATCCTATCAACAGCCCTGTATTCATAACAGTATCTACTGTATCTATTTATACTACTTCCCTTGAGAACTTGGATTCTTCATATTTTCTTTTTGTGGCTTATCTAGAGAAGTACACTATTTCTTATTTCCTTTTTATTCTAGATATTCCTGAGTATTACCATGTGGTAACTGGTAGTCCTTAACTATGTAAAAATCGTATTATGTCTGTATTTCAGGGTTACACTGGTCTGGATGGACGCAAAGGAGAAGCTGGTGTTGCTGGACTGAAGGTAACAAATGTTGCCTATTATTGAGTTTAAATTAGTTTATGTACAAGCTTAGTATTTACCTTAACTTATATCTTCGAAACACTGATCACCCTAATCCACCTTGTCCCATATCTCTATAGGGTGAGCCTGGTGCACATGGTGCTGCTGGAAGCCCTGGACTTGCTGTAAGTTCTCGATTAAGCACGTTTCACCATTTATACACAAACTGTTAACATTTAGGAATTTGCTTCACACCATTTCTTAGTGTTTTCACCAAATGTCAAGCAATAAAAATATAGTGACTATAGAATATATCAACCTCTATTAATATATTACATATTCACACTTGTAATTCTTTTATTCCCTCATGAATTCTTACATTATATGTTACTGCAGATTCTAGTGATTTAACATAATTTGTGTTATCAGTTGAATCAAATTAATTTTCTCATTATATGATTGAAATAAGGACATTTTAATGATCTTACCTGCTTTTTGCGTATCTTTCTTTCAGGGACCTCGTGGTCTGGCTGGTGAGAGAGGTCGTAGTGGCCCTGCTGGCCCTGCTGGTGCTCGTGGTGCTGATGGCAATGTTGGACCTGCTGGCCCTGCCGTAAGTCACCAACCCCCTTATATTGTTAGAATAATTTATTTTGTGGCTAGGTAGGGGTCAAGAGTTAGGTATTGTCAAGCTACATATCCAGGAAATACTTCAGAGTGGGTGTCATGATGTACAAAATTTGAGGAAGGCATAATTAAAGCCAAAAAATGTTTTCTATAATTATAGCTAGGCCAGCACCCATGTTAGACAATAATCTTTTAAAACTAGACATTCTAACATTATGTCTGCTCTTCTTCTTCACAGGGCCCCATTGGTGCTGCTGGTCCCCCAGGTTTCCCCGGTGGTCCAGGCCCAAAGGTAGATCCAATGTGTCTTTTTGTGTTATTTACTTTCTTTGGACATAGGTTCCTGTTTATGGTAATGAAAGGAGACAATTCATTCAATACATTACACTACAGCATAAGTGTATGCATTCAGTGACATGTGTCTCTCTCTTACTATAAATCTGTTTGATACTATATTTTATCATTCTTTGTCATAGCAATAGCTTATTATACTGTATACTATCCCCAAGGGAATAGTTCATTCAAAACAGCTCCAGTCAATGATCATTCTCATATTACAGTAGTACAGTGTTGCTCACACTATGACAGCAATAGCAACTAGGTATAAATGACCAGGAATTGATTATGAATATGTTTGGTCTTTGACAGGGAGAGATTGGACCTGTTGGAGCTACTGGCCCATCTGGACCTCAGGGACCTAGAGGAGAGCCCGGTCCCAATGGTGCTGTTGGTCCCGTTGGTCCTGTTGTAAGTATACAAACATGTTGCCACACTGGTTCTCCAGGTCAAAAGAAAAGCATGCCGTTAGTGTTTGATATTAGGCTCTTGGTTTTCAAAAAGATGTTGTTTTAACCAAGATAGGTCAAAAAAGATATAATTATAATACATAAGAAGACAGATGTCTATTTTTTCCTTGATTTTTCTGTGCTTTCCTCATAGGGTAACCCCGGTAACAATGGCCTGAATGGAGCCAAGGGAGCTGCTGTAAGTATCCAAGTTTACCAGAAGTGCCTGTGTCAAAGGTCATCTTGATACAGATTACAGCAATATGCTTGACACATAATTCATAAATAACAAAGTTGTTTCAATGAAGAATATGTTATTGATAGCACTTTTCATTTTCACATATTCTTTTTAGATTTATCTGAATATATAATATATTTGTATTAATTATTTAAATTGCCATATGATGGCAATTAAAAAGACCTCAAATAGGGAAATGACTCATGACTTTCATTTAGGGCACCCCTGGTGTTGCTGGAGCTCCTGGCTTCCCTGGACCAAGAGGAGGACCTGGACCCCAGGGCCCCCAGGGTGCTGTTGGTCCTAGAGGTTTGGCTGTAAGTATACATGAACAAAAACATTCACAAAAAGAAATGAACACATTTACCCATAGAATGCATATACCCTGATTGATGATTGTTTTGATTGATCACATGTGTTTTGATGTGATTATGTCTGTTTATCTGCAACCGTTTTAGGGAGATCCTGGAATGCAGGGTATCAAGGGAGATGGTGGTGCCAAAGGAGAGCCTGTAAGTTTGAATCATATACCTATTATATGTTTTAGTATATTTATTAAAAATGTGCCAAACTGGATGTGCATACTTCTGGTTGGGTGATGCCCTTCAATATTGCTGTTATCTTTCTCAGGGTCATGCTGGACCTCAGGGAGTCCCTGGACCTCAGGGTGAGGAGGGCAAGAGAGGACCTACAGGCGAGATTGGTGCCAGTGGTCCTGCTGGAAGCCGTGGTGCTAGAGTGAGTATTATTTCTGATGGGCAGTGTTGTATCCATAAGGATCTAAATCCAGTCAATGTTACTTATATCACCTGCTGATTCCTGTGTGTGTCTCATATAGGGTTCTCCTGGAAGCCGTGGTATGCCTGGCGCTGAGGGAAGAACTGGCCCCATTGTAAGTGTAATATTGTACCAATATGCTGCAAACAAAAATGTAGGATATAATATCATAGTCAACATACTGTCTACGTCCCTCTCATTTCTTATTCAAATCTTTGTCTCCTTTTTATAGGGTATGCCTGGTGCTCGTGGTTCCACTGGCAATGGTGGACCTCGTGGACCCCCTGGAGATGCTGGTCGTGCTGGTGAGCCTGGTTCCGCTGGTCTCAGGGTGAGTTTTTTGCTAAGCTTTGTTTTTCAGCAGTAGCATAGGACTCCGATCTCCATGAGTCAACAAGGCATTTAAAGTGAATAGAAGAATGTTAGGACTGTGGTCATTTGAAAAGCTGTGTTTTACTAGTTTAGAAACAGTGTTATAATATTATAAAAAAAAAAAAGGTGCTCATAAAACCCAAGGTTCAATAAAAGGTAGTTCATATCATCTCTCATCTTAAACTACAGTTGCCAACTGTAAAAATTGAAATTATTGGCAATACATATATCTTGTGACTAGCCAAAGTTGTTCTTTTACAGGGTCTCCCAGGAAGCCCCGGAAGCGCTGGACCCCCAGGAAAAGAGGGACCTGCTGTAAGTAAAAAAAAATAATAAATATTAATAATATAATAAATTATAAATAACATTATATTTAGTGTCATTTGTGTCATTTTGTCATTTTTGTTCTATTGAATCCAATTAACATCACTTCCTCCGACTACTTCCTGTTTCCTATTCTAGGGTCCTGCTGGACAAGATGGTCGCGTCGGTCCTCCTGGCCCCACTGGACCTAGAGGCCAGCCTGGAAACATTGGCTTCCCAGGACCCAAGGGACCTTCTGTAAGGAGCAATAAGGCTATGACTGAGCAGGAATTATGTGAAATAATATATACTATTTATCATAACAAGTTACCCATAACTTGTGCTTAAATTATCTTTTACCTTCTTCAGGGTGAGCCTGGCAAGCCTGGAGACAAGGGTGCCACTGGTGCCATTGGACTGAGAGTGGGTCAAAAACAATTGTTTCCTATTTTTAACTGATTGATTTTTTTTTAAAGAAAACAACCTATTATACTTTCTCATTAATTATTTGTTGATAAGATGTCACCATGAACCTGTCTCTATGCTTAGGGAGCCCCTGGACCTGATGGAAACAATGGAGCCACTGGAGCTGTTGGAATTGCTGTGAGTATGCTTGCATACATATAGCATGGTAACACAAAGTTGTACTTTCCCATTCTTCTGATAGAAGATAAATATAAATAGATAGAGATAAATATTCTGGAATCAGATTTTAATAGTGGTCTTTCTGCAATAGGGCAACCACGGAGAGAAGGGAGAGCAAGGACCCGCTGGAGCTCCTGGCTTCCAGGTTTGAATCCATCATCTGTCCATATAAACAAGCAATTTAGACACATTTTAGATTCACCTTACAGGTAAATTGTTGCCATTTCTGTTCAATTCATTTTAAGAATGAAAAAACATTTTTATAGCCAAGCTAAGTTTGATGAGCCCATTGTTAAAAGAGCTGAGAAAAAATACAGTCCAAAACAAAAAACAAATTCCATGTTTGTAGCTATTTCAAAAAAATTGGAGGCTTTATCAATCCCAAATATTAGATACCTATATTTTAACATATTTTTAGACATTAGATATATTTAGACGGCAGTGGTATAAATTTTAGTTTTGATTACACTAGTGTTGATGTTGCATCTTGATATTTATAGGGTCTCCCTGGCCCTGCTGGACCTGCCGGAGAGGCTGGCAAAGCTGGAGATAGAGTGAGTAATAAGTAACAAAATAAAACATGGAGGTTGATAACATTAACAGTAAAATGTTCATGTCATTGATGAACAAAGTATCTTGTCACAGTACATCTCTAACCAAACATACTTGTATCACTCTTCAGGGTATCCCTGGAGACCAGGGAGCTGCTGGACCTGCTGGTGGCAAGGTAAGTTATGTATAGCATGCCCCTTTGTTTTCCAGAACACAGCTACTACTTTATTTTGCTAGATTCTACTGAGTATTCACATGGAAACTTAAGAGGGACTTAGTCTATTTGCACCAGATTCACAATATATCAATTGACTTCCTCTGTATTTTCTTCAAGGGAGAGCGTGGTAACCCTGGTGCTGCCGGAGCTTCTGGAGCTCAGGGACCAATTGGACCCCGTGGAGCTGCTGGACCACCTGGCACTGATGGTGGCAAGGTAAGTTGGCTGGAGGAAAAATGTATAACCAAAGTTAGATGTTGCTTACACAGATTACAGATAGCTTATACAGATAGCATGCAACACAGAGTGTTGGACAGTTCTTAATCAATCTATAAAAATTACTAGCAAAAATGAACCTTGGTTGGTCTGTTTCCAGGGAGAGCCCGGAATTGTTGGAGCTGCTGGTGCTCCTGGACACCAGGGACCAGGTGGCATGCCTGGTGAGCGTGGAGCTGCTGGTACCCCCGGAGCCAAGGGAGACAAGGTATGTGTGAAAAAAAATCAGTTATCCACAAAACTCGCATGATTCTTTCTTTAACAACTGTTAATGAAAATCGATTTCCCTTGTCTGATTTAGGGAGAGGCTGGACACAGAGGTCCCGACGGCAATGCTGGAAGAGATGGTGCCCGTGTATGTTCATATATCCTCTTTAAGATCTGGATATTAAAATTACAGCCAGTCATTTTAGTAGTTGATTACATCCAGAATATTATCTTTTTTTCTAGGGATTGCCTGGACCCAGCGGACCCCCTGGACCTACTGGAGCCAATGGTGATAAGGTACATAGGACATATAATCAAAACACCAGAAGGAAGGTGTTTAGTGTGACACATTAACAAATATCACAGAACTGCCACCAAGGTTATTTAACAAGACGGCAGACTCACACAGGTCTGTATTGAATTCAATACAACTTCTTGGTTTAATTGAACATGTCTGCAACCTCAACACTGCCATCTAATAGCCTATTTTATAATACATAAATGAGTTCCCTAAAACTTAAGTAAACATAGGCAACTAGCTTATTAATAATTGCAGCAAACAACTACAACTTCAATCTATGTTAAAATATGTTATTTAAATTTTATTTTCACAATATGTAGCACTTAAGGTTTTTCTCTGATAGTTGTGGAATCTAAAAATTACCATTTGCAGCAATCATATTGGCTGATTAAGATTTGAAATTGGGGGTAGAAAGAAGAAAAATCAGGAAAGGAGCAAAAAATTTAGTTTTTGTTACTTTTCTAGATTTTACTAGTAATCCTATATCTGACAAAATTCAGTAGTGGAAATTTTTCTACAATGTTGTATAAAAGATTTCCCACATGTTTGGAAAACAATATCAGCTCTGTTGAGCCTCCTTTACTACTCTCCTCTAGGGTGAGGCAGGTTCCTTCGGACCCGTTGGCCCCGCGGGACCCCGTGGAGCTCAGGTAAGTAGCTATGGCTTGCTTTCCTCATATTACCAAATATCAGCTACTATACTATTTTCACTCTAAATGATCTATGGACATAAATATGGCAACAACTAGCCTAACTAACACCAAAATTGTGGTTTTTGGCTTTTATATCACCCCTCTTACTGATCAACTGCTCCCTGTTGTCCACAGGGAGAGCGTGGAGAGGTTGGACCTGCTGGAGCTCCCGGATTCGCTGGACCCCCTGTAAGCCAGCAGCCAGTCACCTTCCAACATAATATTCCATAGAAAACAACTTTAACTTGAATTACTATAAAAAAAAAAAAATACTGTACCTAAGCACATATGATTCTCCAGAAGTTGACCCAGCTCTATTGTTCCCCCTCCCTATAGGGTGCTGATGGCCAGCCTGGTGCAAGAGGAGAGCGTGGGCCTGCTGGTATAAAGGGAGAGGTTGGTGCCGCTGGCCCTGCTGGACCTGCTGGACAGTCTGGACCTGCTGTAAGTATCGTTCACAATCAACAAATTCAGTTTCACTGGAGCAGAAGGTTCATCAGATATTATTGATCAGGCTTTAAAATATTATCAGAAGAATAGCAGAAGACAATATTCATTTCTCTAGGGACATTAAAACCCTCTGGAATAACAAACAATGATACAGGGATTATTCGATTATGTTCTAATGAGATTTTCCTTCATTCATCTAGGGTGCTGCTGGTGCTGCTGGACCCACTGGTCCCCGTGGAGACAATGGCCCTAATGTGAGTATTAAACAATAGGACTAATTCATTTCTGACAACAATTACTGCATGAGTACTATATGTAAGAGACATACATTTACTTACTTACTTAGCTTTAGCCAGGCCCTGACCAGGCCTTAAAAGTAAAAGCAAACAAAAAAAAACATGATTGGAAATCATAATCAATATATTTTGGGAATATCGAAAGAATTTGAATAAATCAGCACTGTCTGAAAGGAGACTTTTTAAAAAATTTTCCACTACAAACACTTGTGCTCATTTTGATTGAGTCATTGTTGCACTAGACTCATTTTTATAACCCTTGACACCATATAGCTGCTTTTAGTTATCTTTCAGTTTAGGTATAAAAGCCACTTTCATTCATTTTGTGTTTTTTCTGGTTTTTTTTCCTATTTATTTTTTTGCTCTTTGCTCAAATAGGGACCCCTATCCTATCTCTGATCCCCCTACACAAACACACACACACACACACACACACACACACACACACACACACACACACACACACACACAGAAAATATTACTGACAATAGCAGCAAAACCTTGATCTTTGTGTTTTTGATGTCAGGGTCTGACTGGTTTCCCTGGAGCTGCTGGCAGAGTTGGTGCTGCCGGTCCCACTGTAAGTATTGAGTTTATTTTTTGAATGATTAACAAACATTCAAACACAAATTAAATACACTGAAATCAAATAATTTATTGATCTACTTTTTCACAAACACCCAAACACACAAATCTGATATTAATTCACTCCTTTCCCTCTCAGGGTATTGTTGGACCCCCTGGCGCTGTAGGACCTGCTGGTAAAGATGGTCCCCGTGGTCTCCGTGGTGATTCTGGTCCTGCTGGTGTCACTGGAGAGCCAGGTTTGGTTGGACCTCCTGGTCTACCTGGGGAGAAGGGAAGCGCTGGAGAGGCCGGTCCATCTGTAAGTGATAGCTCACTATTAACACCAGCAAATTTTTTTTAAATTATACAATTGGCTGTCATATCTAATAATTGTTCATACAAACAACTGAGCTTATATCTTTATTCTGCTCATTTATTTGTTTGTGTTTGTATGTTTAGGGTCCTCCTGGTGCTCCTGGAAGCACTGGTCCTATTGGATTCCAGGGAATCCTTGGTCTGCCTGGAGCTAGAGGAGATCGTGGGTCACCTGGTGGTGCTGGTCCTGTGGTAAGTACAATTGAATACTAAAATTACCTATAAATGGTTTACCTGTATGATACATTTACATGCATTTCATGTATCAGTTCAAACAATCAACATTGAGCTGCATGCAAGCAAAATGTGCTGTATGCTCTAAAAAAAAATCGCCCAGAAATTCAAAAACACATTGGGTACCTATCAGTTTGGGTAGTCAATGTCAATATTAACTCTATGATTGTGACTGACCCAGTGATTTTCTCTTTCTTCTCTAACAGGGAGATGCTGGTAGAGTTGGACCTGCTGGTCCCTCTGGAGCTCGTGGTCCTGCTGGAAACATTGGTCTGCCCGGTATGCCTGGACCCCAGGGAGAGGCTGGACGTGAGGTAAGGATTTTGCATGCCAATATAATGTGGTCCAAAATCCTGTATTAATAACGCGACCAGTTTAGGAAACTATTTCAATATCCCATAGAGTAGAAGCATATGCTGTATAATTTCATGGTTTAAAAAAAGATAAAAATACTATACAATTACCTAACAATAACTTGACAGGGTAGCCTGCTATAAAGCTATAGAAGGAACATAAATGTGAACTGCTGTATTATTTGCTATTCACAGGGTAATGCTGGTAATGATGGACCCCCTGGCCGTCCAGGTATTCCTGGATTGAAGGTATTCATCACTATAACACCATAAAGGATGTCTGTACATGGAATATACTCACATACTCAGCTCTAATCTGCATGTACTTTTATCTTCCATGCTTAGGGAGACCGCGGTGAGCCCGGAGCAAGTGGTGCCATGGGACTTGCTGGAGCACCTGGACCTGCTGGACCCAGTGGATCTGTTGGTAGAGCTGGAAACCGTGGAGAGGCTGTAAGTATTAACAGCAGCCCATTTTCATCACTGAAATTGGCATTGAAAGATAAGATACACATCATTGCTAATATAAATTTACTCATTGTAGTCTTCATTTTATTCTCATCTTTCTTCATTCCTAGGGCCCCTCGGGTCCTACTGGACCTGTTGGAGCTCCAGGAGCTCCTGGTGCTGCCGTAAGTAGAATTAACAAGTACAGTAATAAAATTACTTATAACACATAGAAAATAAGAAAATTGTTAACTAGCACAAACTATTTTCACCTGTGTGTGAAAATTGCGAACTGTTCTAGCAACATGATAGTTCTGACAATGTGCATGTGTTTTTTGTATTTTAGGGACCTGCTGGAGCCCGTGGTGAGAAGGGAGGTGCTGGAGACAAGGGCGAAAGAGGCATGAAGGGCCTGCGTGGACATCCTGGCCTGCAAGGAATGCCTGGACCTTCTGTGAGTTATGGCACTCCACTACAACACACATATAACATACATCCACATGTAGTGATATTTACAACATCATTACATGGAGTCTAAATGCTGTCATGATGATGTTATGGATTGATGAGGTTCCTCTCCTCTCAGGGACCTGCTGGTGATGTTGGACCCGCTGGTGCAAATGGACCCGCTGGACCTAGAGTGAGTAAAAGATTAATGATCAACAATAAACTTTGGTTAGGTTAGAGGCCCTACCAAAGCCATTGTTGTCCCATTAAACAAAATTCATATTAGGAGAACTGATTAAATGTTAGCAGGGCAGATTTATATAATATAGGGGAGGTATTGAGGGAGGTTTCTTACTGTAATATGTAATACTGTAATGTGAAATAATAAAATAATATGATCAACATATGATGTAATATGATCAACTACACTCATTTGAACAAGCAGTATACCTGAATCTGAATTTTCTCTCTTGAATTACTGAAGCACAGAAAGCAAGGCATACTGTATTTGTAGTTGTTTATAGTATGCATTATAGTATGACACATATATATGATGATCTCCTGTTTAGGGCCCTGCTGGACCCCATGGACCTGTTGGCAAGGACGGCAGAGCTGGCCCTCATGGTGCTATTGGCTCTCCTGGTCCTCGTGGACCCCCTGGATATGTTGGACCTGTCGTAAGTACATTTGATCTGGTCATGTCTTTTTTTAAATCAGACAATTTAGCTCGGATGCTTTCCCATCAACTGCAACTGTTATCTGCCTATCAATCACTCTCTTATTGATTTTTAGGGACCCCCTGGAGGACCTGGTCTGCCTGGACCTCCTGGTCCTGCTGGTGGTGGATATGATGTCTCTGGCTATGATGAGTACAGAGCCGATCAGCCTGCCCTGAGAGCCAAGGACTACGAGGTTGACGCCACCATCAAGTCCCTCAATGCTCAAATCGATAACCTGCTCTCTCCCGAGGGATCCAGAAAGAACCCTGCCCGCACCTGTCGTGACATCAGGCTCAGCCACCCTGACTGGACTAGCGGTGAGTTGGATATCCATGTGATAACACACACTATTAGTATTAGCTCCTAATTCCATGCATGTAGTAGGAACTACATTTTCCTCTAATTCTAAGCCCCTTTCCTTTCTTTCTTGTAGGATTCTACTGGATTGACCCTAACCAGGGATGCACCAATGATGCCATCAAGGCCTTCTGTGACTTCACCACCCGTGAGACCTGCATCTACGCCCACCCTGAGAGTGTTGCCCGCAAGAACTGGTTCAGAAGCACTGAGGGAAAGAAACACATCTGGTTTGGAGAGACCATCAATGGTGGTACAGAGGTGAGTGGCGAGAGAGATTTCATTCGAAATAAAAGGGGGTTGTAAAACACACGTGTTTATAAGACTGACATAGTAACCTCTATTGTGTCTTACCTGCAGTTTACCTACAATGATGAGACTCTCAGCCCCCAGAGCATGGCCACCCAGCTGGCCTTCATGCGCCTGCTGTCCAACCAGGCTAGCCAGAACATCACCTACCACTGCAAGAACAGTGTTGCCTACATGGATGGTGAGAGTGGCAACCTGAAGAAGGCCGTGGTGCTCCAGGGCTCCAATGATGTGGAGCTGAGGGCCGAGGGCAACAGCCGCTTCACCTTCTCCGTGCTGGAGGATGGCTGCACTGTGAGTGACTCTTTTCTTTTGGTCATTTTTTTAATGTTAGTTACATTATCTCAGTTTAATGCTCAAACATAAGAAAGACTGCAGACAACAATATTATCCTTTTGAGCATTTACAGTAATGGTAAGCAATGTAGTCTGTCTTTGGTAATATACTTAAAATAAATACTAAATAAATGCAAATTTATAGTCATCAGACAGAAATAATTTCTGTCTCAGGGCTGTGTGATGTGTATTGTTTTGCACATTACTTGTTAAAATTCTGCCACTTTGCCACAGTGCACTACTCTAAAGTGTATCTCTATTTTCCTTCATCTACCCCCTGCAGAGACACACTGGTGACTGGAGCAAGACAGTGATTGAGTACAGAACAAATAAACCATCTCGCCTGCCCATTCTCGACATTGCACCTTTGGACATTGGTGGAGCTGATCAGGAGTTTGGTTTGGACATTGGCCCAGTATGTTTCAAATAAATAGACTCATGTTAAATTAACACCAAAAAAGAGAGAAAGAACAAAAAAAGAAATCTCTGCCCTCCTTTCTGTGTTGTTTTTTTATACCAAATGCTGATTTCTCTCTGCGCAACCACTTGCTTATGATGGGCAACTATCGGACAGGACTGAACGGACTGAATGGAGCGTTTGTGCAATGCAAATTAATACAGCAACCCAAAGGGACGTGGGAAAACACCTTGTTATGGGACATCATGTCATCCTTTTGTAAAAAAATAAAAGAAGTGTAATAAAAACGCTGAAAGTATACATCACTTTGTGGTCTTTGTATATCTTCCAAAGAGGAGGTTTAAAACCACAATTTCCATGAAAATAAGGTTTAAACTACCTCATGCCTGTACTTAAAGAAAATACTATTGACAAAACCTGGGTCCACAACAGAGATGTTAAGACTTCTAATGCTTCAAGCTTTGTCCCGTATCGGAAGGTGCTCAGTTACTTGAAGCAGAGATCTATGGTGCTAATATGCAGCTGTGGAACAAACCACTTTTTACTGTATTACTTTGTATTGACTTTGAGTCAGTCTTGCATACGTCCCCTGATACTCCCCCACTTTAAGCAGATGGAGTGCTCCTAAATCTGATGTCTGGTTTTTGTTTTGTTTTGTTCTTTTTTGTTTTGTCTAGAAGTTTTTTGTTTTGTTTTGTTTTGTTTTGTTCGTTTTTTTCAGGCTTTTTACTCTTCAAATCCCACACAGTGTTCATACTGACAGGACATATTTCATCCAATTTTGAATGGTTTTTATGCGGCCTCTTTCTCTCAAAAGTGACACCACAAAGTCTATTGTACCTATTTTGTATATGTGAGATGTTTAAATAAATTGTGAAAAGTTCTGAAATAAAGCATGTCCAATGTTCCAAAACACACTACTCAGTGACTTAAGTGCTTTCATGTTTTATTGACACCATTGAAGGTTTGTCACTGTATTTTGGTTCTAGATCAGCTGATAATACACATATCAGCATTGACTTAAACATCTTCCTACAGTGGGGGTACAGCCATATTCTGATTTACCTTCCCCCCTTTTGATGCTTTTCAACAATACATCCAATTAGAATGTACAGTAAATTCCTGTGTACACTTTCCATGCCAATGTGTAATTAATAATGTGCATTGTTTCTTGTAAATATGCATCTGATGTCTCTTTTTCTTGCATATTACAGCTTTCGCATCCAAATAAATTTCTGTGATTTGGATCAAGGCTTGAATTGCAGTTATACATGCACACAATTATTAGTTAAGATAAATATGGGAACATGGCATTCCTGCAGATATCATTTGTATTTTCCCTTCATCAAAGATAATGTATGGTATGAATAGTGTGTTGAAGGAACTGGAATATGCAGGCTTTGTGAAAATGTCATTTTATGATACGTCCACATATCACTACATTCACATGAGTGTAGACCTTTGTAAAACTGAAGAAGCAGTTCTACTCAGGATGACATGTGGGGAAACCACTCAGTAAAAGGTCACTTGCAGTATTTTTATTAACAATACCATGTACAATACCATGCAGTTTGAGGGGGCTGCAAAATGGGCACATTGCTCCTCCTATCTGAATTTTCTCAGTCAAACCAGTGTATTTTGAAGTAACTGCCACCTAGTGGCAATTTTCAGAATCAGGCCTTTAGTGGGGTTTAGGGCTTAATGAGAATGAATGCCAAGCCAAGCACAAGTGTTCAATACTCCCCAGCTAATTCAATAATTTCACTGGAAAGCAGTTAATAGAATAATAATTCTATATTTAAATTGTAGTCAATGATATATATAAAGTACTAATTAACATTTTTTTAGTTTTATACCTCAAAAATGAAAGATACTGTTTTCAGTAGTGTTCATCCCCTTACAGTTGGGAAACCCTTAATTCAATTACATTTACAAGCAACCTTATTATTTGGGTGGTTTATTGGTGTGTATGATAATAATGGTTCAGAATGAACCATTACAGATTACATTATAAGATAAGATAAGACTTTATTGATCCCACAACAGGAAAATTTGTCTGTTACTGCAGCGGACAGAGTAAAGAAAAGAGAGAAACGAGAAAAGAGATAAAAGCTAAAGAAGATAAAAACTATAAAAAATAAAAAATAAAAATACACAACACTATGTACAAATTCATAGAATTTGTTGATCCGCATACACAGTATGCATTATGGACATAGAATGGAGAAAAAATACTAATAAATAGCAAGAAAAAAAGAAAAAAGTATGCATAAGCAAAGGATATACATACATACATGCACGTACATACCTACATACATACACATACACACATATTTGCATATATATATATATGGACATATATATCCACGTGCATACACAAACGTACGCATACATAGCCAATGCACACTTAAGGTGCAGGGTGTGTGTGTAGAGAAAAGTGACCAGTGGGGGAAAAGTGACTACAGTGAGTTATAAAGCCTTATATTGTCGGGATGAATGATCTGCGGAATGGTTCCTTCTTGCAGCGAGGGTGTTTAAGTATCTGGCTGAAGGAGCTGCTCAGCGCACCCACCACCCCATACAGAGGGTGATGGGGGTTGTCCATGATGGATGTCAGCTTTGCCAACATCCTCCTCTCTCCCACCACCACCACCGACTCCAGATGACATCCCAGTACAGAGCTCGACCTCCGCACCAGTTTGTCAATTTTCCTTCTGTCCCCATCTGTGCATCCGCCCCCCCAGCAGACCACTGCGTAGAACAGGGCAGATGCTACGACGGAGTCTTAGAAGGTCTTTAACAGGGTCCTGCACACGCCAAACGACCTTAGTCTCCTCAGTAGGTGAAGTCGACTCTGGCCCTTCTTGTACAGGACATTAATGTTTATGGTCCAGTCCAGTTTGTTGTTCAGGTGAACACCCAGGTATTTGTAAGAGACCACTGTCTCAATGTCTTTTCCCTGGATGCTCACCGGTGTGGTGGGGGTGACTTCCTCCTGAAGTCCACAACCATCTCCTTTGTCTTGCTGGCGTTGATTTGGAGAGCGTTGGTCTCACACCAGCTGACAAAGTCATTGATGACCCCCCTGTACTCCTGGTCGTTCCCATCTGATACACACCTGATGATGGCCGTATCATCTGAGCTTCAATATATAATACAGTACCCAGTCAAACCTGAGGCAAAGGCCTTGTTCAAACTGCAAGCCAATCAGATTTGTTCCTTAAATCAGATTTCAAATGAATTCAGACTGTCAGACTATTTTCTGCAAGTGATCTGTTTGAGTACATGTCTTCACCAACCTTTCTGCATTGGTTGCACTGGTAATCACATACAGTGGCTTGCGAAACTATTTGAACTTTGTGACCTTTTGCCACATTTCAGGCTTCAAACATAAAGATATAAAACTTTAATTTCTTGTGAAGAATCAACAAGTGGGACACAATCATGAAGTGGAACACACTTTAATGGATATTTTAAACCTTTTTAACAAATAAAAAACGAAAAATTGGGCATGCAAAATCATTCAGCCCCATTGAGTTAATACTTTGTAGCGCCACCTTTTGCTGCGATTACAGCTGCAAGTCGCTTGGGGTATGTCTCTATCAGTTTTGCACATCGAGAAACTGATATTTTTGCCCATTCCTCCTTGCAAAACAGCTCGAGCTTAGTGAGGTTGGATGGAGAGTGTTTGTGAACAGCAGTTTTCAGTTCTTTCCACAGATTCTCAATTGGATTGAGGTCTGGACTTTGCCTTGGCCATTCTAACACCTTGATATGTTTTTTGGTGAACCATGCCATTGTATCTTTTGCTTTAGGTTTTGAATCATTGTCTTGTTGGAAGACAAATCTCCGTCCCAGTCTCAGGTCTTTTGCGGACTCCATCAGGTTTTCTTCCAGAATGGTCCTGTATTTGGCTCCATCCATCTTCCCATCAATTTTAACCATCTTCCCTGTCCCTGCTGAAGAAAAGTAGGCCCAAACCATGATGCTGCCACCACCATGTTTGACAGTGGGGATGGTGTGTTGAGGGTGATGAGCTGTGCTGCTTTTATGCCAAACATAACGTCTTGCATTGTTGCCAAAAAGTTCGATTTTGGTCTCATCTGACCTCCCAGGTGGCTTGTGGCAAACATTAAACGACACTTTTTATGGATATCTTTAAGAAATGGCGTCCTTCTTGCCACTCTTCCATAAAGGCCAGATTTGTGCAGTATACAACTGATTGTTGTCCTATGGACAGATTCTCCAACCTCAGCTGTAGACCTCTGCAGTTCATCCAGAGTGATCATGGGCCTCTTGGCTGCATCTCTGATCAGTCTTCTCCTTGTATGAGCTGAAAGTTTAGGGGGATGGCCAGATCTTGGTAGATTTACAGTGGTCTGATACTCCTTCCATTTCAATGTTATTGCTTGCAGAGTGCTCCTTGGGATGTTTAAAGCTTGGGAAATCGTTTTGTGTCCAAATCCAGCTTTAAACTTCTCCACAACAGTATCTCGGACCTGCCTGGTGTGTTCCTTGTTCTTCATGATGCTCTCTGCACTTTAAACAGACCTCTGAGACTATCACAGTGCAGGTGCATTTATACAGAGACTTGATTACACACAGGTGGATTCCATTTATCATCGTTAGTCATTTAGGTCAACATTGAATCATTCAGAGATCCTCACTGAACTTCTGGACAGAGTTTATTGCACTGAAAGTAAAGGGGCTGAATGATTTTGCACGCCCAATTTTTCGTTTTTTATTTGTTAAAAAAGTTTAAAATATCCAATAAAGTGTGTTCCACTTCATGATTGTGTCCCACTTGTTGTTGATTCTTCACAAAAAATTACAGTTTTATATCTTTATGTGGCAAAAGGTCACAAAGTTCAAGGAAGCCAAATAATTTCGCAAGCCATATATATATATATATATATATATATATATATATATATATATATATATATATATATATATATATATATATATATATATTATAAACAATTACAATTCAGAGTAACCTCACCCATAGACCACTTACCCCCAGATTTCCAACACTGGCTGCACCATCCGTGTGTGTGAATGATTAGGCATTATCCTGATAGGAATGTATGGAAGTCACTGTCAAATGTATGAATCTTGTGAATGGGTAAATGTGTATTTATAGTGTAAACAACTAGGTAAACCACGAGGTAAACAACTAGGTAAACCACTAGGTTAACAACTAGATAAACAACTACATAAACAACTAGGTAAAGGTCTAGGAGAAGCAGGAGGGAGGATCCGATCATCTAAATCTCTAGTAAAGTGCTTAGTGGGTTTAGGCAATGAGACGTTGTCGCAATATCTCCCTCAACTGCACAAACTCCTGCTTTGTACAATGTAAACATATTCCAGCAGAAAATGTGGCAAAAAGACAATAATAAGAGGCTTGCTTGACTAGAATTACAACCACTTCTTCCTTTGGGTTCTCTGTTGATTACAATTATTATCCACTACACTAAAGTTTCACCTCCCACAACTTTTCTCGTTGACTTTACCTGATAAAGTAGTAAAAAATGACACTGTACACACTGTTGCTGTTGATGAGGGAAAAGTGGTAAATAAAAAATAATGTCATTGTTGATTATTATGCAGGCGAAAAGAATTATACTTATCAAAAATGCACATTCATTGACATTCAACGGTAAACCCTTACTAAATGCAGCTTTTGTACCTATGTAAATACTTAAAAAATACCATTCTCAGTAAAATTTCTAGACTGAGCTGCATGATTTCTGATTTCTGAGTCTTTATTAGTTCTTTTTACATAGCAATTCCACCATAATGGCACAAACCAGTCATATGTTGACTTGTGTGAGAGTTTTAGACAGCATTCAGACAAAAGAGGAAGCTGAGAAGAAAACTATATTGCCACAGTTCTTCAGTGTTGTTCTTCTGTGATGTTACTTGAAAAAAAAAAAAATATATATATATATATATATATATATATATATATATATATATTCACTTTTGTTTCTCAAATCAGATTTCAAATCAAATCATAATTAAGACAGATTGTTATTTGCAAGTGATCTGTTTAGATTTTTGTGTTTAGTTTTCACCAACCTTATAAATATATATACATATATACATACATATGATCTATAAACAGTCCTGCTCGGGTGGAGCTATAGTGGCTAGCCTGGCTTCAAGCCTACACCTGCCTACACCTGACATTTAGATTTAGTTTTGGCCCTGACAGTTACAGTGGCTTGCGAAACTATTTGGCTCCGTTGAACTTTGTGACCTTTTGCCACATTTCAGGCTTCAAACATAAACATATAAAACTGTAATTTCTTGTGAAGAATGAACAACAAGTGGGACACAAGCATGAAGTGGAACACACTTTATTGGTGCCAAGCTATGATATTCATATATGTTGGGAGTGCAGAGCTTAACTGGTACACAAACAGAACAAAGTGCAATCAACTCAGCATGTTATGCAAGTCATTCGAACAAAGTAATCTTGTGGGTTATATGGCTCTGGATTGTAAAATAAACTAAAATAAAAACTTACATAAAATGCAGTTCACCTAAATACATTAAAAGTATACAATCAATTACAAATATATCAATTAATGTAATTTAATTTAACTAACTGATTATTTAGTAAATCAAAAAAGTAAACCATTTAAATGTGATTATTATGTCATACTGCATTTTGCGGAAAATTCTACAATTAGCACAGGCAATCTGTAGGTTGACCAGTTATGTCCGAGTATTGGAAAATGGAATCTTACCTTCCGCTAACCTCTCTCATACAAGGAACTCATTCAGTACTGTATTGCTTTTTAATTATTTAAAACACTTATTTACCTACTTCTATTCCGTGTTAAAGTTTTTTTTAATGTGTGTCCTTGCAATTCTAGCCTGGGTATACCCATTCTTCATTGCATGTGATTTCACTTTGCTGTGATATTTATATTATTATAACAAATATCAACATCAATCAACTATTAATAGACTGATATGAGGTGTAGTATTAGCTAGGCCATTATGAATTAAGGAACAATGAGTACTTTTGTATTGCTGTACAGCATGCAAGGCCCCCTTTTCAGGCAATTTCGTGATATTGGTCTATACAAATAAAATGAAGTGACACCTTGAGGAAAAACGCCATGAATGCATTGGACGGAGGCCAAATGTGACGTCCCTAGCCTTTGCTTGGCCTATGCTGAATCATAAACCACACCTTTCACTCACTACCCTGAGATAAGAGCCAAACTAATCCTGCTCGACATTTCATTTCATATTGATGTTTTCTTTTCAGACACTTGTGTGTCTTTCGATAAATGATCGCACAGGATATTTAAAAAATGCATTATTGTAAATCTTGACGGTTTAAGCATGACTTTGTTTTGCACCTGCCCGCGACTGCTAGAGGAGGCGGCGTCTCGTGCGGCGGAGCCGACGGATGATGCACCGCGCGGAGCTCCGCCAGCAGACCGCACAGCTGCTTGTTGTCATGGAGGAGCAAAGATGGCGGTCCTGGCCTATAGCCTGGGCAAACGCGAAATAAATCAACATTTCACCATTAAAAATGCCAAATTAATATCGCTAGCGGTCGTTATCTTGCTCGTCGTGTTTCACACAGCTTCGCGGTATTATGGAGGTAAGTGGCCCCCTGCTTGTTAGCAGCAAGTTAGTGTTGCCACTGAAACAGCTATCATTAGATGGCTAATGTTAGCCGTTTGTGCCTGAGAGTGGCTTCTCTTTTGCTGGTATGTTCCAGTTCATTTACCTAATGCTGCTTTTAAAAGCTGAGATGCATAAAGCGGATAGACGGTAGACTAATATTTAAATTCAATAGCAATAACAGCAGGAACTTGAGTCGGGGTTGACCCACTGGCTGACAATAATTGGACAATGTTTAAGCTAACACTGTATTTAACTGTGTTTACAAGTTCCTCGCAACACGCGCTTGGTTTTGCAGGTATTTGCACAACATGTTTTTATATTGGCCTGCATCACTACTTTAAGCACTTACCAGAAGTTAGCACAGTAAACCCACGTCTGTCAATAACTCGCCATGTCTAGCAGAAGTTAATTTCAGAAAATCAGTCTATCGTCATTAGCCTGCTGTTTCTCACCTCGTTGATGACAAGTTTGCATCAGCACATCGGGCAAAGTTAAGTAACTGAGTCGTAATATATAGAGATATTATCATGATGCCTTCAGTTACTTCGCAGCCGAGTTTCTGACTTCTTTGAACACACAGAGAGGAGCTTGTCTGGCTGTATATTAAACTAAATGCCGATGGTTTAGTTGAAGATGGCTCTGGTAGTTTTGCGCACAAATAAATAGTCGGAGAGATTTATGGTTGACTTAAATTGCTGACGGCTTTTTTTGTTTACTGTGGTCTCTAGCAGAGCTTTGTATTCAAGTCCTTTCACACCACCAGATGACAGGTCATGGTGCTATAGAGACAGAAGGTTTCAGTAATACATAAGAGTTAAAGCTGGAGCAGTGTTTTCAGTTTGGTCTTACTAGTAGGTCCTTTGTGTCTTGCCCCCAGGTGGAGACTCGTGTGAATGGCTGCTGTCCAGAGGACGATACTTGGGGGAGAATGTATGGCAGCCTTATGGCTGCATGATGCACAAATACAAAAGCAAGTGAGTAACACAAACAGTGAGACTATGTACATTGGAACATTGGAGATAAAGAGTCAAAAGCCACAGTGGATGGAGTATGTGTGTCTCTGTGTGTGCAGATGGGTAGATGGAAAATTCATGAGCCAATAATATAATAATAATATAATATAACAATTGAAAATATAACACAGAATGCTCTCCCCACCACTTGAATAATTTTCATGTGCAGTTGTTGCTGTTTTTCGATTCCTTGCTGTTATTTTGCCTTACAGTGAAGCCAAAACCTGCCTTGCGGAAAAGCGAGTGGCCTTTGTTGGTGATTCACGAATCAGACAGCTATTTTACTCCTTCATTAAAATTATTGACCCTAATCGAAGAGAAGATGGAAACAAGGTATAATGGGTAACAACACTGTGTAAACTCAGGGCTTTTCTCTTAAAAATGTATGAGCAGAGATCTATTTACTAGAATGCTAACCTTTTGAAATGTAGGCTTGACTAATCAATCATCTACATAGATGAATCTGAAATATATTGCCATATATGAAAAGAATATCTATTACTCTTTCTTTTGGAGGGATGTAGGCAATCTATCTGCCTAATAGACACTCTCTCTCTATGTTCCCATGTAATGTCTGAAGCATGAAGACATTTCCTTTGAAGATGAGATCTCCTCTGTTAATGTGGTGAGCTATATCTGGATGTGATTTCATCTCCAATTCAGTTGTAAACACATACTGTTTACATATACTGAGGTGAATTGCTAAGCTATTTTGAGCCATTTTTAAAAAGAAAAATTCCAGATTTACTAGTGACAGCTTCTCAAATCTAAATATTGTTTTGTTTTCTGTAGTCCTCTATAATGCTAAATTGACTGTGTACTGGTCGCCAGCATAAAGCAAGATATTTTAGATGGCATCTTTAAAATCGTTCACTCTTTATGACATTTTGTAAGCCAAACAACTAAAGGATTAAATGAGGAAATAATTAATAATATCATAATTTGATAAATTACTGAATAAATAATAATTAAAACTCAATCTAATTGTTATTTCAAGCCCACATATGTGTTGAACATTTTTGTTGAACAAGTGTAAAGTGTCTATGCCCACTTTGTGTTTAGGACTTTCTCTGGCACCCAGAGGCAAATAATTCAATGAAGGAGCGGTTGACATCATGGACACGGGTCAGTATAAATGTTAAATGAGAATTTCTTCATTTTTTATCCTCGACACTATTTTTCTAACTTTTAATGTCTATTGGAGTGATCTGAGCAGTAATTTCTCAGTTTGCCAGTACTGGGTAAAGACAAGCAGCATATTTCAATGATGTGCTGTATTTGTCCTTTGTAATCATTCTTTTTCGCTTCTACTGAGCTCATATTGTTATAAGTCAGACTAGTGAGTATAGAATCCTCCAGTCTTATAAGTCTCTTGCACAGAATAATATCAAGCTATTACCCACCATAGTTTAACTATACAGGAGGTTATGTTTGTAGCTTTTAGCATTAAAACAATGCAAAAAACAATTTCTCTTTACTTTGCTTCTCAATTGGTGTGAGTGCAACACTCTCAATCTAAGCCTGACAATGGCACAAAAAAAATACTGCTTGCAGAAGATAAACAGAACACCTCCATAATAAGGTGTTTCTGTGAAGTGGGCTGCTGGTAGTTTTTCCAATAGAGCAAAATTTTGCACAGATCACGATAGATGATTAATAAAAAAAAGTGAAAAATAGGGTGCAGGTTGAAAATTGCAGGAATTCTCCTTTTAAGTTCTGCTATAAACAACTTAAAGGGAATTTATGCACTGGATATAGATTTGCTTTTGTTATAGCAACTTCCGTAACATGTTGCAGGAAGCTTCCGCAAAACCCAATGTCGTCATCCTCGGAGCCGCAACGGTAAGCTGTGTAAATGACCTCTTAGCATTGCTTGCTCATTTACTAAAATAAAAATTAGGCAGTTGCTGCGTAATATTGATCTTAATCTTATCTCTTTATCCATTTATATTCCACAGTGGTCCATCAAGCTGCGCAGTGGCAACAGGGAGACTCTGCAGCAGTACAGAACCAACCTGACGGGTATTGCGGTTCCTCTTGAGAGGCTGGCTGAACATGGAGAAGTCTACTGGGTCCTCCAAGGTAGGCTCTGCTTTAGTAGTAGACCCTAGCATTGGAAATCATTATGATCTGTCATAACTGCCTTTTCCCTTCACTCTAGTGAATAATATATCCTGTGATTATCACACTGTTGTCAAATAGGGCTATCATTAGAGGTAGTTGATGGTTGAAAGCATTTATTCCAAGTAGATTCCAACGCAATGATTCTCTAATGTCTATGGTTTAGTTTGGAAAGTTTCAAGCCATGTTTTTTCCATACAAATAGGAAGAAATAAAAAAATCTATGAAGGTACAATTATTTTATAAAACAGAATGTCTCTTTAAGTAAGTTTTCCATATTAACTAAGTAAACATAATTCCCCCCTTATCGTCTAATAGTGGCTTAACTGGAGAGGGTGTCAGAGAGGGATTTTCTAATTCCCAATGTTGGATAAATATATATTCTCATTTTCAGTATGAACCTTACTTGTTTTCTGCTTTTAATTTATATTCTGTTAATTTGTGCTGCTACATAAGTGGTAACCTCTAAATTCAAATTATAATAGTAAAACAAGTCATTTCTTGGGCTTCTTAAGTAAACAACCTCAACAGCTGCACCTACAGCTGCACCTACAGGATTGTGGGAGTGAATGCAAAATTTTGTATATATATTCTCTACGCAAACATGCAGCCTTTCCCTCTTTCACACTGAACACTAGACCCAGTAAATGAAGAGGTTTTGAGTGAGAACAGGAAGATGATCACCAACCAACAGTTAAAGATGTACAACAAAGCCGCAGTGGATGTGCTCAACAGCAGTAAGCGTAGTCGAGTCAAGCTGCTGGCTGCATCCCGCCAGGCCGCACTGGAGACCATCTCCCAGTCAGACGATGGGTTGCACTTGCCTGAGGGCACAAGGAATGTGGTAGGCAGAACTTGTGTTTATTTGTGACAATTGCATACATTTTAGCATTTTTTTTAATAAGTCACCACCTTGTGCAACTGTCCTGTCAGGGAGCCATGATCCTGATGAATTCTGTGTGTAACAAACTGCTGAAGCCCATTGACGGCTCCTGCTGCCAGATGTTGCCGCCCCCCAACCTCCTCCAGAAACTGTCAGCATGTTTCTTCCTGGGCTCGGCTGTTGTCTTCCTGGTCCTCCACTTGCTTGGCAACAGCCACCACCGCCGACCTGTTCTACTGGACGTAGAAAGTTTAGAGGAGAAGAAGCCAGTGACTGCAGCTGTGCCCTTGGGTCAAAAGGTGCCTTTCCGGGCCCTCTGCAGGATGGGGATCATCATGGCATATTTCTACCTTTGTGACAGAGCAGATGTGTTCATGAAAGAGCAGAAGTTCTACACACACTCCACATTCTTCATTCCTCTCATCTATATATTTGTCCTAGGGGTGTTCTACAGTGAGAACAGCAAGGAGGTGAGGGGGAAGTATGGTTATATATTAACATACCTATTTCAACGTGAATTAATTTTCCAGTAGGAAGTAAAAGCTCTTGAAAAGTGAGCTCAGCCTAAGTTAGTTTTTAGTTTAAGTTTTTTTTTTTTACTTGAATGATTCATCTTGGACTAGGTAATAATGTACTTTGTATAATGATTATTAATTCAAATTTTATTACCATTATTCTTAGTTTGATCTCTTTTCTATTCAGACAAAATTACTCAATCGAGAGCAAACAGATGAGTGGAAGGGTTGGATGCAGCTAGTAATCCTGATCTATCACATCTCTGGAGCCAGTGCTGTGAGTCCTAAATATGTGTACTTTTACACATTCATTTGAGAGTATACTGCTCTGAGAAAGCATATATTGGTATTTTATTTTAAAGCATAATCTTTTCTCTCTTTCAGTTCATTCCTGTGTACATGCATGTGCGTGTGCTGGTGGCAGCGTACCTGTTCCAGACTGGCTATGGACACTTTTCCTTTTTCTGGCTTAAAGGAGATTTTGGATTGTACAGAGTGTGCCAGGCGAGCATATAGTTAGTTATATTACCAGGATCTTGCAATGCGTTAAGAAAAGAGTAATATATATTAAATTGCCAGTATTCACATTAATGTCATAGTTGACTTGCAATTAATCACAAATAAATCTCAATTTTTTGTCCTTTGAATACATTTTAATACTTTTATCAACAGAACATTGTATAGACTTGTGCAAACCAGATGAAGTGTTGCAGACATTCAGGTGACACTATACATAAACGGATGACAAAAAATAAAAGATAAATTAAAAATAATAAGAAAATAGTCACAAATCTGCTCTTCAAAACAGGGTGATCCAAAGTAAACTACAGAACTTTTACAATTGGAAAAACTATTCACCAAAGATAATTATAAACAACCTAATTGCCAGTTTTTCAAACAGACAAGCCTGTTGACATTTTGAAACAGGTCAATGTTTTAAACGCGGTAGAAAATGTTAAAAATGTACCTTAAAATAACGATCTCAAAATGAATTCAACAAGTAAAACATATTGGGTAATATTTTTGTTATGACCATTGTTGCATGTGAATAGTGCAAAAAAATTGAATGTATAGGGTGAATAAAAGAGAGGTTGATGTTTGTCAATTAATTCACTTATTTACCTAAATTAATTTGAATTGAAATATAAAATGTTTCTCACAGTAAAATGTTGCTATATATATATATATATATATATATACACAAGGCATGTAATTAATCTTACATTTTACAAATTAATTGCTTAATAGACAAATACATAAATAATGTATGTAGTATAAAAGGCCAAAGGCAAAAACATTTCAAATATCCCAAATGATTATGTGATTACATCTACTAATGTTCATATTTTCTACATAGGATTAAATGTAACTGGCCAAAAAACATACTTTATATTATTGGTAATAGCACACATGTATTAATCGCTGCATGTTTTCCACTCTAGGTGCTTTTTCGACTGAATTTCCTGGTTTTGGTGCTGTGTGTGGTAATGGACAGACAGTACCAGTTCTATTACTTCGTCCCACTAGTAACCTTCTGGTTTGTCATCATTTACACCATGCTGGCCCTGTGGCCTCAGATTCTTCAGAAGAGAGCAAACAGTAGGTTTCAGATATAATGTAACTTCTTTCATTCACTTCAAAAATGTCCAATACACATGATTCAGGCTACACAGTAAATGTTATACCTGTCTCAAGTGTCAGCCTTTGGGTTAGGCTTTTAGAAAAACATGTTTGCTCACTGCAATCTTGTCTTCCAAACAGCGAGCGGCTTGTGGCACCTTGGAGTCTTGGTGAAGTTACTGGGCCTCCTGCTGTTCATCTGCTTCTTTGCTTATTCACAAGTAAGCATATATGAAATGTTTTCATCCTGTGAAAACTGTAACAAGAATACAGTTTTGACTATGTAAAATATATATTGAGTTAAATAGTAATTCCTAGATTATGTAGATATACATAATATATTGAATTACATATTAAGTCAATATATTAGTCAATGTAGGTAATAGGAAGTGTATCCTTTTTAAATTCAACAATGAATTGTATAACTTTTTTTTTTAACCCAATTAAAACAAAATGAATTAATAGAAATGAAAAGTCTCTATTTTGAGAACCTCATAGTTTTACTTGCTTACTACAAAACCCTGCTTGTCTGATATTCATATTTTGGCTTTATGATTCCAGGGCTTCTTTGAAAGTATCTTCTCAGTTTGGCCTATCTCCAAGCTGTTTGAGTTAAATGGCAGCATTCACGAGTGGTGGTTCAGATGGAAGTTGGACCGATTTGTAAGTCAAATAGGGTTTCACACACAAGTTTTGTAGTTTGCATTTAGTGGAATGCAGTGTTTGGAATTTAACAAGTAGCAGAGTATATTAGAATCTAAGTAAAGGCAAAACTGTCCAATTGTCCAAACTAAGTGAAATAGCTTTAATGTGATTGTGTTGTGCTGCAGGCGGTGATACATGGCATGTTGTTTGCCTTCATCTATCTGGTGCTTCAGAAACGGCAGGTTCTGTCCGAGGGTAAAGGAGAGGCTCTCTTTTCTGCCAAGATTTCCAACCTGCTGGTCTTTCTCTCTGTCATCTCCTTCATAGTAAGATTCTTTTTTTTTTTTTTTTTTTTTTTTTTTTTAATATTACTGAGAAGAGTATTTTCAAGGATGCCCACACATCCTAAACACAAAAAGTACAGGAAAGCATTTATCAAAGAGTCAGAGATGTTGGGCTTTTTTTTTTTTTTTTTTTTTTTTTTTTTTTAATCTCATCATGCTTATATGGCAGAAGCAGGTGGCTATACCTTCAGCAACAATGCAGTCTGCCTTTTGTTAACACATACAAAAAAACCCTGTTTCTTGCCGTCCCCTCCCACCGAAACACCCACTCTGCTGTGATAGGCTAAGAGCTGTCAGAAATATCCTGCCCTCAGAGCTCTGCGGTCTGTCGGAAAAAAGTTAAAAAAACGGCACTCCAGGAAGAGAGGGGCAGCTACATGGATCCAAAGGCAGTTGCTTTTAACTTGAGCTCGTCATGTCACGAAAATTAATGTGAAGCTCCTCTTAACTAGAGGTTGAAAATTTCAGTAAGTTTAGAGATCTTTTACTGTGAATTTGTTTTATGAAGCCACAGTCTATCTTCCTTGGCTAGGTCTAAACTTCATTCAGCCTTGTTGTATCAGCTTGATTAAGAGCTGTGCACATTTATTATTTACAAATTTATGGTGGTCTAATCAAGTTTACCACATTCTATACATTTTGTAGATTAAAACCAATAACTTAGCTTCTCCTCTCCCCATCATTCTAGACTTACTCAGTATGGGCCAGCAGCTGCAAAAACAAGACAGAGTGCAACGAGATGCATCCTTACATCTCTGTGGTGCAGGTACAGTCTCTTGTTTCTTTTCCTTTAAACAGATTTTCTGGCAATCCTCTCTAAAATAATGTAAAACTAAATGGGTTTTGTGTTTGTATGTGTTGCCCTGTGTGTGGTTTGCATGTGTGTTTATCACAGCTATCAGGATTATAGAAGTAATGAACATTTGTTTAGGATTGTAGCAATGTATTCTGTAATAACAGTGCAATATGTATTAATGTAATACATTTTTACCTTGTGTATTAATACTATATTTTGTAATAATCTGCCACATGTAATAAAATTCCTGAATGCAATATGTAATGCACTTTGTTACATATTGTGTCAGACAAAATGTAATTTGTTTCCTTAAGTAATAAACCACCAAAATTGATGTCTTAATTAGGAAAAACATCCGAATAACATACCACCATGAATTGTAAATAAAAAATCTTTTTAAAAACTAGAGTAAAAAGCAATTTCAGGGTTGGACACTTTGTGGTTCCCCTGGAAAAGTTGGACAACATGGCTGGGGAGAGAGAAGTCTGGACTTCTCTGCTGAGGCTGCTGCCACCACGAATTGATTTAGATAAACGTTAAAGGATTGATGCATTGAGTTGAGACAATAAAAAAGGTCAACAATTTATTTGTGTATAAATCAACAACAAGAATATTGTTTATAAAACAAAATGGGTTCAGGCCCAGATTGATAGTGCTAGAATTTGCTGAGGGTCTGTGAACGCATCTTGGAGTAGCAGCTAAACAGGCACATCCCAGCGTGTGGTAACTAGTGGTCATGCAGATGCAGAATGTTTTTTTGTTGTTTTTTTTTCGTTTGAAGAATGTAGAATATGCAGCAGATTATTACAAAATGCGGTGATATTACATAAGGAAAAGTTGTGTATTTTTTACATAATGCATTGCTACAAGGATCAGAAAAGATTAACAATTTTGTTTATGTAAGGACATTTTTTCTGTCCTCATATGTGCTACATTGTATCGGGAATAGTTTCTGTTTCTACCTCCCTCCTTCTTCCTCTGTCTGTGCACTGTTATCAGATCAAGTGCGGTTTTACCGCCAACATGCCTTCTCTCGAAAAGCTAAGCCAGTTTTCCTGTGTATTACTATTATTATTCTCCGTAAAAAATCCTACTAATGAAAAATACAGGCCATTATTCATGATGGTGGCGCCTAAGTAAGTGTTTGAAGTTCAAAACTTACTACATACTTATACCTAGTATATATAGTATAGTATATACTATATATGTTACAGAATTGCAACCATCTCCAAAATATAGCAAAAATCCTGAAAAGAAACTCTGAACACATACCCTAATGGCAAATTTTGACATACATCATGATTTTTGTCTAATTAACACCAAACTTACTGCAGAGGATTCTCAGCCTGCTCTGTACACTATTTTGCCTAGTGTAAAATAGTAGTGTAAACATATTCTTGCTTAAAAATACCAATATCCTTGAAAATTTTGATAAAAACATGGTCATTTCAAAAACAGGATTTGTGAATTCCAATTTTTGACTTAAAAACTGAATTTTTGAAGCGAATTTACAATCTGCCTTTCCATCAAATTTTCCCAGCTGTAGATCAATTGGTTCCTTGGCATTTAGAGTCAGAGGTTATGAGTTAAATCTACAGTTGGTGCAAAATGCATCGTATAATGCCAAACTATTATCCAAATAAATGTTATTATAATGAGTGTAATAATAAAGCAGTTTCTTCTCTAATGAATAAATGTACTACTGGCATTACAAAATCCACAGGATGGGATGTTGTTTGATGTTGGAGCTTCCTTCCCCTAAAGCGGTCAAGATTAGAAATTTAGCCTCCCTCTTATGACTTGTATTGTGTGTGAATGTATCATTCAAACCTCCTCCTTGGCCTCAGGACTGCAACTTTAAATGACAAAACTCATGCTGAGTCATGTTTGTCTTCGTGCTTTTACTCTTTGAAATGTCTTTGCTCTCTTTTCCACAGATTTTGGCCTTTATACTCATCAGGAACATTCCTGGCTATGCACGCTCTATATATAGCTCATTCTTTGCATGGTTCGGAAAGATCTCCTTGGAGGCAAGTCATATTTTCTAATTACACAAGGAAGTAAAACTAGTCTTTTTATTTGCAGTACTTAAACATATTTATACTATTTAACATAAAATATTTGTCTTCCTGTAGCTGTTTATTTGCCAGTACCACATCTGGCTGGCTGCCGACACCAAGGGAATTTTGGTCCTGATACCAGGGAACCCGTCACTTAACATCATGGTTAGCACCTTCATCTTTGTTTGTGTAGCTCATGAAATTTCCCTCATCACCAATGACCTGGCCCAGGTGGTTATCCCCAAAGACAGCGTGGCCTTGCTGAAGAGACTGGTGGCTGCAGGGCTCTTTAGTATCTTTTTTCTGCTGCTGGACAGGGGCAGTAAGCCCATGCCCGGTGCCTGATAGAAGCCCCTTGAATAATGCACAGCAAGACTGGCCAAGCCCTTTCTGAGATTGAGGTGAGGCGCATATCCAAGCCAGGAGCACCCCTGGTGTTTTAAGGCTGCTGGTGGCCACAGGAAACAACCTTGTTGAGTGACACAGCGCATCAACTTGTAGACATTGTCTCCCTGCTGGTCACGTTTGAGCAGATTCTGTTGTTTTTTGACTGCTGTGAAAGTCCCACACTGAACAAAGATGCTCAAAAAGAGGATGCTTCTTCTTTTGAGGCTGAAGTGCAAATTACAAGAGAGAGGAGGGGGGAAACACTTTCAAAACGTTTACATTATGAGATTTAGATTAAAAAAAAAAAAAAGGTGACGAGAGTGGCATTGTATTTAAGACACAATGCTTTTTTTTTTTTTTTTTTTTTTTTTTTAAGACCTCATACTTGCTGTTTGTATTTTTGCAGAGTTGCCTGTCCACAGCCAGACACATTAATAATAAGTTTATTAATAATAATTCAGTCTCATATAGTACTTCCTGTAATCATTTCACTCTAGATCACATACAAAGACACTCCGTCCACATAACAGCAGCAATAGCAATTAAAGGTGTTTTCACTCAAGTGGATCCATAGTAGGCATATTCAGATATCTATTTATTCACAACAAAAATATTCAAATGTGCTGTTTTTTAATATCATTAATATTACTTTGAAAAGCGTTTCTAGTGACTTTGAAATAGTATTAGATATCTTAATATGCAAAACATGGAATGTTTCGAGTGATCAAAAGCAAGACTAATTAAAAATTTGGAGTGCAATTGTTAAAATGTTGAAATACCCTATGACATATATTTGTTAATATTTTTTGTGAGATTTTAGAAATGTTTGCATTGTGCTGAAAGGTCCGTGGTCACCTGCTGTAATGCTAAAATTCTATGTGATATGTACAGTATTTAATGATTTAAATTAAGCTTATATTTTTTACTTCTTTGTGGCTTTGTTTTATTTTGATTTTTACACCCATGACTGCCGTTTGTGAAGGAAGAATTAGATATATCCTTTTGTACTCATCCCAGCATATTGTAGACCATTATCTTCCTCAGACACACATTGCAGACATTTGGCCTTTACAGTCTGATGCCCTCCTGTCCTATAAGCAGCCACTTCATTGTCTGTATATTTGTATGATAAATTGAGACTTATTTTATACAGTGATGCTTCCAGTAGTTTTTGTCATGCCTTGTTGCACTCTGACCGAAAAAATGCTGGTTTGCACCTATTCTTGTATAATAGAACTAACGGCTACAAACAAAAAAAAAACTCCCATTGTTGTCACAGCCGCTAAACTTTTTGATTTGTTCTGTCATCACAATCGCTTGGCAGCAGTGGCATATCAATATTTAAAAACTACTTTGTAAAGCTATGATTGACCTGTGATGACATATTACTGTTACTTAAATGAAAATATTGTATATTTTGTCTGTTGACAACTGTGTGATGTCTCCATTATGTTATTTATCCTCACAGACATTGAAAAGCAATTTGCACTTTTATTTTATGATGTCTATTTTTTAATCTTTGAAATGGTAAACAAAAGTTCAATGTAGTTTCTCTAATTAAGCATATTTTATTTGGGTAAAGCCAATGTTTTTTTTTGGTTATTTGGCAGATACAAAAAAAAGTTGTAAGGTTTCAAATCTTATTGCATAGGAATTTTTAGTTGCACATTCCCTCTATAATGGAAATGAATAGGTTAGGGTGGCAATTATGAACAAACTGATGTAGCTCTTACTTGAGGGGGAAAAACATGGGTCCACAGAAACACTTTTACTGACTTATCTTTAGCACCACAGAAAATGTATCTCACGATGTAGTTCAGAGTGTTTTCTCAAACTGAATAGGAACCAAGTTTGTGCTTTGTAAAAAAAAAAAAAATTATCACCTCACTGTAGAGATGAGAAAGGCGTTTCTGTTGAAATTTCCATTGACCTGTAACATTTATTGATCCACATTCTCAACATCTATAAAGTTTTAGGCCTTAATAAAGCCTTCTGGTAATGAAAAGCAACAACTACACCCCTGAGCAAGAGAAATGTTACATGTATTTTTTGTGATGTTTAATGTGAAATGTACCCATATTATTTATAAATATTTTAAATGCCTTTATTCTTTTTTGCTGACAATACCTTTATAAAGTCTGCTCTTTTGGCTTATTTTTTTTTCAAGCGTGCAGTGAGGCACTCCAAACAAATTATTTTAAAAGGTTTATTGTGATGTGACACATTACATATGGCAACTAAAGCATTTCATGTAAAACTCCCTTTTCCTTTGAAGAGGACCATTGTGCAAAGCAAGTAGATAGACAAAAATCTTTCCTTTTTTTGTGACATTTACACTTGTATTCCAAAATATTCTGATGAATTTATATAATCAGCTAAACTAAATTTCTGTTAAGATACTTCTAAGGCATGCAGGTTGGCACGAAGGAAAAAACAAATGGAAACAAAGTCTGTTCCAAATAGTTGTTTCTGGTCACAAATTCAGTGCTTCAGCCACTTTTCTCTCCTCAGGAATACCATTTACCTAAAACAAAATTTAGAAACCAACGTTAATTGTGTAAAAAGTGCCATTTGTCATTACTGGTGGAGGAGTTGACACTACAGCTGTCGTTGAACATGACTCCTGTTGTCACAGAGAATCACAACTTGGCAATTTATTATTTTTACATTAACTTAAAATGGACCATGGTACCTACCTCCAACCTTCGAAATGTTGACATGACATAATTCTCTCCTTCGTTAGCAGTGAATACAAAGGGGGGCAGGTTAGTGCTAGACTCATCATGCAGCTGTCCTCCATGCACACAGGAGGGTGCTCATGCACAAACAAATTACTTATCTTTCGCAGGGACAAGACCTAAACCTTTCATGTCTGACTTCTTGGAGAGTGATTGCAGAATAATTTATACCCAAATGCATGAAACTAAGATGATTGCATTTTTTGCAGTGACGAAAAATCAAGATAATTGAAAGGGCAGACTCAGGCTGTATGAACAACAACAAAGTCACTCAAGATTTACCGAAATTCTTCCTGTATAATCTTGCCGCCTATTTGTAGTAGTAAAACAGAACTCCCCTCAAGTTATTTCAGGTGACTCTAGAAGCAGCATCATGTGTTAATTATCAAATGAAATTAAGTCTGTATTTGGCATGTACATGTAGACATGCAGAAAAAGTGAGGCACAATATAAAAGCTGGAGTTGACACTAACCTGAAGGCCGTTGCTGTGGTATTGTAATCTGGTTCTGCAGATTCCTGAAAAGACATATTTAGTAAACATACATGGAGCTGTTAGTATCATGTGAAAGAATGTAATATACTCAGTCTTGGGTATGGATAAGTAATTAGTGGGTTACTACATTATAAAGTTACTAGATACCAGGGAAAGTAACTATTGTGTAACTTTTAAGTTAACATGTACTGGGATTTCCTGAGGGTCTATGAACACATCTTGGATGACGCAGCAGTCATTAACTTTTTTTATGAAGTTAGTTGTTTTGGCATTGGCTAGCCTGTGTTAGTGAGGAATAAAGTAGCAGCTAAACTGGGTAAAGCTCTTAACTTAACTCTAGCTTTTCTCCTGCCTCACACTCCTCTGACTCTGACCTGTTGCCAGGTGCTTGATGCCCCACCTCCCTCTCTTGTGGCCACTACCACATAGTAACAGTGTTGTAACTATAACTATGTTGTAACAATAGAATAAGTGATTTTTTAGATTACCTGTAAGTGAAAAAAGGTAAAACCATTAGTAACAGCATTTTTTTTATTGTTGTTATTCCCATACAGTATACTTAAGCATAGTGTACACACTGCAGCTAAATTTACTATTTAGTGAAATTATGTTGATCCAGCAACGTTAGTGGAGATGCTGAAAAATATTGCAAGTGGTTTACCATATTGTTACAGTTCCCCTTTAACAGGCATGAAATGAGGCAATATTAGTGTTCCTACAGATTTTTATTAGCCAGAAGGGACTCTTTGAAAATACAGTAGATATAAAAATAACACTAAGATAAGTAGTTCCCAACTTTTTCCATCTTTAACATGACCTATAACTTTTACAATGCAATTGAAAAACTAAATCAAATCTTTTATGGTGGTAAAGTGAAACTAAACAACTGAGATAATGGGGCTGTACAAGTGTCACACTCTCTGGGGATGTAGCTGTGTTGGATTTGAACAACAATTACATTCAGCAGTCAGTCAGCAGACAACAGTCACTATCCAAAAGCCTGATTGATAAAGTTGAGCTGTTCCCAGAAGCGTTTCCTGACATTTTTGTAGCTACACAGAGAGCTACCAACGCATCAGAGGGATCTTGTTGTTCGAAGATATCAGGCAGGGGAAGGACACAAAAAAATGTCCATAGGAATGAAACAACCATGGAACCCAGTGAAGACAGCCAATATCAAGTAGAGAAAATATGGCACAACAGAGATATTACAAAGAGCAGGATATCTGTCCTAAATTGATGATATGATGAGAAGAAAACTGGTAAGGGAGGCAGCCAAGAGGCTAACAGCAACATTGAAGGAGCTGCAGGAATATCTGGTAAGTACTGAATGTGTAGTACATGTGACAATCTCCTGTCTTCTTCTTAAGTCTGGACTATGGAGTTGGGTGGATATAACATCCAAGCCTGTCTTCATTTTGCAAACATGTGAACTCTCCCAAATGCATTTGAGAAAATGTGTTATGGTCCAATAAACTAAGGTTGAACTATTTGGCTACCTAAAGGTATAGTTGGCACAAAAAGCACACTGCTCATCACCTAAAGAACAGCATAGCTTCAGTAACGCTCAGTGGTGTGGCACATCAAGAAGTACCAAACTGATACGTGTCCCTTAGAATGGTCACTCTTAATTAGGAATTATTTTGATCCTTCATAAAATGTAAACTGGTGAGCCACAGTTGTCCTGAACAGTAAATAATCTATAGAAACCAAAACTTTTTTGCATCAGGCTGTGAACATGTTTACTTCTGCTGTAAAATTGTGCATTTTAAAATTGGTGTAAATAGGGACTGATTTGCTCCTGGAGCTCAAGGAACTGCAGTGTTTAGCTTTTGTGTATTGGTCTTATTTTCTTTACCACACCTCAATTCAAA
Organism: Eupleurogrammus muticus; assembly: GCA_036785175.1. Taxonomy (NCBI): domain Eukaryota; kingdom Metazoa; phylum Chordata; class Actinopteri; order Scombriformes; family Trichiuridae; genus Eupleurogrammus; species Eupleurogrammus muticus. The sequence goes on along the minus strand of JAYKQN010000020.1, from coordinate 2,014,422 downwards.
TGCTTGACAACAGTCCATAGCAATGGACCTGACTTGAACAGCCCAGTCCCTCACTACACAATGAATTTTCACACACATTTGAGTAAAAAGGAGAGGAATTAATGAAAGATAGAGCAACAAGTTTGCCTCGGTATTGATATTAGTTTGACATAAGTCCAGGTGTGTGTCCTGATGTAACTCAGAGAGAGATGGGAGTAGGAGATGAAATGCTACCCCTATTAGTTTGGAGCAGGTGCCTTAAAAATATACAATACACTTTTCTTTTGCTCTGTCCAGTATTCCCCGCTGCAGAAAAAAACACCCTGGTTTCTTTCATGATGGCTAGAATTGAGGCCAAACAAGTTTGTTCCTGGTTTCATCATACCACAGAATCTCATTTCATAGTCTGAAAATCCTTTGGGTGCTCTGTTTGCAACCTCCAAGCAGGCTTTCCTGTGTCCTTACCTAAAGGGAGGCTTCATTAAAAATGACAGAGGTCATTGTGGGAATTCTCTGTGGCCTTCAATGCAGCAGATTAATTTGTAGCCTTCCCAAAATCCATGCCTCACATACTCCTATCTGAAGTCTGAGTTCCAGCTGTAAAACTTTATAGACAGGTGTGTGCTTTTCTAAATCATGTACAATCAATTCAATTGATCATGGAAAAGGGTCATGTTCAGTTATTCTTTTGTAATACATTTTTTAATATTTCTGAAATTCAGTGTTTGTTTGGTCATTTTGAGGTTTGGGTGAAACAGAAAATAGAAAAAAAATAGGCTGCAACACAATAAAATGGGCACAAGAATGAATGGTTCTGAACACTTTCAGTAAATGCACTATATATTAGCTAATTGCAAGCCCATTAGAGAAAGTCATGGGACAGCTTGGACTCAAATTAAGCCGTCGACGTATTTATGGGCATTCTAAAAGCTTTAGAACATGGTGTAGTCAGCATGCACTGCAAACAAGATTAAACTATTTTTTTAACCTTTACCTTATAAGCCATACAGCTACATACTGCTAATGAGCATGGGTGGAGTATGTGTTAATGTCCGACCATCTACCTAAATATGTATATACATTAGAGCACATGAGCGTATGCATTTCCATCTATGCCTTCAACTCACATCTGTGTCTGCATCAGGGGCATGCTGGTGGTCTCGTAGTTGTCTGGGTGGATAGGCGGCACCACCTCCCCACTGACTGGGTTGAAGACGGGGAGGGTGGAGAGGGGCCAGGAGATTTCTCTGTTCTTGGACATGCTCCGCAGCTCCTTGGTGGATTTCTGGATGGAGCTGTGGTGAACCAACTGGATGCTGGGAGTAGGGGAAATGCAGTGAAATTCATGAGCGTGTGTTAGTCATTGGCCATGTTGATTTAATCCCTTCTAGGTGCAATACGTTATTTAATGAAACACCTTCATAAATTAACAATGCAATTAGCTTGTGTTTGCTAGGGTGAGCTAAGCGCTCAGTGTATACATGCAACAGAAATATAACATCCTATCACTGTAAGTCATCTGATCTAGTAGGAGATATGTTCTTACTTGCCCTGATTTTGGTGCATTGAGAGAGAGGGATAGTCATTTTTATTTTGAGTAAATGTAAGTGCTTTGTGACTAGTTTCCTACATCTGTTCATTTCTTTTTTAAGCAGCCCATGAAAAAATGTCAACACACAGATGAGCATATAAATGATCATGAAAATGCCATTGATGAAAACATAGATGACAAAACTGCAAACCAAAAAGAGGGAAGAGGGACAGAAACAGACCCAAAATAAAAAAACACATGAGAGGTATAACACTTACTCTGGTGTTTGCATGTTTCTTTTTTGCCTAGAAACAAAACAAAATTGATGAATTAAATACTAATATTACCAGGTAAAAAAGACATCTACACACAAGTGAGTGAATTGTTGGGGAAGGACAAAATTAGACATGGTTGATGAAGGGGTATGGAACACTGATGAACAAGGGGGGGCACGTCTCTCCCAGCCTGTAAATGATGGACAACAATGTAAGGATTTATTATGGATGAATGGCTATATGCTTATGCATTAAGATGTACATGATGAAATTAACAACAAAACCTGTGACAAATAGTCATGGTGAATGTAAAAGGGTCATACAACTCGATGGTAATGGTAAGCTGCAGCTCCGGTCCAGATTATTGCTTTTATCTAAATATCTTGCTGACAACTGCCTCGCTCCTGTTTGTTATTTGGTTCTTATACAGTTAATCGTTTCTGGGCTTTCCTCAAAAGGATTCCTCGATCCTGTTTGGAGCAAAATTGCATGTGTGTGTGCGTATATACATATATATATATATATATATATATATATATATATATATATATATATATATATATATATATATATGTATATATATTGAGTGACCAAGTACACTTACACCCCTTCCCGTCGACAGCACAGAGCATAGCCAAGGATGAGGAGGAGGACTACCGCCACGGAAGAGGGAACAGCCAGTGTGACGAGGAAGTCTGCAAAGTAGTCCCGGCCTTTCAGAGACTCAGACGGGGGTTTGTATTCCCCGAATTCAGGCAAGATCCCAGTGCCCGGGTCAGGACGGGTAATATATACTGGAACTATTTTGTTTATGTCAACCTACAGAAATAAAAATGGGTTAATTGGGCAATACAGAAGGTGGTTCTGAACTTAAAGAGCTGGGTGTGACTGTTAAGTACAATGTCTACAATGTGTAAGTGAAAACACACTTGTGTAACAAAAGCAAGCTTTGCTGCATGATCTTGATTGTGTGGAGTAAAGTGATCATAAAACTATGCCCGAGTGGTCTTAAGTGAATCTTTTTCTTGTATTAGCAATCCAGTATAACTAAACATTAATTATTACCTGAAGTTATCAGTCAGTCAGTCATTTTCTATACCTAGGGTCACAGGGGTCTGCTGGAGACAATGCCAGCGCATTACAGTCATTAAAAAAATATTTCTCTTAAAACAACCAATATTTAAAAACTGTTCAAATGTGTATGCTGCCATTTGTCAACACTGTAGCATCATGGAATTGCTGCAGCCTGGCATGTTAACATTGGGTGTTTAGGATGCCATTGTCCAAAAGCAGATTGTGAAATCTGAGACCCAGGCTCCACAGCCGTGTAGAATAATATAGTTATGCTTTCAGATCCATCACATTTTAATGTTAATTAAGAAGATTGTTAGTAAATACATAGGTGAACTCACTATAGTAACGCACTTTGTCATTCTCACATTTTTCAATTTTACATTTTTAAATGTCATTATTGTTGTAAAGTTATTACAATTTAAACTATTTGTTTTACATTGCTTTCATTACTTTCATACTTTTTTATAAAAACATGTTCAAAATCTGTATTATTATAGCTTGAGGTCAGCAGAAAATTTTCCGTTTACAGATATTTGTAATTCTGTCATTTTGAAATGATACTCACACAAGCACCGTTTTATTTTCAGTAAGACAGTACAATATGTGATACACATTTTGTTAACTTATTAGTCCTGGAGAGTGACATCTATGTTGCTACTGTGCTGTAATATGTCAGGCTGACTGCCAATAACCTTTCTTGTGGAAGAGAATGCTGTGTTTTATTGGTTATAGAAGAGGCAGTGCAGTAAATCATATCCTGGGCTTAACAGTTAAACAGTGTAGCAGTTATACAGTAAATTATCAAATAATAGCCAGGATTTTTCCATCCCTCAAAAGATCAGGCGTTTATTTGAGACCAGGCTCCACATATGGGGCAGCTGCTCTTCCCACTGTGCCACTCTCCGTCCTGGGATTTTAATTTTTTAAATTATAATAATGACTTTTTGAATATCTATCAAAAAGTATTCACAAAGGGGATATACACCAGTGTGCAATGCACAAGCTATGTTTAGCCGAAAATTGAAGTTGACCTGTCAGTCAGAGAGATACAAGAGCCACAGACACACAGATGCTCCTTGCCTATATAGATATGTAGATTCTTTTATTAATCCAGTATGACTACCATATAACTTACATTTTTCAAAAGTAAGATTTCAGTATGGTAGTTAAACATCTCACAGCTCACGAGTTTCCTCTGCATATTTTTTGACAAAATGTTTGAATTTAATGTCATACTATTTATTTTTTCACTGCACAGTCTCTGTGGTGATCGACAAATAAGAAATACTACAGAGAAAGGTGTTCTTTAAGGTAATTTGGAACTATGATGCAAGGCACTTGTGAAAAAAAGGGAAGAAAAACATCAGTAGCCGTGTCTTGCTTGATAGTCATGAAAATTGTGATTCTGTTTCTGTGTTGGAAGGAGAGGAGGCAGTTAAAATAATCTATTAGTACCCTGCAATTAGTGATTAATGCTTTTGCACCAATGCCCTCCCTACTGGCATCAGGGTGTGTACCATAGATGTAAAGCGTGTCAGAATTTAGGGTTTTAGTTGTTTATACAAAATCCTCTGTAATATTATAAACTTGCAATTTTTCAAATTACATAAAGAATTCTCACCAGAGAAATCTTACACCAGTCGATGTGAAACTGAGCTCGGAACTTCTTGTCACAGCTGATGACAGGCTCCATCTCCTGACTGCAGCGCAGCTGGTTATGTGGGCTTTCTACCTCCCGTAGGCACGACGAGAAGGGAACATCAGCACCGACCATCACATACACTCTAGATGGAGTGGAAGGAAACAATATGAAGCATGACAACAGAAGATAAGAGAAGGGTCTCATTAGGCAGAAGCTTGTCATAGTCGAAGAAATTCTCTTTGTCCTTTCCTAGATACTTTCATCCTCCAATGCCAGCACCACTCTTTTTTAAACAACTTTTTGCAAGCCATGTAGGGGCTATTCTTTTCTGGACTAAACAGTGCCTTTCAGCACTGACAACCAAGTGTACTCATCTAATTGAAGATAAATAAATCGAATTTGAAGATTAAATAAATCAGTGTGAGCATGGTGTGAGAAAGCCGTAAATGTATGCATTTTTCTTCGATTGAGGCAGGCGAAGTGTTGCTCACAGAATTTAAAGACTGTTAGACATCATACTTAGACATCGGTTTATTCAAAGGAAATGTTCTTAAAACGAAACAATAAGAACTACACCTAGAAAAGTATGAACCAACTAATTCCTTCAAAGAAGTTCTGAATACAATTTCAGATAAAAAATTATATTATGTATTTACAAGATAATCAGAATCCACTGCAAGCTCCAAAATTCTCACCCTTCCTTCAGGTTGTTGATGGGCAGAGGAACACGGCCACCACGGTCCAACGCCGATGTGATGTTGATAGCATTGAGACGCTCAGGCTGCCATACATTCTTCACAGCTCCCAAGAAGTCCCCGAGCACCTCGCTGGCCAGCATCTCCTCTACGTTCATGTTTTTAATATAAAACTCTGCCTGATACGGGAGGGGGAACTCTGTGAATATGGATTGAGGAGAAACAGTTAGAAATGAGGTGTGGATAGGATGGAAAAGAGGACACATCCCTAAACCTCAGGAGAGGTTTGAGCAATGATGCAGAGGTGCTCCAGCCTGGCTAACATCAGACCTCATCTCAATGTACATTGATATTCTGCCTTGGAACCATCTGTTCATTTGGTTCATGAAAGCCCAGAGCTATTTTTTGGGCACTACCAATGTCTGTCAAATGCATCTGTATGTAGTTTATAACCAATCTTATCAAACATACAGTACCTGATGACAATAAAATAGCTTGCAATTTTTTTAAAATATACTTGTGGTGTCAAATTGGGTTCTCTGGCTTCCTTTAATGGTCCTAAAACATGCTTGAATTGGTTAGGAACTCTAAATTACGCTAGCACTGCTCTGCATCAGTATGAATTTGTTATTCCTGCATAACTGATTGTGAAATCACAGTATCTGGACTATACAGTGCAAACAACAGATGTTGGTGTTATGACTTGATCTCTGCCTGAGGCCAGATGGCAGATGACATCACAGCATAGGGGGAATGACATCACATTAGTTCATGTAAACAGCTGCTGAGCACCTCTTGACTTGTTTTATATTGAACAGCATGCACCAAGCCATATGAAAGCAGACAGATGCACTTGTGTGAGGTGTGGTTTCCATATATTAAACATACAGTTGGTTTCCTTAGTAATACTGTATTATTTCACAACTATAACATTCCAATACAGAAGCCACAACACATCATAGATTTTTCATGGCTGACCTAAAATGATACCTCGATTATTGCCAAAAAATACAATTTCAAACTTTTGATCATATCACATAATCTGCATCAGCAAAAGTAGTTTAGTAAAATAAATTTTTGACTATCAAATGCTTATTTATCTGAGAATCTCCTCTTTTTACATACACTTGATGAGTTCCATGACAACATACTCCATCTGCTGATAACCCGCATTTGATGTAATTGAAAAGCAGCTACCCTATGGACATTTTTGGAAGATTTTGACAATTGGTTGTCAATGTACAAATACATAGGCAATAATAATACATTCTAGTTCCTGATAAGAAAAGATTGATTAGTTGTGGTTGACTAAAGTAATAAAAGGCAACATTTATCTTTACGAAAGTGCATTAGATAAGTAGTGAACGTGTTCTCCAGATTATCGCACAGTCTGATCTCTGCAAAATCTAAGCTCATACTGGCGCCTCCTACCTTCTGTACCCATGATGTTTATGACCAAGTTGTGCCGTGCTGTCTCGAACGTACGTCTGTTATAGGCAGTAATCTGCAACATACAAGGGTGAAAGTTTAAACCCAGATCAGTGCAGCTTATATGTCAGCAACTCTCTGCAAAAGGCTGAGCTAGATACCCTCTGCAGGGTGTGTACCCAACTCTAACACTGTATAATGTACATGTGAACTGCTTGGAACATTAAGGCTTTTAGGATAAGAAATTCTACAGTATCTTATAGGAGACAAAGAAAACATGAAAACACATCATAAAATTTAAGTCTAAAGACTTAAGAATATTACATATATACTATATATATATATATATATATATATATATATATATATATATATATATATATATATACTATATTACATAATATTACATAAAAATAAGCTGAGTTAACTAAAATCTAATTAAAACGTGTTACTACTATTACCTTTTTGTGAGCCCTGGCAAAGAAAGTACATAGTATTAACTTCCATTTAAATGACTGCACTTGATGGATCCTTTTAGTTTTCCGATTTCAATTTATTGAACACTTTTAACACAATTTTATTCTATTTATATATTAAACGTTTACCCAGGTGCCCTCATATCTACTCTTATTATTTTAAAAGCGGTCCTACCTCTATGACATTGGGTTTCCCAACATGCTCTGCAGTGGGAGAGCCGTAGAGCACTCCATCACTATGAGGGGTCCTCTGGATGTAGCGCAGCCAGCCCGGCCTGTCAGGGTAGCCCATCAGGTTGGTGTTAAAAGTGATCGGGTCATTCCCGGAGTCACCTGTGGACAGAGCAGGTTAAAGAAATGTTGCCGGATGCTGTTATAGGTCAGCACCAATTTATTTTACTTTACTTGTACCCACTTGGACCCATCAGCAGAATTGTCGAAATGTTGCAAAGAGTACCTACAAATGTTCCACCAGTTAAGTGGTTTTGTGTGAAAACAATGAAGAAAAATGTAAACACAACACTTTTGTTTTTGTCCTTCAGCTTTAAGATACAGTTGATTTGAAAGAAAAAAAATAAGCAAAAATACAAATTTAAAATAAAAAAAAAAATGAGAAAATTGTATTAAAATTAGATAATTTGAATTTGAAAAATTTGAATTAAAGAAGAACAAAGTTACACAACTTACAACAGTCAAATAATGGGAAAATCAAAAAATAGCTAGTGTGAGTATGCAAATGATGGATAGTTGAGGCCCCTTAATTAAACCTTAGGGGTCTCCACAGGTTATGTCTTTCTGTTCAGATATGTAGTTACTTATGGACATAAAGTAGTCTCTGTCCTTTAAGTAGGATTCAAATATCTTTAGTGCCGAGACAACAGAGTGCTTATAATCTGTAGGAAATATGAGGCAATGTAGTTAGAAGCCTGTTGGCAGAACATCCAGACAATAGGAGAAGCCATATAGATGATGTATAATGTCCTCCAGGTTTTATAGTTAATTGGATCAGTGATGCAATCACAGTTGATTTTTTATTCTTACTGGGAAGAAAACATCCTGTACCTGGCACAGAGAGTTTTTTTAATTTTTAGAAATGTATCAGTGAGGAAAGAGGCAAACTCATTGCAGGTCCTAGTGGATAGAAGTTCAGGGGCTACTGACACAGGAAGGCTTGTTAGCCTATCAACATTGGCAAACAAAACACTTGTATTAATATTGTTTTCCAAAAAAAATGATTTTAGATTATAAATGCAAAGTTTCTCTTTACGGATGTCTTAATGAACCTGGAGATTAGTTTTTCGCCACCTGTGTTTAGCTTTACAACACTTTATTTTACCAATAATGACCAGCCTGTCATTTCTCCATGAAGCTATCTTCTTGGATAAACATTTCTCTATTGTCTCTAGTGTGTCAGTGATGTACAATTTTAAGGTTACCTCAGATTGAACACTTCTGTGTGTAGAGAAAGTGCTCTTAAAGAATACACAGTGTGGTCAGACAGTCCAACGTTAGTCACCTCAACCTTAAACATGTTTAAACCTTTAGAGGTGATTATCTAAAGTATGACCTTTAAAATGTGTTGGTTCCAGCACAGGTTGAATTAAACCATAATTTTCAAGAACACAATGCAGTTCTTTAGTGCTACTGTCCTGAGTGTTGTCCACATGAATATAAAATCACCAACAATAATAACACAGTCAAAATCAATGCAGATTATAGACAGCAATTCAGAAAGTGTTTCACCCATAAAACTGAAATTTGGATGAGTTGTCTCAATTAAGATCACTGCACTAGTGTCTTGTTCTAAAAAGAGACAAACAATATGTGTATAATCATAATAATAATAAAATGGTTACTTAAAAAGTGCTCACTAAAATGGAATTCAACAAATTTGTGAACGATATCTGAGAAAGCTAGAACTATAGATAATGTACTGCATAAAAAAATGTTTTTTATATTTTTGTTTATTTTATAAAAATAATTACTTATTTAAAAAATGAGACTATCCTCTAATTGTACTGAATTTTCTTCTTTCTTTATAGCTGAAGAGAAGCAATTTAGAAATGGCTCTGGTTGTGATCCACAATAGTAGCCACCATTGGATTCATGTAGCCATGAATTGAGATTTAAAGTGGAATTTGTGCTTTAAAAAGAAAGAAAAAAAAAGAAAGAAAGATAGAGCAAAAGTATTCCTATATTTAAACACACATTTGTAAAAACACTATAATATAACATGGCAACAAATTGTTTTAAAGCACATTGGGATATGGTTTACGGCCATATTAGCCTTAATCATGGCATAGTCACGGGAGTAATACCTTTTCTGATAGTTGGAAAAAGTCACTACTAAATGTGCTTAAAGTGTAGATGTGAATGTTTTGTACCTGATTTGGGGTAAGGAGGAAATTCTCCTTTGAAGTACTCTCTTTCTAGAACATGGACGAACAACACTCCTGCAGATGGGTAGACATTACGGTCTGCATGCGACCGTGACAAGATGGTGACCACTGTGAACACAAATTGTAAGCATAAACAGAGTGTAGCTCCAGGTGGTAGAAAGGCTCCTACTCTGTGGGTGTGTTATCGGTAATGACCTACAGGCAGCACTAAATGTAAAAGAACAAAAGACGTTAATAGAGGTGAAAACAAATGCAACAAACGTTTGAGTTACTTGCTCCAGGAAGGAATCTATAGTGCTTGCAGTGATTATATATAAAATACATTTGATTTACACAGGTATGCAGAGAGAGCGATTATGAATGAATAATCTCAAATTGCCCCTTGCCAGCTGATAGAATGGTTATGATTTATAGTAATACATTTGACTGTTACACTAAACCAATGAATTTCAAGGGCAAAGACCTGAGGAATAACAGCAGCAGTATTCAGAGTTGTTTTTGTGCTTGCTCTCTGTTTAGTCCCCCTCCATTTCAAATACAACACATATCATCTTTATTGTTGAAGGCCATTGCAAAATAGCAGTCCCTTATGAAAAGTTCCTGCCTCAGATCCTCTTTTTTCGCTATTTCCCCTGCCTCCATTTTAGGGTTAGGGTTAGGGTTGGAGTGGAAGGAGAAAGAGCAGAGGGAGGAAGAGAGAACTGAAGATCTGTGCTATAAACTTCTCTCGCTGCAGACACATCTCCAGATGCATTGAGCAGCTAAAGGAAGGCATTGGAAAGCTGTGTGTGTGAGTGTGTGTGTGTGTGTGTATTTGTGTATGTGTGGGTGTCTGTGTGTGTACCTTCCTATATTGTTTGTTTCCATGAGTTCTATCTCCCACTTTAATTTCCCATCAGCATCACACCAACATATTCTACATAATTAGCCTCATTCCTCATAGCCTCGAACTCCACTGCAGAAAGTTACAGAACAGGATTTATATCATAATCCGTGGCATGTCAATCAATGAGAAGCTCATGTGATCTTTCAAAGGAGTTATAGAAGATTAGGTGATAGTCAGCAGTGCAGATTATCAAAGTCCACATCAAAAGCACCAAATCGCCTAACCGCAATCACAGTCCACAGATGAGCTGCCGGAAGGTTATAAAATCAGTACCATGTGCGTGTTTCAAATGGGATAAATTTGCGCTTCTGAGGCCACTAACAGATGCTGGACTGGCCATATGCCCCATGTCCCCAAGGGGCTCAGTCACAGCTAGATACAGTACAATTAAGAACATTTAGCAGACACTTAATGTGGTCTAACATATAGGAACCCGAGGTTACATTTGCCACATCTTTTTCCAAGGACAGACTGAGGGAACCACCTGAGCAAAACCAATTCCCACCATGACATAGGGTTACTCAGAGACCAAGAATAAAATAGCCTCATCCAGATTAGCCAGTGATGTGCTTTGCACTGACTTGAGTTGTTCTGCAATAAACACTCTAAATGCACACATTCAGAATATCTTAGCAGTTGACATACTCATCTATAGTCTTTACCACCACATACTCCAACTTAGTCAAGTATTGGCTATGCTATTCTGCTACCAGTCCTAGTAACTTGATGTGGTGTAAACACTTATGACTCACCTAATGGCCTAAGGAATAGGAAAATAACCTATGTTAGTTTCTTTTACTATAGCTAAAAAAAACACTGAAGCTTTATTTCCCAACACCCTCCCTGGCAACCTCATGCTAGCAGGTCTAACTGTGGTTTCAGCTGAAGTGTGTTCCTCCCTTACCTTTGATATTAGTTAATAGCAAACTCAGCAGTGTCACCTCACCTGGCCGTGACAGATCACAGGACAGCTGTAGACACAGGACAGGCTGCATTTTTCAGCATGGTGATAATACATTTAGTATACAAGAATTCTCTTTAAATTTATCATCCTGCACATGGTATCCTGAAACTGGCACATATGCCCATAAATAACATTACAGATCACTAAGAGACTGGGGAGGGCGTCGTCTAACCAGATTTTATGCTTTTCTTGACCTTAGTTAAGAATGCCACTGGCAACATAAAATAAACCCTTATCCCTCCTATGTCTTCAGTTAGCTGTAGCCTCTAGCCAGCTGACGCAGAGACAAGGGATGGACGTCCTTTGATACTGTTGGATCAACTTCATATGTGACGTTCACGTCAGGAGGAGTGCATGTGCTTCTCTGGTGTTTAGTGGGGAGGCACTGACAACAAGGATTGCTACTGTTTGCGCCAAGGCTTTGTTATTCGGCACTGAAGAGCTTTTAGCCTCTTTTATAAACTCAGACCCGGAAGTCAAAGTAGCTGATGTGCCAAGCAGAAGTCGATGTTTGAAGACAAGAGTGAACAAATAACAGCTAGGTCCAACCTCCAAGTGTCTTGGTCTGTGTCTGTTATGGTAAGTTAAAGCAAGTTTCTTTATCATTTGCACTACTGAGTCAATGTTCAACTGACGCTAATGATTTAACACAAATCCTACTTTTAGCAGAGCAAGGTTTAGTCAAAACACATATTCGAAAAACTACTGTTACAGCTTAAGTTAAGTGTGCCAAAGTAGCCTGTGGGACAGCAAACAAGTAAAAACAATAAAGGCAGTATTAATGGGGAACCAGCTGAGCGTGACACTGTGTTATGATGAGGGAGGGGACAGCGGGTCAAGGCATGAAGTACACCACTGCACTCACCCACTCACCATCTCTGTGCAAGGCTTGTCTCAGCTTCAAGCCCAGGAATGGCTCCATGTGGACATTTCCCACATGTAAAGCAATGGGTTGGGCATCATAGGCATGCAAAGTGTACACTACTGGACAATGAATAAAAGCATGAAACAAGTGTGTCTTTCAAGGGCATTTGGCACTCAACTACAACTAATGTGTTATAATATCCCTCACATAAATGCTACTGGCATAAAGGTTATGTTTACTTTCCATAAGGTTTTCATTAATCTTTTTGGGAGGTAGCTGTTTGTGGGGCTGTTGGACTGTATTGCATTATACTACTGAGACATTGGTTTTTGGTCTGGAGAGAATTAGCAAAATACCTACATATGAACAACCCCAAAACTACAGCATCCAAAAACAGTAAGGTCAATCAAAAATGCTCACAACAACATAGGGGATTTTCTACCTTTTAAAGTGTTTTACATAAAACCTATGATGGTATATAAATAAAAACATGAATTTATTGGATACAACAGGTTAAACAGCAAAATACAATCATATTCATTTAGTTCTTAATAAACATGACATGTTTCATGAAAGGACAAATACTGTACACTTTTGCTGGTTTTGATATTAAGTTTCAATATTCCTTGCACGATTTATATATTTATAGTTTTAAGTGCCAGAAATCATCTCAATGTAGTAATGTTTCTCTCCTCTCAAGCTTTTATCTTGAGCTCTACACACAACCCGTGTGTGTGTCTCATTAAAATTAACAAGTCTCTTGTTCTATTGTATTCTGTGTGTATTCATACTGTGCATTTCTTATGATCAAAAAGAAATTAAAATGCTACTTTCTACACCGTGGAACCTTCAAGGTCAGATAATTTGTCTGTCCCTTCAAAATGCTGGAATCAAAGGTTGGATTCCATACAATGCCTAGATATTTTTTCTTTTTTACAATTCTAGCTTGTGATCTTCATCATTTCAACAAAAGTTGAGCATTATAACTATCATGTAATGTAGATAGTCATTCTTAAAAAATGGCTCTGTGTGTATTGGATTAAAATTTTGGATTTATTTATTGTATTTGGATAGGATGATGTCACTGTGCATTAGTATTTTCCATACTATAATTAATGTAATCAAAGTGAGATTTTATTTGCTTTTTGAGTATAAGGCAGTCTATGTGTTGTTTCAAAAATCTCAAATGCACAAAAAACACATTCTGTATTAAAAATGATGCATTAAAAGAACTAGTCAGGACTTCCATGTCACAACTATCTCGTTAAAGCCTTCACACATCTGCCAATCTGAGGAAAGAGCTCATTAATAATAATGACAGACACAACAATACATACTCTTTACAGAGCTGCAGATAGAAGCTTGAGAGATGGAATGCAAACTGTATTCAGATCATAAAAACTGTTGTGACATCCCTTGTTAGGGATGTCACAACTTAAATCACAAATAAAACCCTAGAAGAGTGTCTGATATAGGACCTTTAACTGCTAACAGCAGCTACTTAATTAGGCACCTGGTGAGTTACAAAAAACAGAGGCCTGTGCCTGATTCCCGAGGGTAATAATAAGCTAATAAGCTATTCATTTAAGTTACAGGACGACGCGTAATTTGAGGCACTCCGAATAACATAGCTATAGCGAATAACTGTATAGCTTTCAATGGTTAGCCATGTTTCCATGCCTTCTAGCTTGTGAATGCAGCAGCTAAACAGCAGCAGGCTAGCTAGCCAGCGGGGTAACTAACTAGCATGGATGCAGAGGCAAACGCGAGAAAAACGTCCGGATATTTCCCCAAATGGAGTTGATACGTACCCGTGCCGAGCCAAACCGCGACGGCTGCAGTGGACATCCTATTGATCATGTCTGCGAATCTTTGTTTTCTCCTAAAGGCCACGGGCTCTGACAACCATAATAATAAGCATCCTGCTGCATTCCTTCATCCGCCTCCTTCCTTCAATGAAAACAGCACGAACCCTCATTGGCTGAAACATCTGGATGGAAAAAGATGGTTGTCTCGTTAAAAAAAAGGGGGGGGGGTCAGAAAGCACGATGCTGGTCAGAATCGCAGATATAGTATGGCTATCTGTAGCCTGTGGTCAGAATGGGAGCACCACGCTTTAATCAAATATGCCTTGGTTCGGACTCTTTTATTATAGAGATATGTCTTTTGCCGTAGTAAACACAAGAATAGGTTGCGCTGGCAACGTGTGATCTCAGACATCAGACATTTTAGGAAACATGTTTTACTTTGAATGGATTGAAATAAGTAGCTGTATTCAACAGCTTGATAAATCCTTGCTGCTGACGACTTACTGAATTTGGATCAGGACACACCCACTCAGACACACGCACAAAAACACACACACCCACCACTTAGATTTGACCTTGTAAATCCAGCTGTATGAGGACAGAGACATGTTGGAGAGAGGTTTCCTCCAATCTGTTCAGATCGCTGCGGAGACAGGCCTAGCAGGCAGATACTTGTGTTCTGCTGTTCTTGGCTCCCAGTCACTCCTACTAAAAGAGTTGCAAGGTCCTTTATTCACCTCTCATGCTCCCTTGATGTTTGATCCTGCTAAGTGGTGGCCAACATCAACTACTGATTCTCATCAACTTTGATCCTGCAAAAAAGACTCAAATTCTGACTCACACACCAGCAGAACACTGACTGATAGAGATTGTTTAACACATGACTATTGTGCTCTGCAGTCACCGCTCTTCTGCTCTCCCTCTCTTTTATCCCTGTAAGATTATTTTTTAGGTTACTTAGCAACATCTTCACATCGCCTGTGAATGTATCACAATTATTATAGGTCTATAGCACAAAGATGCCAAGTGATGACGCATGGGAAAATGCAGTATACCTTCTGAAAAAAGCTGTAGTGGCTTATTTGACACTGATTTGATTTCAGCAAGGTAACTATTTCAGCCTAATTCTGTTTAATTTTTTGAAATTTTAATTTACATAGTAATTGTCCTGAATTTTTTTCTGATAGTAAGATGTTTTTTTTCTCGAGCCATTCTGAGCAATTAGAACTACTCAATACATACATGGCAAATATAAAAAATCCTGCAGGTATAGTTGCTGTTGTACAGCAATTACAGCAGGTCCCATGGAAAAAATATTGCATATTCTGATTTCTTAAAATTCAAGATGCCTGCAGTAGAACAGTAACAATTGTAAGAAAACATTAGCCTACTGCAAAAGAATTAATATGCAAAACAGCCTATGCTTTAAGTGAATTCAACATGAACTGAAATGGTTGCATATTAATATGAATGGTGTGCATTACAACACATCAAAATCATTGTTAGTTATATAATTCAGTGTTATTCAGTGTTATATTAATCACATATCTGGATGCTGACAAAGGTTCCTTTCTCACATGAATTTTGTCCCGTGATTTTGGCAGCGCCTGTTGTCTGCTATGTGATGCAGCTGTCTAGAATTTATTAATCTTTCTCTTTATAATCTTACAATCTTCTCTCATATAAGAATAATAGCTACAAATACTAATGCCTAACCACTGCAAAAAATAAATGCATTAGGCAACTTTATTATAGTTGGGAGATAGATCTAATTGCATTTGATTGATCTAACTAATAGGCTGACATTTTCTTGCCTATAGCTTGAATTAATGACCACCTCCGTCAGTATCAGTATACCATCAGTATCTTGAATGAGTGAGTAGCATATGTGATATGCTCCATTTTACAAATGCATCCATGTTCTCTCTATAACATATAATATAGAGCTGCAACCATTATACACTTTATGGTTTATAGTTATTCATTTTATGGGAGAAAGTTAACTGACTGACAGTTTTGATGTGTGAAAGGTTTGTAAGGCAGGAGATAAATTCACCACCTGCTGCTTAAAAAACTAAATATTGTTCAGTGAGTAAAAGTTTTGAATTGAAACAGTATACTGGATATGGAATAAATGAGACATCACATTGTTAAAATTGCATATTTTTCTTATGTCATCTCTCCTGTTGTCTAAAATGAAATTGAACAAATCATATTAATATTTATAATGTATTACTTTACATAAAAAGCAGTAGAAATTTGTAGGCGTGGCCCATGAACTACAATAATAAAATGAGTTATAAAACACTCCTGGTTTTTCTTAAAGGAAATATGCATTAAAAAATCTAGATCTAAGCTATTCCGCTCCTCCAATGTGAGAATTTCAATATCAAACTTAGATTCTAATTAACTGAATCTACCGGAGAGAATTCAAATGGAAGATTATAATTCAATATAAAAGACACCCCAAATTAAAAGTAGATATAAAGGGAATTGAATGTCAAGTTGTTGGAGGTAATGCAGGGAGTGAATAGCACATTACAGACATTTATTTTGGTCATGTGCAGTTTAGGTGGCTTCTTGAAAAATGCCATCAGTTTCATTAAACTTGCAATACTTACTAGGAAACATTAGGAAGAATGATATACATATATTATTTGATAAGAATAGCATTAATTAAACAAATTATGTTGATGGGTCTTTGGGCAAATTACTTAACCCTGATTTGCCCCTGATGGCTGCTCCATGCAGTGGTTGTATGTGTGTATGGTTAGCTTCCTGATGTGCGAGCAGCCCCTTGTATGTCAGCCAACACCATCTGTGTGTGCAATGGTTTACCATTTGTAAATGAAATACATAGAGAGGAAAAAAATAACAATGTGAATCAGAAACTGAGTATATAATTTTAAAGAAAGATATAAGAAAATATGTGAAGTATAGAAAACTAAATCTCTAGTGACTAGTAAGATATGTATCTTGTTTATATTAGTAGAAAATTTCATAATCATATTTCAAAAATCATAATTTTTGTTTCTGAAATATGAACGTATGCACTTGTAATAAGGAATCAGGCAGACTCTACTCTTTTCAGTACATGATGCATCCTGTGATGTTCACACTGTTTTTTTATTTATCTTATTATGCTTTGTTATTGTTGATTTTCTTTTTTTCTATTCTAGTAGATTTTTATGTTATAAAATGCTAAAAACAGCTTTTGATTAAGGTCTGTTGGTTGGATAAAATAAACATTGATGGAGAACATAATAGTAATATTATTACTTCTACTACCACTACTACCTACTACTACTACTACTACTAATAATAATAATAATAATAATAATAATGAGTATATTATTATAATAATTGAGGAGAATATAATGGAATGGACGATATTGTATTGTCATTGCACAGGAGATACAACTAAACTCAATTATTGATTAATTAAAAAAAAAAAAATGAGACCATAGCATCATGTGAACTCCTCAAGGCCCCCTGGTGGTTCGCCCACCACACATGGGTTGGAACACCCATCACAGAATCTGAGCGGCCCTTGACCCCCGTTCCCCAGACCCACCGATGGACAACAATCCGCCAGTGAAGTTACAGTTGCTGTGTGCTGGTATTTACGCCAGACTGCAGTTCTCTGAACCCCCCCCCCCCTCCTCCTCCTTCGCAGCGCGGCTTATCGGACCAAACCATTCGCCGTTCAGGTTTCTAACACCTATCACATGAGGCTTTAACATCTGTTAATCGCCGGCTATCATTACAGATAAGTAGCCTATAGTTACTTTATTACACCGTGGGAGTGTCTGGGACGCGGTCGCGGCTCTCGGTGAGCTCAGATGCCAAACTGCACCGACACCCCTATTGTGCGCCTGGCAGCATCGCGCACTGCCTGCAATGGCGTTGTAGCGGCTACGATGAGTCCAAACAGCGAATCCGTCGCATACTATGTACAAGCATTGAGTGGAAATGTCATTTTCGAAAGGTTTCGGAACGAGAGCACGACTATTTCCCAAGAGTTTGCCCGCTGGATTACAGTTTATCAATATCACGACGCCGTTGATGTAAGTCTGACTCTTTTGTTTTTGTAACATTGAAGCAACATCGCTTTGGTTTGTGGTAGCGCTAAACTTTATCGTTGCTTTTTAAATCACAGGCCTACGTTTCATAGTATTCTATAATGACCTAATTGCAGCGGTCTGTCCTGGAAGGGGAATAGTTAATAAATACATGCTTAACAGTATCAGAAGGATGGAGGGACCAGAGATGTCATGTTGTGTGTGCGGTGTGGCTGATGTGCTGCACCGCCTGTTGTCCGATCCGATCCTGACACGATACTAAAGCCTCAAATTCACACCTCATCTTTTACCTCTTAACTTTATTTCCTTCAGTGCGATAACGTCCTTACTGGATGTTCCTCATATATGTTTCTAACATAGATTCCACATAGCTGTCATGGACCCACAAGAGTCCAGTATGGTGCTGTTAATTCAATCAGGACATTTCGGTTTCAGCCACTGCAGCTGCAGCCACCCCATCCACAACTTAGATTAATGGATTTTCTCTGTCCGAGATGTTTTTTTTAATTTTTTTAATCACAGCTTTAGTTTGTGTTATATTTCATCACTCTCCTTCTGGAATGCATTTTCATACAGGATTAAACAATAATAGCTGTAGATATGTAATATTTAAGTATATACCAGGCCTGTACCATGCTTTAACGCTGTTTTGATGTACACTAGCATATGGGCAAATACATAATAATCTCACTATTTAAAATTGCAACTTTTTTGGTACATGAAATGTTTTTTTTATTTTGTCTGTGGGTGTTATGTAGACATCTTATGGTGCATTCAACAACATTCTCTCTGTGCAGTCAGGGTTGTTGGGCATGCGTTGCTGTGTAAAAGAGCTGACATTTAAGTGGAAACAACCATAATGTCAATGATGTTTTAGAGACCCATTGAATGTGGCTGTGTACAAGGGTTAGTGCTCAATTACTTAGAATATGAAACAAAGGAGAAAATAGTATTAAACTCAGTATAGCATTAATTTAAACTACATTTTTATACTGATTTCTTCAATGAGTATTGATTTGTGAAAGTAAACAGTGCAGCATTGCTGAACAGACTTTAGATACCAATAGTGATTTTAGATCCCAATATGCTTTCAACTCCCTTTTACTAGAGCGCTTATGCCATACTGCATCTGCCATATATTTTGCCACTGTGCTTCTGAATGTTGTCATAAATAGAAAATGGAAACGGCCTATCTCTTTAGAAGTTTCAGTTTTTGTATTATAATTTTCTGTAATTGTATTATTGTATTAATGTTTGACCATATAGCTTTAACCCCCCTTAATCATGCAGTGTTACTAAATAATGTTTCTATCTCTGCAGGTGTGAACAGGCCTGAAGTAATCTATAACTATATCTGGATCAGATTTGACAGTGCTGCAGTACATCAAACTAGAGTCCTTACTCCCACATTCTGTTGAGGCCACAGCAATGCTGTCATCCCCTCTAAATCCAAAGACAACATCATGCTGAAGACGGAGGCCTCAGGGGAGAGGACCAGCCTCCGGAGTGCGTCCCCCCACCGTAATGCCTACCGGGCTGAGTTTCAGGCACTAAAGAAGGCCTTTGACCAGCCTCGGATTGATGGAGAGTCCAAACCAAAAGACCTAGAATGGCTGAAACGTCCAAGGGGGCGCCAGTATGGCGGCCATGTCAGCCGCATCAAGGATATGTTCATGCAGATGGGCACTGCAACAGCTAAGACCAGGGGTCGAGAAGATACCTCACCACAGAGGATAGTCAAGCCCACCAACTTCATTAACAAAGCTGACGGGTCGGTTATAAAACTCCAGCATTCCTCATCAATTGAAAGGGTTGGGGGTGCTGGAGCAAAGTTCTCTGAAACCAGGAAGCTCTTTGAACAGCAGTCACGGGACCAGTCCCAATCACCAGTCTTTCCCTATGGACGTGATAAAAGGGGTTCCCATGAGCATCTCGATGATTGGCGAGGTGCAAGATCCAATCGAGGCAGCACAGACTCATTGGACTCACTTTGCTCTAGAACAGAGGCATCCTCGCCAACAGTGAGTCAACTCAGTGCTGTTTTTGAAAATGCAGACCACCAAAACCAGGGTGCGCCCTACAGAGGGTTAAGCAGAAGGGCCTTGTACTCACCAGAGGGATTCCATCGCCAGGGAGGTGATGTCAGTGAGGATGATTCACGACAATCTCCAGTTCAGGGAACCAACCGGAACAGGATTGGTAGGAAGTTTCCCACATCTTCATCCTCTGAGGATTTCCTGAGCCCAAGTCCTGGGACGGCGACAGCAGAGTTGAAATCAGTTTCAAAACGGGAGGAAGCCCAAGCCAAACCTCGAGAAATTTCAGGTGGAGACAAATGGCAATTCTCTGGTACCACCACCTTTGCAAGCCAGCTCAATGGAGCCTGTGAAGAAGAGGTGAAACCTTCAGATTCAAGAAAATATAGTGAATCTTCCAAACCTGCAGATGATGCTAAGATTGCTGACAAAGCCTTTGAGGACACTACAACTGATCCTCTATCAACTCCAACTACACCAGCTGGAGAGAGCCAGGATGACAGGGATGCTACGAGAGAAGATAAGCCCTCTGCATACCCCAAGGATCAGAAGGAAGCTGATGAAGAATATGTTGGGAGTGAGCGAGTTATTTTTAATGCAGATGGGGATGCCTGCTATCAAGGTTGGGGGGAAAGCTGTACAGATCCCGAGGATGACCTCTACGGAGAGGATGAAGATATTGTCTATGACCCGGGCTCTGATCTGACAGAGATTCCAGGTCTACCAGAAGAGAACAAAGATGACATCCCTGCAAAGAGGAAGATTTGCTTCAGCTCTGCTCCAATTATAGTAAGTTGGGTGCTCACTTCTAACAAACCTCAACATGAAAGCTGTTGTTTCTCTCCTTTCAATCAGGCAAAAACAATAGATTCAGTGCTTCCTAATGAGACTCTGATTATACTCACAGTAAATAACTTGTGCTTAGCTTATAGCTTATATCTTAACACGTGTGTTTTAATGAAAAAAATGATATGACTTATCCTTATCCCAAGACCTTTATAATGAGCTCTCATATATTCCTATTTTATTCTTTTGCAATATTTTTTTTACATGGCTGATAAAATAGCAAATTATCTTATAGCTGTTGTTCTGTGATGGGAGGGTTGAAGCTGGTTTGTGACTTGGGGTCAAATCCTAACCCTGTAGAGAAACTGACATGTTGATGAGCAGAACATCTGTTTATGTGTTAGACTTGCTGGTGTTGAACCCACACTGTTTTCACACTAGATACTGTCTTTGTCATTCTCAAGCAGTCCCACTGTTTAAATCAGGAAGCCATTAATCAGACTATTTGATGAGGATGACTCACGCATGTAGGGAGTCTACATTAATCTGTCAAATAAAGCATACAGTGGACCTAGTGTAACTCATGTGTAATCTTCTTGTGTTCTTATCAATAGACTTATGGCCAAAGATTTACACACCACATGCACAGTGTTTTCACAGAGGGAGAGATGGTAATTACACTACAATAAGATTTGTACTTATGAAACAACAAGGTCTTTGTTTACAGTTAAAATGCAACGGTGATGCCAAGTTCCCACAGAGTTTCATGTCCCTGATAATAAGCCTGTTTTTCTTTCAAATTTGTTGTTGTTCTGTAGATATACTAGATTGTGACCTAGTATTTGTATCTGCTTAGGAATATTCCAATACTGTTTTCAGTACAGAGTTAGACACAATGAGGCTAGTTGTGTGTGGAATGGGGAGATTATGATAAATATTATTTCAGTCTTTATCCTCAAGTATTTGGAATCTAAGCTTAACATTTTTACAATGCTTTAGGTCACGCCATTCAGTTTGATCCTTTTTATTTAATTTGTCTGTGAAATCTGTTTTTACTTTTCAAATTTGTATGTGTGCCTGAAAATATACTCAAATGCTAGCACTCAAATACAAAAGGATGTCAGATCATCCAAATAAAATGTTATCACTGTGTTCACCTTTGTAAAAGTTACCATGTGGGATTAATTTTTAGTTCTTATATTTCCTGGCTTAAAAAAACATCAAAGTTAAATACAGTAGATTTATGTTTTTGATGCATCTTATATTTTATTGTAGATGAGTGATAATGTCAAAAAGACAGGGAATATGCTCCTCTCCTGTCTTTTGTTCTTTCAAGGCTCCTGCTGTTTTCTATAAAAAAAAGGGCTGAAGGTTGTTCATCATATGGAATAATCAAGAGAGGTTAGGACCCCACACTCCCCACCCCCAGCACAGACACATGAACAATTAGATATGCACCCCTCCCAATTCTCCAATATACGCCTCCTCCCTTCAGCACATGAGGGACAAACATGAGGGTTCTGTTTCATGTTCATCTATACAGCGAGAGAGACAAAGCTATTTTCTGAGCTCTCAGCCCCAGGAGTCCAGCTTGACCCCTGTGGGAGGAGACTGCAGACATGACCTTGGAAAAAAACAAACATTTTAAACATTACACTTTCCTCTTCTTTGTATAATATTTCTTACCCTTGTTCTGTACATGATTTGAAATCATTGTGGCAACCACTGAGAAAAGATGACACAGAATCAGCTTTTGGTAACGTTTTGTAAACATGCCACCTACATTCTGGTAACACCTGCCAGGTGTGGCAGATGCCAATTAAACAATATGACTATTGCATCGGATCAGTCACAATAAAAAGTTACATTTGCAGTTTTAAATTTGTTTATTTGAAAAAAAAGGCATATATTGTGTGTGTGTGTGTGTGTGTGGGGGGGGGGGGTGCAGTATTTGAAGTAGTATGGTTGCAGTATTTGAAGTAGCATGCAAATATTGCATATGCCCATCAGCTGTTGCCCATGAACTAAATGTCCATTCACTACTGTAAGCTATCTCCAGTGTTGTTTCAAAGACTTTGGTGATTTCACCCAACTGGCCTCACAACTGAAGCCCAGGACTTCCACAACCAGCATTGTCAACTGAAAAATCATATGAGACAAGCCACCGGAAAAGCTTATGCAACAGTTGGTTTGCAAAAATGAACTATTTCTGCAAAACTGTCAGAAACTAACTTAAGAAAGCTCATTTACACACATTTACATGCTAGTCATCCTTGCCAGAGACTTGACCTGACTACAGATTCTTGTTGGAACTGACTTGAGTGGGCAAATGCATCTGGCACTTTGGAGAAGTGTTTTCTTCGAAGATTAATCCCAGTTTTCATTGTAATGGGCAGATGGCAGACATTGTGTATGGCATCATGCAGGCTAGTGATTTGCTGAGGTCAATGTAGTGAACGTGGTGGTAAGGATTAGGTTATAATATGGGCAAGTATAAGCCACGGGCAATGAACACAAGTGTATTTTATTGTTGAAATTTGAATGCACAGTAATACCTTGATGCCATCCTGAGTGCCATTGTAGTGCCATTCATCCATGTACATATTTCAACAAATTCATGAACAAAATTTGAAAGAAATAAGCCTTATTTGTGCAAAAAAATATCGTAGCTCTTTTATTTTAAATTGTGAAAAAAAAGAACAAAAACAAAAGTATTGGGTTTGTAATTTTGTGTAGTTAATAACACAAGTTTTGTTTTTATTTGGTTCCTTTTTTAAAATTATATTTACATCCTTTCTCTCAACTGAGCTGTGGGCTACCCAGCTGTATTCCTGCAGGCGCTGACCTACAGAGAAGAATGAGATCTTGTGTTCATTCAAGCAACTGTTTTTTATTGTTGACATCAATCCGTCAAGTTTGGTTGTTCTGTCTGATACTGTACCATAGACTGATGTTTGATGTTTTCTGCTGTTAATATGGCATTGAGAATACAATGTTTGATCTGGAGGTATCACACACATCTCTCTCTTGTCTGCAGCTCTCAGGGTTAAATGTTCCTCTTTGATCACACACAGATTCATAAGCTTTTACCACACTTGTTGCTGACTTCTGGTCTTTTATGTCAGTCTCTTTTTCTGTTTATTTCATTTATTTCTTCTTTTTTAATTATGCTCTCTCACTATAGAAACATCAAAACATTGTGATATCTTAATACAAATAAGCAGGTGATGGTTGGAGCACCAGCTAAATGGCCACTGAAGTGGCTTTGTATTCAACTCAAAATGTTCTCTGTTACTGTATCAAAGGCTGCCATTTTTGTCCATTATAGTCTGCTGCTGCACTGTTCGTGGAATGTTGAGTAGCATGATCTGAGCTTGAAGCAATAATTAATATAATATGTGTCAATCTTCTTTGGTTAATGTTGGTATAGTTATGGTATGTCTTTACTAGACGTTTTGACTGATGTGTTGTCCTGTAGCATATAAGTGATTGCTATGCTTATTGTGATAATGCACGTTATGTAAATATTTTTTAGGTTTCCCATATTTAAAAATCGTGTGGTGTGCATAGGGAAAAATGAGGTCATATACTCATTTGACGTAGAGGAACTAGTTTGTGCTCACAGATTACATTGCACAATACATATGTTTGAAAAAAAAACAACCGCACATTTCTGCCTTTATACTTTTATGCTTCAAAGGCTCTAGTACATCTTTCCTATTTATACTCTCCTTTTGTATTATACTAGGGCATTAAAGAACAATAAAGACAAATCACTATTGCTTAAAACCAGAAAAAATGCCAAGCACCATGCTCCCAGTGCCATGCTACAGACTTGCCACGCATTAGGAAAGGGTTATTTTCATTGATGAGTTGGGAGCTCATTTGGCTGTCCTTTGCTTCTAACTGTGTTCTCCAGTAAAAAATATTACCCTGCTTTAGGGCAGTCTGCCTTTCTGGCTGATGGTATATATGCACCAGCATAGTTTGGATACTGGACCTGCTTCTGATCTGGGTTTTGACAATTTCATTGGTAAATACAATGTATAAGTCTGCGTCAGTGTTATTATAGCCTTGCCTCTTTCTTTTTTAGATGAAACGTTTTTTAGTTATTTTGTTTGCATGTATTCCAATGTTAAGAATTTCTTAATATCTTTCAGCTAGTACACTCTTGGGCACCCAGTTCTTTTTTCAGCACTGAATTCTGGTGTTTTCCCTCTGCGAGCTGAAGCAGGCTGTCAAAATGCTAATTATGTGTCTATGGCTGGGCATAATGAGAGAGAGCAGGATTTTTTTTCAGAGACGGTTTCAGCACTTTGTGACAGCAGCTGACATTTTGGTATGAACAGCGAAGACAGGCGGTGAGCCCAATCAGAACAACAGTCTGCATTAGACCATATTCTGGTTAATCTTCTTTTAGGGCAGCTAAATCAAAACTCCTGTGCAGTTAGAACTCTTACAAATTCAAGCAGTTTGCAGACATTTTGCAGCTTCATACATTATGTGTTTAGCTGTCAAAAGGCAATATGTAACATGCAACATAAAAGATGTTTGGTGTTTAGTAAAGCCATGAATGGATTTTTCCTTCCTCTTGGTATCTTTGACAGGGATAACTGCTCCAAACTTGGGGGATGGGTGGGGGTGTATTTGTGTGTGCTTAGTCACTCCATTTTTAATGCAGTGGTGTTTTTGTTTGCTTGTATCTGT
The DNA here is from genome assembly GCA_036785175.1 of Eupleurogrammus muticus. Lineage (NCBI taxonomy): Eukaryota > Metazoa > Chordata > Actinopteri > Scombriformes > Trichiuridae > Eupleurogrammus > Eupleurogrammus muticus. Next base: position 1,988,789 of record JAYKQN010000020.1, on the reverse strand, counting down.
GTCACCTGACCCTCCCTGGGGATGCCTTTTTAATGATCCAGGAAAGGTGAGATGTGCCTTGCGGCTTCTGAGGCTAGTCAGTTGCCACACATTGCATTGTGTCATGAACCATCATCGATCCCTCCCATCTACCCAGTCTGGTGCACTCCTAATGATATTGTCTGTGCATTGGCAGAATTTACAGCTGTAAAAAACTGAGCACGCCATCTTACTGACACAATGTTCCCAATGCAGACTAAGCGGAAACTGCACTCTTCATGTTTATAGGAACCATTAAGTTGAACTCTATTAAACTTAATCTGATGCTAAAAATGGGTTTGTGATAGTGTTTGTTCCGTGTATGAAAATTTTAGGGATTTGCCCCAGATCCAGATCACGCAGAGTGCTGTTTCATTTTACTGTGCCAAGTCATTAAACTCTGCCAAGTCATTGGTGCAGCCTCATGAATTACATAGGATAGCAAGTGGGCACATACTGTAACAAGCAACTTGTTATTTTTTGTGCTACTTCTGATCCCAGCCTCCCACTTACAGTATAAGACATGACATAAAGCAGGGCATTCAGTCGGTCGGTTGCAGTCCTTTACTATTCTCTGCCTCTGTTTTACTCTGGCCCTCTCTCTCTCTCTCTCTCTCTCTCTCTCTCTCTCTCTCTCTCTCTCTTTCTTTGTCCTCCTCTCTCTTTCCCTCTGTGTCTCTTGTCCATTAGTTGAATCTTGGCTCAGTTTGTTGGTCGGAGTCATGGCACCCAATGTTAGTGTGCAATGCATGGTGGACCGTTATTCATTTGCAGGAGAGAAGAAAGCAGCTTTCTAAATGAAAGTTTTCTCATTTTGATTAAATTTTTTAAAAGATTTAAAAGAAAACCTTACTCTAATTTTATTGTAAACAGAGTCACAGCTCTTGTGGGATATACTGTATATATTCACAGCTAAAGTTAACCTATACATGCAGTGCTGTGTTTTTCTTTTAAAGATGTCACCATATGATGAACAGTATGTGCAGTGTTTCCTCCACCCAACGCAGCATTGTCTGTGGCTAGGATGGACAGTACATGTGTGCATTGCACTCACACAGTCTAGCTCACTAACTTGCACACACACAGACTCACTCTCTCACTCGAAATTGCTTACTCACTGTGCAAGAATGGCATCATGAGGTGGATTTAGTTTGTGGCGCTATGATGTACAATGTGTGAGAAACATTGGTTTGTGTCTACTCTGTATGCAGAATGTTAAAAAAAGGAACTGCTGAGTTATGGGATTTCTCATTTCCGAACATGCAATATGCCAAATGTCAGTGGTGCTTCCTCAGACATTGTTGATGTATGCAACAGTGACAAAAAGTTTGGCCTTAAACTGACTGTAAACTTTCCAGCTTAATATTAAATAACACTGTATACTGACCCTAATTCTAACCCCTCTCTCTCTTTTTTGTATATCAACCTCTTCATATCTGTCTCATTTCATTGCAGTGTCTGTGTGCCTTGCCTATGTGCCTGTAAGTGGCCATAGGTAGACCTAATGGGATGCAAATGTGCTGAGCTGTTTCAGCAGAGCAGACTGTGTGAATGTGTGTAAGTGGGTTTGCATGTGTGTATGTGCTTGTGCATGTATGGGTGTATGTATTTATGTGTCATTATATTTAATCCACTGCAGGATATGGGTGGTTATAACAGCAGTAGAAACATTTTTCAGAAAGTGCAAGTGGGAAACAGCACAAGCATGGGCACACTAAAGGCCTAGTTTATTACCATAAGAGGGGTGCCATCTGAGGCAAGAACTCAGTCTATTACGTACAGTTATTTAGGTGGCAAGTGGCCATAAATGGTGTAGTCAGTGTCGGCCCTATCTGTCTGCGTTACCATACATCTGTCACGAGTTGTGGTTACCTTTACCATTTTTCAACTCCCTACAGTTACACAAGCTGCAGGCAGTAGTATCCTACCATACTGCCAAGGTTAAACACAATCACATTTTGCCTTCCTGTCTGTTTTGTTCTGCATCCCTCCTTTTATTTCATGTAGAAATATATTTTGCCCGAACAAATTTCAATTATTACTTGCGAATAAAAAGATATTACGCAACCTATCTTAGAATAAAATGGGAACATTTTGTAATATGTAAACCTGAAACTGAAGAAGTTGAAACAGGTATCATTCTGCAATGGTTAAGCTTTACATTTCAGACGCTCATCTATCTTTTTAAAATCCATTTTAAATTTTCTTCTGATCTGTGGTCTTTCTTTGTGAGCCTTGAAAATTTTCAAACTGACTGAACATAGGCTTTCCTCATTTGGACACCCAGTGGTGTTCTAACAGTCTGGAGATGTGGTAGTTTCTGTTTAAACAACAGTAGTGTCTTTATTTTGTTGGTCAATAATTTCTGTTTGATGCGGTCATCTCTCCGTTTCTCTTTGACTCTCTTCCAAAAAGCCTGTTATTATTTCGCTTGTGAATGTTGTTTCATTCATCTTGTCACTTCCTTCGTCCGTCACTAATGCTATCTTGTCCGCTTATGGCTTAATTCACCTCATTTGTCACCCATTTTTAAATTCCCCCTTCTACCCCTTACTTCCTCCCGCTCTGTCTCCTTCTCTCTTCCAAGTGACTGGCCACATGATAATGGTTTTGTAGATAGCATACAGTGACTGAAAGAGGCCATTGGAGAGCATACTGACTGCCAAAGGTACCACCACATACAGGTCAGTGTAAATGCTTGTGTTAGCATTTGTCAGCAGTGTGCTAATACTCTGATGTATATTGAGTATGAGTTTGTAAAAGGGTATGTGGAGAAGGGTGTGTGTGTGTGTGTGTGTGTGTGTGTGTGCATGTGAGCATTAATAATATAGTGCTGTTGACCATGCTGAATGATTGATGACAGGGAGGTCATGTATAAAGCTCATGCAGACTCAAACCAAGGAAAGAACTTTTTTTTAGAAAATGTATATCCTTGTTCTTACATCATTGTCACTATGTGGTATTAGTCAAACTAAATACATATACATACCGTATTTTCATGCCCATAAGGTGCACCATACTAAAAGGTGCAGTCCCAGTTCTGTGTGCCATTACTGTAGTTAACACACACATAAAGCACCTAACTATAGGGCGTGGGTTTTATATATAGATATATATAAATATATATATATACAACAAAAATAGAGTAGGAGCAAACCTGAGTTTGGTTGTGCTTTATTAAAGTATTGATTACAAAGTACTAACATTTTTAATCATTGTGCGCATGGTAAAACACATGGATAAAACAAGCACACAATTGTGAATATTTAAAAAAACTAAAACAAAGTCCTCATCCTCAGTTTCTGCTTCCAACAGCAGCTAAATCTCCATCAAACACTTCCTTCACCATCAGAGTCACTTTCCGCTGTACGGCTCCTCGTAAATAATGCATTATAATCTGCTGGAAGTTGCTGCGCTACTGTAGTCCACGTCCAGATGGAAAAATAGCACCGAAACGAAAGCACCAAGCCTGGCCTCCTTGTAAATGTTCGATTTTTATTTATTTTGCTAGTTTTACTGCTTTTAGTCGAATGTTGACCGTCGGAATGCTTCTCCCACTCATTTGCTCAGTGATCCACTGCTCGATGATCCACTGATCGAGTCTTTCCTCCAACTTGTGCCACCTGCCTCATGTCCGCGGAAACTCAGCTGCGTAGCTGATTGCCTTCAGTTTAAACTGTGCTTTATAAGCGTGTCTCTTCACCATTTTCTGGGTTGTTAAAACAACTATGTTCTACATAACACACATCCCCGTTATTTTATATACAATCCATGCCCACACTTCCCCCTACATACGTACATAGGGTGCAGCACACATTTTGAAGAAAATATTTTAAAAAAGACTTTAATGTGCACCTTATAGTTGTGAAAATTCGGTACATCAAATACATTAGGACAGAATAATAAAATGCACATACATCACAAATGGCTTCACTGAGAAATTTGTGAATTTCTTTTTAATGTGTTGAACCTATCCGGCTTATTGTCCTTCACAGCCCCTTCAATGGTAAGCTATTGATTTATAAAGTAGACATTGCTTATTGTACATTTCATGACCTTATACGGAAGAGAACAATTTCTGCACACATACAAACAAAGTTTCTTAGTATAAACATCTGGCTTCAGACATTCATCAATATTTGCAACATGACATGACACCTTATTGGTTCCCAGTGGTGAATGATGTTCCTCTCTCAGTCTTTTTTTCTCAGTCAGAAGAGCTGGTAGGCAGTGACTGTCTTGATCAATGACACTACAGCAAAGCAGATGGGGTACAAATCTATGTGTGATATTGTTACCCGAAATCCTTACTTGTTGAAGATAACGCCATTTGGTACTATTTTTTCAGATGTGCAAAATAACATCAGCAGCTGTTGTGGGTCTGTATGTGCATGTAAGTGTAAGCCTACATATTCACATAAACATTTTGTGTACCAATTCCCCCTATTATCAGGCAGCAACATTTGGCATTCTGCACCACAGACGCGACAAGACCATGTATGTTTGACTCAGCTGCTCGCTCTCCTCCTCTCCTGCTTCCTCAGTGCAGGGAGCAGCCAGAGTAATTGGCTTGGGATGGGATGTGATGTGACAGCCGACTCTTGCAGTGGAGTGACGTTCCTATGATGTTCAGCAGCACTGAGGGAAAAGAAACGAATTGCTATCCTCCACTTTACCTCATACTTCTCTGCGTTACAGTTTACTGTTAGTGAATGGGCTGATTTTTGGTTATACTTGTGGCTTTGATATAACAGCCTTTGTTTTGGCAGGGTCATTGTGTAGATAATGACATTGGAAAGATAAATTGTATTTAAACTGTATTTAATTACATGGATATTCAGGAAGATAAAGTAAAGTAGCAGCATTAATCACTCAACTGTAATTAGCAAAAGAATAGTGGTCTCAGTATGATATTGTTTACAATACCCCAATATAATTTAATTCTTGCACATGTGGTTGCATAAACCTTCTTACTGCTATTTGATTTTGTGTGCCTACTACTAATAATTGCCTGTGCTTCCTGTTCAGGTGTTCAACACCTATTCCAACGAAGATTATGACCGCCGTAACGAGGAGGTTGATCCCGTGGCATCCTCTGCTGAGTATGAGCTGGAGAAGAGGGTGGAGAAACTGGAGCTCTTCCCTGTGGAGCTGGAGAAAGGTGGGAATATCATACAAATAGAATCATGTTTTTACAGTATACTACAGAAAACATAATATATACTTCCTTTGCTATTACTAAAAGACTTCTAATGGCACCTGATGACCTGATTGCTAACTGCTTCTTGGACTTTTCCTGCTTGGTAGCCTAATATGGCCAAGGACTGAAAGTAAAATGATTTTAGGTTGTAGGATTTTATATACACCCTCTGTTTTGTAACCATAACATCCTATAAATAATCCATGAAGACGGAAAGAGGTGCAGGAAACGCTACACTGGACAGGAATTTCCCATACTGCACATTTTTTATTTATGTGAAGTCCAACTCCTTTTCCATTGATAAGTTATAAGTTAATAGTGTTCCTGTATTTGTTTATGTTTTTCCTGTGCATATTTATCCATCCATTGTTCCACAAATCATTCACTCCAATTGATATTACTTCATTTGAAGCCATTCTTGTCTTGGTGCTGCTGTATATATTGGATTCCATTCCAATGAAGGCCCTAAAACTGCTAAATCTCATACAGACCTCACCCGTTCTTTTGCTCTGTATGTATCCAGATGAAGATGGCCTGGGGATCAGTATCATTGGGATGGGTGTTGGTGCTGATGCAGGCCTAGAGAAACTGGGCATCTTTGTCAAGACCGTCATCGAGGGCGGAGCTGCTGAGGGAGACGGCAGGTAAGAGCTTCTGTCCTGTGAAAAATTAAACATATATGTGCGGTAAATGTGAGTGGAGTCACAATACACCAAACAAGATCAAAGGAAAACTCATGTGCAAGACCAGTTAACACACCACTTAATCAGTTGTTTTTCCCATTGCCCTACACCTACAATATTTGTTCTCTCTTTTAAACGCATACACACACACACACACACACATACGCAGACAAACACACACACACACTGCCCTTGTCAGATGTAGCAGCAGGGTTGGGATTATCCAACTGGGTAGGGCTGTATTTATGTAAGCGCGTGTATGTGCGTGGGTGTGTGTCTGTGTGATAGCGACATTGCATTAAAATGTGCTATTAGAATTAAGATTTCTGCATTTGACTCATGATGAACACAGGTGGCAGTTACAGCTTCAATTCCAGTCCTCTAACACACTGTATATGTCTACTGGTGAAACCAGAACAAAGAAAACCAGGCCAGACAGAAAAGCCTACAGCTGTTGTACACAGTGTTGTTGTGTGTCTTTGCGTTGTGGCAAGTAAACAGAAGAACTCCAACATGGTTAGAGGAGGAGATCACAGCTTCCCAGCAGGCAAGCTCTGGTTTTCTGGTTTTTCTATTTTTACCTTCTACCTATTAGTGTGTCACTGATATTCACCTAGACAGATTAAAACAACAATAGGCAGTTCCACCCAATCCAGTAAGAGAAGTGTTAATACTCTAAATTGTAATAGAGTTGTTTGCAGTAGTTTGTGTTTTCTTCTGGGGTTATTTTTTTCTTTAATGCCATTTCCAGCAACATATAAGTGAGTGAAATTAGTTCAAATGCAAAGAACTAGAGGGAATGGGATGAGGAGTAGTGAGTGAGGGGAAAGAACCTGGCTTGTTCAAAAGTGTGAAAAATGCGTACTTTTTTATGATAACTGTTGCTGTAACTTCCATCCATCCATCCATCCATTGTCTTCCGCTTATCCGGGGCCGGGTCGCGGGGGCAGCAGTCTAAGCAGGGACTCCCAGACTTCCCTCACCCCGGACACGTCCTCCAGCTCCTCCGGTGGGACCCCAAGGCGTTCCCAGGCCAGCCGAGAGACATAGTCCCTCCAGCGTGTCCTGGGTCTTCCCCGGGGCCTCCTCCCGGTGGGACATGCCCAGAACACCTCCCTAGGGAGGCGTCCAGGAGGCATCCTGAGCAGATGCCCGAGCCACCTCAGCTGGTTCCTCTCAATGTGTAGGAGCAGCGGCTCTACTCCGAGCTCCTCCCGTGTGACCGAGCTCCTCACCCTATCCCTAAGGGTGCGCCCGGCCACTCTGCGGAGGAAGCCCATTTCAGCCACTTGTATACGCGATCTTGTCCTTTCGGTCATTACCCAAAGCTCATGACCATAGGTGAGGGTAGGAACGTAGATTGACCGGTAAATCGAGAGCTTCGCCTTCCGGCTCAGCTCCTTCTTCACCACAACGGACCGATACAGCGACCGCATCACTGCAGACGCTGCACCGATCCGCCTGTCAATCTCACGCTCCATCCTTCCCTCACTCGTGAACAAGACCCCGAGATACTTGAACTCCTCCACTTGGGGCAGAGACTCACCACCCACCCGGAGAGAGCAAACCACCTTTTTCCGGTCGAGAACCATGGCCTCGGATTTGGAGGAGCTGATTCTCATCCCAGCCGCTTCACACTCGGCTGCAAACCGCCCCAGTGCCTGCTGCAGGTCCTGGCTCGAAGAAGCCATCAGGACAACATCATCTGCAAACAGCAGAGATGAAATCCTGTGGTTCCCAAACCAGGCCCCCTCCGGCCCCTGGCTGCGCCTAGAAATTCTGTCCATAAATATAATGAACAGAACCGGTGACAAAGGGCAGCCCTGGCGGAGTCCAACATGCACTGGGAACAGGTCTGACTTACTGCCGGCAATGCGAACACAGCTCCTGCTCCGGTCATACAGGGACCGGACAGCCCTTAGCAAAGAGCCCCGGACCCCATACTCCCAGAGCACCCCCAAAGGACACCACGAGGTACACGGTCGAATGCCTTCTCCAGATCCACAAAACACATGTGGACTGGTTGGGCATACTCCCATGAGCCCTCGAGGACCCGATGGAGAGTATAGAGCTGGTCCAGTGTTCCACGACCGGGACGAAAACCACACTGCTCCTCCTGAATCCGAGGTTCGACTATCGGTCGGATTCTCCTCTCCAGCACCCTGGAATAGACCTTACCGGGAAGGCTGAGGAGTGTGATTCCCCTGTGATTGGAACACACCCTCCGGTCCCCCTTCTTATACAGAGGGACCACCACCCCGGTCTGCCACTCCACAGGTACTGTCCCCGACCGCCACGCGATGTTGCAGAGACGTGTCAGCCAAGACAGTCCCACAACATCCAGAGACTTGAGGTACTCAGGACGGATCTCATCCACCCCCGGAGCCTTGCCACCGAGGAGCTTGCCAACCACCTCAGTGACTTCAGCCAGGGTGATGGACGAGTCCGCCCCTGGGTCCCCAGTCTCTGCTTCCTCCTCGGAGGACGTGACAGTGGGATTGAGGAGATCCTCAAAGTACTCCTTCCACCGCCCGACAACATCCTCAGTCGAGGTCAGCAGCTCTCCACCCGCACTGTAAACAGTGTTGGTGAAGCACTGCTTTCCCCTCCTGAGGCGCCGGACGGTTTGCCAGAATCTCCTTGAGGCCGTCCGATAGTCCTCCTCCATGGCCTCCCCGAACTCCTCCCAAACCCGAGTTTTTGCCTCTGCGACCGCCCGAGCCGCGGCACGCTTGGCCCGCCGGTACTCATCAGCTGCCTCAGGAGTCCCACGAGCCAACAAGGCTCGATAGGACTCCTTCTTCAGCTTGACGGCATCCCTTACTTCCGGTGTCCACCACCGGGTTCGGGGATTGCCGCCGCGACAAGCACCACGGACCTTACGACCACAGCTACGAGCAGCCGCATCAACAATAGAGGTGGAGAACATGGCCCACTCGGAGTCCATGTCTCCAACCTCCCCCGGGATCAGGGAGAAACTCTCCCGGAGGTGGGAGTTGAAGACCCCCCTGACAGAGGGCTCCGCCAGACGTTCCCAGCAGACCCTCACAATACGCTTGGGCCTGCCAGGTCCGTCCGGCTTCCTCCTCCGCCAGCGGATCCAACTCACCACCAGGTGGTGATCAGTTGACAGCTCAGCCCCTCTCTTCACCCGAGTGTCCAAGACACGCGGTCGGAGGTCAGATGACACGATGACAAAGTCGATCATCGACCTCCGGCCTAGAGTGTCCTGGTGCCATGTGCACCGATGGACACCCTTGTGCTCGAACATGGTGTTCGTTATGGACAAGCTGTGACTAGCACAGAAGTCCAATAACAAAACACTGCTCGGGTTCAGATCGGGGAGGCCGTTCCTCCCAATCACGCCCCTCCAAGTGTCACTGTCGTTACCCACATGGGCGTTGAAATCCCCCAGGAGAACAACGGAGTCCCCGGATGGCGCACTATCTAGTACCCCTCCTAGGGACTCCAAGAAGGCCGGGTACTCTGCACTGCTGTTTGGCCCGTAGGCCGACACAACAGTGAGAGACCTGTCCCCGACCCGAAGGCGCAGGGACGCGACCCCCTCGTTCACCGGAGTGAACCCCAACACGCAGCGGCTGAGCTGTGGGGCAATGAGCAAGCCCACACCAGCTCGCCGCCGCTCCCCGCGGGCAACGCCAGAGAAATAGAGAGTCCAACCCCTCTCAAGAAGATGGGTTCCAGAGCCCAAGCTGTGCGTGGAGGTGAGGCCGACTATATCTAGCCGGTAACGCTCCACCTCCCGCACAAGCTCAGGCTCCTTCCCCCCCAGCGAGGTGACATTCCATGTCCCCAGAGCTAGTCTCCATGTCCGGAGATCCGGTCGCCGAGGTCCCCGCCTTCGACTGCCACCCGAATCTCTCCGCACCCGCCCCCCATGGCTCCTCCCGCAGGTGGTGGGTCCACGGGAGGACGGCCCCACGTCGTTTCTTCGGGCTGGGCCCGACCGGGCCCCGTGGGAAAAGGCCCGGCCACCAGGCGCTCGCTGCCGAGCACCCACCCCAGGCCTAGCTCCAGGGTGGGGCCCCGGTAACGCCAGTCCGGGCGACGTAACTGGCCTTGTTCTTGTCTTCTTCATCATGTGGGGCTTCTAAAATGTGCTATTAGAATTAAGATTTCTGCATTTGACTCATGATGAACACAGGTGGCAGTTACAGCTTCAATTCCAGTCCTCTAACACACTGTATATGTCTACTGGTGAAACCAGAACAAAGAAAACCAGGCCAGACAGAAAAGCCTACAGCTGTTGTACACAGTGTTGTTGTGTGTCTTTGCGTTGTGGCAAGTAAACAGAAGAACTCCAACATGGTTAGAGGAGGAGCTCACAGCTTCCCAGCAGGCAAGCTCTGGTTTTCTGGTTTTTCTATTTTTACCTTCTACCTATTAGTGTGTCACTGATATTCACCTAGACAGATTAAAACAACAATAGGCAGTTCCACCCAATCCAGTAAGAGAAGTGTTAATACTCTAAATTGTAATAGAGTTGTTTGCAGTAGTTTGTGTTTTCTTCTGGGGTTATTTTTTTCTTTAATGCCATTTCCAGCAACATATAAGTGAGTGAAATTAGTTCAAATGCAAAGAACTAGAGGGAATGGGATGAGGAGTAGTGAGTGAGGGGAAAGAACCTGGCTTGTTCAAAAGTGTGAAAAATGCGTACTTTTTTATGATAACTGTTGCTGTAACTTGAAAAATCTAATGTTCCTCACAGACTGGAAGAAGGTAGAAAAGAAGGAGGAAAGCTTTCCTGGACCCCCCTTTTTTAAACTGGATATATGTTCCCAGGTCTCCATAAAATATCAAGTGTCATTATCACTCTAATAATGGATTAATACATGGCCTTTTCTATTGATTAATACTCAATAGAAAAGGCCTGTGTTGTTCTGATAGTAATCACATTGGAAGAATACTCTAATGTAAACCTAATTTTTATTTAGCTAAGATAGTACATTTTTAAGAGTATTATATATGATTATGTTAAGACACAGTGCAGCACCTCACCTAAGGCAAACAGTTCCCCCTAACCAAACCCACTTAAAGACAGCTGTCTGACTAGGTCTAATTGGGGTAAACCATGATGGAGAGGAAACTAATATTAGAGGAGTTACAAAGTACATTTACTGTTTAACAGCACCTAACACAGAAATACAGACTCCATGAACATATTATTCTACACATTTTATCATTCACACACATAAGGTTTGTACCACAATCACCCATGTTTACAACTATGAAAAAAAATCTAAGCACCCCTGTGCATAATGGTCTGTGCTCCCTTTGGCTCCGCCCCCGTTCAACACCGCCCCTGTAGCGGCGCCCCGTGAAAACCTTATGGGTCTGAGGCTTAAACAATATAGGCCAGTATGAATGACAAGACGAACGGTAAGTACCTCACCGAAATGGTAGAATGGAGAGAAAACTGCCGAAAGTGAGATGTCAGTGTTGTAAATGAGTGACATGGCGGGCTGTGCCCCCAGCGCCACGCCACTCATACATAATAAAATAAAATAATTACATATATATATATATATATATATATATATATATATATATATATATATATATATATATATATATATTTATATATATACACACATATATATATGGTGCATGTTAGGCAAATAGTGATCTTTTTTTTTATCAGAGATTAGCAAAAACTCTCACAAACCAAGTCGCTATCCTCTCCCTCAGTTTATCTAAGTTCCCTGCATTACAAATGTGCAAATTGGACAAATGGCTGAAGAGTTTGATAAAAGTACAAGAGCTCAATTGTGCATTACATTATTTATTCTAAAAGAAATGACTCCAAATAAACAGAACCTATACAATGTATTCCAAAGTGAAGTAAAAGTTTAGCCTTCATGACATCATGTAGTGAATTATTAACACAATAGTGAAAATTATTGTTCAAAACCATGAAGTTCCTCAAAATCTTTTTTTATGCAGATTTTCTAAATAGAATTTTTATCAAGGACATCTTTTTTTGCTTATGTTGTGTTGTATCAACAAGTATTCTGTCATCAATAGTTATTATTATTAGAAATATGTTTGTCTAAACTATCATTAATTAGAACTTAAATATTCTTTTTTTGTCCAGAGCAGAACAGAAACGCTGTGCTATGCTCTCTCTGTTATCTCTCCTCAAGTTTTCTTTTGAGCCATATCTCACTTGTCTCTTGTTAAGGCAATATTCTGGAAGAATCCCAGTGGACAAATTGTGTCTGTAGTTATAATTTGAAGGTGTTGGGAATATGCATTTTTCATTTTTTTCACTTACACTTCTTTATGTTCAAAAGGGATACTGTTCACTATTGTATGAGTTGTATCAGTCACTTTCAGTTTACATTTTAAGGTAACTCAGTAACTAAATTTGTGCTATGTGTGTAACAGGATCAAGGTCAATGACCAGATTGTGGAGGTTGATGGGACCAGTCTGGTGGGCGTCACCCAGAGTTTTGCTGCCTCTGTCCTCAGGAACACATCGGGAGTCGTCCGGTAAGACCTGCACATAAACTGTATCAAGAATGCTAATTGTAGAGATTACAATTCATTCAAGAAAGTAATTGCAAAAGGAAATTGGATTAAACCCATGTCTAAAAATTTACAAACACACACATCTATGTACACACAGACACACACACATTTTCACCTATTGATCAAGATCTGCGGATTACCATTATATTATAGAAACTAAAGTTTCCATCCATTTATCCATCCATCCATCCATCCATCCATGCATCGATTCATCTGTTGATACAAGAATCCATGCATCCTTCCATGGACGTACGAGATGTGAGGCAGCTCTTCTATTGCTGTTAAGCAATCCGTAGGCCTCAGTGTGGTTCTTGCCGTCAATCAGATCATTCTCTGTAGGATTTAGTCATACTGGGTTGAGTCCAGGGAAAATTGGTGGTTGAACAACGTTGTGTCCAACAGGAACCAAACAGACCTTCCTTTTGATATATGTTGTTTACTGAACTAATATTGTCAATGCAATTTGCATTTTATGAGCTGTGCAGAAAGATACATAACTTACTTAAACATTTTGGTCCAGCATTTAAAATTTAAAATACTATGAAAATGTTTTCAAAGTCAAAATTAGTATGTACAAGTTCTGTTTTTTCCCCTAAAATCAGACTCACTCCATTCCTCTCTTGTCACTTTTTCTGTCTTCTTCCATCATGTCATCCACTCACTGCAGCACCTCTTACAGCACTCTGTAAACCCTTACCCCTCTCTGTCTGATCACCAAATGTTTTATGGTCAGCTGTCCTAGATTACTCATTTTTTCTATTTTTAAATCTAATATCAAGTAGCTAATTGTCTAGGTTTTGAAGTCTGAACCTATCTAATGCACTAACGGAACTATGTTTTAGACACTGTTACATAGATCATAGGAAGCATGGCTTTGACTCTTAAATAGAAAGTTTAAATTCAAATTTAGATTTTACTGTAACCAAAATTGATATGTTCCACTTTGAATGTACTCTAATATAACTTATATTTCTTAATACCATAATTTCTTTAGACTCTAATTAAATCAAGCTATTTCTACCTTCTTCCATAGATTTTAATTGTCTCAATATTCTACCTTTATACCTTTATCTAAATGTCAACAAAGACTAGAACCTATTAACAAGTTTTGCTCATGTAGCCAAACCTCAATATTACTTGTCATACACATAAATTAGCCACACTCTTGTATACGGTGACATGTTCATTCATAATGACAAATCTGTACTGTTTATTTTGAGTGAACCCCAAATAAGGTAAGTTTGCTTAGCTGTGTGACTATTTTCATATATATATATATATATATTGAATGATGTTACGACTGATTGTCAAAAGAAACAGAGTGGGGAAGTCAAAAAGTATCAAAAGATTGAACTAATTCATGTTATTGTATTGCTATTTGTTTAAAATCATAGTATTAAAAAAAAAAAAAAAAAACCTCTACTATTATTGCCTTTAACTGTTCACAACCTGAAATGTTCACAACCTACAGATACATTTGAACAAAAAGAGGAAATGACCCTAAATACAAAAGATACCACATCTCCACCATGGTTCATGGTTGAGCAGTTATATTTGTTATGGTTGAATGTGTGCTGACATCCTTAAATGCCAGACAGCCCAGTACTAACTAATAGAGGAGACATGTGTCTTTACATGCACATTTCTCTCTGCCTCACTTTTCCACACTTCTTTCTGTATTTGAGCCTTACATTTTACGTTTTAACATTTTGATTAGCATGTACTCAACACAAGTTAAGTCTTTAATAAAATTATTCATTATTGAGACCAATAGTAGGGAGGAACTAAGCCATGTCCACCCATGCGTTAAGAAAAAGGCTCTTTCCAGGTCATCTGCCCTCAGATCTCCCTGCTGTCCAAAGGCTTGTTCCAGTACACTACTTAGCTTAGCCAGGGCCCTCATTTTCTTTCTTCCTTTTTTTTCTTTTACTTTCCCTCCCTGTCTTCAGTTGTTCCCTCACATGAAGATCAATTATTGGAGCGTAGGGCATTTTTTAGATTGCCTTTGGAAATACTTGAAAGAGCTCTCATGCACTGTATTCACTTGATTAAGCCCTCTCTCATAGCCCCTCTTTCACTCTCTTTCTGTCTTTCTCCGCACACAGACAGCACATACTGTACACCATGCTCACACACACACACATATATAGTAATGGGGTCCCTATTTGGTTAGATATTTCCCAAGAATAGGTCAGAGAAATTGTTTTCTATTGCTACTTGGCTTTGTTGTAGTTATAGAGTAGAATGTAATGGAGATGCAGATTGTAGGTTCTTCTGAACAGTACCATTATTTATAATTTATAATTTTATGCAGGGAAAGCGCTAATCATTCATTCAGCTTTTATATTTATGGTAATGGTAAATATTTTCCCCCGAATTTAATTGTCTGTGCAGAATTTAAATTTGAAATACATTCCTCCTACTCACAAATACACACAAATTTGTGGCAAAACATTATTTGTATTATTATCTTCTTAAATTTGGAAGGACTGATTGCATAATGGGGATGGCAAATTTCTTCCTGTGCATTTTCACAAAGATTTTTCTATTTTTTATCTTTTATCCTCCTGCTTAACTCTTTTGATGTTCTTACTAACTTGATATACAGTATGTTGTAGTTAGGTTCATTGTCAAAAGCTTGGATGCACAGCCTGCCCTCTCCATTTAGTTCCATGCCAGGATGATGGCCAGGCTGAGCTGACTGTCTTCTCAAATTACTATGTGTATCCTGTCTCCAAACCCTGCCCCTATATGTCAGCAGATATTGATGTCATTGCTGTGTGGCTGTGGGTGTCTTATGCTCTCTTGTGACCATTATGGTCTTTTCTCTGTGTAAATACATACCGCACTTTCTCAATGCCATGCAAGATATTGGAATCAGAACTTTGCAATTGTTCATACATGGCTTTAAAATGATTTAACTATTCTAACTGCAGAGTTGGTACTCCCTTGGCCCCTGTAAAAGTTCCTGTAAATAGCCCATGAAAAAATGTAACAGATTTTCTGAATAAACAATTATACCAAATACACTGACAACATAACATTTTTAAAATTAAATTACCATGCTCTTGCAAATGTATATATATATATATATATATATATATATATATATATATATATATATATATATATATATATATATATATATATATATATATATTATTTAATTTGTATTATTTAAAATAAATTTAAGTAACAGTTTTGTCATCACAGGCTGGAAGATTTGAGATGTGTGTATGTGTGTTGTCTATAAAAGCAAATGTCTTCACAGGTTTGTGATTGGCCGAGAGCATCCGGGCCAACACAGCGAGGTGGCCACGCTCATCCAGCAGACCCTGGAGCAGGAGAGGAGACAGAGAGAGCTGCTGGAGCAGCAGTATGCCCAGTATGACGCAGACGATGACGAGGTAATGACCACACATACAATCCGAGGCAGGGCAGAGAAGTGTTTCAGTGCTGCAGACGGTTGTGCTCATGCCATATTCTAATAGACGGGAGTGGATGCATAGTCAAGATGCAACTAATGGATTGCTTTGGCTTAAAAAGGTCATTATATTTGCATAAATTTAATACTTCTACATGACACTGCACACAGAAAGTAAGGCTATTTTAATGTCACTTAATGTAAATCCACTCCCTTCGCATGACAGCTGACTGGATGTTTTATCTTATTAATTACATTTAACTGATCGACAGTAGGTTTTGGTGCTGAGAACTATTCCATAACACCCACAGACACACTAAGTTGATGCCAGAGGAGCTTCAGACCTAGAAAGCATCACTCAGCATTTCCCCTTTCTATTTCTGCTGCTTACAGTCCATCCGCTACTCAGTTCATGGCCCAGCAACTTATGCTGCGAGCATGCATGCTTGTATGTTATGTTGTGTATGTTTGTGTATGTTTACCCTCAATCATGGCCATGGTAGTGGGGGAAGTGGACCTGACTACCTTGGGCACGAGGGAAGAGGGCCCATGAAAATCTTGATTTTTTTGTTGCTTTTTTTAATCCAGTTGATTCATATCATATTTTACTGATGATGATGTGATGTGTACTATCTTGGACATTCTGGGGGAGCCCCCCTCTTGAAGGCATAAAATGGTTCAGTCCACCCACAGACAAGTGTAACATCAGTTAGCCCAGATTGAATATAGGCCAAATGCATCAATTGAGGTGGTGAATGTAAGAGTTAATCAATATAATCTGATTTTATTGCTTTTTAAACTCTATTTATACTATACTATTTTGTAATTTTTTTGCATTAATAGGGACCTACTGACATTAAGAGTGTGCAGGGCTCAGAATTTGGTGCAGCGCCCTTGCCCTCAAATACACGGTGCAAATGTACACACAAAAAAACTCTCTTCTAACGCCATACTTATTAATTGTTTGAATTCTTTCATCTTCTAATGGATGCTGGATTGAGAACCCTATGCATAAGAAACTTCCCTCTAGGCCCTGAAAGCGGATCCCTGCAGCCCTAATTACAGCCACACAATGTAAACTGTCAGCTCTCATTAAACCTTGTTCCCAACTGGGGACTTTTATATTTTACATTCTTTCAACACTGGATTTTTTTTTTATTTTCTCAAATAGTCTTTTTTCCTGCTTTTTATAGAGCGCTGCAGGCCAAGATAGCAAATGTATACAACTAAAAATGTGTGTGGGCAAGTGTGTGTGCTTGTGCATGTGTGTGAGTTGATCTGGATGTTGGAGAGATTTGTGCATGTGTATGTGTGTGTGTATGTGTGTGTGTGTGTGTGTGTGTGTGTGTGTGTGTGTGTGTGTGTGTGTGTGTGTGTGTGTGTGTGTGTGTGTGTCTGTGTGTGTGTGTTATATTGTACTGAAGGTCACAATCCCTCTCTCTAACACACCCACCCACTCACATACATGCACATGCAATCACTTCCTTAAATTCTTACAAACCTCAAACCTGAACAATCTAGAATCTGTGACTATGTTTTATTGGTCACAAGTTATCTCAGACTTCACTGAAAGGGTATTTTCTTAGTTTTTGTAGCAGTGGAGACTTCAAGTTTCCATACAACACGTGTATAATACTGGACCAGAATCTGCTCTGAACTATTTGTGATCTTAACATCATACATGTAATTTTAGCCTTACACTCAAAGTCGTGGTGAACTCCAAAAACTTGCTCTTTCAGGAAATGTGTGTGAAAACAGCACAACACATACATTATTCTGCACAGTGATGCTCAAACATTACAACTAGAGTAATGAGAGGAAGATTTTACAAAGTTGTTTTGCAGCATTTTCGTTTTGTTTTTTTGTATCAAAATGGCATTTAGACCTCAATCACCTATCTACCTAAATGCTATTATAAAATAGAAAGTAAAATGAGAATGGCATGACAAAAATGGATATAAGCTATTTGTATAGCTTGCTATGCAATGCTTAGCAGATAGAGCTAGATGATGCGTTACTTTGCTTGGTGTCATTTTTAGATGAAGGAGAGAGATGACTAAGGGGGATCTGTGTCTGGTTTGCAGCCTTATTGAATCCTAAAGTACTTTCCTTTGGCCCTCTTAAAGCAGACAGGAGAGTACGCCACAGATGACGAGGAGACTGGGACGACAGTGGCGGGTGGTGAGAAGAGCATCGAGGTGTTCGACTTGCCGGAGACAGAAGACATCCCATCTCCATCTGAGCTAGACGCCACCAAACTCTACCAGAAGTTCAGAGAGGTAATTTCATTTTTTTCATTCACAGTTCAATCCCTAAATGCCCCAAAATTGTGAAGATAACACAATTGGAAGTGCACCACATTTTTCTCTGTTAGGTATAAATTGAAAAACAAATCACTATAGAGTAACTTAGCCACAGGAAAAAGGTAATTCAGTTAGGCAACACAATAGACACAATAGAACCTAGCAACCTTGCTTTAGTTGATAGAGTTTCAATCTTTTGCCAAGATTCTATATATCTACTTAATTTCCTAATTCCTAATTTGGAGGAGTAGGAACAAAAAGGATCATAGACCTTTACTCATAATGGCTAATTAGCCATGTTTGGTTAAAGAAGAAGAGCTCATTCTTTTTGTATCCTGGTATTGGAAAATTCTCACACAAGAGAAGAAAACACATTTTGCTTATCTTTTGAAATTTAGACCACTGACAGCTGATATGTTGATGCTTTTTGGACTGCTGAGAGGTTGATGGTATTGATTGAATGCTCCATAGTAGCTCCATAGTAGTGTCACACAGCATAGTAGCTGTGTGACACATTTAACAAACGGCTTCAGCTGCACTGCAGGGGATATGGAGTGAAACAATAATGTAATACCTGTTCTCCAGGTGTAGCCTATACATTTGTTCCATTTTCTCATTTTCTCCAGAGCCTGACCTCTTTCTCCCATAGTGTAGCTTTTACCCTTTTCTTTTAAATGCTCTTGTCTTGGTTGTCTCATACACACCCAAGAAGAAAAAAGCCAAGCATTTAGGAAATAATCCTCTTAAAAACTGATGGGAAGAAGATGTGATAAAAAAAAATGTAGTGTGATAGAAGTTAAGAGATTTAAAGTGTACTTTAAAGCAAAATGAAAGCAACATTTCTTGTAAACATTTTCCAAATAACTTTCTTAAAAAAATCCCTACCACTACTGCTTAACACAAATTACTGTTTTGCTCAATTTAATAAATCTCTATCTTAAAATTGAGTTCGACACAGGTGTGCAGCCAAAACAAACATTGCTTTCAGTTTAAGCCACACAAAGCTTTAGTGTCGGATTGGAATAAGCACATACATACCAATATCTACCAATTTCTGTGAAACTTCTATAAATCTCATTTTCCTTTAGTCCTACTTCTGTGTCTCTTGGTCCCTATTCACTTCTCACATCTCTCTCTGTTTCATCTTTCTCTCTGTTAGCCTGTGCTTTAATGATTGACCTTCCATCCACAACTCCTCTGTTACTCTCATCATCCCAAGCTTTTTTTACACACTACACTGCTCTTTAGTCTTTATAAAACATCGCTTGACATTTTATTGGAGTCAGTCGCAAAATTATCGCTTGTTAGAAAAATTGATTGATTGACAGTTTATATTTGAGGTTGCATAAAATCTCTCCCTCCCTCTGTCTACATATATCTCGCCTTTCACTGTGCTCCTCTGAGAGTGCGTGTCTGCGTTGGGAATGGGATGATGTGAGGGGAGGACAGGGTCAGCTGCCTTTGTCCGTCATGCTGTATCGACAGCACAGAGAGGCGGTGCAGCCATGCATTTGATTATCTAACTGCCCTCTCTCTTTATCTTCTCTTTTTCTAACAGCTCCAGATCAAACACACAGTGACCGAGGCCGAGATCCAGAAGCTTAAAAACAAGGTAAGAGATTAACACACTGACAATGTGCAGGAGGGATATGTGGGTTCTAATGGCAGATGTTTGTCTGACAATGTAAATTAGTGTTGGACTTATATTGTTTGTTTCCTTTTGAGTTGCACCTTAAACAGAAAAAACTGCAATTGTCTGTATATGTCAATAGTATGCTTTCAGTTTTCTGTATAATTTTTTGCACTGAATGTTTACAGTGTCTCCTAAGTTAACAAGAATGTGTAGACACCAGATAGATTATCTGAATTCTTCTCTTTCTGTCATCTTAATATGTTATGATTGGTATATAGTGAATATGCTGTGAGAAATATTTAGAGACCTGGGGCCTTAAAATATTGCACACATACAGACTTGGTTTGTGTATGTCTCACATGGATTTGTTTTATTTTTAATTCAATGTTTGAGATTTTGAAGAGAACTGTTTGCAGAGAACTACTTCTTTTGAGAATTTCATGTGAGGGTCACAACATACTTTATATACAGTATGAAAAATATGAACGATTTTATTCCAGAACAGAATGTATAACCCTGATCAGTATTATTTTTTCACCATCATCTACCTCTCCCCTATCTTTGCTCCCTTTTCAGTTAGCATCAGTGGAGCGGGAGAAGCAGCAGTGGGAGAAAGAGAAGAGCCAGCTGAAGGCCAGCATTGAGGAGAATAAAGAGAGAATGCTAAAGCTGGAGAGTTACTGGATCGAGGCGCAGACCCTTTGCCACACGGTCAATGAACACCTGAAGGAGGCCCAGGCTCAGTACCAGGCTTTGGAGAAGAAGTACAATAAAGCCAAGAAACTCATTAAAGACTTTCAGCAGAAGTGAGTGAACCACAAGTTTAGAAGGTTGTCCTGAAATGTGACGTGTTAAAGGACAGTGAACTCGTAGATGAGGAAATGACACAGGTTCGAATTAGGCTATCAACATAATTACAACACACATTGTATTGTACAATACGTACACCTGAATTTGGTTTTGTGGTCAAACCCTTTTTTCCATTTTCTGCTTTCCTTGTCTGAAAACATGTGCTACTCTAGGGTCAGAGGGCAGAGATCTGCTGATAAATTCCACATTTTTATATGTTTAAAGCAACTTCATTTCCGTATTTGAAAAAGAACGTTGTTTAAATGCTGAGCCAGAACAAAAGAGGAATCGATTGCAATCAAAAAAGAAATATATTTTATTCCTGATTTCTGGGGAAGACTCATTTTTATGAAGACACAAAAACAGCATGTACTATTCTGGAGTAAACCACTGGAGGCACCTAAAATTAGGACCAAAAATACCAAAAATGGACCTTGACCTTTTTTTGGAAAAAAAGTTAGCAAAATATGAAGCACATTAAGAGAAATTGACTTTTTCATTTTTTTCTTTTTTTCCTTTTGCTTGTTTTGTCCTTATTATATACAGTAATACAAATACATTAATAAAAATACACCTAAAAAAGAAAAGTGTTTGACATTTACAAAAATGAAATAATGAGAAATAATAACAGTAATAATATAATAATAAAAACAACCCTGCCTTTGGTATAATGCAGTGTTTCTCAATTATTTTCTGTCACGCCCCCCCAATCGAAGAAGAAAATATCTCATGCCCCCCTGCACAACAATAAATAGTATAATTTGTTGAAGAAGTTGTAATACACCTCTGCATAACACTGTATCCTTATTAACGTATAAGATAATAAAAAAGAAAGAAATATGGACCAACTTACAACAAAGAATAGTTTTATTAACTGTAACAGAAACAATTTAAAGTGCATCTGAAATTCAAAAATAAAATAAAATCCTTAATTAAACATTTTTGACTGACCATGTGACATAAAATTGTCTTATCAGGGTGATTGTGGTGTAATGTCTTTAATTTCTTTGTCTTCATGCTGTCCGCTGCCAACATTATAGACACAGTAAGACGCCGGTCTTTCACAGTGAACCAAGCGCTTCATACGCATCATATTTCCTTGTCTTAGCTTTTGGGAGACTTTCATTTGTCTCTTTAACTCCATCTCTCTCCGCCTGTCTTCTCATCCCTGTTAAATACTTTTCATGGTGTAATTTGAGGGTCTGCTACACTTCGTGTCTACACTTCATACTCATACACTGTGCTGTATGCTCCCTGCAAACACTCTGCTAATGAGAGCACTACTGCCCCTAATATAGTGGAGGTGCAATTGCACTTTATTCTAGGACAGTAAAAAAAAATAAAAATAAAAAACTAAAAAAAAGCATGTTCCCCGAAGTCAAACATGCCTCCCTTGACGGAGCCCCCCACTATTTGAAAACCACTGGTATAATGTAATATGTAATAAATTGGTAGTACTTTTGGTTTTTGGCAATGTTCTAGCAAGAAATTACATAAGCTGCAGTAAATTAAAATGTCTCAAATTTAAAGGTTGCTGGGATTCAATTAATAGACTATAAACACATATGTCTTACAATATGACAGATGCTTTGTTTTCTGCTAAAGGCTCAAGGCATTCCCCACACTTGAATGGGACGTCATCCTGACTGCCCCCTACTACTGCACACTGAGCACTTTTTCTCCTACTGTGAGGCATTTTGAAGAGTGAATGGTGAAGTGTGACACAGGAGAGTGTGATGAAAAAAAACAATATAATCTTGACAAGACTGGATTGTCATGCTTTTACTTCAGGGTTCCCTTCGGGATACGTTTTTATTTTTCAACTATTTTTCAATTATTTCCATGTAGCAATAAACTGCAGTAGGTTTAAATGTCCAGACTACTTACTGTATACAATGATAGCTGACTGCATTTTAAAAAGTATGACTGTCTGTTGCAAAGGTATCGATTCAGATTGGTATTCCTTTTACAGCTGTCCTCACTTGCATCACTAAGCAGATAAGAGAATATGTCTCTATTATCCAATCTCAACAGCAAGAGCTGAGTTTTTATCTGTGTGTGGTGCAGCGCTTTTTGTTCAGCTCCAGGCTGACTACTTACTAGATCTATCTGTTCTAATTAATGCTAATTAATGAAGCAGAACTCTTCATGCTAACCTATGGCAGAGGGAAGTGCACAAGCTGCCAATTTGTAGGCAGTGTATGTAAAGGAAAATGGCTGCATTATAAATAGATGTGCGTTTCTTGGGTTTAGATATGTGTGATTCTAAAAACAGCCTTAGCTCCCTTATTGCCACAGTTGACTGAGAGGCAGGCACTGTCACACATGGTGACACACACACAAACACAAACACACAAACAAATGTAATAACAAATCTAAAACAACAACCTCCTCTCCCACTTGTCCCTCCAGAGAGGTGGAGTTCATCCAGAAAGAGGATGCAGAAAGGAGGCGACTGGAGGAGGCTGAGAAAGCTCACCTGGCTGAGATCCAGGGACTGCAAGTCAGGGTAAACCACATCTTTTTTTCTGCATATCTTTTACTTCCGTTCTTCCCAGCATACCGAGTTGTTCCATGTGTAACTGTTAAGTACTGTATGTGCAAACTGGTCACCAAGCAATAATCCCTGGCGTCATGAACACCGCAGTTCTTTCCCGAGCTTCATTATGCACATGATTTCTTTCATATATATGACATTCCACCCAATATGATCAAAAGTATCAATTTGTCATAGTTACATTATACTTAATTCCCCACCCCCCCCCCGAATTCTTTTAAATTTAGCTTTTTCTGCACTCTTTCTTCCCAGTTGACAGTAACAGCAGGCTTCGGTATCCAATGGCCTGTGCTTGGTCTCTGTTGTTGCTGTATTGATTTCCTTCTTTTCTATCGTACAACATGACAGATGTACTTTTATCTGCTCAAGCCTCAGGCCATGACCCACAGTTGATTGGAATGTCATCCCAACCGTCCACTGCTATCATTCCGCAAACCAAGCACTTTTTCTTCCCACTGCGCTGCATTTCGAGGCGTGAATGTTAAAGCGTGTCACACAAAAGTGTGAAGGGGAACAAAATATTATAATCTGGACAACAAGACAGGAGCTTTTGCTTTCACTTAGTTTTTCCCCTCAGGATATACTGTAAAGATGTTATGATCCCTAATCTAAAAACATTCTCATCAGTCTCAGCAGTACTTTTTATTGAATGTCAGGCCAAAGTACAATGTCTCAGAGCTGCCAGAGTGTGGCCGTGGAATTTGTGTAATTTGTGTCCTCAAATGTTACATGCTGTGCAAAGTAACTAAACACAGTCACTTACTTTTACTGCTACTTTATACTTTCACTCTACTACATTTCAGAGGGAAATGCTGTACTTTATCTGACAGCTTTAGTTATTCCTAAATGATGATCCTTCTATTCTACATAAAATTATACACTTTAATGTTCTTTTATCCAAAGTAAATTGTCTCTTTTTTGTGAAAGGTGACAAATATTATGATGTAGTACTATTACAAATAATCTACATAAAGTATCTGTACTTGTACCTGTCTCATTAATATAAATGAGGGGGGGGGCTGTGACTACATAGCGCGACATTAGAGCTTCATGGAAATCCTGATGGCTTGTTTTTCAGGCCCCGTCCAAATACCTCATGACGTCAGACATGTATTCCAGCATCTTAGAGATGCTTTTAAATCTGGCTGACTAACATTGATCGATTCCTTTTTCTCTCTACAGATTGCAGCATTAGAGTCTGAGCTAATGCAGCTGATGAAGCAGAATGGCATCCAGGTGAACAACAACAACAGCAACAGTGCAGAGAGGTTCACCACTCAGCAGCATAGCACTAACAAGGTTGCAGCACAAGCCCGAGGTCAGTTTAATGCAATTGATGTCTCTGCATGGATTATTATTATAAGCATGTCTTTTCTTTAAGGAATAAAGAGACACTTTAAATAGAAGAAGTTGAGGTAACTTAAATGTGACAGTTCCCTTCCATATTTATGACAGAAAAAATATGTCTTGGATAAATCATTAAGCATTAAAGTTACTTCAAGCACACTAATATAAACTTTTTAGCCTCTGCAACTTTTTCTACTTTGGGAAGAACATTAAAAAGGTTGGATCGACTTGTTCTGCACTCTAAACATGACTTATCTCTGACACACACACAAACACACACACACACACACACACACACCTCAAATATTCCTCTCTGCCGCATCTCTCACATAAACTTTGGCCTCCTAGACTTTTTTTTTTGTTTCCCCTCACCAACAATAAATAGACAAGTTAATCAGCTTTCAGATCTGTCCAGTTTTGTTCTCTTCAAGGCTTTTAAGCTCAGTCAGCTTCATTTCCGTCAGCTGCATCTTTCAGATGAGGGTGTGAGCAAGTGCCATATCTGTTGTTGTTGCTGTGCACAGTGTCGAAATGATAACAGAGTGATTGTATCTGCGCTGATCTGAATGAGTTGGACTATTACACAATATGGAAAAAGGGGGGTTGTGTGAGATGGCTGGAAAGGACATTAAGGAGAAAGAGCCTGTTTGAGGAGAAGGTTAATCAAATATTGAAAAGTTCTCTTCTAAATATTTTTGTCCATTTATCTCCCCATTTACATGATTAGACCCGAGGGAGGGCTCTCCCCATTCACCCAGCAAAAAGAAGGGCTATAGAGGAGTTGCCCGAGACAGCGTCAGCTCCGCAGAGGGAGAGGTATGGAAACACACATACACACACAAATATTCTCATTTTTGACTTCCTGTTAAACATTTTCTGTTTCTATGAAAGATTGGGCAGATGTGCTGATGAGCATCATTATTCTGAGATTATCCCCTAGTTTAGTAAATTAAAAATGAAATTTCCCCACAGGGTGTTCGTATGTGTGTCCACCGATGTGTTTTTCTCATCTTAATCCCCTGTCCATCCCACTTTATTTATTTAATAGATTAGTTGCTATGTGTTGCTCCGTGGCGCTATGGTGCTGTCACAACCTGTTGTCTCTCCCAGTGTGATAATAACAGCCATAGTGTTTTTTCTTGTCTTGACTACTGCTGCCACTTAACTCAGCTGCTGCAGGAATTAGTTCAAGATTGGGTAAACAACCTGGATCAAAATTGGCAGGAGAACAGAGACCAGGCTGTGTGAGGGCTAAAGGGGAGAAGAGTGCAAGAAATTAATAATATACCAAGTAATTTCTGGGCTGGGACCTTTCTGTTTGGAGTTTCGTGTTCTCCCTGGATCTGTGTAGGTTTTCTCCATGTTCTCTGGCTTCTCCCCACAGTCCAAAGACATAGTGAGGTTAATTAAAGACTCTAAATTGCCTTTTGGTATGACCAGACAGGTCAGCAACACGATAGGCTGGTATCTGTCTGGGGTGTATTCCTGCCTCTTGCCTGAAATGCACTGGGATTGGCCCCAGCAGACCATGTGACCTTTGTGAGGAATACATAAGTGGGTATAGAAAACAACTGACCGACAACTTACCTCTTTCTCTTTTCTTATCCTCTGGCTATCTCATGCTCCATCTTACCCATAACCTTTTTCATTTCCCACCTCTCCTAACTCTTCCATTTCCTTGATCACTCCTCTTTCTTTTCTCCCTTTTTTTTTCCATGTTCAGGTTTCAGAGGGACATGGCAGTCCGGCCCATAGTCATTCTGGTTCTATTCGTAGCACAGCCTCTTGCGATGGAGGAGTAGCAGTCTTCAGGGCATCGGGCAGCGCTGAGAGCTCCCCCAGACGATCACTATACGGTTAATACATGTGCAACCTCACAATGGCCCACTTTAATTTTACTAGAGACAGAGCTATTAATACATTTAAATAGTTGACATTCAATAAAGCTCATTCATTAAAAGAGGGGCAGTCTCAGTTTTGGTTGTTTGTGATTATAGGTTCTCAGTCTCCTGCAGTTTCAAGCCCCTCACACAGTCTGGACCAGCACATTCAAGCTCTTGACTCTGGGTAAGGTGTTCTTGTACCAACAGAGAGAATATGGAATTCGACACAAGCATTTAGTAGTTTTTATCTAATATACATGTTCTAGAAAGGAAATAAAGCAATTTAATATTAAGGTGTTTGTTATTTTTGTGGTTTGTGTAGTTTGCATATCCTGGCAAAATTTATTCATTTTCCAGAGAATAAGAATGACAAAAAACATTTCACTTTCTGTCACTCATGGTTAGTGCTTGGGTGAGGCCATTGTTTATTATTAAACAGCTGTGTTTATTCTTTTCAAATAATAAAACAGAACTAACGGAAACTACACTAATAACCCAGGTCAAAAGTTTACATACCCTTGAGATTCTGGCACACAAATGGGTTTGAATGGCTGCTGAAGGTAACCATCCACCTGGTTACACCTGCTTATTATCAGTGTTTGTATGAAGATTCAGTGAGTATCTGGGCTCCTGACAAACCCATGGATTGATATCTCTGGATTCTGAAAAAAATGGTGTGGATGTTTCCAAGATCACAATAAGAAGGCACTTAAAAAAATGGGCTGCATGGTCCAAGCACCAGAAGAAAGCCTTACTACGCCAATACTGCAAATCAAGCTTTCAATACGCCAAACAGCACAGAGACAATCCTCAAAACATCTGAAACTAAATCATTTGGAGTAATGAGGCCAGAGTTGAAGATTCTGGGTACAACCATAAACAAGAGATCTGGAGAGGAGTTAACCGGGCCTATGATGAAAGGTACAGCACTCCTACTGTGAAACATTGAGGTGGATCACTAATGTTTTGGGGTTGTATGAGCTACAACACAGGCACAGAACACTTCATCAAACTGATGGCAGGATAAAATGAAGCATGCTATCAAAAAGGAAAATTTGCACTTATTAGCTTGTAAGCTGTGCATGGGATGAACTTTGGGATATTTCAACATGATAATTATCCAAAACACAAAGCCAAGTCAACCTGTTATTGGCTACAGCAGAATAAAGTGAAGCTTCTGGAGTGGCCATCTCAGTCTCCTGATCTCAATATCATAGAGCCGCTCTGGGGATATCTCAAGCATGCAGTTCATGCAAAACAGCCTAAAAATTTCCAGGAACTTGAGCCCTTTTGCCAAGAAGAATGGACAGCTTTACCATCAGAGAAAATAAAGAGCCTCATCAACAACTATTCCAAAGACTCCAAACTGTCTGATTGATTTTAAAGAAGACAATCCTTGTTTAAAAGTCCACGTCACTCTCCAATCCTGCTGCTTTTTAGTTTTATTGGTGCGAGCAGAGGGCTTCTTTCCCATTTGAACAGTCACTCAGTCACACTGTCATTTCAGCTGCTCAAAAAATTGACAGGGTTAAATGGAAAGGAACTTCACTTACATAATCTACTAAAAAGGAAAAAAAATAAAAAATTTCAACATAATATACAGATACATTATTTATTGAAAAAAGAGGTCATTTGGATGTATTGGTAGTAATGTATTGGCAGTTCCATATTTGAAACACCTATAGATTATAAAACATGTTTTTACATTTTCTAATTCTCAAATATCACCATCTTTTCACATATTTCATGTGTACTTGGAGATGTGTACTCAGTTTTCTCACTTATTCTGTTTAGGTCCTCTCTCAGGAAAACCAAACTGAACAATCCCAGAGCATCGCCTGGAATCAGGTAAATAACCACTGCACCAGACTTTCCAGACTTAACAATTCCTGATTCAAAAACTGTTTATGAAGCATCACTACTGACTGTCTGATTTAGTTAACTTATTTCACTTTCTGTTTTTCTCTCAGCTCTACTGAGCCATCAGCAGAGGACAGCCCTGAGAAAGTCAGAGTGAAGGTATATGAGGTTTGGATTTGGAACAATGCTTCACATTACAGATATTTTACAGTGATATACCCTAATTTCATTTTATGAAAGCACAAACACACAGCTCTCAGCTCTGATATGTGTGGGTTTACTGACCCGTGGCATTACAGCAGTTTGTGTAGATTTGCTGCCCATTTTATGTTACACATATTTAATGTAATTTATTATTTACCATTTAGCTTTGATGTATTGTTTTATTTCTATTGAACAGACCTCCCTTACATGGCCCCACTTCTTCTCCTATTCGTATTACTCGGTATTGTATTTTTTTTGTTTTATGTCTTAAGCTAGTGCAGTGGAAATTAGTTGGTAGTAAGTGAGGTAAACAGGTTTTAGTAGCATAGAGACTAACTGAATCACCACATAATCCCAAAAGAGCTCTCATCTTCTTCCCTAACTTCTTCAGTGATGCAATTGCAATGATGAAATATTTTTTTTCACGCTGCATCAAGATATAGTGAAAATGACACAATAAGATTAAAGTTATGATGTGGTAGAGGATTAAAGTGATGTATTTGATCCTGCACCATTCTGGTCCTTTTTCTCTTTAAAGACATGCTCCCGGTTTAAGAAGAGTGCACTGCAGAAGCTAAATCAATAAAGAATGTATGCAATTTAACAGTTACGTAGAGCTTTTGAGTAAAAGATTTAGCCTAGAAAGCTGGAATCTAAACCTGTAAGATTAGTCTTGCTATTACCTCTGACAATAAAAATAACTGCTATAAGAAAACTCATATTAATGTAAGACAAAGCTCTACAGTTAAGCTGAAAATAATTGTATATAATTGTAATATGACATTTATTCAATTAGTCTATCTTTTATTGAAAGGACCTATACAAATATTGTTTGTCTCTGGACACTTGCTCAGTAGATACAGATAGTACTGTATTGGTCTATTTATTAGATCAGAAGATATTTTGATCCTCATTAATGAAATGACATTTTTAATAACAAGCGATGCACCTACCTTTTTCCCTCTGATAGTTTGTTTTTCTCAGGGGCAGATTGTCTATGTGTGATCACATCAGATCTCTAATGTAATTCTTAAAATTTCCACTCTCTTGTGTTCACAGAGTGGATAATTTTTTAGTTGCAACCTATAGTGATGCAACATTATAAACATAATAACAACTAATCACTTTCATGGGTCATGCTATATTAGACCATTTAAAAATTGAGGAATGTATATAACCCTCCCTTATCCTAACATATTAAATATTTTAATATATTTAGGTAATTTATTTATCAATGAATTATCATGGAAAAGTCTTGATTGTCTTAATTTCCTCCTAATTCAGTCTCTTTTTACGGAATATAGTGAATAATTCATCATTGATTAAATGTAATAATAATATCAACAGATTAACACAACATTGTGTTTCTTTTAAGCCATAAAATATCAATAAAAGAGAAGTACCCTATGCATTCAACTCCATTCTGCCTCTGAGTCAGTTGGCTCTCACCACATATCCTATGAGTGTGCTGTTGATTTCTCAGGGACCCATCTTAAATGATGACCTGAGTGCCAGCAGCAGCAGCTCAGTGGAGATCAGTGGCTTGCTGACTGAAGCCGGGAAGCTGGGACACGCCCTGGTGCTCTCCTCTGATGAGGTATACTTAGTCTTACAAGCTTTTTAAAAAAAAAAAAAAAATTTACACATTTTGCCTGAGACTACAGTTGTCAGGTTTCAATTCAATGTCAAAACACATACTAATTCCATGATATCAAAAGTACACTACCTAAAGATGTGTACATTTAACATATTTTTAAAACATGACTTATATGAAACATATGAACAAAAATCTCAGTTTGTAACATCCTGTTAGTTAAAATGTGGCCAAATATTATGAACCCAGGTAGAGGAATTACATCCGTTTTCTAGCAGGAACTATACAAAAAAAATCTTATCAGGTGAACATGTTTTGTATTTGGTAGAAAAAATCCAATATTAAGTACAATTATCTTGTACTTTTATAAGTTATAAGTATATGCTCACTCATCTGAACGTAATTTCGTTGGTGTACTGTGTCATGCACTGTGTATCAATGACTTCTATGACTATGACTATGAAGTTCAAGTTGTTTATCTTGATTCAGTCAATTTAAAAATGCAGACCATTTACTCTTGTTTTTTTTAAAACAAGACCATATTGACAAAAATCACTTGACACTTGAAATAAACAAAATTATCTGCCAATGTAATCAAATAATTCTACTAAATAATGGACTAATTGTACTTAATACAAGACATTTTCACTTCTCATTTCATTTTTGCAGTGGATAAATAAAATTATGTTTTTTCACTCAAAACTATAAACAAAAATCATATAAAACTCTTAACTTATAGATTCTGTATTTTCATTAATATAGAAAATGAAAAAATGAATTCTATCCAATTCTTATAGTTGAACAATAACCTAAAAACGTACTTGCACTAGTTCACTTGTATTCCTTGTATTCAAATGTTGGCATAGACTGCAGTAGAGGATGCTATTTTTTTTCTGCTCTGTTAACAACCCAGTCTCCTTCTGCTGTTTTTTACAATGCCCCATTCAGAGTCTGAATATGGTAGATGACGAGGTGAGAGAGTTGTAAACCTCCACAGAACATGTGTTTGTCATGCATGTGAATATGTGCCTGTTGAATGTATTGTGGGTTTGTTTGTGTGTCATCCCCAAATATCATGCATGGTAAATAATGCATGCCTAACAGGCTATTTCAACTCCAGATTTTACTGAACATTCAGGAGTTATTGTAGTCATCCACTGACATGGGCAAGATACTTTTAGGGCCTGATCAAATACTGTGTGGTAGAGTTGAAAATATCTGCTTCTCTCTGTTGTATATTCACTCACAGATCCTGGATGAGGGGCAACTTTTAAAGGAGTATCAGCCCCAGAACTGCATCATCACAAAGTGGACTTCGCAGCAAGTGACTCGCTGGCTCGAGGTCCTCAGCTTAGAACATTATATTCCAGAATTTACTGCCAAAAATATAGATGGAGAACAGCTGCTACAACTGGATAGTGCTGAGCTCAAAGTAAGTTAACATTTCAGATGTTATTATGCATGGAATGAGAACAGATGTCCACATATAAAATCAGAATCGACATAGACAACCATCCATCCATCCATCCATTTTCTATCCCGCTTATTCCCTTTCGGGGTCGCAGGGGTCTGCTGGAGCCTATCCCAGCGCATTTATGGCGAGAGGCAGGGGGATACACCCCAGATGGTCGCCAGCCAATCGTGGGGCACACACACCATTCACACACCATTCACACACACACTCACACCTATGGGCAATTTAGATTTGCCAATTAACCTGAGCATGTTTTGTATTGTGGGAGGAAGCCGGAGTACCCGGTGAAAACCCACGCAGACACGGGGAGAACATGCAAACTCCACACAGAAAGGTCCCAGACCCAGGCCCCAAGGCGGTCTTGAACCTGCGACCTTCTTGCTGTGAGGCAACAGTGCTACCCACTGCTCCACCGTGTCTCCCCCATAGACAACCATAAAATACCAAATAACAGCCGGGACATTTATTTGCCTCAGTCACTTAACAGACCAGGCGTTTATTTGAGACCAGGCAGCTATTTGGGACAGGTGATTAATAACAAATTAATAGGCTACCTGTCTGACAAAAATTGTGCTCAGCAAAACTGGAAAAATTTTAATTGACTAATTATTAAACCAGTATGACTACCAAAGGTCAGATTACAGTACTGTAGTTAAATATACCCTGACTGCATTTTACCACTACAAATGTGTACTTTTAAAAAAAAAAATTGTATTTTATTATTCGTGGCCATTTATACATCATTGGAGCACCACAGTGGTGGGTCAGGATCAAGGTAGTAGTGGCATGGGGTGGTAGCAGGTAGTAGTGGTGTGTGGTGGTAGCAGTTAGTAGTGGTGTGGGGTGGTAACAGGTAGTAGTGGTGTGGCGTGGTAGCAGGTTGTAGTGGCGTGTGGTAGTAGCAGGTAGTAGTGGCATAGGGTGGTAGCAGGCAGTAGCGGCGTGGGGTGGTAGCAGGTAGTAGTTGCGTGGGGTGGTAGCAGGTAGTAATGGCGTGTGGTGATAGCAGGTAGTAGTGGCGTAGGGTGGTAGCAGGCAGTAGTGGTGTGGGGTGGTAGCAGATGTGCACAGGGCAGCAGCAGGAAATTCTGTACAATGAAATGGGTACATATACTAGAATACTTATAGATGCATTTGTTGTATGATTTGTTTCAGGCCCTTGGAGTCACCTCTTCCCAGGACCGGGCCCTGATCAAGAAAAAAATCAAAGACCTGAAAGTTCTGATGGAAAAGGCCAAGAGAAACCGCGAGAAAGTGGATAAACAGCATGAGAAGCTACGAAAGAGAGAGCTGGAGCAGCAGCAAGAAGAGGCGCGTGAGGAAAGTGCTGCAGAGTGAAGCAAACCCTCTAATTGTGCAAAACGTCCTGCTTTACTGTAGCACCTCACCAAATAGCATCTCAATGAACAGAACGTCAGTAGGCTCCGCAAACCAATCCTGTGGGATGCCTTCTCTGTAGTTCACTAGTTTTCAGTGGCGGAGCTCCAGATCAAACTGCTGAAGAGTGTTGAGTTACTTCTCCACTAAGCAAATAAACCAAAAAAGCAGTTGGATAACAGGATACTTTCCCTTCATTTCCCCTTTCATTATTTTACATGGATTCTGTGTTTTTTGCCATGTAATGATTTACTTGGTTATATTTGTTTTGCTGTTTATTGCTGTAAACTGGGTTTATTGATTCATATCTAGAGCAAGTCTGTGAACCTTCCTCTCGTCCTCATCTCATATCACCTCCAGAGCTGTCTGGGTTACCCATCACAGCACCTTTAGACTTTACAACTGTGTGCAATGATAAATTTAGATACAAATATGTCTGATGTGCCATTTTAATAGACTTACAGTAAATGTATTTTGTCCAGATACATTCATTACTGGATCTCTATTGCTTTGAAGCATATACAGGTTGGGCTGTGTGGGCAGTAATCATGTTGTCCACTGGGTGTCCTCATGCTGCTTACTAAATCTATTGAAGAAGGCAACACTGGAACTTTCCAATAGGAACCAACTTTCTTTGGGAGAAACTCTGAAGAACAAGGGAAGTGCAAACACTGTAATATTAACCTCCGCACTGGCGTGTCCAATGCTCCTTGTGTAACATATATACCACAGTATAGCAGTTTTCAAAATAACAGTCGACAAGAATAAACTGTACTCATTGGGCTGGTTTTAATGGAGATTTCAGGTACACTGTAACTATGTAACATGTGACCTACATAACCCATACCACAAAAACAAACAAACAAAAAAAACTTTAAAATTAAACTTCTTGCTGATATGCATAATGTCGCTTTGAATTAGCTTGTAACCTGCTTTTGACCTATTTTTATATTCTCTCTTTCTCTCAATAACAAAGTAATACCCTGCCACTGCCTTTAGAAATTCTAGAAAAGTAGATTTTTTCTTAAATCTGCCCCACTTCTGTGTGACTATTGAAACCAAAACAGTAGATTATACTTTTCTTTTTTCTTCTTTTTTTTTTTTTTTAGAAAAATCACAGTTTTAACATAGAAATTGTTTAAGAGTACATTGAATAATATGTAGGAAAGATGCCGTTCAGATGGTTTATCTTTGTGATTGAGTAGACAGAAGAATGCAGAGGACAGTTGCAGTGAGTGCAGACATTTTCTATAAAGGTTACTGTCCCTGATACTGTACTTTATGCAGATGATTATTCTTGTTTTAGGATTATGATGCTCACTGAGAGACATGTTCCCTGTGTTACTTCTTTGTCATTCCCGAGTATCATTCTGTAGATTTACAATAAGTATAGAGACAGCGGATTCACCGTGACAGAAATGAAGGCAGCTCTGCTTATGATTTCCTTTTGTCTTAAGGGCCCTGCCTGGTGTAGTGTAAACAGTTTAAGACAAGAATGGGGTTATGAATCTATTTATTGTGACTTTGATACTACAATGCCACAGTATTGATCTGACTTTGTTCTGTTATTGTTATTATTTATTTCTGTATTTAATGAAGCAACTGACTATTGTTTATAAGATTCAAACAATGAGAGCATTATTAACACCTAAAAATGATTTATCTAAAATCGTATTATTATTTCCTTTTGCCAAAACATCATTAAAGGTGATTTATATTCAAGGAGACTGTGAAGAATTTAAGGTTTTAAAATGTAAGTAAGAACGACAAAAACATATTCCTATTGTGTCTGTGGTTTTAGCCTTTCTCTTATTCAACCATAGTGCTGCTCCAGGGTTACTCCAATAAACTGATGATGTGTTCTTATGAAATATTTTTGAACACCTCCTGTGAATATTTCACACCCATCACTCAGTTAGCAGACTGCACTCTCTAGATTCTTTTGTATGTATAGTAAAATACTGAGAGCAATATATTGTAAGCATCCTAAAGAAGCCTTGTTTTCTATTGTGTCAGTGTGTGTGCAGTGTGTTGAAGGGATGGAAAGGTTCATAAGTCCGACCTGAGTTGAAATGTGTTTTCATATCTTTTCTATAAGCTTGACTGAGCTTGTATGGCATATGATGAAAATAACCTATGGATGAGGCCCTGGTGCTCCTGGCAGGCCAAACATTTAACATCATGTCTGGAAGGACTCACTTGGATGCTTGTATTTAATGTATGAAGTAAAAACAATTATCACCACACAAACTGCTGGCCCTGCTTTCACTCTTAAGAGCTTTGCTTATTTTCCGTTTATCTGATTTTGTCAATACCTTTGCCCTTTTTTTCGCCTTCTGAAAAGTTTGAAAGGGCAGCTTACCTGTCACACTGAAATAAAATGTGCAGTAACTGTCTACTCTTTTGTTTCATTCCTTCTTTCTTTCACCATTGCTCTACGTAGTTTAAGCATTTAGTAAACTGATCCCACACTCCTGAATAGATCAACAGGGTGCAGAACAATTGGAGAGCGAGCACAAAGCTTATATTACATCTGTGATTTTCTGTACATCTGTAGACTGGTGAGCCTAGAGTCAACATTTAGCTATCACTCTACAGTCCTTCCCTCCCCCTTTCTATTTATATTCAGCCTGATTTCCTTCCAGAGCTATTTTTTACTCTTGTCACTTGCTGTTGCTCTTCTGCAACATGATTTTCATCTTTCTTCTTCAAGCACTTCCCAT
Organism: Eupleurogrammus muticus; assembly: GCA_036785175.1. Taxonomy (NCBI): domain Eukaryota; kingdom Metazoa; phylum Chordata; class Actinopteri; order Scombriformes; family Trichiuridae; genus Eupleurogrammus; species Eupleurogrammus muticus. The sequence continues at coordinate 1,953,108 of JAYKQN010000020.1, read as the reverse complement.
GCAGTGGTTGATGGCCGGGATTACAAAGGCCTTCCGACCTTGGTATGTTTGACTCCTTTTTTTAACCGTATGCATTCTTTCCCGCTCTTCTCCATGCTGTGTGAAGAGCATTAGTGTCAGAGCCAACTAGCTGAGCAGCTTATGTGGAGTGAGGACCTGCTTTCTCAGTCATGGAGGAGCTGAACCCCAGGCAACTGGCCACCAAGCAGCTGAAGCAATGTTTTCTGAAGGCCCTACAGGCTAACAACACCCAGGAGGTGCTTCGGATTCTCCACACCAGCAAACTAGATATTGACACTGTGCTGGAGGTGGAGGATCCCAGCATGGTTCTGGCCTCATACAAACAAGGTAATGTGAGAGAAAGTAGGTCCAGATCCAGATTTTACCAGCCACAGTAAAATAATTCACGGTATCATTGTGAACAGTGCATGTAATAAGAAGCCCTGAAAATGTCCTTTGGTAGATTATTCACTAGGTGGTGCTAAACCTCCATTGATCATACAGCTAGAAATACCTAGAAACATTGTCTAAACTGTGCATTACAATATCATGTTGTCAAGGCAGTGCTAGTTATCCTGTGGCTTTAGTGTTTACTGCTACAGGGAAATAATTCTTTGTTATCTGATTTGCTACAGGGTATTGGCTGCCCGGCTACAAACTGGAGAGTTCCTGGGCAATGGGTATTCATGTGTGTGTGATGTACAATGCTGTGGAGACAGCAATGGTGCTGCTCGAGAAAGGTGCAGCCATTAACCTTATGCCCAACGGGAAGACGCCACTGCATGTGGCCTGTGAGGTGTCCAATAGTAACTGCGTGGCCTTACTTTTAGCCAATGGGGCAAAGGTCAGCAGCAGGTCACTGAGCGGACACATCCCACTACACTACTGCATCACCAGAGAGTCAGTGAACTGTGCCAAACAGCTCATCCTCAAAGGTCAGGAGGCAAGGATGAATGGATAGATCAGTAAATGGATAAAAGGTCAAAACTCCTAAAAGAAGCCTAAAATAATAAGATTATCCTTATTATTTTTCCATGGAGGTGCAAAAGTCAACACCCCCAGCCACAACAATGAGGAGGAAACGCCATTACACACTGCAGCCAGATTCGGTGTTCCAGAGCTGGTGGCTCTCTATTTATCCCACGGAGCATCTGTGGATGCAGTCAATTCTCTCCAGGAGACACCCCTGATGGTTGCAGCCTACTGGGCTTTTGACGTCAAAGAGCAAATCTACAGCCAGGATCACCATTTGGTCTGCCGCATCCTTCTTGACCACAAAGCAGGTGATCGGCTCTGGATCAGTTTCCTTGTATGACTTTTGCTGGTTCTGCTATAGTCATTGTTGTACACTGTGGAGGCTATTTTTTTTTTCTGTCATAGATCCTAACCTCCAAGAAGAAGATCATAAAACTGCTCTTCACAAGGCAGCCTGGAATTGTGATCACGTCTTGATGCAAATGCTGCTGGAGGCCGGAGCAGACGCACGAATCATGGACATCAACGTGTGCGGTCCCATACAGTATCTCCTCAAAGTGACTGACGTGAGGCCGATGGCCATTCCTGAGCTGTGCTTTCAGCTCCTGCTCAACTACAATACAACAAGGGTCTACCCACCCCAGTTTCACAAGGTAGCAATCTAGACCAGATGAGGTTTGTCATCCATATCTCTCTATAGCTCTCTCTGATGCCAGTTGGCATGAATATGCAAAAAATGTTTTGCATATTCTTTTGTAATGAAATAGACCAAATAAACACAATCAAGAGACATTTACATTTATTTTGTATAGTTTTAGAATTTAGTGCCATATGGAAAAACACAATACCACAGTAAAAAATAATGAAGTATAAATCGATTAAATTGTATTTTAACATATAAAGACAGTAAAATAACAATGTAATAACAATGTAGTAACATTTAAAATTGCTTCACAATGTGTGTAGAACCGAGATTATTGCTAATATTCTTACTGAAACTAGCATTCAAATGTGTATCTAGCAACTTTATGGATCTGAAAGCATTGATGTAGAGCCTGGGTCCATAATATTTGCAATCTGCTCCTGAACAATGTGGAGCTAAACACACAATGTTAACAACATGCCAGGCTGCAGCCATTCCATGATGGTACAGTGTTGCCAAATGGCAACATGCACATTTTAGGAATTTTCCATTATTAAAGGTTCAAATACAGTGCAAAGAATCACATAATAATCACTCATTCTTCAGAACATAGTATATTAGTTTCCTAGATGAAAAATGTCATTAAAATACTTTAAGGGATATCTGAGGAGCAAAATGTGGAGGCTCCTCTCAGTGAAGACATATGTGGAAAAGTCAATAACAATTGCAAACAAAATTAATAACAAATAAAAAAAAAGTCCTCTTATGTCCTTTTTTTTAAATAATAATAAATTTAAATAAACTTCTTTCATCTAACATTGCCACATTTGTCATTTTATGCAGGTGTTGCAGTCCTGCCATGACTACCCCAGAATAGTAGAAATCATGGTGAACTCATATGAATGTTTAAAACCCACAAATAAGTGGAGAGCTGCCATTCCTGAAGACTGCTACAAGGTAGTACTAGGATGTAATGAACATAGAATATTGCAGTAACTTTAAGTTAAAATGGGGGTCAATTTCAAACAAATTACAACGGAAGCAAACTTCACTGATTTTGTGTCCTAAACATGCCCATCGTTCACCAGTTGGAGGATTGGTGGTTCTGTCCTTGGGCAAGATACTTAACCCCGATTTGCCTCTGATGGCATGTGCCATCGGTGTATGAATGATTAGTTTCCTGATGTGTGGGTGGCACAGCCTGTAACAAGAACCATGATGAGATTCTGTAGTTGTGCATTGTGTATGTTTGATCCAGCCATTTTAATCTTACTTTCCTTTTGTTTTTTGCATTCTCCTTATCCCTTTTTCTGTTCTTCAACAGGATTGAACAAGATATTTTCACCTTATTACTCAATGTTTATATCTGATCTTGCAAAGCCATACACAATGACGCAATGAGATGACTGTTTTTTCATGAATTTCAAAAAAAGTTGCAAGATACTTTTGTTTATCTTAAAGTTAGTAATCAACACAGAGATTTCTAGATCAATCAGTTTACCCTATTCACATGAGAACAAAAATAATAATAAAAAAAAAAACTTTCCTATACAGGGATTCTTCTGGGCTTTTTACCCTCACTGAGGACGTATTAAAAATACTAAATCAGATGAGTTTGCTGCTGTTGCAATTTGTTTAACTTTTTTTTTTTCCATAAAATGATTAACATGTTCAGTGTAGATGCTAAACTAACTACCTAACACAAGCTTGTCCTGGCCGTGAATGCTAAAAATAATATTCCTGAATAATTTTGTCTTGAACTAATTCTACAATCTGTGTTTCTCCTCAGCGGCATAAAGGATTCTATGACTCTATGTTCGGCGTTTGCACCAACCTTCCTCGTAGCCTGCTTCATCTGGCCAGATGTGCAGTCAGAGCCAGCCTGGGTGGCTTCTGTGAACGAGGTGTAGCACAGCTGCCTTTGCCATCTACTATAAAGGCATATTTATTACTAGAACCTGTAGGTATACTGTACTAATAAACTTCAGCATATGTAGCCAGTCACTATCATGATGTGATGCTCTATATTACAGGATACTTATTCAACAGGAACATTCACTGCTTCTGCAGACTAAAAATGAAAAATGCTGCTAGCTGGAACTGACACTAAGTGGTGTGCTTTTTAAAAAAAAATTCTGTGCATGACACCTAGAGACTTTTGTTCTGAAAATACATATGTAAGAATACCTTGAATATTTGAATCCTTTTAAAGAATGGCAGTGAACAAGAAACAGAATGCATCTCCATCTTTCGTGGAGTTGATTCCCCTGCTTGAAAGTATAAAAATATTTCTCATTACATTTTTTTTTCATTTGTATCTCCCCATTCTTTTTATGTGTTAATTTATTTATCCCTTTTTTTAACAAGGATTCATCCCATTGAGATACAAGAGCTCTTGTTCCGGGGCGTCCTGGCCGAAATAGCGTATATATAGTTTACTACTACAGTGCAACTTCATACGTCAGATGATCCAAACCATTCCTTGACAAGTGATTTTTTCCCAGTGGAATCCACATGAACAATGTATTAAGAGAAGGGGGCACTGTCAAAAGTGTGATTCTCATCAAGCTTTTTGTCTAAAATTGGATTTTTTTCCCTCCTGAATTTTACTTTCAAGTGTACTTTCCCCAGAAAATGCTTTGTAGATTCTCACCTTGAGGAAGGTCATTTGTAAAAGTCCTTTAATTCGCTCCAGGGTATGATAAATGGTATGCTGTAATGGTGGGAGCATCTCAGTCTATTTTATTCCATATTGAGATGGGGGCAGGAAGCACTTATTCGATTAATGAGGCTTATAGAAGGGAAAGGGCTGAGAGACTATTAGCTTTTTTGTTGGTAGAGACATCAAAAAGAAGAAAATGAACTTGCAGCCTTAGAATAAGGGTGCTCAGCTTTAAATAATGAGGGCTGAAGTAGGATGGAGGAAAGGAAATGGAGCCCACTTACTGGTGTTTTCCACAAACCCATTTAGTGTAACCAAAAAGTTATGACTGAAACTTTTTTAAAGTTTTTAAGAGCTCTTTTTTTCAAATAATTGTTTAAAATAATTGTTGGTATTATATACTAATAGAAATCTTAAAACAATTACAGTGGTGGTCAGAACTGTTCCAAATATAAATATATCACAAGTATATGACATAGTTTATAAATGAAATGTCAAATAGATCAGTAACATGTAGCATGTTAGAACATGTGTTTGTAATTGTGGTTTAGGTTTAATCATTATATCTGTTATGGTCCATAGATCAAAGATCGTCAACTTCAAATGAACTCTTATTATGCTGTGCAGGTATAAAATATTGCACTAATGCATGTATCCTATTGTGTGTACACCTTAACTAAAAAGAGGTCAGGGTATGCTTTTGTTCTAATTTTATATTGAGTTCTTTCACATGTGTACAGAATAAAAAAAGGTTTACAATTAATTAATGATAGAAAAGCGATGTTTATCAGACAATGTCAAACTTGCTAAGATACTGGTACCAGATAGTTTAAAAAATATATACAAATGGACTTTAAATGACAAGAAACCAACATGAATACAAAAAGTACATGTTGAGAAAATGCTTCTTAAAACTATATTTTAAAAAGGTCTTTGACTTTCTCATCTTGCCGAAACATGAGACGTCATTGACCCTTATGCCACAAACTCAAACATGTGCTCAAACACATCAATTGAAATCTCTGTAGAAGCTCCTTGCGTCTGCATGTGTAACAGACATCTTGTCGTAACATTATCTGAATGACTGAAGGGTCAATCCACGCTCCCTGGACTCTTAAAATAAACCAGTCAGACAGAGAATGACCTTTATTATTCTAATAATGGAAGGGATCATACAGATCATTTGTAGCAATTGTGACATATAGTGCTGTTTTTTTATTGATATTGTTACCTTTGAGAATAAGCTTGCATAACACTATTTGTATTGCTACCATTCCAATAATGCCTAAGTGAACTGAAAAACAGAACAGACAAAAGACAAACAGAGGGAAAAAAGAAACAAAAGTGCAGGACATGTGGGCACACTAATGAAGAGGCAACAGACCAGTACAGCCTGTTCTCTGCCCTTCTTGGTGGCTGGCCACAAAAAGCCACTTGACTGTGTCAGCAGCGTTTCCGAAATGAGCTGCAGGGAGGGGAGAGGGAACCATGGAGTGCAGCAACAAGGTCCACAGGACTGTGACACAAGGAGCCATAAAGACATGACTGCATGTTGTTGAAGCCTGCTATAGGTAATAGAAACTGAAAACTGGAAATGGTATATAAGCATAGGATTCAAAAATACATACTGTGAGGAATGAGATAATAATTTAGGCCTGCTACTGTAACTTAAGTTGATATTTGGGTCAGTGACAAACAACGGTTGGCAAGATGAAAGATACAGCTTTAAGTAGAATTTATCAGGTCTCTCAAAATGTTGTGTTCATTCTGTTTATCAAATGGTTTAACTAAAAAAGAATGATTAATTTTATATATTTAATCCACTTAGAACATAAAATAGGTTGACACCATTTATTTTTACTTTTAAAAAAAACCTTTTTAAGAGTTACACTATCTGGTACCAAGATTTTAGGGTTACATCACATGAGTTTTGGCATTGTCCCAGTTGCCTTCAACAGCAAACAACAACAAAAAAACTATAAAAAAGTTTGCGAGACCATAGAAACATGAATTTCCTACTGTCTGTAACAGATCTTATGGTTTGTAATTGTTGTTACCTGGTGCAACAAAAAATTGTTCACTTTGGAAAATGAATTTGTCCCAAAATACCAATTATACATATTAACAATACACTACTAAGAATGCATTATGTTCACTAACACACAAGACCAACAAGGCAGAAAAAACGTATGGAGAAGTGACATTAAGTTTTTAATTTCTACATTCACTGGTCCTTTTAGTAGTGAACTACAGCTTTCGCACACTAACACTTGGCCTTTGGGAGGGATGTTATTTACAGCATGACATGTCAATTGCTAAACACAAGTGTAGTTTAAAGACAAGCAAAAAAATCGAAAACTTGTGAAATTAATGTTTTTAAACAATATTCGGTTCACACTGCAATTCTGAAGCTTAAAAATAGGCTAAGGTGGACTTGATTGATTTGTAGGAGAGTATATATATATATATATATATATATATATATATATATATATATATATATATATATATATATATATATATATATATATATAAGATAAAACAATATATGTTATAAATATTGCTGGCTGAATTAACTAGTTGTTTCACAATGGCTGAGCTGTATTGTTCATATGTGTGTTACACCGAAGTCAGTCTTTGTATCATTTTATCAGATACAGTACATAATACAGAACAACAGTTACCTGCAGAACAACACAGCACCTTAACATAGTCTTCAATAAGGACCTTAACAATACATACTGTATGTCATTAAAAAGCACTGATCCAATTTCTACCAATATGTAGAGATCAACAGTTTATCATTCTTACAAAGCAACGAAAACATGAAAAAAATTCATTCTGACTTTGTTATGTCAACAGAGATAAACTGTTGTGAAACTGATAATTTGGGATTTCATGCAATTTAGGAATAGCCCCAGAATTCTTTACCCATAATTCAAACTTACATAGCAAGGTTTCCTGTAGAGCTTACAAAAAATAATTTGGCATCTCCATATGCACAGTAGTGTATAGTTGCTCAAAAACCACACACTAAGACGTGATGCTTCTTTAGCTGCTACTTTATTCCCTGTGTCAGGCAATTGTTATTATTCCCAGGCAACTGTGGCCTTGTCAATGGAAGAACAACAAAAGTAGAAAAGTTTACACGTGCTGTATCTTTTCTTTTTTCAGAGGAGAATCATACTCTACATGCGAAATGCAGCATTGTACGTACAGTCACAGACCCTCAGAAAATCCTAGCAATACCAATCTGAGCCAAAACTCATTTAATTTTAGAAACAGTGTTTTGTTAATTTGTACACAAATAAGTTATTGGACTTTAACATTTTTGTCCCTCCCCACATCCCATACACCACCTCGCCTAACAAATTTTCTGCGGGAAACCCTGCACAGTAACCTAAAGTATACTGCAATACTAGGTGAAATAACTCCGCCTCTCCAGAAGAGCACATCTAATTTTTCCTTATGAAAACAAACATCCACCGAGCATATTAATGCTTACCTCTCTTTATACATTTTTTCATATTCACATCAGGAGTTCAACACAAAGGCTCCAGGCATGTAGTTTACTGACATTCAGAATCCTTTGTTAGCAGAATACATTGTCTTTACATTTCATTAAAAAAGGTACAACTGTACTTACATTGATGTGATCAAGGCAAACCAATGATCATATGCACCTATAAAGACAACACTTTGTTCCCTTTGCACTGAGGATAGAACCAAGAATTAATACTTGAAATAAAATGTGGAAAGTTTTTTTTGACATAAATTGCCTGGAGGCGGTCCTAAAATCAGCAATGTGCCTTCTAACATTTACAGTACAAGTTTATCTACCTCTCGCCAACGCCAACCCCTTTTTCACTTCTATTATTTATTTCTACAATTTTATCATTTCCTCTGCTACCTCCCTCAGTCCGTCATCAGCTGTTGCTCATACTTGCCCAGTTTCCTTGGATCCCTGCTGGGCATGCACCAGTCATCAGCCTCTATGCTGGCCTGGTAATGCCGTAAGGCTGATTTGTTGAAAACAGGAAGCCTCTCCACTGACTCTGAGGACAATGCCTGTGATACAGTATATATGTAATAATTAGTGGGGAGAGGTATACACTTCTTTTTAAACGATACACTAAAAACGATACACTAAAGCCCATGACTTTCTTCTGTTATAGCTATAATGACAAATATCAATATATGGTGTTTAATTGTAAGGTCTAGGAATCCAAATAAACAGTTATCAAGTATAAAAATTCAATGGCTTTATCCATTCCAACATTTTAGAGGCAAATTATGCACAGTAGTAGTACAAAATTGCTGAATTCTAAACAACTGAATGTCAGATATGATGCTATATTTAACAATAGCAAATAATAGATAGCAAAAAAAAAACTATATTTAAAGTTGTATTAGAATACAATGAAAAGTACTATTACTTAGACATAATTTCTTCCTGTAAAATGTTTCTTACTGGCTCAAGAATACTTATTTACCATTTATTTGGCCAGGTAAAAGCAGATTAAAGATCCGATTAATGCTTTTTACTAGGTGTTATGTTTTTATACCCTTAACATGATATAATTCTGGTCTGAAGTACAACAATATATTGCACTGTAGTTAATACAGACTTTGCGCTGAAGGCAACATGCAGGTTTAGAAATAGATAAGAAAGGTTCTATGTCTGTACTAACAAAGCGGTATGTACTGTGCTATTGTTCATTGTTTATTTGTGACAGTCTATTTAGAGGTTGTGTTTTTCTCACCTTCAAGTATATGACAGCTGAGGTGCCATAACCCTCCATTGAATAGAGCTGCAGGTCTCCCTGAAAATACTTGGCATACAGACGGGAGATGGGCAGGCCATAGCCAAAGCCAGCCTGAAGGCAGTGGAAGGAATAATAACAACTACATATGAAACATGAACTGTGTACTGTCCAACATGACCACTTTCAACTTTTAATAAGCTCATTCACAACCATGGTCAACTCTGTGTTGAACATAGGGAGAATTACATTTAAATTTGTTTATTTTTTACAACAGCACAATGAGATTTTAATGAACTGTTTTTCATGTTTTAAAGCTTGAGATCTATCATATGGTGATCTGTCTAAGATATGAAGAAGATATGACTTTTAAATTAAAGTGTAATGTACAGTGTAATAGGCTTTTAGTGCAGTTAGCCTTACCAGAGGTACATTACGAGAATTGTCTGCATGGACAGGACTGGGAGCTGTGGAATACATATAGCTGAATAGGCGCTCAATCTTTCTTAGAGGGACTCCACCACCTCTGTCAGACATCTAAAAATAAAGAAGAGATATGTTAAGTTGCTGTTTGTTCTGCCAAAGGTCTCATGTCCTGTGAACTTATCATTTGCCATTTGTACAGAATCTAAACAAAGTCATGCTTTGCAGACTTGGCACAGAACATACCACTTTCTTAGTACAGACATAGAACATTCCTTATCTATTTCTACACCTACAAGTTGCCTTCAGCACAAAGTTGTCTACCTTGATAGTAAGGTCCTCTGTCCCCAGAGAAACTCGCACTTTGATTGGGGGCAATAGTGGGCTCATCTCATGGGTCTCGACTGTAGCTCTCATTGCATTCTGACAAAGAACAGAGAGTGAACAGACTTGTGTAGTGTATATATTTGTGTTTCAGGTTTGTTGGTTACTGTACCTTGAAGAGCTCAAACAGCATATGGTAAAGATGAGATGGCACATAGACAATATGGAGGGGCTGGTCAGGGTTTTTGGCTGTAAAAAAAAACATTTACCATGTACTGTATATATGTTTAAACAATGTCAAACATGGCACCTTTCCTGAAAAAAATATTTAAAAAAGTTAACTTGGTGTTTTAGTGAATTGGAACTAAATCTTGCTCTGAGACAAAACAAAATATTTACAATGAAGTGCAAATTTGTCATTCAAGGCAAATAAAGCCAGATAACAACTTAATTCCTCATGTTGTTATTTTTGTCCGCCGTGAAAACTATAGCCAAATATGTATAGTTTGTATTTAGACCACTAAAAGATATACTGACTGATATACTGTGCATAAATTTCCGTAGGAACATGGATCCATACAAGCACATATTGTATAAATAACTACCACATCTTCAAATGATTCTACTTTGACATACATATTTCATGCATATATTAGCATACTTATGTTGTGTTCTACACGGTGTGGGTAGAACCTACAATATATCAAATTAAGGAGTTTATAATGCTGATACAGCTAACAGGAAATAAAAAAACGTAGTCTAACCAACAAAGATTGGGAGGAACTGTACTTGTTTTCTAACACAAATGTGTGCAGCTACACAAGGTGGATGCAGGGAAAAGGTACAGTATCAAGAAGAATAAACACATTTATGAAAATAGGGACATCGGGGTTGTTTAAGACTTACAATTTACTGTTGTGACCTGCATGTCAGGAGAGGTCAGATAATACTGCTCACACAGCATCTTTGCAGTCTCATATGCATCTACAAAGTAAAACAAAAAACACCCAAAACGTTGTGGTTGATTTTACTATAACATACATATACATTTTATGTCCTAGTTTACTCAGGATTCAGTTTTCAACAATGCACCTCATAACAATTACAATGTTTTACTTCCAACACAGCATATTTACTCAAAAAAGTCAAATTAAATTATGATCATTCATTACCTTTTACTACCTCAACAACATCACAGCTGGGATCAATGCTGCCAATATGTTTAGGATGGGCTGGGTTGACACTGCCATTGAAGATTAATGCTGGACACAAAAAACAATGCTTATGACTCCAAGCAAATCTGCTTGAAATGCTACCTCACAACCATTACAAGTACTCCTAAGTATAATTTCACGACACATGCTTTTGAGTGTGAACAACCATGTTGCTTAACTCACTGATAGTCACAGAGTGCTATACTGACTGTGCTGGTTCATGAGCATGCGAGTAGAAATTCGGCTCATGTAGAAGCGGTCCAGGAAGTACTGGACATTCTGGTTGGTGACAGGGTCCACACCAAAGGTGTCCTTGTACTCCACCACACCCTGAGCCATAGTGGGCACCACATCGTTGTGCCGATTACGGACGTTAACCAGAGTCTGTGTAAATCTGTGGGAGAAGGAAGGAAGGAAGGAAGGAAGATAGATAGATAGATAGATAGATAGATAGATAGATAGATAGATAGATAGATAGATAGATAGATAGATAGATAGATAGATAGATAGATAGATAGATAGATAGATAGATAGATAGATAGATAGATAGATAGATAGATAGACAGACAGACAGACAGACAGACAGACAGACAGATAATCAGATAGATAAATAGATAGATAGATGACTATTTAATATTTAATATTTACACTAAAAATATCAAAGCAACACTGAGAGTTTGCTGAAATAATATATCTAACATATTTTCTATCTACACAAAAGGTTTATTTTTCTCCTGCTTTTTCCTCCACCTGGGGGTTTAATCATATCAATGAGCTGATTAAACAGCGTGATTACGGCATAGGTGTGCCTTGGGCTGATCACATCTATAAAGCTATGGATTTCACAGGTCTGGGCTATGATATGATATGACATTATATCTATGTAGTGAAATTCCAATCAATAAAATGCACCTGTGTTTGTGGTTTGTAGATTATGCATGCCAATATAATACTCCCTCTGCAAACACATGGCACTATATGCACCATGTTGACCATTATCCACGGGTGGCAAGCATGTGGCCTGTGGGAAGTAGCTCACTCAAGGGTTAAATCTGGCACACTGGATGATTGTACAATTCGTCAAAAAGTAGGCCAGTTCCTACGTTCCCATAAATGTGTTTTTTAAGGCAGGAGATAACTTTACCTGTTGCATAAAAAAAGCAAATATTGTTCAACTAGTTAATGTTTTGAATTGAAATGCAGCAGTAGATTGACTGAGATATACTGACAGTATAACTGAGACATCAGATTGTTTAATTATTGCACTTTTCCTCATGTCATCAATCCTGTTTTTAAAATTGAAGGTTAAATTATTATGTGAATATTTATATTAACATGATTAATTACATTTGTAGGTGTATGTTTATTTCTCCTGCTTCGGTCAGATTGAGATCGAATTGTGCTGAATGTGGCCCATGAACTCAGATGAGTATGACAACCCTGTCAAGCAATACCTTACACACTGTCTGCCATCTGCCAGATACAGTAAAAATATTTCCCACATTGTAGACACCATCGAAAGTGAGCATGTGTGCACTGAAGACAGCCAGGCCCTGATGAGGTTTACTAGCATGTAAATAAGCTTCTCTTAGACCGTTTCTGAAAGTATGGGTATTGTGACCAGCCAAAGGCACAGCTATGCAATATTCATGCTGTTTAATCAACATATTGCTATGCTACATCTGGATAAATTATCTTGGCAAAGAAAAAGTGACAGTGTATTCAAAAAAAGAGAGGGAAAGTTTTAGTAGCTACCAAAAACAAGCTGCATACGGTCGCATATTAACATACAGCCTGTGTGTGTGTTGAGCAGTGAAAAACATTTATGAGGAAAATTTCACAGACACAGAGGCACTTCTACCAAAAGGAGGAGCCATGTCAGTTGTGTGGAAGTTTCTGTTTTAAAAAATCTGATGCAGATCAAACAATCAGAAACTGTAGATGCTGGGTTTAAGTTGTAGCTGCAGGAGGCAACATGCGCAAATAAGTACTATAAATAGAAAATGCACCTCTTCCACGTCTGCGGGTAACATTAATAATGGCATTGCCTCACAAAACCCAAGTCAGACTTCACTCAAAGAAGCCTTTTGCCAAGGGTAATGCCTACGGCAAGAAAATCAATTCTAAACCAATTTACAGCAAGAAGTATTCTAATCTAATAGTGACTATAGCAGGGCTAAGTACAGTATACTAGTAATTAAATTGCCTACTGAAGGACGTGAGGCAAAAGGACAGGTATAAACAACTGCATTTGATAAATAGTCTACACACAGATAATAAAACCATAATGTGGTTAAGAAATATGATCAACTTGTTTTGTGATGTTATTGAAATGTATGACCAGTTCCCCTTTCTGGTGTAGCATGTTGGAGCAATAAAAGGTCTTTGGAACAACACCAGACTGTGGTAAAGGTATGTGAAAATGAAATGTGCGCACACAGCTGTTTCCTTTCATGTTTTCAGTCATCCGAATAGTTTTATATTGGAGTGGTTTGAAGTGTTAGGTTAACAATAAGCAGTTATCAAATAACCATAGTCGTATTGGATTAGACTTGGCAGTTACTCAATAATCAACAAACAGATTGTGCATGTAAATTTCTTACTTTGTCAGGACATCCTTTTCATCTGGGTCTGTCTCTAAAAACTCTATAAGCTCCAACAAACTCTGTGAATACCTGAAGGACAAGAAAACACATTTGAAAGCAGAATAAAGAAACAGCCTCTACTCCTGTTTATTATCTGGATATCAATATGACCAGAAGCTTTAACATGATGAAAAACATAATCTGTTTTGATATGTGTGAAACTGGCCTGGTATTGAAAATAAAAATAACTGCTATTGACTGAAAGGCAGGATCCACACCTGCTTCAACAAACTGTATCCTGACTTTATATAGTAGTTTATCTTATCATTCATGACACAGTTTTTTTATTGAGGCCAATGGAAAAACAAGACTCAAGTGGTGAGCTCACTGGGGCACACACAAACACACACATACACTCGCGCACTCTTGTAATAGAAAAAAAGTAGGTGAAAGGTGAACTACAGTGTGGCTGATTTCCACATGCTGGATTTGTCCCTCAACTGACCTTCAGTTCTCTATTTTGGTTAAAGTCCTGGCATGCAAACAGATATACATCCTAAAATAGATCATGTGTATATATAATGTACATATTTATATACATATACATATGTATATAAAATGCATGTCGTGGTATAGTCTTTTAAAATGTATATCTGCAGGCAAAAAGTAGGTGTGGGGTAATGACTTTCCTGTGACTTGTACACAAGTGCTGGTAACAAACAGCAAAGATGCAAATGGTAGATATTCCAGAGTAAACTAGGTCATAAAGTGCTACAGCTTTGGTGGAAAAATCATACTAAACATAGTTAACGTTAGTTGACGCATACCATGTAAGTTTCAGTGTCCTGTTATGCATAGGTGAATTATGTTCTAGGAGAATATTTATAATGGAGACCTTAGGGCGCATCTCAACCTAAGATGCAACCTTTTCTCTGACCACACTCCCTTTGACCAACAAACTGATAGATGTGGTTCTTATGGAGAAATGACATAAAAGGATTAAGTTGTAAACTAGAGGTCGTGAGTTCTTGTACCTAGGGACCTCTCCAAGTGAATAAAAAAGAGAGGGTACGGAAAAATTCTGCTTCAGAGCGGGTTTGAGATTGTAACTGAGCCCATCTCTGTCCGTTCTCCTCAAGAGTAAGATCCCCAATGCTGTTGTCTTCTACTCTTTGTGTGTGTTTTTAATGTTCTAGGTTGTCTGAACTTGACACAACATTACTCAGAAACACCACAGTGGTCACAACAACAGCTTTGGCTTTATCAAACAAAGCTGCTCAGTCAAGCAAACAAACTGGATGTATTTTGGAAGCTCTTCTTCGACTAGCCTGTACATTAGGCATCAACAGCCATTTAAAGATTGTGGTAGCATGTGTTTCCCTTAGGGTTGTCTCCTCAATTTTTATTTCTCTCTTACACCTTCACTTTTTTTTAGTTTTGTTTTTTTGTAACCTAACTAGCATTATTTGACTTAGTAAAGGCTAATGATGACTAGTGACTAGTGTCTTCTTGATTAGATGTCATTCTCTTTGCAGAGAAATATTTTAAACAAGCTCATCTGAAAAATGGTGTCAGCAGTTACATAAAGGCAAGTAGATATCAATATTGGCTCAAAGCTATCAATTTGTTTACTTACATTAGCTCCACTAAGTTGGCACTGGGCCAAATTAATGTAAGATACCAATATGTTATCTCAAGATTGTGTTCCCTGAAACTTATTTTTGATCTAAAGGGATATGTCTTTCAGCCTTACACCGTGCCTACACATACTGCTTGAGTGCACCATTACTTGATAGTCTTTACTCTTTACAGCCTGACCTCTGTTCACCTTGATTAGGCTGTGTACACGTACTGTGTCAAACATGTTGATAAATCCCTACTGTCTGTGTGTAACCAAACCAAAGTCATATTTATGGCACATCAGGAAAATGAACCGTGAAACATATTCCGCTGAGTTTTAAAGGCCCTCTGACATGAGAATAGCCCTTATCTAATTCATACTCAGATCATAAGGCATTTTTCCAGATGTAGCTAGTGAGTGCACACATTCCCTGGCAAAATCAACAGCAATGCTTTCCTAAGAATTTACAAGTTCACCAAAGTAAGGTCCATAGCATACATAAAGTTTTCTTTTTGAAGCAAAATATCTGCTATAACATTCCCATGCTGAAACTTTTTATGTCTATATTGCAGGACGTTGCATACTTAGAAAAATAGCTGAATAGCAAAGTTCTATGACCCCTATAATAAATGACATGTATATTTGCTTTAACATTATATAATGATATGATAAACTACTTTGTTGAACTTCAGGAAAAGGGTCTGTTATGTTGTTTGACCGCAACCAAATATCAGATGATTTATCGATTAATTTAATACCCTACTTAATATTCTTTAGCATTGTCCCAAAAAATCTCAAATTGCTTGGCCTCTAATCTGCAGGGAGACCTGTCAGAAGACATATTTCATTACTCCAACATTTGGTAACAGTGATTTGAAACAGATAATAAAGGGCTGTGGTACACTGTAGTCTGGGTATCCTACCAGCTGGTTAAGAGCTTTAGGGAAGGCGTGCTGAGGAGCTTGTCGGGGAGGAAATCTATTTCCTTCATGATGTTAGCCAATCTGACAGGAAGCTCCTGGCGCAGGAACACAAAGGAGGTCTTCTCACATGCATTGGCTGAGCCTGTAGTCATATGAGAGGACAGTTTCCGGAAAAAAAAAAATCACTGAGCAAGCATCCAACTTTGACCCCATTCTGTCCAAAGAAAGAATACACCTCTCTCTGTCCTGATAAGTAACTTCTCAAATCTGTCAAGTATCGCTAGTGGATATGGTCTTTAATTGCTAAAGGAGAATCTAAATTAATATGCAAATGAAAGGAGAACCTCTGATTAAGTAATCAGCAATTTTCTGAATTTGATATTCTTATTTATTCATCTGAACCGACAGAAATATACACACAGCACAGACCAGGTATCTGTATGCATGTGTATTTTACTGGTAATGAGTGCATTTATCTCTCAGTGACATGTTTACTGCAAAGACAACTGTATTCACTGACACAAAGAGACAAAACGTGAGTTGTGCAACTGCCATGTTTGAAAATCTACTATGTTAAATACATTGATTAAAAAGAAATCAAGACAAAAAAAACACTTACCGAAGTCAATGAACTGCTTCATTGACAAAGGAGAGGGTGAAAACTTGGAAAACCTCTCCACTTGTTTCGGGATTCCAGCTACTGAGCTATTTTTCAGCAGAAACTGAGCGAACTTCATTTTTCCTCTTCTTCACGGACTGACCCGCGGTCAGTGAACGTTACCGGGGACGAGCTGCCCTTTTTTTCTTCCAGTTTGGCCACTTCTTTGGTTCGAGCCTCTCGCCTTAAATCTGTCGTCACACAAAACAGCCTTTCGTTAAATTAGCATCTTTAGTTATGGAGCTTCCGAGTTTCCAATCACCGCTCTCTCGCATCTTGGGCAGTTTCTTTTTGCACCGACCGTTGTATATGTTGTTGTTGAGCTGAGGAATAGACTGACTGACAGGAAAGTCAACCAATGAGCGCTAAGATTTCTGTGACTTTGGGAGGGTCGGAGCTTTTTTACAACGTTCCTGGACCTCTGACTGTAATGACTGCTTTATAACAGCACCCTCTACCGAGGGACTACACAAAGTAGTATTTGGGTCAGTGGCAAATCATGGTGGCAAGATGAGAAAGTCAAAAGAAAAATGAAAATGCAGTGTAAAGAATCATTCATCAGGTCTCTCAAAATGTACATTTTTGTTCATCTTGGTTTCTCGTCATTTCAAGTCAAAGTATCATCTCTTTTTGTGTGATTTTTTTAAATACAAAAAAATGGTGTACCTGAAAAATAACAATACATTTAAAATATTTAATCCACATTAAATATAAAACTAGTTTGTTGCATGTGTTTTTGATGTTTTAAACCCCCCTTTAAGAGATTTTAAGTTTTTAGGGTTACACCAAATGCCAGTTATGCCATTGTCCCATTTATGTTCACCCCCTATTTCATGAAAAATACTTAGGCATGGTTATCACTTACAATGTCCTATATATATATATATATATATATATATATATATATATATATATATATATATATACATATATATACATATATATATATAAGAAAAAGTTGTAAACATAGTGTCAGGATAGTTTCATGCAATATAAGTCAATGTGATTAGGTTGTTTCACTAGGACTTTTCTTTATTTGCATATTTATGCCATAGAAAATTAGGGAAAAATACATCAAAATTTTATTAAATGTAAAAAAAAAAAATAATTAATTAAAAAATTAAAGCTTACTTGAGTTACTTTTGTAATTACTGGTAAAAATTTTAAAAACTTAAAGTTGTGAAACAATGATGCTTACATTTCAACCGTCCGTGAGCTGAAGGGACTCATGTGATCTCATAAAATGTATTTCCTTCAAAAATAGACCCACCTTTTTACTCCTAACTGTAAAAACATACATATTATATCACAGCTTTTTTTTTAGAAAATAAATTATTTGTGGGCATATGCAACGCTATGCAATAGAGCCTTAAATTTCTAAATGCCCTTGTGGTCAGGACCGGCTGCTCAGTGTGGAACGTTGTCGCACACGCCTGTTGTCTTATCTCAACTTCTCCATTTTCTCATTTAGTTGTGTCAGAGCTGTAGAGTATATCTGATATAGCCATAACATATATAAATATATTTGTAAGGTTTATTACTTATAATTGATATAATATCTGTATTGTCATAGCCAATATTGCTGTAAAAATAAAATAAATATTTTATTCCTTCTGGAGAGGGGCCTGCTCATGGTAAAGATTTTATGCAAACTTTCGCAGACTTTTGGGCCCCTCAAATATTTAAAAAGTGATTTAAGTATGTCCTTTGGGGCAGCTGTATCTCAGAGGAAGAGCAGTCGTCCATCAGTTGGAGGATTGGTGGTTGGATTCCCGGCTCCTCTAGGTTCCATGTCGTTGTGTCTTGGGCGAGATACCAATCCCGATTTGTCTCTGTCTCCCAATTTGTCTATTAATGATTAGCTTCCATCAGTGTGTGAACGGGTGAATGAACACTTGTAGTGTAAGGTGCTTTAAGTGGTTGAAAAGACTAGAAAAGCACTATACAAATGCAGTATAATATATAGTTATTCAGGTGGCAAGTTAACTTGAGTGTTAAGAAAGAGTTGAAATGTAGAAAGGAGAGTAAAACATGTTTTTTCACCTAAAAGTGCTAGAAAAAAGTTTAGCCTATGTAAGCTACATATTTTATGAGTTAGTAAGTAACTTAAAATTACACATAGGGCTGGTGACATAAAAAGCCAAGAGAGCAGTGGCTGTGTTTTTTTAGTATGTTTTTTATGAAACTAACAATATAAACATATATAACTATTTATTTATCCTTTTAACGATGTGGGTATTCACAATATATATTTATATTGTTTTACTTCCCAGCTCTAACTGATGTCATGCACTTTTTAATGAAATAATATTCTTACTGTGATAAATACTCATTTTGTATCCATTTTATTTTATATCAGTAGTTTATAGATGTAGAATTTATAGTAATTCATATTGTATGTGTAATGTTGCTGTATATGTATCGGCAAGTCGTTTTGGGAAGCGTGCGTCTAGCAGGACATCAAGATCATTGGCCTCCTTTCCCTCAGCTGATTGTTGCAGATGTTTGATGATTGTGCCTGTGTTTGACATTAATACATAAAACTCATTTTTCTACCACTACAGTGTTTGTTAACCTTTCATATATTGTAGCCATATAGATCTACTACCAATAAAATCAACTAAACATCTATTTTATGTTACCAGATTTTGTGAATCATTGTAAAATACATAACTAATTTGAAAAAAAAAATGTTACATTAGTGGATATGGTTATAACACAAGCCAGGGATGGATGTAACAATGCAGATATTATGCTGAAACACACTTCACACTACTTAATTCAGGCCATAACTTTATTATTAATAAAACAGTATAAACAACATGAAACAATATGAAAAATTAAATTATTTAATCTCTCAACCACATCAAGTGTATGAACTTCATGTATGTGAACTGTATAAAAATTATGCTACAAGGTCTTAAAAAAGAGATGTCTATTTAATGTGCCTGTGTATCCACAGTGTGTTTTCACTGTGCTTCCAATGTGCTTCCACTGTGCTTTTTAAGTACTGGGCAGCCATTATAAGAGGTACCATTCAAAATTTATTGTCAACATGAAAGCAACACATCAAATTAATGTAGAGAAGCTGATAATTAAGGTTTTATATATAAGTGAAAAAGTATAATAATAATAATAATAACTACAGCATAATCAACATTAAGTAAAAATAATGGCAATGACAATCAACAATATTTGGTATTTGGTTTGTGTAAAATCCACATTTTTCCTTACAGAAATGTTAGGTTTGAGCCTCTATGAGCTCAGGGAGAGTGTACAATATTGATGACATCACATCAGCTTCTTTCAAATAGGTCAAACTGTAACTGGTACAATCATTCCTGGTCTCTGCTATAATAGTTCAGTTTAAATTATAATTTCAAATATACTTTTCTGTAGCATATTGTTAAGAGAAATTAGTAAAGATAAAACACACTTTAAAAAAAAATAAAAATACAAAACGTAAAGTTTATTTATCCCACTTAGTGATTTACACCTAACTTTAAAAACATACATCACAGAATTTTGAGAAAAAAACATTATGGTTGCCATATGCAGTACTGTGCAATATATGTTTAAAGAGACGTAAAATAGTTACTAACTGCGTTTATTTTTTATGTAGTTTATGTGGTATGTAAATTTAACGCACTTCTCCAAACGTCCAAAAGATGGCGGTGTTGTAAAATGAGACGACGACAGTTTGTTTCATAGGAGGTGGGATTTCCTCTCCTCCGACTCCACATCGTTCTCTTTACAGGGATGTGTCGCCTCAGTGCACCTGCTTCATCTCTGACTCGGTCATCAGCCTCTGAATCGCTCCGTGTGAACCCGTGGTGTTAACCTGTGTGTAAGCCGGTGTCAGCAACAGGGTGTGATTTGGCCACACAGAGGATGTGTTGACTGAGTTTGTCGGTGGGCAGCAGTGAGACAGCATCTTTGCCGGTGACACATCATTATCAGTGCGCGTGGACAAGGTACGAGCATTATTCCCGTTTTAGGTTAGATATTCACCCCAAAATGCAATATTGTAATTATGGCAAGGTCCTAAACATGTCGACGTAACATACGCGACGTTATAAATGTCACATTTGTGATGAGCTTGCTGCGAATGCTCTATTTAACCAAACTAAGGCTAAATGGAGTTCTTGTATGCAACATATGTAGCTACATTTATAAGTAGAGGCTTGGTTGTGGTGTTGTGCTTTACTTACTTAATACAACGCACAGATACCTACATAGAATTATTTTTACAAATATTTGTTCCCATTAGCTTGTGTAGGCGTGTTTAAACCTTCAGACAGGGGCAGGTGCTATAAGTGTATTGATGTAACACTGGCCTTTAGCCATCAGATCATTGGTTTGCTCTAAAAACAGCTCACATGACTATAAGGCTTTGGTTAGTCCTACTTAGGCTAAATCATAGTTTTAATGAACTAGTAGTATGCCATTTGACCATACATATTGGTCAGTGCAATGCAATACAAAGAAGCTGTTGAGTTCATGAAATTGTAATATAATTAGACCATGCTTTTGTCCTTATTACACATAGCCTCATGTATATATGCACTAAATATGACTGGCATTAAATGTAAGAAATAATTGTCATATCAATTCCCAAAACTGCAAAATTATGCATCCACTGTATATGAATGTGTAACAGCCACACCCAATGAGTGATCCTCTTTCTTAAAGCCTATAGGAGGCCATGTCGGACAAAAGTGATCTAAAAGCAGAGTTAGAGCGCAAGAAGCAGCGCCTCGCCCAGATCAGGGAGGAAAAAAAGAGAAAAGAGGAGGAAAGGAGGAAGAAAGAGGCAAGGAAAAAAGTGAGTAAAAAAAAACACTGTATCACGTTCTAGTGTGTATTGTTTGTTCTTGTTTGACTGGAACATAAAAGGCTGAGGTTGTGCCCTTGTCTGCATACAAATATCCTATCTTCTCATTTCTTTTCTAAATGTTGTGGAACAAATTTAAATATCAGAGACAACCCAAGTGAACACAAAATACATTTTTTTAAATAAAGATTTCTATTAGAGATAAAAATCTAAACCTACATGGCCCTTTGTGAAAAAGTGATTGCCAAAATTTTTCATTGAGTGTCTTACAGCACTGTGGAGAAATTCTGGCCTACTCATCTTTGCAGAATTGTTGTAATTCAGCCAGTTTTGGAGCATGAACCACTTGCAAGTCATGCCACAGCATCTCAATAGGATTCAGGTCAGTACTTTGACTAGACCACTCCAAAGTCTTCCTTTTGTTTTTCTTCAGCATTTCATAGGTGGATTTGCTGGTGTGTTTGGAATCATTGACCTGCTTCAGAACCCAAGTTGGTTTCAGTTTTAGGTCACAAACAGATGGCTGGACATTTTCCTTCGGGATTTTTAGGTAGACAGCAGAATTCATGGTTGCATTTATTAGAGCATGTTGTCTAGGTCCTAAAGCAGCAGCCCCAGACCATAAGACAATCACCACTATATATTACTGTTAGTATGATTCTTTTTCACCCGATGTAACAGTACACACACCTTGAAAAGCCTTAAAGTTATTTTTTCACAGCATTGGTTTTCATCTTGAAACTCTACAGCCGTGTTTGTCTTTTTTAAGGTGGAGTCATGAACACTGACCTTAACTGAGGTAAGTGAGGTCTGCAGTTCTTTGGATGTTGTTGTGGGGTCTTTTGTGACCTCTTGGATGAGACATCACCCACTGCTTTTGGGGTAATTTTGGTTGGCCAGCCACTTGTAGGAAGCCACTGCTCCATGTTTTCTTCATTTGTGGATACAAGCTCTCACTGTGGTTCACTGGGGTCCCAAAGCTTTAGAAATGGCTTTATAACCTTTTCCAGGCTGATAGTGCTTAATTACTTTCTTTCTGGTGCGGCAGTGATCAGGCCTGGGTGTGGCTGGTTAAATTGAACTTAGTTGCAATAAACTACAGTTTAGTTATGTTTGAACACTTTTTTTCACACAGAGCCATGTAGATTAGGATTTTTCCCCCTTAATAATAAAAGCCTTAATTTAAAAACTGTGTTTTGTGTTCACTTGTGATGTTTTTAAATAATATTTAACTCTGTTTTATGATTTGAGAGATTTCATTGTGACAAACACACAAAAAGTAAGGGAAATTATTTTACAATTGTATGTTTGCAGAAGATTGGGGTGGATAAAAATTTGCATGCACCTGTATGAAGTCATGATGGGTAAGCTGACATTCCTCTATGTATCCTGTACAGTCAGAGAGCCAGCAGAAGACCGAGGCAACCCCGGAGGATTCAGATTTAGATCGTAAGCGCAGGGAGACTGAGGCCCTGCTACAGAGTATTGGCATTTCACCAGAGCCTCCACTAGGTACATAATGCTCTCTTAAATTTCACATTTACTCAAAATGTACTTTTCCTCTTCCTTCTACTGTTGAACATTTGAGCAGCACTGTGCAGAAGGAAAGAGAGTTTGACACTAGACGGCTTTTTTCACATTGATGAATGTGTAAAGTTATGTTTGCTCATTGAAAAACCAACTTTAAGGGGTTGGCTTACAGGCTGGTCACAAATAGCTTAATTTAGGCTCAATACTTGACAATACAATTCTCAATACAATACTTAAATTTAGCATTTTTACACATTCTGGAATTTTTGAATTGCTGTATTACAGTAACATGATATAATTTTGTGAACTAAACAAATTGTTCTAGCTAGTAAACTCTAGTGCAGAATAACTAAACTGACAGAGCTGCAAAGATAAGAAAAAATTTACATTTTTCAATTAGTTTACAATGTATAAAACATAACAAAATGTCAATATAAAAAGATGACATTAATCTCTATTATTTTACTGTTATAGGTATTACCCTCTTTAGTAGTTACATTCATTATTGATTTTGACACCTTAAACAGAGATTCTCCGCTTGGTCCTATTATGCAAATAGCTATTTCCATGTTGTGTTGTGTTTTTTTGCGATGTACTGAATTTAACTTTCATTAACTAATTTAACTGAAAAAAAAAAACGTTGCCCACCTGTCCCCACTGTCACACTCATTGAGGTCGTCACAACCACTTTTTTCAGTTTTCTGAGTAAAAAGAGAGAGAGGCTCATGAATATTTATGCCACAGACCAAAAACAGTCTGTGCTTTCTGGAGGTCAAGCGAGACGCATGAGAGAGAACTGAAAAAACACTTTTCTACTTCAAATTGCAAATAAATCACGTTAGGGTTATCAAAACAAATGAAACCCAGAAAAGCACATGATGTAGGAGCTTTAACATACAGCTGATATAGGATTGGCTCAGGCAACCCACTGTTGGTGTTATTCGTTGAAAAAAAAGATTTAAACCTTTCTTATATGATTTTGAAAATGAAAAAGTAAGAAAGTATATCTATTTTGCCATGTCTCTGCATGATATATAACTTCTGTGTATTTAATAAGATTTCATTGGGTAATGATTCTTTTTGTCCTATGTTGATGCTTGAACATTTTTATAATTTTTGTATCAATTTCCCTTATCCTGAAACACATTACGTTTTTATTATACAGATTTAGAAATGTATCTGCTCAAAAGATCATTGTGCTCAATCCTGAATAGATTGACTCTCCAGGGTGTCTGTCACTTCCAGCAAGCTTTTGGAAGCAGTGTTCTCTAGTGGTCTAAAATTGTAATACCACCCTAAACACCTAAAAATTGAGTTACTGCTATCAAGTTGGGTTTTATTGCATCTTGCATCTAAATGCAACTCAGTACAAAAGATAAATAAGTACAAAATCAACAACCCTTTTGATGACCTCCTCTCCCTTCCTTCCTTCTTGTTAAACATTTATATGATTTGTCCATCACCCATTTTACTATGTTGCTTTTCATCCAATTCACTTTGAGTAGTCCATCTTCTACAGCATTTAATGTTAGACTCATGTTATTTTCATTATTTAGTCCCGACCCCTGTGTCCCCCTCCAAATCAGTGAGCACGCCCAGTGAGACCGGGAGCCAGGATTCGGCTGATGGGGGAGCCACGGGCAGGTAAGGCCAACATGTGGCTTCATATTAAAGTTGGATGTTGTAAAAACAAATAATACAAATGGACTTTTAAATGACAAGAACACAAAATGTACATTTTGAGGGACCTGATCAGTGGTTTTTAAAAATGTATTTTAAAAGGATTTAGATTTTCTTATCTGGCCAACCATGAATTTTCACTGACCCACGTAGTATATAATGAAGGTTGTGCTGTGGATATGAAAGTTAACCCATGTTGCTAGATATATTTTCATGTGTTATTTGACATAAATTTGCATATCAAACAATGAAACACAGTGAATCTGTCATCAAATATAACCAAGGCTATGCAGCATGAGGAGAAAATATGTTGAGAATAAGTGAAATATAAGATTAATGTCTTTCTTGTGGTGCTGTAAGATGCCAATCCACCTCTGAAATGCTAAGGCCAACCTCTAACATGTGGCCTTATTTTTAAATTGGAAGTCAAAAATCTTTTGTGCCTATGTTTTGGGTAAATAAGTTTGAGCTTCAAAAGATGAATGAGTTTAGAGCCTGGTGTAATAGAAGATGCCAGGCTTGCTTTTGTGAGGATTCCAATAAACTGTATAAGGCACCAGAGCATTTAACTTGAAGGCATTGAGATGATGATATACAGTCGTCCTCAAAATTATTCATACCCTTGCTGATTCTTGTGATTTTTTCATTTAGTGATTAAATAAATGCTTGTTTTCAAATTTGTGTTTTAGCTTCATGTGACCAACAATTGAAAGAATGACAACAATATAAAATATTTTTAAAAATCATTTCTGGGGTATTTTATTAACGGAGTCCAAAAAAATGCCATGTTCAAAATTATTCATACCCCTGGCAATATCTCAACAAAAATGTCCCGAATGTGTTCATCTTTGTCCCAAAGTTATTTCATGATGTCTCATCGGAATGAATACCTTTTTTGTTGACCAAATGTTAAACAAGGTTAAAAAAAATAGCATCTTTCCAGAAGAGTATAAATAGTGGGAAAGGGTTCAGGTCATTGTTAATCTCTGGTCATCATGGTAAAGAAGAAGGAGCTCAGTGAGGACCTGCGTCAGCGTCTTGTGCAGGCCCACAGTGAAGGAAAGGGTTACAAGGCCATTTCCAAGCAGTATGGTGTCCCTGTCTCAACCGTCCAGAGCATCATCAACAAGCACAAGAGGTTCAACACTGTCAAAAACCTCAGTGGGCGTGGCCGAAAGTGTAAGGTGTCCCCCAAACTTGCCAGGAGAATCTGCCGAGAGGTCAACACCAACCCACGGACCACAACCAAGGCCCTAATTCAAACCCTTGAGCAGACAAGGACAAAGGTGTCACGGTCCACCATTGAGCGAGTTTTGCACAGAGGAGGTCTCCATGGACGTAAACCTCGGAAGACGCCGCTGCTCAGGAAAAAACATCTGGTAGCTCGCCTGGCCTTTTGTAGAGGTCATCTGAAGCAAGAACCCAGCTTTTGGTCAACAATCCTGTGGTCTGATGAGACAAAACTGGAGTTATTTGGCCATATGGATACCCAGTATGTCTGGAGGAAGAAAGGAGAAGCCTATAGACCAAAGAACACTGTGCCCACTGTCAAGTATGGTGGTGGAAGCATAATGCTGTGGGGATGTTTCTCTTCCAGTGGCACAGGCAATCTCGTCAAGGTCCAAGGTATCATGAAGAAGGAGGATTATATCAGGATACTTGATGAAAATGTCAAGGAATCTGCTGAAAAACTCAAGCTTGGCCAAAACTGGATGTACCAGCAAGACAATGATCCTAAACACACCGCCAAGGTAGTCAAGAGATGGTTCAAGGACAATGACATCAGTGTCCTGGAATGGCCAAGTCAAAGTCCTGACCTCAATCCAATTGAGAATCTGTGGCATCACTTGAAGACCAGAGTGATGGCGAGGAAACCAACCAACCTGACCCAGCTTGAGGCATTGGCCAAGGAAGAGTGGGCCAACATCCCACAGGAGATGTGCAAGAAGCTTGTGGACACGTACAAGAATCGTCTGGAAGCAGTCATAAAGAATAAAGGCTATGCCATTGACTATTAAATAAAGACGATGGACTAGGGTATGAATAATTTTGAACATGGCATTTTTTTGGACTCCGTTAATAAAAAACCCCAGAAATGATTTTTTAAAATTATTTTATATTGTTGTCATTCTTTCAATTGTTGGTCACATGAAGCTAAAACACAAATTTGAAAACAAGCATTTATTTAATCACTAAATGAAAAAATCACAAGAATCAGCAAGGGTATGAATAATTTTGAGGACGACTGTATATATATGAGGGTGTTTGGAGCTGTCATTGTTTTTGGGATGATGTATTGATTAACACATATCTTGTCTCTTTTCTTTGTCATTGGCACAACAGGTTTAGGTAAGGATGAGTGTCAGTAGGTAAAGCTGTGGTGCATTGTTAGGGTTAGAATGTGATA
Organism: Eupleurogrammus muticus; assembly: GCA_036785175.1. Lineage (NCBI taxonomy): Eukaryota > Metazoa > Chordata > Actinopteri > Scombriformes > Trichiuridae > Eupleurogrammus > Eupleurogrammus muticus. The sequence goes on along the minus strand of JAYKQN010000020.1, from coordinate 1,925,866 downwards.
TATATGTCCACCATATTGGTGAATGTTCAGAAAGCAGACTTACTAAACCCTATGTTTGCAGTAAGCAAAATTATATGATTTGAGTACATGTGGGAAAAAAAGTAATTATTTTCATCTTTTCCACTGTTGTGTAGAAGTAGCTGATTTCAGTAGAAGTGATACACACAAAATAGTGATCTACTACTGAATGGCTGGTACATGTTCACAATTTAAAAAGTGAATTTCCTACCTGATTCATAACACAGCTGGCCATTGCAACAACTATCTACCTTTAAGTTCTGCACATGGCTGCTCTGGTAAATTAAAGTTGCAGTATAGAAGTGAGTGTTTATTGAGTGCTTTCATTCATTACCATATGGCAGCTGACTGTACAGTGTGTGACGCCCTCAGCACTCATCAGTGATGTGTTGTTTTGGTATGGCCATGGATGGAATTGGGGCTGAAGAATATTAAAAAAAAATGTACTATCTTGGGTAAAATTTATGATTTGTATTTACCTTTTAGCAATTAGATTTTACAAATTGGTGAGTATGACTAGTTCCAGTGCCAAAAATAAGATTTTTCCTTACCAAATCCACCCTGGATGATGGCATGCCATTTTGAGCTTCTCCATTTGTGGCTGTGTATGTGTGTGTCCCTTCGTAGGTCAGGTATCTCTAAAAACAAGTCACAAGCACAAAGCTCAAGGTAAGCATTTTCATGTCAAATGTAGGAACCCTCCTTCCCACCTTTAGCTGAGTCTACCCCCATATGAACACAGAGAAACACCGACCATGTTGTCAGTTGTCTCTCTGATGTGTGCCCATCATGAACTCAGAATAGTGCAGTGCCCCTCCTTCCTACAGTCATCTGCTTTTCTCTGGTGACTTCCTGTCTGAAGCTATTTGCTATCTTCCATAATGCCAGCTCCAAAGATCTGCATAAGTCAAGCCTCTTATCAGCCTTTGTAGAGTTGACAAATCTGTTACTTAAAATGTCATTGCTGTTACTGTAAAGCAGACAGTGTGACAGAATTACGGAAGTGTATTGTCATTCGCACATGGTGCTCTGTGGCACTGGATGGGTGTATTGGGGTTGGAAGCCATTATCCTTTCACAGAGGAGCATGCTATAAAACTCCTTTTCAGGTTTCAGTTGGTTTTTGATTTCCCTGCAAGTAATGATTCTTACCTCCCTATTATATAACAAGATATAACTGCTGAAATGCCATGAAAATACAGCGAATGAGCACAGCAATATCTCATGGTTTGTAAAATCCACTTATCATGCATGGCAAATACTTTGTCATATATGTCGATCAAGCTTAATCTTATTACAGAGATTTCAATTAGATTTCCTTTGCTGAATGTGGCTATGTGACCATGCAAAAATTGCCATTTGGTGTAACCCTAAAAACTTGATACCAGATACTCCCCAAGGTGTTAAAAAATGTAAAACGTGCTATCATATGGTTTTATTTTTTTGGTTACACTATTTGACATTTTCTGTCACAAATCACTCATCAATATGAAACAATGAAACACAGTGAATCTGTGTCATCACGCAAATATAATCAATGCTATGCAGCATGAGGAGAAAATATGTTGAGAATAAGTGAGATATAAGATTAATGTCATTCTCGTGGTGTTGTAAGATGCTTAAAAAACGTTTCTGCAGAGCTTTTCCTGCATGTTAAATTCAAGTTACGGTCATATCTATTCCTGGCAGTAGACCAAGAAATCTCTCCACATATATTATAACAAGTAATGAATAGTGAATGAATAGTATATTGAACTATAATGAAATATAATGTCTTCTCCCTAACGTATAGCCCTCCTATATTGTAGCCACTTATCTACGATTTTTTTTCCATTAACAGTCCCAAGTTAAGCCGTTCTCTAGAAAAGCCTGTGTGTGAGAGCGTGTGTGTGTGCATACTTCACTTGTCTTAATATATATACATAAATGTAGTATGTGTTTGCATACTTGTGATGATGTATCAGATTTTGTAAACATGCATGTCCTCTCTTGCCCCCCCCCCATCCCCTTTTGGTGACATCAGGACACTGCAGTGGGACACAGACCCCTCTGTGCTGCAGCTGCAGGCCGATTCTGAGCTTGGGTAAATCATCCTCTTCTCCTCTTTCTCTTCTGTTGGTCACCATCTGTAAATTAATAACATTAGAAAACATCTATTTTATCATTGCGTGGCATATCCCAAAAATGTGTAATTTGATTAGTCAATTCAAAGGATTAATGTATAGCTGGGTGATTGTCTTTATTAATATATATATAATATAATATATAATATATATTTATTAGTATATATAAATAAGTATATTTTTCTTTCTCAGTCGTGCAGAATATTCAAAATAACTAAGGGGATCTTATTAGTTTTATTCTTTCTTATTTTATTTTATTTTATTTTATTTTATTTTATTTTATTTTATTTTATTTTATTTTATTTTATTTTATTTTATTTTATTTTATTTTATTTTATTTTATTTAATCCCTAGCCTTATGAGGTTGTGCTGTTGCATCATTATATTGTTGTGTATTATATGTATAATAATAGTTTTAGTTTTTAAAATTCAGGATTTTTGTGGTTCAGCTGTTGCATGAAAAAAATGTGAAAAATCCAGTACCAAGAAGCAGTAGCTTCTCTAATCACTTTAAACATCAGAATATGAGGCACATTGCCAAGAAATCGCAGTAACAAATATAGACAACAATATCTTTACTTTGTAAACCAGGCGGAGGATGCAGAGGATCGGGGCCTCCAAGATAACACAGGTGGACTTCATGCCCAAAGAAGTGGTCTCTTATTGCAAAGAGACACAAACGCCACTGACCGCCCACCTATCTGAAGGTAAATATTTGCATGTGCAATTTTAAAACATATAGTACTTGTAAATGCAACAGAATATTTCAAATTGCAATAAGTCTCCTTGTGTGGTTGAATTTGGTACTTGTTTGCTTAGCCATTTCACAGCCTCTAAAGTGATTTAAAGAGCTTACAAAAAGAGAGGAGAGAGAGCAAGGCAGGAAGAATCTGACAAATGTCTGTTTGTCAGTCATTGTGTCTTGAATTATAGTACATCATATTTTGTCATAAGTGAAAAAGCGCAGACAATTGAAGTCACCCAAGGAGGTCAGAACACTGCTATGTGTTGTATGCACTATGCACATTAAATTACTTTTTAATCTTTAAATAGCATTTATGTGTTATTGTTATTGACATTTTAGGTATAATCAATAAGACGAGTTGTCATTAAGTCCATCATGTTTTGCTTCTAGAAAGAAGTGGTAAACAAGCCAAAAAAAGTGTGTATATTTGTGTGGATAGCCACACATGTGTTTAGAAATGAGTGGGAATATGTGCATACATGTTAAAATGTATATGTGCACAGTATATTTATGACTCTGCAAGTGGGCGTGCACATTTCTACTGAGCTGTGGTGACTAAACATATCCATATGGTGGAAACCGAGGTCTGGTGCTGTACTGGATTTAGAATAAGGAAGATGGCAAATTCAATGCAAATTTGAGTATTTCTTTATAGATAATGGCACAATGACAATGGAGTTATAGATGCATGACAAGTTGACATTTTTTTACTAACTTCGATCTTATTGCAAGTGCAGAAATTCCCTTTTGAAATTTCATATTCAAGTACAGGAATGTAAAGTCTACTCCACCTACACACTTTCCATCCAAACCTGTTGTAAGATAGATGCATACACACACACACACACACACACACACACACACACACACACACACACACACACACACACACATACTCTATCTTCCTCCCTCCTAGTTGCCAAGACAGCTGGCAGCCATGTGACTGTAAGGGGTTGTACTTCCTGCTTCCTGTCATTATAATAGATGGTCTGGTGTGGATTTCAATGCCCCCCCCCCCATCACCACCACCACCACACACATAGACACATCTGTACTGATCAGCATCCAAATGGTCCATCTCAGCTTCCCCCATTCCCTTGACAGAGAACTAGATCATTTGTTCACCAAGTGTATAGGCACTGACTCACATGTGTGGTGGTAGGCAAACACGCTTATGTAGATAGACATATACAGGCACATAATCACATACAAGACTCCAATTGTTGCTTGCCAGTACAGTTACCAAATATATTGGGCGATAAAGTCATGATATAAAGACTAACAATTAAAAATAAAACCATGTCAAGTAAAGACAGTGTACATGTACAACATATACATACTGCAATGCAAGTTCACGGGGTCTCTCTCTTTCTCTCTATCTCTCTTTCTCTGTGAAAACATCTGGTAGCCAGAGCAGAGCTGTGGTGGTCTATGGGGAGGTGACCCTGACCTTAGGAGACCTGTCCTTTGGAGACTACTACAAAGCTTGTTGTGTGTGGACAAAGGGAGAAAAAAAAGAGGCAGATGGTAGCACCTGCCTGTTTCTGGCGGTGTGTTTGTTCAAGCCAGTTCCTTTTTGTTGATTACTGAAACCAACATAAGTACAACATGTATCCAAGTTGACTAAGTGTTTCTGTTAAACCCAGCCAAAAAAGTTACCTACAAGATTAAATTAAATATTGGAACTTTCTGTGTTATTTTAAAAACTGATATTAAACAGAAATAGGATGAATAGGTGAGAAACCCAGCAGGCCTCTGTAGAGGATTGAACAAAGAGTAAATTTGTTGCTCTAATGATGGCACGGGTCCCATGTGTATATTTCTTCGTAAACCTTTATACTCTCATTAATTTTTAATGAGATTCAGTATCATTGCAATTAAATGTTAGTAGGGTCTGAATTTCCTTGATCACCTTTATCCTGTGTGTGTGTGTGTGTGTGTGGGGGGGGGGGGGGGGTGCCTGCGTGCATGTGTGTGTGCGAAAGGAGAGATCATTGTAGTTTCATCGTAATCACATTAAATGATTGAGGGATGACTCAGGGCTTCCCTCATAAAATATGAACTTCTGACCTTCCCAGTTCTCATATGAGACCTTGTGCCCAGGGTCGATGGCTGCGATTATATGACGTGAGTTGGGTCCATAGGAGTATATGTGTTTTTCAGCCTGAATGCAACTTTTTTTTTTAATTGGATTGATTTGACTTTGCAAACGTGTGTGTCCTCCTACATAAGACTATGTGTTTAAAAGTCCCATGGAGGTTGTGTGTGTGTGACTCTCATTTAAACCAGTTAATGATATGGCTCTTCATTTCCGTGACCAATTCGCGTCTCTATCATTGTGATGTGTAGCTATCTATGTGTGTTCCTTTTCCCATTGGCTGCTCAGTGATCTGTCTGCCCCAAGTGTCCATTGTGTCAGGCAATCAGATTAAACCAAGTAACAGTTGGCTCCAGCTATTTACTGCTCTCTTAATGGGAATGAATGGACATGCTTGTCATGAGGGACGGACGCCTTGTCTAAAGACCTAGCAGGGGAATACAGTAAGGTTGTGATAGTAACTTAACCTACTAAAGGTCAAACCAAGTGTATGTGAAGAGTTAGTGTCACAGTATGCAAGCATAAAAAACTTGTCTTTAAAATATAATAGGGTTTATTCTTCTGCAAATAATTTACAAATCAAAATCACTTCCAGCTAACAGATCATACTACGTACTACAACTACCAACTACAGGTCACAGGCAATATTTATAAAATCAGCAGTGTAGGGGGGTTGTATGTATGTATGTAGGTGTGGTGTGTGTGTGTGTGTGTGTGTGGGAGCAGTTGAACAAGGGCGGATGTTTCCAAACGTCACGCCCGTCAGCACAACTGGAAAGAACGTCATCATCAGGTACTCTTCAGTAGGCCCAAAACTCAGACTTATGATTAAGAGGCACAACAGGAAGGTTTGCTCAAACTACAGGGCGATCACACTCCTTAGCCTCCCTGAGAAGGTCTATTCGGGGGTCCTGGAGAGGAGGGTCCCTAGGATAGTTGAACCTCGGAGTTTACAGGGACCCGGCCCATTGATATGGGCCATCTGGTCTCTGTATGCCCAGTGTCAGAGCTTTTTTAGCAAAATTGTCAAAAATAAATGGCATGCCAAGTCACAGCATCCAATGAGGTGCTTATTATAGCTTTTAGTGTTAGTACTGTATGTTGTAGAAGTTATGTTTGTGTTCAAAATATCACCAGTCTATCTTAAGAAGCACAGACTTTACTTTTACCTAGTTTTACACATAGTCATCATCAATAGTATCACTAAAAATACATTTTTTGTTTTTATTTAAAGAAAGTGAAAAACTATACATTGTTCCTTTCAAAACTTTTAATTAATTTTTATTATATAATGTCTAAATATATAATTATACATATAAATGCTATTCTATGTTTCATGCCTTGAAATCATGCTGTAAACAAACCAGGACTTCTGTTACTAGTAAACCATAAACATGTTTTGCTAGATATGTAAAACCCAGCAAATGTGTATTCCATCATAAATTCAGCCCACTGTATTTTTAATTATTATAATAGCATGTTAATTTTGTGATAGGTTGAGTTTAAATTGGGTTCTTAAAACTTAGCAAAAGCTAAGAGAACACTGGATTTTGTTCTGACAGTTCTAAAGTTGGTACAAGATTTTTATTTTTATCCTGACATTCAAAAATATCAATTTAATAAATACTGTTCACTGTAATTATCAATAATTCTGACTCCACTGAAACTCTCTTGTCCACAGTGTAACCACAACCTTTAAAATGTTCCATTCGCTTTAGATCTGTCAAGTTTTTGCAGAGCCAAGTTTGTTTTAAACACTAAACATATGGGAGAGAGAGAGTGTGATTTCATATAGTTTTAGCAAAAGTGTGGACAACCATTCTGTCTCCCTCTTTGTTTCTTCCTCTATAGCATTTCAGGACCAGCTAGTAATGACAACCCCCCTCTGTTTCGCAAATGATTCCAATGGAAAGATAACTGTGTGTGTGTGTGTGTGTGATTTTAATCGGCGTAGCTTTAAAAGACACATAATAAGCCGCAGTAGAAAGGTTGCCAGGGAAATTGAGAAAATAAATTAATGGATGAAGGAAACAAGATATAAGGTTAAAAGAAAACACATGAGAATAAACAAAGGGATGGAAAAGAAACAAATGTAAAAGCAGTGGATGCCACCGAGGGATATTGTAGCAGTTCCAACAGTAATGGTTTGCACTGAACCACAAACTGAATCAGCAACTGTGTGTGTGTGTGTGTGTGTGTGTGTAATTTGATGTTGCAACATGAAAATGCCTTTCATAGGGTTAAAAGTTCACAGTGTCAAAGTGTATGTTAAAATTTATCTATATGCAAAAGTCTTTGTACATGTTGTTCCCTCCCACTGTAGTATTTTCTGCCCCATTAGTTTTCAGGGTCTGTACAGCTTGCCTATATAGTTGGTCAGTAATTCACTCTTTAAGTATATTTACTGCAATAAGATGCTTTCTTTGGACGAGTGATGAACTGTTAATTGCTCCTACTTGTAGGAAAACCCATTTCTAAACACTAATGTGAAGACACACTCCTGTGTATGCGCACACACAAAGTGGAGTAATACAACTTCATATACTTCCATGGTGCACAGAGAAACTCCACAATCCCTCAAGTATATACATATGACTGCTTAATTGTTTTGGCATGAATAATGTACACACAGAAACACATATGTATATCGATTCCTAAATATAATTTAGATATATATTCTAACTTTTACAGTAAAGAACATTTTCACAATTTATATGATCCTCACCACTGCGAGCACATTAGTCTAATTAAAGTATTCATAATAAAACACAGTTTGTGTGTTTTATTTCCCCTCTACAAACTCCTAAATATCTATTATCTGTGTGTCTGTATGTATATTTTCTTTTTTTTATTGATTTCAATCATCATTAAGCTAATGGTTGAAATCAAGTGATACCACGGTAATAATCTAAAATAAATTGCAAATGTAAATAACTTAATTTTGACAGCACTAATCATGTTTACATGTTTTATTTTTAAAAGAAAGAGTTTTTTTAGACAATACAAACATGAACAACAAATTGATGGAGAGTTTTAGTGTGTTAACCTCAATAATCTAAAGTATTATTTGCAATAGCCATACAGTATGTAACATAATAGGTTATATTAATGGCTTTGTCACTCAATTTTTATAGGCTGTTGCCATATAGTTGTGCACATGTAAAGTAATGCTTGCGTAGTGGAAGAATGGATGAATAGCTGATGTTTTGTCCACTTTCTCCTGCCTGATATCATCAGTTGGGAAAGTATTACTTTGTCAGACAGTGGGCAAACCCTCACAACTCTGACGTTGAGGTCCTTCAAGTTCTTTTAGCTAATTGTCTTGTGTCTGTCTTTAACTTCTACAATCCAGTGAAGCGGCAATGCATTTAAATAAAAACAGAGAAAAAAACACACTCCCAGTCTATATGAAAACGACATGACTGGGGGGGGATCTGTGGGAAGTTTTCAAGGTCCTGAAGGGAGGAATGTGGTTGCACAAGTGTGTGTTTTGCATGGTTAGGTATTATATGTTCCTATATGTGTCTGTGTATGTGCTATTATGTGTGTATGTAGCCACATATGGAAGTGCTTTTCTCATACATTGTTGTTGTTCCAGCTAGGCGGCTACAACAGGCTGAACAGACCAGAGGGTGTGCATGCTTGCATGCATACACATGTGTAAAAGTCAAAGTCAATTTTATTGTCAATTTCTTCACATGTACTTGACATACAAAGGAATCGAAATTGCATTTCTCACTATCCTATGCGTTTTACATGTACAACAACATTGAAGTGCAGGTGCGCAAGTGTGTGTATGCATGTGCATGTGTTTGTTTTAATGTAAAATGTATGTGAAGAATAACCATAGTTGATTGAATCCAAAGGACCCTGAACAAAAAATACTGTTTTACCTTAAAGTTTTTCTGTTGAGAGTACATATAAAACTTATATGTTTGGTGACTTATGAACATTTATAAGCTATTACCTGAAGGTAGCAGCTTCTAGAGATACAATGTAAACCAAGTTTACAGAAATTTTCACAGATCTTAGGACATACTTCTAATTTGCTTTTATGAACTCCCGTCCTCTTTTTTTCCCCAACACTTTTCACATTTTCTCTTAGTAAAACATGTTTGGCTTTCATCGTCATCACCGAAAGGCCACAGTCTTCACTCCTGTTTCACTCCCAAGATCGGTGCTGGTTCCCAAGTGGTCTATGTCAAAAAATGGCAGCTGCAGTCAAAAACTTTAAAGAAACTCTTGATAATAGAGAAAAATAATGTCTTTCACAGTGTGTAAGGTATTCCAAGTGAGTCACAGATGATTGCAATTTTCCCCCCTGACCGCCGTATAATAAGGTATATGTGAACCCCGTCTTCATCTTCCTCCCCCTCCCACTATCTTGTGTTCTGTCTGTCTTTGGCAAAATGGCCATCATCCAAAATAATATTTGCCATCTGATGAATCTCTGAAATGAGTAGATACAGTTTCACATGTTTCACATGTTTTTCTTTTCAACCGTTTTCTTTTCTCCCCTTTTGCCTTGTATTTGGTTGAACTTGACTTTTTGACTATTGCTTTACTCCCTACCCCCACCCCGGTCCCCTTTGCATTTTTAATATTTTTATCCATGTGTAAAACAACAGTAGGTCTTGCCTGGGTGGTCCCCCTTGTACTCAGGGATCACTTCATCTCTCCAGGGGTTTTCATTTGAGTGGGTAGCGGTCCACTGCCACAGCTAACCTGCAATTTATAGCCCTGCTTCAGTTAGTTGTTTCAGTTCAATGTTTTTTAACCCTTCCATGTCAAGTCCATGACTGCATTTTATACCCTCAGTTGAGAAAACTATGCCAAGCTGAGCCAGGTAAATAATTAGAAATCCAAAATATTATTTGTGAGTTAAAAGTGAATTACTGAAATTGCACGACAAATGGTTTGCATGTAACTTGAGCCAACCATGAAAGCTGCTTTAGAACTCAGCTGTTCAAGTTGCCACTGATTTAGACCTTAATCTTCCAGATCTTTATCACAGTTTATAGTTTGACAGTTGAGTGAAAACATGCTGGTTTTCTGTTTGGCTGCAGTGCAGCTGACTATTCTGCAGCTCTCCAGCAGGGGGCACTCTTGGCACGCACAGCATACTAAAGGAACTTCCTCAACCTCACCAAGGGAAAGATTTGTAATATAAGTGACTTATCATAGTGAATTGAATTACACTGGTTTGACTCTCAAATGTTTAATTTGTTAACCAAATTCCTTCAGATTTATAGGCATCACTTTCTATGCAAAATATTGACTTCATTTCCCTAAGAAGATTTATGTGTTTGTTCAACAATGTTGCTGAGGTGCTGTGAATATTGATTTTAACCTTTTTCTTATATAATCCAGAAGGATTTAACCACGATACCTTGTAGAGGGGCCTATAAAAACAGTTTGTCCCAATAGTCCATCCATCCCTCATTCAAACAAAATGAAACACCATCATACCCCACGAGGCAAACAGAGACCACCAATTGCATTGAGCCAAATTCAGATAAAAACAGCTCTGTTTGTAAGTGACACAAATCCCTGCTGAGATAACACATTGAAAAGGCAGGGAGTTGATGCCACAGCAGTGATTTTATGTAAGACCTCCTTTCCCCCTCTCTCTCTCTCTCTCTCTTTCTCTCTCTCTCTATGACTGGGTATTTGACAGTTTGGAAAGTCTGAAGTCATGGGTTTAAATCAGGGCCCTGTGGCCAGGCTCAGAGCATGGTGTGGCGTGGTGTGGCATGATGGCTCAGTTTAAAGATGTGGGTCTAAGTCGGGGCCAAGACTGGGTGGCACTGCAAGGAAGAGGGGAGGGTGAGACAGAAACAGAGAGGGAAAGAAAGAGAGAATCTACCCGGCCTGCATTCACAGCACACACCAAAGTTGGCCACAGACCCCTGAAGGTCTGAATGAGCTACATTAATGAAAGCTGATTATGTGCAAGCATGCATGTGTGCATACGGCATAGACTCAGGTGTACACACACACACACATACACGCACCCACACACACACACACACATATACTCTCACACACACAAACACACATACAGTGTGGGGAAGTGTGTGGAAGAGATGAATTAATCCAAATCATCCTGCAGGTTTTAGTCTCACCACTTCTACAGCAGGTCCTGCTGCCTATGTGTGTATATGCGGCAAATACCTTACTGTGACAATTAATGAGCCATGATGAATATTACGTATTTTTTTCTTTTGAAATAAATAGAAATACAACATAAATGTAGCCAGAACAGAATTTAGAAAAATGACATTAACATTTAACACACTTACCTTAAATCCCAGGGGGAAATAAGTATTTTACAAGTGATCAATAAACCTACAACCATGGACCTGTCGATCTTGACCTATTACAGATCAGTAAGATTCTTGGGCAGGTTGGACTGTACTCTCACCTCAGAAAAGATCTGTTTGACTTTACTGCATGACTGGCTCAAAACCACCAATTTGCTGTCCAAGCTCACTGGTACCTGTTGCCTCTAAAATGTTTTCCAGTGCTGATCTTTGACAGAGACAGTTTTTATTTGAGGCCTGGTAAGGCTATGTGATATTTCAATATTGCAATTTCTAATCAATAAATTACAAGAGGAGGAGTTGCTTTGTGATTTTAGCTGTTAGGTTATGTATATATTAGGATATTTATGAGCAAGCCAACAATACAAAATAACAATATTTGCATCTTGATTCAGTTATTGCTGTGAACTTTGTCACCCAGCTATAAATCTAGATTCATATTAATAAATAGTACACATACAGTATATAATATACAGAGAAAGGTGTACATTTCCTAGAGTTCTGCAGTCTTAAAAGTTAAAGGCTTGAATGGCTGCTACCTTTGTAGCATGACTGTTTAACCGAATGAAGATTCATTCCTAATCTATGTATGACATAACTGGACCATAAGTTGGTCCCAGTTGAAAACATAATGTCACATCTTTAATGTCTCAAAGCAAGAGTCCTAAATTGTTTGGCTAAATTTTGCATTTGTGAAGAGGGCTACAAGCAGCAAAACGTTTTCTCTATCAAAAGATCTGGCTGGATATTTTCATGGTCAATCCAGTTATATGGTCTATAAAATATATGAACAGTGACAATTGCTTTGAAATGAATGAACAAATACAATTTATGAGGTCACATGACCAGTCCCTTTTGCTCATGTACATTTGACATGTAAGCATCATTGTCAACAGAAAGAACTAGTAAACAAATCTAAATTGAATTGTTGATGTTATAAGATACAGATTTTCTGCAATAGGGCAACAAAATGCAAAAATTGAAAATTCTTAGTGCATGAAACATAATGGAGTCCCATTAACTTATTTTACCTGTATCATTTTCCAATATATCTAATATTTATCAAATTCCATGTAATCATAACAGATTAAATTGCATTTATCACAGAATTTTGTTGTAATTTTTGGGACTGGTGCTGTTATTTAATTTGAAAAATCAGCATGGTATATAAACCTTTTTTACAACCTGGATTATACAGAATAAATTACTGCAGGTGGGAGGAAAAAAATTTCCTTGAATGCCTCAGGTTGTATGTGATGGGGTGAAAAGGATGGTGTGTCACAGTGTCTGTGTGTGTGTGTATGTGTAGTGCCAGGATGGCGTTAGCCTTATCAAGTGGTCTTTGCTTCCTCCTACTCTGCATAGTGTGTTGTGTGTATGTATGTGTCCATATGAGTGGGTATATGATGCCTTTTTGTTCTGAACCCAAAGCTTGTTGGCTTTAAACCTTAAACCTTACCAACCTAACAGAACAATAACATACTTCTGCTGTGACTTAACATGACATTGTGCTTTACTAGTTGAAGGGAAGCAGAAGACAGGTTGCAACTGTTGGGATTTTGTAATAGGAAATAATTAAAGTGATGTGGCACCATAGAACTCCAGCAGCTATAGATTATTTTAGTTAAGTATTTTATCTCTATTCCATTGTTAAAAAGAGTAAACAGATGCTATGCTGGTGCTATTGCTCACCTTAATGTTGCCTTATGCCACGTGTGCTCCAAGTCTGAATGCTTTCTGTTAAGTTGTTGAAGCATTGATGTGTTTTTATAGGTGGTCATAGATAGTTTTTTTTATATTTGAAGTTTTAGACTTTTCACTTTGTTTCAGTTTGAAATAATCCCAAATTTTAAGATGAAAATGTATCTGATTTTCACTTGCCTGTCTCTTCTTTCTGCACCTTACTATTTTTTTCTGTCGTTAATCCAACAGTCTGAATTCAGACCTGGCACAGTCTCAATTTTTGTTTTTTGCCATAACTTGATATTCGATCAGTTAAATTAAATTTCAACATTTTAGTAAAGAAAGACAACTAAAGATCACTCTGCAGATCCCCACAGCAACAAGGGATTCAAAATTGAAAGAGCAATATCTGTATTCTGTATTCATAGTGCAGTAATAGTGATTTTACACTATACAATGTTACACTGCATGCACTATCAATCAGTAAGTAAAGTTAGCAGTCAGTTAGGTTTGTACACAGCACAGAGTTGATAGTTTGCAAAGTGTTGCGTCCAAGTAATAATCAAGCACTCATTTTAGCCTAATACTTTATGCTGTACATCAGCAATATTGTGAATATGTGACATAAAGATGCCACATCCTTACTGAATGTTGATATTCTATATTACTGCATTACTGCCCAGTCCTAAGTGGGCTTTTGCCAATATCCTAAATTTAATACATACACCGAAATATTGTCCACCCAAAACACTGTATCCAGATGTACAATATTATCACAGGAGGGGAGAGGGGTATGGGGGGGGGAAAAACAATATATTGTATCATTGTATTTTATGTTTCAGATATTTTCTCTGCAGCCTTGGTTTAAAAGAACTGAGAGGTTGCAGCAGATCTTCAGTTTTCTGATCATTTGTTGCAGATATGTGGAGCATAGCAACTTTTCCGTAACATTTTAAAATATGACACACCAGGGTACATCGTATAGTAAACAAAGCAGTAAAACTCAAAACACTTCTTCTTCTTCTACAAATTTGCGTGTGTGCGTAAGTGTCTTGTGTATTTCCACGCTATGGATCGGGTGTGTCTACATACCCGCTGGGCTGTGCTGAATTGACTGAGCCCAGTCAGCATGAGTAAGCAGCCAGGGGAAGATTTCACAGATTGAGGCAGTAGCCCCTGGGCTACTGGGGATATCATTATTACCCCAAGTGTGTAAGCTGGCCAAAGGGGGAGCCCTCAAGCAGAGTTTCATTAAGGTTTGAAGCAAGGGGGAGGATACCAATTAACCTGTTGTCCTGCAGTGAAGAGTGGTATTAAGCCGCAGGTGAAAAGAGTGACTGGAATGAGGTGAAAAACAAGACAGTGTGCAGATACTTACTGGGCAGCAGGGCAGACACTCGCACTGTTGTAGATTCTCTTTCGACGTACGTAACTAACCCATGTGTTTTACTTTACAATATCATTTACCACAACATAGATTCTGCTTTGCTGTAAAGCACACATAGAAATATATCTCAGGACTTTGCCATGCAAAGGAAATAGCCACGAAATATATTGGTGCAGAACTATGACAGAACAGCTTGATGCATGGCCGTTGGCAAGAAACATCAGCAATATCTCTGTGCAGGAATTGGACCGTCTCCCCTCACTGAGGTAATCCATAGGCCATGAATCATACTGCCTTGCTCCAGAGTCCTGTGATCCTGGGGGTTGACAGTTTGACTGCTCCTCAATGTGGTCTCTCTCTCTCTCTCTCTCTTTCTCTCTCTTTCTCTCTCTCTCTCTCTCTCTCTCTCTCTCTCTCTCTCTCTCTCTCTCTCTCTCTTTCTCTCTCTCTCTCTCTCTCTCTCTCCCTCTCTCTCTCTCTCTCTTTTGATGCTCCTACCATCTCCCTCACCACACATTCCAACCACCGCACTGGTCACATGAGGTCAAGAAATTAAAATGGGACATAATTCAGTAGAATAGGATAAGATAGAAGCAATGCAGGATGTTTTTGCTTTTTGACATCCCAAAGTTTGTAAGATTAGTCACTGGATTATTTAGAGGGGAAGAATAACTTGATGCATGGCAAAAGAACCAGAAACAAATTTAGAATTACAGCTTTAAAAAACGACTTTTTTAAATCAATATTCCAATGTGTTTCTCTGTATAGCTATTCTGTTTTGGCAGCTCAGAATCGGAGCCTGCCTGTCTGGTCCTCGCTGGTCCAACATTCATACTGGTTGGTCACTGGTGTTTGGATCACTACAGCTGGCTGTTAACCACTGACTTGGACCCAAGCTCCACTGTCATGTGTTTAACTTAGTGTAGTCATTTTTTATATAAACACAGCATGAAAATGAATGTCATATATCATGAAGGGTTTACTTGGAAGTGGAAAAAGAAAAGAAAATACAAAGAAGTGGATAGGAGAGGGACATATCAGGAATCCCAAAGTAATGAATTAGGACCAGAAATTATTGTAGTGTAAAATAACAGTAAGTGACGGTGTCTACCAATTAGAATCATATTTGTAGCTTTTAACAGACAAGCAGTTAGATTATCAGCAGCTTGGACAAGTCCAAGTGACAAATGACAGTTCATCTGGTGCAAAGGAGGCCCTTGGCAAGTGGTTTTAACAGTGCCCTAGGCCATACTCCAGCTGTGTTAAACACACCCTGATGTGTGTGTGAGAGTATGTCTGTGTGTGTTTGTGTGAGAGAGGGAAAGACAGAGCGACATGACACGTCTGAGGGTGTGATATAGTCACTTCCTCCCACTGGACTGAGTGACTGTTGTCAGCTTGACCCTCAACCAGTTAACCCCTCGCCACCCCTGGCACTGTGGGTGAATGCCCCAGGGTGTGTGCGTTTGAGAGGGATAGAAAGATTGATTGTATGTGTGCGCATAGCGTGTGTGTCAGAAGACTGCAGGTGTCTGGTCACGGAGTCAGGGTGTTAAGAGCCCCCCCCCCAATCTCTCAGCATCTGTTTCAGAAATAGAGACTGGGAGAAAAGAAGAGGAGAGGTTGGCGAGGGTTACCAACACATACCCAGAGGGAGTGTGGAGCAGTTTTGGGGGGGGGCAGTAGATGACAAGCAGGTGCCTATGTTGACAGTAACCCTTCATACTTGAACCCCACCTCCATCCAAACACACACGCCACACACACTTAAAATAAATCCTAGAAAGACAGGCTTAATTGCAGAGCCTGATTGGGGGGAATGCAAAGGGAATCCCCTCTTACACACACACAGCATTGGATCTCTTAGCTTGGGGTTAAAGTTGAAAAGAAGGAGAGAAGAGTGCATACAACTCTGACATTTCTTGCTGTCTGTGTGTTTCCGAACATGCGGGTGTTACTTAAGTGCACAATGGGCGATATGTCCACATATGTGGGCCATGTGAACACATGCTTCAGCTACAACATGGAAATGTGTCCTGTTCTGTTTTCTTCTTCCAAGACATACAGTGAAGAAAACAAGTATTTGAACACCCTGCTATTTTGCTATTTCTCCCACTTAGAAATCATGGAGGGGTCTGAAATTTTCATCGTAGGTGCATGTCCACTGTGAGAGAGATAAACTAAAAAGAAAAATCCAGAAATCACAATGCAGGATTTTTTAACGATTTATTTAAGTGATACAGCTGCAAATAAGTATTTGAACACCTGTGTGTCATCTAGAATTCTGACCCTGAAGGACCTGTTAGTCCGCCCATTAGAAGTCCACCTGCACTCCATGTATCATCCTTAATCAGATGCACCTGTTTGAAGTCGTTAGCTGCATAAAGACACCTGTCCACCCCATATAATCAGCAAGACTTTAACTTGTAACATGGCGAAGTCCAAAGAGCTGTCCAACGACACAAGAGAGAAAATTGTACACCTCCACAAGGCTGGAAAGGGCTACGGAGCAATTGCCAAGCAGCTTGGTGAAAAAAGGTCCACTGTTGGAGCAATCATTAGAAAATGGAAGAAGCTAAACATGACGGTCAATCTCAATCGAATTGGAGCCCCATGCAAGATATTACCTCGTGGGGTCTCAATGATTCTAAGAAAGGTGAGGAATCAGCCCGGAACTACACAACAGGAGTTGGTCAATGACCTGAAAAGAAGGACCAACGTTTCCAAGGTAACTGTAGGTAATACACTAAGACGTCATGATTTGAAATCATGCATGGCACGAAAGGTTCCCCTGCTTAAATCAGCACATGTCAAGGCCCGTCTTAAGTTTGCATATGACCATTTGGATGATACAGAGGAGTCATGGGAGAAAGTTTTGTGGTCAGATGAGACCAAAATAGAACTTTTTGGTCATAATTCCACTAAACGTGTTTGGAGGAAGAAGAATGAAGAGTACAATCCGAAGAACAACATCCCTACTGTGAAGCATGAGGGTGGTAGCATCATGCTTTGGGGGTGTTTTTCTGCACATGGGACAGGACGAGTGCACTGCATTAAAGAGAGGATGACTGGGGCCGTGTATTGTGATATTTTGGGGAACAACCTCCTTCCCTCAGTCAGAGCATCGAAGATGGGTCGTGGCTGGGTCTTCCAACACGACAACAACCCAAAGCACACAGCCAGGAAAACCAAGGACTGGCTCCGTAAGAAACATATCAAGGTTGTAGCATGGCCCAGCCAGTCTCCAGACCTGAACCCAATCGAAAATCTTTGGAGGGAGCTCAAACTCTGTGTTTCTCAGCGACAGCCCAGAAACCTGACTGATCTAGAGAAGATCTGTGTGGAGGAGTGGGCCAGGATCCCTACTGCAGTATGTGCGAACCTGGTGAAAAACTACAGGAAACGTTTGACCTCTGTAATAGCAAACAAAGGCTACTGTACCAAATATTAACATTCATTTTCTCAGATGTTCAAATAATTATTTGCCACTATATCACACAAATAAATCATTAAAAAATCATGCATTGTGATTTCTGGATTTTTCTTTTTAGTTTATCTCTGGACATGCACCTACGATGACAATTTCAGACCCCTCCATGATTTCTAAGTGGGAGAAATAGCAAAATAAATTCAAATACTTGTTTTCTTCACTGTATTTACAGTGTCCTTAATTCACACAAACAGCAATCATGTGTTTTATAGAAATAAAAAATAAATTAAAAGTACATGTATTTGTAAATGAAACTCATATATACCTAATATTAGTCAGGTGTACCTGTGCAATGACTGAATGGGGTACACAGAAGGAGGTCGGGGTTGGAACAGCTGTTGATTAACATGAGTGGTCTGTTCTCTTTCCTTTTTTATACTCATTTTCAGTAGAGGAGGAAGATGAAGATGAGGAGATGATAGAGGTAAAGCCAGGCCCAGAATCAGAGCTGCAGGATGAAGATGATGATAAAGAAACCAAAGAAGGTAAGAAATACATACCAGTATAACAGTAATAGCTGTTTTTGACAAGTATTATTATCAGTTGTAGTCATTGTCGTCTTTTTTCACATAGTGAAATTATAATATGAGGCAGTTCATCACTCAGTTACAAACAACTTTTTATTCGTCATCTCACAGTCTTCTGACTTGTCTTGCATGTCGCCGGCTGTGTTGTCACGAATCACGCTCACTCATGTGTGACACTCTGTGCCAGCCAGTGGGTGTATCAGATGGAAGGGCTGGGGTAGGTTACGGTTAGGGTTAAGGCGGGTTCAGCATATCAGCTCCATGGCATGTGGGGGTCACCACTGATTAAAAACAGTTCAAAGTGGAGAAGATAGTGTAGGAGTGTGGGTGTGTGGGTGTGTGCGTGCGTGCGTGCGTGGGAGTGTATGCGTGTGTGTGTGTGTGTGTGTGTGTGTGTGTGTGTGTGTGTGTGTGTGTGTGTGTGTGTGTCCACGCACAGGAAAATGTTTTCATCAATCATTGATGCTGGAAAAATACATGTTCAATGATACATTTATCCCAGCCCAGTGGTTTTTACTGCTATTCAGTACAAAGTGGACACAGCTCATTCATACCCAGATTCAGGTAGTAAATAGTAGAGAAAAGGCACAGACCTTGTGTGGGTTAAAGCATGTGAAGAAGGGACAGATGAGAGATAGATAACATGCACAAACACACAAACAACACACACACACACACACACACACACAATCATTACTGTACTGTGTGTGACTCAAATAAACACACATAATACAGATAGATGTACGCATGCACATGTGCTCATAAACACACAGTCATCTGGCTCCTCTCCATCCTGGCCTATTAGAAGGTCTGGCCTTTGATCTCTGCCACTTAATTCATGGCTCTTTTCTGACAACTCCTAAGAAATACAAAGTGATGGAGGGGGATCAAAGTCAAGAGCCGGGGTAAAGGTCAATATGCGTGTGTCTGTGCATGCTCGTGTGTGTGTGAAAAATTGCATGTGTGCTTGGGGACAGTGACTTCAAAAAGGGGACGCCGTGCTGTGCAGCCATTACGTTCAAAGGGAGGTGGGTTGGCCCTGCTCAGAGGGCTTTGTTTTTCTCTTGTTTATGAAGTTCTTGCCATAGTGTTTTATTAGAAAACACACATTCAAAACTGATTGTAGTTTATTATGTCCTGGATGTGATTCTGGCTTTGATAGAGATAAAGTGATGTTAATATGTCATTGGAAGCACATGATGTGCACAGGTTTTTATAGTTAGGACATTATAGCAGTGTGTTTGTAATAGTATATACTCTACATATATCTGTTTGATACAGTGAGGATTTCAATTAGTTTTGGGCTCATAAACAGTAATTGAAAGCAAACTTGTTTTTTGCTTTTTAAAGTCAAATACTGTTTACATACTGACTTAGTTCATAGATTTGAAATATCTTACTAAATTGCCACAATTACTTAAGAAAAGGGGCAACACAGTGGTGAAGTAGCACTGTAGTGTTTTTTAAGGTCATAGTGGTTTGATGTATGATTGGTAACCACATCATGGAATTGCCATTGAAACATCCAGGTTCTTCCAGGACAAAGATCCTTTGCAAAAAAATTAAAAACTAAAAATATAATATGTGTGTGTTAAATTTAAAGAAAAAGTGAAAACAGCACCTCAGTGGAATAAACTGAATTTATAGAATGTGATTATTACTGATAGAGAAAGTTTTTTTGTCTTCAAGAAATGTAGTACTAAATTAACTGGAATTCTGCCATATTGCATCTCTAAGTTTATATTTTAAGTTTGGGCTCTGTCTCTACCTTGACCTTAGGGCGGTATTGGCTTAAGGACAGTACAGTGGATTTTTTTATATATATGTTATGTACATTTTATAGACCAAAATATCCAAATAATGAAAGTTGTTGTAAGTGGTTTACTTTAATCCAAGTGTCCTGTTGTTAGACTTTGTCTCTGGATTTATTTTTCTTCTTACAGGTTCATTTCCAGTGCTGCGGGAGCTGACAGAAGAAGAGAGGCAGCAGATTCTTCACTCTTCTGAGTTTCAAAGTTTCTTTGACTGCAGCATCCGAGTGATGGAGCGAGCTCTGGCTGAAGACAGTAACATCTTCTTTGACTACAGTGGGCGGGACCTGGAGGACAAAGAGGGGTGAGCGGTGAAGAGGCTGGAGGACGATGGTTGGAGTAAATATTGCGTTTGGATGTGAGAGCCAATGGGAGTGTTAACTTGCATGCCCTGAACTAATAAATGTCCCAAGACTGAATCACACCCATTGGTTCACTTCAGGAACTACTTTTTTCCTCAGACTGCATGTCTTGCTGCTGATGTCACACTCATGAGGTTAAAAGCTCTTGTGAACAGCCAACCACCATGTCTAAGAGGCCATTGTATTGTCATCTGAGAGGTTGCCTCCAAATGGAGGTTATCAATGTGTTGGTTGAAGTTACAAGAGTCATAGGTGCAAAGCTGTTTTAGTATAGTGCTCTGCTATTATAGAAGAATGCCTCTCACCAACTCACTTCAACTTTGACCACTGCAGCCACTGAGCAGCATCAAGCCTGTGGTCAAATATAGATTATGTCTAAAACAGACGCAGTGTTTTACTGCTGGAGCTACTTTTATTTCCATGGACATGCTGTTTTATAAAAATGTATTAACATTACCATTACACACAAAGTGGATTGCTCACACATATTGGAAAATTTGTTGTGACTAACGCTTATATATTAATAATTATCCGTCCTGGACCCAGATCTACGAATGAAAGGCAGACGGCTTTGCTCTTACTAGCTTACATACTGAGTTGACTAGGAGGGTTCAGACAAACAAAAGCTACTTCCGATGTGGTCAGATCTAGTTTGACCACATGGAACATGCTCTTCAGTAGCTGGAATTACTGACTTACAATGGTGGTGGTGATGGCTAACTGTTGATGTATTGTGTCAAAGCCCTTAACGAGGCCTTTTGTAGATACAATAACATTTGATCTTAATCATTGAGCTCCTTTAGTGAATTAAAATACTCCTACTTTTTAAAAAGTAAGACATTAGCTTAACTACTCTAAATCAGTCCTATTTTCAGTCTTAAAAATAGTGTATATTTTGAGGAAGGTATTGCTGAGGGCTGCATTTTTTATATATACCATGAGGGTGCTACTAAAGTGTTTACCTTATTTTTGAATGCGGTAGTAAAGTGAAGTAATGTGTTGGTTACATTTTTTTTTTGTAATGGCATTTATGTGATCGCTAGACTACCATGATTAGCGTTACCTTAACTATCTAACCATAGTGTCAGACCAGTCAATACTCTCCTGCTACAATTAGTCCAATATTGAGTTGTATTATCTTGAATTATCTAATTTCATTATCACTTATTACAATTTTATAAAAATATATAAAAGTTCCAAAATATGTGTGAAACAACATCAAGATGAAAAGTAAAACAGTCTTTTTCTATACCTAGTTATTCCTCAATAGAATCACATGGTCTGCTGGAGCCAATCCCATCGCATTACAGGTAACCCTAAACCTAAATTAGGGTGTCTTTCACTGGTTTAGAGGATCGGTGGTTTGATTCCCGGCTCCTCTGGGCTTCATGTCCATGTGTCCTTGGGCAAGATACTTAACCCTGATTTGCCCTCGATGGCTGCACCATGCAGTGTGTTAAAGTGTGTGAATAATTAGAAAGGCACTATACAAACACAGTCCATTTACTATTTAATATGACCAAAATAAAAAAAATAACAGCAAATAACAAAATTATCTGCCATTGAAAAAGGTTATTCAAGATAATTGTAATCATTGTTGGACTAACTGGAAAACACAGCTCTGACCCTACGTAAAATATTTTTCTCATAACCTCACTCTCTTTATATATTTTTCTTAAAATAATGTTTCTGATAAATGTTAGTAGTCTATGTGTAATTTCCACTGAAATGTAGTGTTCAAACTAAAAGTACCTTAGCACTATCACAAATGATTCTAACCATGTTGTTTTCTTGACAGGTGTCTATTTGAATGTTGTGCATCTGGAACAGAGCCCACTTGTCTTCAGGTTTTGATCACATACTCACCTTTGACCCTTGTGTCTGCTGCCTGCATCCAGGGACCTGGCAGGTGGCTCCAGTCTGTCCTGCAGTCGGCTCTTCTACGATGAACACTGGGCCAAACATCGGGTAATCACCTGTCTTGACTGGTCCCCTCAGGTGAGCTCACAGGATTTATTTCCAAAACTGTCTTAAGAATCACTAATATATGAGTCACTGATTTTTATTTCAAATTCATTGTGTAACATTAACATAGTTCAATAACATCTACTCCTCTTTTCTACTTTTTCTTGTAGTATCCTGAGCTTCTTGTTGCTTCATACAACAACAATGAAGATGCTCCCCATGAACCAGATGGCGTCGCCCTGGTGTGGAACATCAAGTTTAAGAAGACCACGCCAGAGTACATCTTTCATTGTCAGGTACCACATGTACTGTTTTAACCAAACCTCATTTGTGAATCTCAAAATATTGTCCACGATTGCAGTATGCTTGAAATTCAAGAACAAAACTTGAATTTCAAGTCTTTTACAGCTTGTTTCTCTCTTTTACACCTTCATTACTTTATGAAAATAAAAAAAAATAGGCAAAGAAAATGAAAGTCAGCTCCATAAGCATTTGACCCTGTAGATGCTGAATACCACCAATGAATGCCAGTTTTAATAGGAGAAATTGAGGTTTAGCTGTGAAAGAAACTCAATAAAGGATGTGATGCTAATAGCAAATGACAGTAAGAAAGCGGTACAAGGCGGGATGTGGTGTGGGGGGCTACACATCTCCCAGGAGACATGTGAGGCCCATATAGAGTTGTCTTGGTAGTAAAATTATGTGGCTTACCACTTCCTATTCCAAGGCTGCCACATGTGTGTCGGCCCACCCACATCGAAGCTGTACTGTGCCGATAATTGGCTTCATCCTTATACACATCACTGCAAACAGAAATATATTTTATAGTATTGATGCTACTGCTTAGAAATGATGTTAGCAATGCACACACATATTCCTGCAAAAACAGCATGCGGTCCACTCACCATTCTTTCACCGCACCATAATTTATGCTGATACTGAAATTTATGTGGTCTTATGAATAGATTACAACTATGCATTTTGTAGGATTCAGTAGCTTTTCTATGTGGTTCACTAATAAAATATGTACAGGACATCTGACTTTATTAACAGTATGTCCTCTAAGCATGCTGATCTGTGAATTGTCAGTGTTTTTCTAGGATAATTGTGCAAGCAGCTGACAAAAAGCTCAGTCTGTTTAACAGGGGCATTCTGCTGCAACTATGGACCACAAGAACTGTATGAAACTTTAGGAGTTCTTAGTGGAATCTGCACAAAACAATTGAGAAATTTCAGTATTTAACATAAAGCAGGATTCACATTGCATGAAACCACTGCATACAAACCACTTACGCAAACAGATTTGGCTCCCTTACATGCAAAAAATAAACTTAAATAAGTGTTTGCTGAAAGATTTGCACCAGATGAAGTGATATTAGAAGGACTAAAGACAGAAGAAAGACAGAGAGAACAGAAACTCCCAAATGCTTCGTTTTCCTACCACTCCATGTCAGTCAGTGAGTTAGTAGGGCCTGGGACTGTGCCATGTTCTTTGATGAGAGGGGAGAAAAAAATGTAAATGACACAAATACAGAGAGAGAAAAGAAAGATAGAGTATGGACTTGGAAATGAAGTGCTGATATAATGTACAGAGTAGAGTATAAACTGCGAGATGAAATAAAAATAAAAAAGAGGTTTCTAGTCATTTGGCATCATCACTTCACTCTTCCTGTCGCTGTTGGATTTGGACGAAAGGTACAGGGAAGTAGTTTGCGGAGGAGAGAAGTGCTCTCTTTCTCTCTGCAGGGCCTTTTACAAAAACAGTCGTGGCTCTCTAGTTAGTCGAGGATCGGATGACTCTTAATGTATGAGCATGTTCAGCTGGTTAACCCCTCAAAACCACAGAACCTGGTGCCTCTTCCCCTCTCTTTCTTTACTCCCCCCCCCCTTTTTTCTGTTCACCTTCCATCCACACTCCCCACTCAATGTGCTTTCCCATTGCATCTCAGATTAAATGCACCCATTGTTTACTATACACATACAGTACATTTGTAGACAGTTTAGTGGTATTTCTAGACATACAGAGAAGTTTCCTTTTGGTGGATGGATATGTAGATGACTGTACCAAACTCTGTGTCTGTGTATATGTGTGTGTGTCTGTGTGTGTGTGTGTGTGTGTGTGTGTGTGTGTGTTGTTTGTGTCTGTTTGTGTGTGTGTGTGTGTGTGTGTGTGTGTGTGTGTGTGTGTGTGTGTGTGTGTGTGTGTGTGTGTGTGTGTGTGTGTGTGTGTGTGTGTGTGTGTGTGTGTGTGGTGAGCATTTAGGGGGATGCAGATAGAAAGAATGACAGTGCCGGGTTGGTATTGAACGATTAGGGTTTATGGTTGAGGTCTGGTTCAGCGGGGGCTTTATCGTATAAGGCTGTGGCTTAAGGTTTAAGGTTTCAAATGGTGAGGTCAGGCTTCTACATTTCTTGTTGGATGGTATAGTTTAGTAAATGGTAATAAAACCCCAAAACTGTCCTTTTTTACAATGTTTATCTTAATCAGTATTTAAACAATTCTTAATCAGTATTTTAAAAAATTCCCACTTCATTTGAGATCATATCAGTTGTTTTTCCCCTTTTTTGTCTCCAGATTTTTTAGTTTCAGTATTTTTCTAGAACACAATAATGGTGTGCCACATTTCTAACATAGAGCATGAAGGAAGCATGCCATCCATCAGTGTGTGGGATGCTGTTTAGGAAAGGGGGGTAGCCACTGCTATTGATTCTAGTACCAGCTCAGCAGGCCTTTCCTCATTTCAGATGTCCCAGCAGTTGGATGCATCATCACCACATCCCAGTTGGGTCCAACATTTATTCAAACTAACACCAGCTTCTCAAGTGGGCAAAGTCACACCACATTAGAGGGTGTGTTTGAAACCACATGCCTGTAACAGCCACTGTCATATCAATATCATATTAATATCTTGCCCCCTTGCATTTCTGCCTCATCCTTTGTTTGGCGTTCAGCAGATAGTGTAGAATAAGAGGGGACAAGATGGGAAGGAAGATTAGGGTAGAGAGTAAAGGGAGAACAGTACAGCAACATCAATCACAAGCCTTTATCATTTGAAAGCTATGTGAAATTACACTTGGAGGATGAAGCAACATCGTGTTCAGAAAGGTTAGCAGAGAAATCCTATATATGCATGCTGAGCAGTAGGGTTGAGACTGACTGAATTTGATTTGAGGCACATTGAACAGATCCAGCTTTCACTGGTTAAAAGTCATTTAGTTTTGACATTTACAACTTTCACTGTACTAATTGCACACATCTATTGCACACCTTTTCGTCCTGGAAGAGGGATCCCTCCTCTGTTACTCTTCGTGCGAGTTCTTCCGTTTTTTTCCCAGTTAAAGGGGTTTTTAGGGAGTTTTACCTTGTACGATGTGAGGGTCTAAGGACAGGGGGGATGTTGTGTTGCTTTTGTAAAAACTGTAAAGCCCATTGAGGCAAATCTGTGATTTGTTATATTGATTTATTTGATTTAGTTATATTTGATATATATGATTTAGACTGACTGAATTTGATTTGAGGCACATTGAACAGATCCAGCTTTCATTGGTTAAAAGTCATTTAGTTTTGACATTTACAACTTTCACTGTACTAATTGCACACATCTATTGCACGCCTATCATGACATAATATGTCATGATATTACATGTTTTTAGTGACATACATCTACAAATTTGGAAGCCTATATAAGGTGCTTCATGTGTTCACATTTTGACATAATTGACATATTGACATCCTTGGTCACCTATATTTGCCAAAAGAAAAGCACGTGAAATCTGTTTTAGTTGTAGTTTTATATAAAATTTCAATAACATTTTCTACAAGTTAAAAAAACACTTGACTAATGTCTTGCCAAGAGCACTTTCACCCAATAGTATGGCTGCATCCATGCTACCCGATTTGTCCTGCACATGCTATGATACACCCACTTTTCAGTGGTCCAATAAAATTCCCAATGTTTTCTTTCTCTTTTATTATGCATTAAGCAGTTTGTTATATTTTCTTAAATGGTAAAAAAAAAACGGTTTAAAAATATTTATATTAACTAATTAAATAATAATTATTATTAACTCAAATACATGTTTACTGTACATTGATTGAACGTCTCCACAGCTCTTCTTCAGCTCCAAGTGTTCTCTTGAACTGGTTCACTTAACACTTAAGTGTGGCCAGTACATCAGTATCACTTTAGAAGTAAAAATATGTTTGGAAAACAGAAAATCAGTTTTAGATCAAATAGAATACAGCTGAGTTGATCAGGGATCATACTGACAACAACATTTTCAAGTAATAAGCCCTGCAAAAGAGAACATGTGAGTCAGGCAAACAAATAAGATATGGAACATAAAGGGAAAGGAGCTCTGGTAGGGGAAGAGAAAGGACTGTTTGTGTTCCTGGAGCCTCCTCCTCCTGCTTTTGCTCAAGTCAGGCCCTCATTCTTTGCCTGGTGGAAATGGAGACTCTGCTTGGTATTCCTCTCCCCTTGCCAGAAACCACAGAGTGACAAAACCCGTGGGGTGTCATAAACGAGGAAGGGAAGTGGGGATGCAAGAGAAGATAGTTGGATCCATCTGGTCCTGATAAGGTGGAGTGGAAAACAGATGAGTGCGTTGAGCGAGGGAGGCGGGGTTGGTGGGGGTGGGTGGGGGCAGTGTGGATCTACTTGGAAGGATTTACCGTCTATCAGGCCTCCCCCCACTTCTCACCGTGACACTCTTGCTCCATGTCTGCCTTCCCAAACCAACTTTATCAACAGTTTGTTGCCAGAGGAAAGAAAGAACGAAAGAAAGAGAGGAGTCAACAAAGAAGGGAGTGTTCCCCCGTCTCTAGCCTTCTTTTTTCCCTCTGTCATTCCTTTGAACCTCCCTAATCCCTCGCTGGGTGCCATCTTTCATTACAGCCTACCATGTGTGTATTATCCTCTACAGAACACTTCCCATTAATATAATAAGGGCTGCCAGAAGCACTTAGCCTTGTGAGCCTATGTGAAATATGGTAGGTGATACTTTGTGTGTGTGTGTGTGTGTGTGTGTGTGTGTGTGTGTGTGTGTGTGTGTGTGTGTGTGTGCGTATGTGTGTTAAACTGTAGAACATAGTAAACCTCGCTTGAGGAAAGAAACTGAATCTGCTGTTGTGACTGCATGAGTGTCTCCATGTAAAACTTCCACAATTTACCCTGGGTCCCATATGTGCGAAAGTGATTCTTACCACTGCGTATTCTTCCGAGAGCTGTCACTCCCCACATCCTCCCCGTCCGGACTGGCAGGAGGCATGTGTCTGACGTCCCTAATGCCACCCTACAGCTGCGTAACTTTTACTGTCCTTCAGCATGTCCTGAGGTCCATCTCTTTCTGCGATTATTAGCATCTTTCTCTGCCTTTTAGGTGCCACTGCACATGCATTTCTTGTTGCAGATTGTTTCATCAACATTATGGGTTTTTCTAGGGAGAAAACTTGCAAACATAGAGAACTTCCATTGTCACACTACTAGTGATTGAACGTTTATGTAAAACTGGCTAGCCAAATGCATTCTGTACTGTACGGGTGAGACTACAAAAAGTAGATCGATTGACAATGGGGCACACAGTCCCAGGACACAGAACACAATGCATGGTAATACTGTACACTATAAAAAAAAGAATAAGAATACACTAAAAAATCAACAAAACAGTTTAGTGCCTAGTGCTATGCAAAAGTATTTAGACTGTTTAAACTTTTTAATCTTTTGCTACATTTCAGGCTTTAATCATAAAGGGATGAAATTGATTTATTGAGAAGAATCAATCGTGAAGTGGAATGAAACTTTACGATATTTTAAACTTTTTTAAAAAATAGAAAAACTGAAAAATAGGCTGTGCAATATTATTCCACACCTTTATTGTCAGTGCAGTCAACTCACTCCAGAAGTTCCCTGAGGATCCACCTAGATAGTCCACCTATGTGTAGTCAAGTCTCAGAATAAATGCACCTGTTCTGTGATAGTCTGAGACTTTTGAAGCACAAACAGTATCATGAAGACCAAGGAACACACCAGGCAGGTCTGAGACACTGGAGAAAAAGATTTTACCATACCATATTTTACCAGCACTTTTTAAGCAATCATACTGAAAATAAGAGTATTAGAGCACTGGGAACCTACTAAGACCAGACTTTCCCTCTAAACTTTCAGCTCGAATAAGAGAGACTGATCAGAGATGCAGCCAAGAGACCCATGATCACTCTGGGTGAACTCCACAGCTGAAGTAGGGGAATCTGTTGGAAACTATTAGTCACATAATGCAAAAATCTTGCCTAAAAGTCCTGTTTGGAATATATAGGAAACATTTAGTCCAAAATGTACTTTTCATTTAAAACGTTATGTTACCACGGCTCATCTCCACTGTCAAACATGGTGGTGGTAGCATACATACATATATATATATGTATATATATATATATATATATATATATTTTTTTTTTTTTATTTTTTTTTTGTGGCAAAAGGTCAAAAAGTTGGCCAAATACACAAGGCACTGTAGATTCAGAAGTAATAAGGAAGAAAAGGAAAAAAAGCTCATGAATGAATAAAGTAGGAAGCCTAAACATAACACAGCTCCCCATAAACTCTGTCATGTATTTGCTACATAACATTCGAATTGAGTATCCACTTCACAGTGTCAACCAATTGAGCTAAAATCATAAACTTCCTTATAGCAAAGGACAAATTGAACATAATAACATACAGTGTGTCTAAATAGCATATAACATATGCGTTGATGTGCGTTTGATTGAAAGCATTTACTGAGAATAGCTTTCATGTTATGTCCAAGTCGCTACTGCCAGATGCCTCAAAGTGCACTATGGGGACAAAGTTTTCAGTAGCTCTCTGACTAAGCTCTGACAGTATGATGGCAAAACCTGTGGTTTTCTCAAAGCGAGGGATCCCTAGTTTAGTCAGGATTTTCCCTCTTAAAATGGGGATACAGATAGGGCTTAAGAGTTCAGCTAACATATGGGGCAAATAGAGTTTTTTTTTTTTTATTTTATTTGTTGTTGTTTTTTTTGCCATAACTCATGTGGGGTAAAGATGTTTATTTAGGGTGATAATGGCTGTAAGGAATAACAAGAGAACAGGGATGTTTCTGTTTATGCTTGTGGATTCAAGTTTATCCTTTAAATTTTTGATTGTGTTAATAGTGGAGCAAGGTCATATTTGCTGAAAAGATCAAAGACATGACTGCTGTTGTAGGTTGCATAATCAGAAAATTCATACTTTTGAAGGTAGCAGACATCAGTGTTGACTTAAATGCCAGTTAGTCATATTTAAGTCATCAGAATTATTTTTTGTTTTATTTGACTGAACATTATATGATTTTGGTTAATTCTAGCTAAAGTGCAATTCATTTTAAATTTTCTGTGTATGGCAAAAATACCGAAACTGTCATATAGTGTAACCCTAAAACATGGTGCCAGGTAAAAATAGATTTTTTTAATGGTTTTATAGATAAAACTGTATTTAAAAAGTTTTTGATTTTCTTCCCAACCATGATTTGTCACTGACCCGTGTACACAGATTACTCTTGAAATGCATTATAGAGTCCTGAATAAAACATCTTTTAAACTATTATTATTAAATAGGGTTATGATTTAAACGTGAAACACAGGCACATGTAACTGTTCCTATTTATCCTAAAATTGGATACAAATAAAACCCAATTTCATGTCCTGTGACAGACCTGCAATATGAAACAATATTAATATATGGGTCAGTGACAAATTATAATTGGCAAGATAAGAAATTCAAACACTTCTTCATATGCAGTTTTAAAAGCATCCATCAGGTCTCAAAATGTACATTTTGTATTCATGTTGGCATGTTGGATTCTTGACACTTAAAATTCTTTGTATCATTTTTTTTTTACAAAAATCACGTTTTGTGTGATGTTTTTGGCATGAAATTTCAAGTGTATCAAGTGTATATATACAGATGAGGTGTTCACTCACACCTACAGGTAATTTAGATTCTCCAATTGACCTAAGCATGTTTTTGGACTGTGGGAAAAAGAGAACCTAGAGAGAAGCTACGCAGACATGGGGAGAACATGTTAACTACACACAGAAAGGTCCAAGCTCAAGGACTTGAACCAAGATAAAGAAAGGGAATAGAGAGTATATCTCAGTTTTCGGGATAAATAAAAAGACAAAAAAATAAATAGCAATGTAAAAACAAGTAAGGAAAAGAGATAGGGGGTATTGGGAGAAAATGCTGCCTCCCTCTTAAAAAAAATATATTAGTCATCATTGTTTTGTGGAGTTTGTACACACTTGTAATACAGTTACATGTTGTGTAACTGATTTCCCCACTTTCAGAACTAACCCACCTTGAGACGTTAAGAGGCACCTGTGAGCAAAACATCTATTGACTGACTTGTGTGTCCATTTGTATGAAAACTAGATGGTTTCTGGTGATCTACTGGGAAGCACAGCCCCATCACCGGCTCTCTGTTTCCAGCCATATTTATCACAAACACCGCTGTGGAATCAGGACTCTGCACCTGCAGAGACCACGCCGCCTCACCATGGACTGTTCTCCCTCCTGCCCTCTGGGAGGCATTTTTGGTCTCTCAGAACCTGAACTACCTGAGAAGCACCAGGCTCAGAAACCATGTTTTTCACACTTCCCATTCATTCATCCTTGTAAGACAGCCTAAATGCATTCTGGTAATGCTGCGATGTGTTTCAAGAGAGGAGGCCCCCACATCAGCATTTCTCATTTTACATAAATTGAGGACTAGTTTAAGTAGATCTTTTTCCAAAACTGCCAGCAGCCAATGAGTAAAAATTTGTATCTAATTAATGCCTCCAGGAACTGTTTTTTATGATGTAGTAAGCATCTGATGCTGTGAAGCAGCCGGTTATTTTGTATAAATTATATTGAATTGGAGGTAGAATCTAATGTGTATTTGAGTTCTGTATGTGAGTTCATTTGCATAATTTTACTGTTATAAAGCATTAATAATTATTTTATTATTAATTATTTTTTGAACATGTTCAGTCATTTTACTTACAAGTCAGGATTAAGTTCTTTATTC
This sequence comes from Eupleurogrammus muticus, assembly GCA_036785175.1. NCBI lineage: Eukaryota > Metazoa > Chordata > Actinopteri > Scombriformes > Trichiuridae > Eupleurogrammus > Eupleurogrammus muticus. Next base: position 1,894,267 of record JAYKQN010000020.1, on the reverse strand, counting down.
AAAATAATGTTATGTTCCTGGTTGAACTTTCAAATTATACGCATGGTAATAAAACTAAAATCCCTTTCTATCTGGCTGTCTAAATGAACTTTTCACTCTCTTCAACTCTTTCTTACCGACTTACGAATGACTTTTATTTTTTCTCACCACTGAAGTTCTCTTTATTTTGAGTCCTGACATCTGAATTAAGTCCCGAGCCATTCCTCTGGAAAGCGGTGACGCTTCAGCAGCACCAAAAAAAAAAGAGAGAGAGACAGAGAGAGTGCAAAAGAAAAATGAAAACGAAGATATACTGTATACCATACTGTTGTAGACTTCTAGATGACATCTTATTGAAGGGATAGAATGTACTGAGATATTCAAAATATAAATTTAATATAGTCAATCCACAATAGGCTGAGTTTTAATGTAATTACACAGTAACAGCAAATTTTGAAATAAGCAATAAGACACTGTACCTCTTAAAAATTAAAAGTCAAATACATTAGCAGCACAAGATAGAATTTTGATCCAATACACATAACAAGTTAGTGACTTTAGTCAAGTCAATTTTATTTGTCTAAGCCAAAATCACAAATCATAGATCCTCCTTTTGGACTTTCGTACAGCAGGAACCTAATATCCCCTGTCCATAGACCCTTGCATTGTACAAGGAAGAACTCCCTAAAAAAACCCTTTAACAGGAAAAAAAGAAAGGAAGAAGAAGATCAGGAAGAGGGAGAAACAAAGGAGGCTCTATCTTCCATAAGATACAGGCTACAATAGATGATGTGTGTACAGGATGGAAACAATACATTTATAACAGGAAAAGAGTTCGAGTATGACATTAATTACAATAATATTTACGTAATCCATAAGGCAACAATAATCTTTCCTAATGCACCCTGCATGTTTTTTTTTGTTCTATAGTTTTACTGGTTTCAATTGTGATAGGTGTCTGTGAGCTTGTCATTTAATGCTCTCTTGGCCCTGTCTTGCTTGTAATTTATTGTTCCTCTCAACAAGACTATGCCAGTGAAGGAATGAATTTGTCAATGCATATCACCACTCGCCCCTTCTGCCAAAGCATTTTCTGATAATTCTTGGGCGCAGACGCCTCAGTGACTCTGGGTCAGGGAAGGCTAGCTGTTGCACGGAGGAGCCCATATGGGACAGGCACTGAAGAGGAACCGAAAATGCAATAAACACGGTAATGGGGAAGAAGCAGGAGTTCAAGGGTGCGCTTGTCATGATGGAGGCTACAGTGAGCGCTCCAGTGGCTGTTGGGGTTTTGATGCTGTAATGTGAAACGGCTGGGGAAAAGAGAACAACAATTCCCCTCTTTGTCTGGTCTCCACCCCCAGCATCACCCCTCTCCTCTCTCCTCGCAGACCCTCGCCGTAGCCAAGCTCATCATCAAGCCCGCCGTCTATCTCCTTGTGGCTGCCACCCATCGCGCAGCCTTGATCACTCATTCTCACTCACGCTCCATCTAGCGTTACTGGTTCCAGTTTATATCATTCTTTGTTTTCGCTCCTTTCTCACCGTCCGCTGCTTTATCTCTACAATTAATTGAGTCAATCTTCTGGCTCCTGCTCTCTTCCTCTTTCTGTCAGTTGATAATGCAACAGATGCTTTCCCATGAAATATCATCACACCACAGTGAAATACAGTGATGGCTCATCCTCTCTATTCCTTCTCTTGCTCTCTTTCCTCTCTTTCCTCAGTCTCCAGTGGTGTCCGTGGGCTTCGCCAGGTTTCATCCCAACCTGGTGGTAGGGGGAACTTACTCGGGGCAGATTGTCCTGTGGGACAACCGCAGTCACCGCCGGACCCCTGTCCAGAGGACCCCCCTTTCTGCTGCAGCACATACTGTAGGGTTTTGCTTTAGTATCAATATCACAATGTCCTTTACCGCAAACTAACTATGAGCCTCCTAAAATAAAAAACTATAGCAGTACATTACCATATTCTTAATTATTTAAAAATCTGTTATATTGTGGTTAAAAGTGCAGTTAAATTAAAGCTAAGGATATCAACATCCGGATGAATAGATAATGACTTATGACATACAGTACCACATTCAGTTTGAATTCAGTATTTGTTGTTGTTGGTGTTTTTTTTCCTTTACATGATAATGGATGAAACTCTGCAGCTTTAAGACTGATAATAATAAGAGATACACACACATGCACTTGGCTTGAGTGTTCAAATCTTTTACAGAACTGAAAGGATTGCTCAGTTCATACATCCAGTGAAGTCAGTGCTCCCACTAGCAATCTGTGAATAATCACAGCTACAGAAGGTATGGAGACACATGGGCTGCTATAAGCCATCTATGCTGTGGGTTTCAAAGTAGCTGTGGCCTCCTATAATGTGGGCTATCATTCTCGTCCTCTCCAGTCAGTGAGTTCAGTTGGCTTATCGCAGTCCTGATTGCTGAAAGGATTCTTTATGCATTCCAGGATACAAATTAATTACTCCAAAGTAATTACATAATGGTTTCACGCACTCCTGTTGATTTGCACTGATGCATGTCCCCAAACGTAAGAGTCAATTTAAAGGTGGCTGTACACAGACATGTGAGCTGCCTGTGAGTCCGCTGCATCTGGTTCTCCACAGCATCTAATGATCAGTGCACCATCATATTTACCATCAGTTGTTGATACTGAAAACACATGTCTTTGCCTTATTTTTTCTGTCTTGCACTCATGTGTGTTTAAATCTGTGTGTTTGCATTTAGCACCCCGTGTACTGTGTGAACGTGGTGGGCACCCAGAATGCCAACAACCTGATCACTGTGTCTACTGATGGCAGGATGTGCTCCTGGAGTCTGGACATGCTCTCCCAGCCTCAGGTATGTGACATAGACATGACCTACTGGAACTGTAGATCAGGGGCTGTATTAAAAATTCTGAAAATCCTAAAACAGCTCAAATTTTAGCCTAAAATTCCTAGAAAGGGGTCATAGTTTAGGAGTGTGGCAATTCAGGTCCATTTATAGAAGAATGTTTAGTAATGATTTTGTGAATTTTCTTAGAATTTGGCAGGAAATTCAGTAAATGTCAATCCAGTAAAGAGTCTTAAATGACTTTAATGCCTTTAATGATTCACCACTGGAAAAATATAATAGGAAAATATATATAGAATGGGAGAGTTTTAATATGGATGAGTATTAACTTCTATTCTTTAACATATGCATTTCTCATACGGGTAAACATGAATTCTGTGTGTGTAGGAGACCATGGAACTGGTGTATAATAAATCCAAACCGGTAGCAGTTACAGGTATGGCTTTTCCCACGGGAGACGTTAACAATTATGTGGTGGGGAGTGAGGAGGGAACGGTGTACACTGCATCAAGACATGGCAGGTTGGTGAACACACACACACACACATACACACAAGAAGTTATACTGCAAAACATTGTTAAACTATTCTGTTGACATGACGTAGAGCAGAGGTTTTTCATTTGAAGTAGGAGACATGAAATACTTTGAGTCATAACTCACTGAATCTGATCACACAGACATATAGCCATATATTTTTAGATAATGTGTGACTTTGACTTTCCAATGTTATCATCAGATCTGCATATTTCTATATGCAACTGCAAATTCATTTTTCTAAATCCGCTTTGAATTCATAGAAAAACAAACTTGACTTAAAATTGTCATGTCTTTTTTTCCAGTGACAAATTAACCAGGGATATTTGGATATTTACATTAAGCACTTTACTATGCTGTCAATATATTTGGAATAGCATACCGCATTGAACCAATCAATTGCTTTACAAACAACTGAGAACCATTTAATTCAAAACTGAGTATTGTAATCACTAATGTCATTCTTGTGGCGGCCCTCTCCAGTAAAGCAGGCATCTGTGAGATGTTCGAAGGCCACCAGGGGCCAGTAACAGGCATCGGCTGTCACAATGCTGTGGGCACCGTCGACTTCTCCCACCTCTTCATCACATCCTCTTTTGACTGGACTGTCAAACTCTGGAGCACCAAGGTGAGATTAGTTGAAAACTTTTACATTAATACTACTCTTTTTGATAATTGATTTTAAACAATTTTAGCATTCATTTATTTTCTATACTCTCCTATTTATTAAGGTTAAGGGCTCTGTTGGAGCCAATCTCAGTGCATTACAGGCGAAAGCCAGGGATACACCCCAGACAGGTCACTGGTTCCAGTTTCTAAAATCGGACTATTTTCTGGTTTCTTTAGTCTTCTATAATAGTAAACTGGTGATCATCTGGCTGTAAATTGTTGGTCTGGAACAAAAAGACATTTGAATCTTCAGCCTTAGAAAAAAGTGATCAACAGTTAAGTCCATACAATGAACCTAACAACAAATCGATTCACTAATCAATAGATGAATTGACACATCATAATTGCTGTTAATTGCAGCTCTATTATACATTTAAAGGACATGGTGAGTCTCTCTGAGGTGGGGAGGTTAAAAGGTCAAGTGGATTGGATGTAAACTTGTCATCCCTCAACTCTCAGAACATATTTGTTCTCAACCTTTTTCATGTCAAGGACCCCTAAAATGACACAAATCATACCACAGACTGCCATCTGATAGAATGTTTGCTTTAAGATATTACAGAGTGTATGAAACCCATAACCCAAACAGCATTGTGTTATTTAGATGGACAGACTTATAATTAAACAAATTACCCCTCTTTTTGCTGTGGACCCCTTTGATCTACCTCAAGGACCCTGTAGTAGCAGAAGTAGCAGTTCAGGTGATGCCGAAGACACAGAAAAGAGGCATGGAAAGAGAGTGAGACAGGTAGAAGAGGAGGGTGCTGAGTGAGGGGAAAAAGTCTAAAGAATTTCATGGGTAATAGTGAAAAGTGATTCTAACATTGAAGGACAAAGAGATCAACATGACCTGGGCTTCTAACAGCAAACACAGTCTAAAATCAAAGAGCGCGCTGTTTAATATGAGAATAATACATAATGTATATTGCATAATACCTTCAACTTTATGCAAGATCTAGTTACAGTTTTCACTACATGACAGGCAGTAAAGCACTGAATGTTAGCGTGTGTTTGCATCGGACACTCCATTAGTCTTTTGCGAAGAGTCCCGTGACACATATTAAAACATTTCTGTGGATTTTCATCAGGGGAGTGTGTTATTTTTCAGGATTTGGGAATTCCCTTTCCTTTGAGGGGCACCACAGGAATGTGCGTCTGTCTCTTATCCCACATAACCCATATTTGTGTGTGGGCAGGCGGAATACCTGAATGTGTGCACGTGTATGTCTGTGTTTGTGTGTGTGTGTGTGTGTGTGTGTGTGTGTATGTGTGTGTGTGTGTGTACTGTAATCCATAACTGTGTGCACCTTAAGAAAGCTGACGCTTACCTAAAATCCCCTGGATGGTTTTGCCTGCAACCCACCAATCACAGCCGTCGCGAACTCTGGTAACGCACACACACACACACACACACACACACACACACACACACACACATTCAGAGTGAATTCTCTTAACATTCACACATTTTTCCCTCATGGTTCAAAAAAGGCCTTCACACAGAAGTCTGCTGATGTTTTTACACTCAGCAGTGCAAATATTGTGGTTAGTCAGAACATTTTGAGTCAGCCGGGGCCCAAAGACATCAGGACAGCTGGGAGTGGGTTTATGATTGTGCATAACACGACTTGCTCTCTTGACCCCAAAAACTGGAGCCTATGAAATGATTAGATGGAGCAAAATCATTCCACTTTTGCTCTCTTAAGAACTAAATTAAAGGGCTCCTGAACGCTGTCAGTTCAGGTGCTGTTGATGGTTTTCCAGAGGAGTATCTGGGGACATTTGTAAAAGAGAAAACAAGATTGTAGTTTTGATCTCCATCTCAGGGTTTTTCCCTGTGTGCTCTTGTGAAATATTTCATAACAGTATCTTCATCTCATTCGGCCCCTACATTTTTTTAATAAATCTTTCCTGATGCTAATAAGCTAGTGTGGTGTTTTTTATACAGATATAAGAGTCTCGTTGGATCTCAGAGTAAAATTTTCAAATTTGAAAATGGCAAACTTAGAAAAGTAAGTGAGCCTATTGTCCATTTAGTCAGAACTCAACTGGGCGCCATGATGTTTACAAGCAGTATCCAGTGTATCCGTGATGGTTTTCTAGTTCAAACCTGCGAAAAGCTCCCCATCTTCTCAGCACAGGAAAGGTAATGACAAGCAGTTACTCCACTTGCGGCGCCACAAGGATTAGGCATCATTTTCAGATTAGTTTTAAGACTGGTTGCTGCAGATTATTTACTGAAATTACCTTCAGTAAGAATGGTAGATTATGGACAGACTAAAGTCTAATTGTAGTTTACATTTGGAACTCAGTCAGTAGACACAAGGAGGACTTCAGTCATCTTGTCTCCCAAGAGATGCAGTGCTTGAATGGTTTGAGCAAATAAGTGAAAAATCATATTCAGATTTAATATTCATTAAGGAAGGATTATTTTCACTAAATTTAAATAAAAAGGGTTTAGCTGAGTAAATGAAGGAAGAAGACAGATGAACTAAAGCAAGAAAAGAGAGAGAGCAATCATGAAGCAGGATCCAAATATCCAACCTGTGAGATGGAGAGAAAATAACCTCCGCCATGTTGAGGTCAGTCAAGGCTCTAAAATGGCTTAGCTCTGTTTGTTTGTTTGTTTGTGTTAGTGCGAGCTGCTGTCTGTCTCACAACTGGAGCAGGAGATAACAATAATGGAGAGAAGGAATGAGAGAGAGAGAGGGGAAACTGCATTCTTTATTTGCTCTTCCAGCCAAATTGTCTCCTCTCTTCAGCCCCTCCCACCCTACCTGTCAGGAATGCAGTTTGAAAGCCTCTGGAATCCTGACACTCACTCACGGCTGTATACACTCACTATGATATATATTATAGAGAGAAAAAGAGACTTGCTTGCATACCAGTCTTTAGTTTCTGACAAATTTTAAGTTTCAAAGTGGGTGTTTCTACCTGCAACACCTACAACTGTTACTGCAGTTCAGAGTCAAAGTTCAACAAGGCTGCACTCTTGGCACAAGTGTACAAGTGCCACCAGTAGCAGAACACACGCTAATACACAATAATCAATTCGAATCAGCATGTGGATTGAGCTGACCACCAGAGAAATATTGTAACTCTCCTCTCCATTTTCCCCCTCAACAGGGAAAAGAAAATATGATTGCAGAAAAGTATTGACCAATAGGAGATATTCTACGATAGAAAATATCAGTGTTTCCATTATATAGTTTGTCCACTAGAGAGCACTAACAGGTTTTTTTTCTTAGTATAAAAAAAGTCAAGAGATTCATATCACAAAAGTTGTTTTTTGTGCTATGGTCTTTGTTTGCACCATGGATTTTTCCTCAATCACAAGGCAAAAGTGGAGAAATTTAGGGGCTTTGTAGCCTTTGCTCAAGGATGCATCAGTAGACATGAGTCCCAGGGAACCCCTCTCGGGCGTGTGTTTTTGGTTGCTCATGTTACGCTCTGAAATGTCAATATTAATAGGCCTTATATATCCACATTTTGTCAGGCCTATTTCCAAGTGCTCCTCTCCCTCTCTGTCCACTCGTCTGCTACCTCTTTTTTCCATCTCTTCCCATCTCTCTCTCTCTCTCTCTCTCTCTCTCTCTCTCTCTCTCTCTCTCTCTCTCTCTCTCTCTCTCTCTCTCTCTCTCTCTCTCTCTCTCTCTCTCCCTCCCAGACAGCTGTTGTGTTGAGGTTACAGTACACCTTGTGGAGGGGCCCTCCCTTTCATCTCTCCCAGCGGTTTTATGGCACTATGTGAATGTGCTAGGCTTTTTAATTAGGCTCTGCACCCAGACAGGCCCCAAGGCTGAGGCAGCGCCACTCTGTCTGAAGCTCGCTCACTCCCTCTCGCCATTTCTTCCCTCTCTCTCTCTCTCTCTCTCTCTCTCCCTCTCTCTCTCTCTCTCTCTCTCTGTCTCTCTGCCCTTCCTTTCTTTCTATCTTTTACTGTGTCATCTACTGTAATCCATAACCCCCCCCTCCCTCTCTCTGCAACGCTTCTTCATGGCATCATAAAGCTTTTTTTTCCTCTCTTTCAGCACAACAAGCCTCTGTACTCTTTTGAGGACAATGCTGACTATGTGTATGACGTCATGTGGTCGCCTGTACACCCTGCACTCTTTGCCGCTGTGGACGGCATGGGCCGCCTGGACCTGTGGAACCTTAACAATGACACTGAGGTCTGTGTGTGTGTGTGTATTTGTGTTTGTGTGTGTGCATGAGGGGGAATGTAGGCCATCATGGGTGTCTTTTCTGTGTCTTCTCTTTGTGGGTTGATATGTGTTGGTGTCCTCGGGGGCCTGTCACTGGTCCTGAACCTGAACCACACAACTCAACACACAAGCCTTTTCCTCTCACCCCTCTCCCCCGAGAAAAAAAAAAAGGTACACACCAAGCCCTTCAGACACACAGTTCAGGATTCAACATTCAAGATTCGCCTGTGGGCGTTTCCCACAGCCCTCTTTTTAAATCACGCTGAGTGACATCTCCTCGTTCCTGGCTCCCAACCAGCCGTCCCTGCCGGAACATTCCTGTAGCCTCCATCCAGCGCTCCGACGAACCTCGGGAGCCCGCCACCCTGTGCTGTCTCCCTCCTACATTCCGCCCCGTCCCCTTGAAGCACACACATGTGCAGGAGACCACAAGAAGCGGGGCCCCAGTCCTCCTCCGTCCGCAGTCTCCATGCTGGAGATGAATACGTGATAAAAAAAGTTCAGGGTTGAGTTTCCCAAGCGCTGCAGGGCAACATTTATTTTGAGATGAGTGCATTTGAGGCCAGTGAATGATAGATCATCTTATTATCTAGCTCAGTTACATATGCTTATTTGCTTTCTCAAGTGTAGAGCATTTGAGACGATTGATACTGCTCTCATTTCTTTAGGTGAAATATAAAGCTACGCCAGTTGGGTTAGCTTAGCACAAAGACTGGAAACGGGTTAACAGCTACCACTGTTTGTGTCCATGACTAATTGGTTTTCTTACCATGGGCTATGTGCTAAACTATTTTTTTGAGCAGTGAATTTCTGCCTATAACTTGACTAAGCTGTGTGAATTGTCTCCTGCTCCAGCAAAGTGGCATGGATTTCCTCATCTACATTCATGAATATACCTGTTTTTTAAAGTTCCTTTAATGATTTTTAAAAACTAGAGCTTCCGCCTCATGTCTGAACCATACTGGTTCGACTGAGATTTGGAAGTTGATAGTGTCTCTTTGATCACCCAGGTAAAAGCGGGGAGAAAAGGATCCTCCAGTCTCCATCTTGGTTTCTATGGAGATTTCTGTGCTTACAACCCTAATTGTTTCTCAGTTTCTTGTAGCCCTGATGTGCAGCGTGTATATTTAAAAATTCATTTTATCTCCTGGGATTTCATTTTACATTCATGGTCTCATTTCCTCCCTCCTCTTCACTGTTTCAACTGTGACATTCCTCTGCTGATGCTGTCACTAAGAGCGGGTTGTCTCTCCGCAGCAGGCACACACATGATGAGTTTCCCATGGTTTCTTCAACAGCGGCCTTTTCACCCACAGAGGAAGAGTTCATTATCGATGGCCTAACTCGCCTAACAATGTGCTTTATGAGAAACATTTGCTAAGGCACACGCACACACAAACGGATGTACTGAACATACACACACACACACACAAGCACACATACACACACATTTACTCACACAGTCTAGTAGCAACAGACAATTGTCGCCATCATATTAAAAACACATATTCATAATGACATTAACGGAGCAGTGCAGCATGCCTGGTTCTCATTTCCAGCACACACACACACACTCACTTACAGCCTTTTGAAAGTGCTTAGTTCAGTGCTGGAAGATAGCAGGCTAATGACAATCAGTCTGTGGTTAGCACTGCTTTATAAAAGTGCAGAAGCTCAGTGTGTAAGGTAACACAACGCCAAGGCCTCTGTCTCCACTGGTGACGTGTCAGACTCACCTGCCACAGAAGAGCAGTTTATGGAAACACTGCTGACGGTTTTAGGTTTTTACAAAAGAGAAAAAAGATACAATACAGGACTGCCTTTTACTAAAGAACATAAGGCTCACCCACAACAGCAAACACAAGTGCATTTTTTATACAGTAGGTGGCCTTGTGTGTCCACATTTGAATGAAAAGCTGCTACGCTCCAGAATACTTGAATAAAGATGAAACATGCATGGTTGATAATAGCATTATTATTTGCTGTAATAAAGTATGTATGGGGATATTTTTCTTTTAAAAGCAAATAGGAAGTAAAAAAAAAGTGTGGAGCAACCTGCAAAATATTCCTAAAATGTTTGTGATCAATTTGGACATTTTGTTTTTTCTCCCCCAGGTCCCAACCGCCAGTGTGACTATCGAAGGGGCGTCAGCACTCAACAGGGTCCGCTGGTCATCGGGAGGGAAGGAGGTGGCTGTGGGTGACTCAGAAGGCCGAGTCTGGGTCTACGATACAGGAGAGGTGCTGATAACCACGTCATACACAACTCATTTCCTGTAGAATGGTCGTCACAGTACCCAGAAATAAGCTCAGACTGAGCACTGTAGGTGTGCTCATGTATCATTAGTCACCACAGAATATTATCTGTGACATTTGATATAGTTTTGTACAGGAGTGTTTCTCATATTAAGTGAATATTTTGGCAGCCCACTGAGGTTTTTCCAAAAACAATCTTCTGAGCACATTGTTGTTAGATTCACTGTGTTGCAGAGAGCTGCTGGTTCTCGCGGGTGTAGTTTTCAAACCAGAAAGATTCAGTTTCACCCTGAGTGCCAAAAGCATGAGAGAACTACAATAACCAAAATCTATTGCACTGTTGCAATTAGGATGTACTGCAGTAAATTTTCAGAAATTCTCCTCTTGCTAAATGAGACATAAGTTATATCAGTAATCCTCCTTTTTATTCAGATTCACCAGAATAAAGTGTACTGTGCTGGGAAACACTGTAACATAATACAGGCTGCATCATGATTTTTCAAACACTTGTTGAATTCTGAAAGTACACACTGTACTGTGCGCTCGGTTTCATGTATAGTTTGGTCCACTGACTTTAGTGAAAATTTACTACAGACTAGAAATATAAAGTGCTTTTTTTACAGTAAAACCCCCACAGACACCACAACTGACCATTTTAGGTCTTTCAACCCTGTATGTTTACCCAACTGTCAGAAGTGCCATGGATGGGTATGCTTGATCCCCCCTCCCTTCTTGTGACTGTAAAATGGCCTCCACATGACTTTGCCATCACCACAAAGTGGTCAACCACCCTGCCTGCATCCGTACGTCCTCTCATGTTTGGAGCGTTCTCTGGGGTCTGCTCCCCCATGTGAGGGCGCCCTCCCTTAGCTGCCGGGCTAATTTTAGCATCTTTTGCCGTTGTGTTGGGAGAAGCTCAGCTGAGCCGGTGGCCTCCATACTGGGTTGATGGTAATGAAGAGTCGTCAATAAAAAGTGAGCATGGAAATGTTTTACAACTGCAAAGACGTGTGTGTGTGTAGTGGGGGTATTTACTTAACTAACCCCCCCCCTCTCTCTCATATACTGTAGTTAAAACCTAGAGCTGCAACCCTTGAGAGGTTCCAGGAAAGAACGATTCCACACACTTGTATTTCACCATTATTTTACTCTTTACTTTTACTCTTACGTTTCAAGAAATGCAGGAATTAAGACTATTTTGATTACTTTTCATACTTTTGCTGCTCTCTGTAAAATATGGAGTTTGGATAATTGTGTGGTGTTTGTGTGTGGTTCAATGACATGAAAATGCTTTTTAAAGCTGGACAACAAAGAATCCAGTGGTGTTCCACCCACACGAAAGTCTCTTGTAGTTTGTTAAAATGCTGCAAATGCTGAAGCTACTTAGGCACCCTATAGCTGATGTTCTGGCAGAGCCCCCCGCTGTGGGCTTCGCTTCGGGGGCGGGGGGTTAGGGAGTTCAAAATGGCTGCATCCCTCCTCCCGGTTCCTGTTTAATTACAGCCTGGTCATACAAAGCGGTTGCAGACAGCTTGGGTGGTGGCCGCTGCTCCTGTCCCACTCACTGACTGCGTTCACATTATCGTCCTCTGTTGTGTTGCTCATAGAAAGTAGAAAATAAAGAGAGTGTTCATGCATTCTCAGTGTTTTTTTGGTACCCACACCATGTGATGTACTTGCATCCTTTATGTTTTCCTCCAGCTGTCATTAGCCCACAGTGACGACTGGGCACGCTTCGCCCGTACCCTGATGGAGATCCGTGCCAACCGGGCAGACGGCGAGGAGGAGGGTCCTATGGAGCTGGCTTCATAGAACACAACCCCTGAACCAAAGCGTTTAGGGGACTCAAATGCCCAGTGTGCTTTTATTTGTGCGGGATGGAAGGGTTTATGAAAACCATCAGAACCTTTGGGTTCGACTGTCTCGATTTGGTTCTGTTCAATTCATAATCATGAGCTGCTCCTTTTATTCTGGCTTTTCTCATTTACTCTCCAATGCAGCAGGTGGCGGTGCTGTGCCTAAAACCAACCACCCGTAATAAACAAAAAGAAAGAAAGCAGCATAGCCTGGTTTAGCAGGTAGTAGATGGACAGACAGCAAATAGGTGGCTGTTGTGGGGACTTGTGTGGGTGTGGTGAGGGGGGAAATGAAGATAGATAGAAGATAGAAGATGTGCCACCAGCACTTTATAGGTCTGCAGTTTGGCTGCGTTTGGTGACCTCTGATGGTGGTGGGAACAAAGTTGTTCACAAAAGTGCAAAAGTGTGTAGCTTTATGATTAAAACACTGGAGCCACAATATAAAATCCCCTCCTGCAAACATGTCAGCAACATTATATTTCCTGCACTGAATAAAGAGACATAATGTCAGGCATAGAACCTAAGTCTAATGCTGATAGAGACTATGCTGCTTTGTTAAAGACAACTTTGTTTACTTTATATATGAAACACAAGTTGGAACTATCAATGTCTTGTCTCCTGCAGCCAGAATCTCATGTACTTTTAATCTCAGACTGTAACAAAATTCAGTTTTAAGACATGATCATTTTCCACAACGATCAATGTATATTGAACCAAACTGTAAACTGTGACCACAAAACCTTGAACTCAACCGGACCAAGGATTTTGTGAACCGTCCCACCCCTATTTTACAGGTGTCACTATAGCATGTGCTTTCCACAGTTTTATTTCTGCACCTTTATGTTAATGTTTCTGTGTGAACCAAACAAGGCAGAGCTTTTATTGTATTTCTACATATACACTCCTGTAAATGAATCAACTCTCTATTAATAGGAAAACTGTTAACTTCTATGGTTATTTATTTCTTCAACAACTTGAGGCTTATGAGTTGCAAGCAACACATCAACCCAAGCATATTAAAGTGGCACTCTTATAGCCTTATGAAAATACATTAACTTTAACAATGCTTTGCACTAACATAAAAATCAAATAGGGTCCATAGATTAGTCATTGTATTCTATTTAAAAAATGTCGCATTCACTTTCAGTTGCTCATCTTTTCTCTGTGTTCTGCCTGCATGCAACAGATTCCTGAAAAATTCCAGACACATAAACATGGAGTCAATATGGTGATGTAATCACACAGGGGACTTGTGGGACATGTTTTATGTCAGTGTTTTACAGCATCAGGAGCTGAATTAAGTAGATGATGTTGGTTTTGCCTCTTTGTTGCCTGTTCTGAACAAGAACTACTGACTGTATAACCTTCATGAAGTGTAACTGTGAAAAAGAGTTATATAGTGATGCAGAGAGCTTGCTGTTTGACCTGCTATGTTTGCTAATAAAGCATCGCTGATGAAATATTTGTCTGGTTTTTACTTAAATGTTGCATAGCAAGCAAAAATTCACACAGATAATAATGTGAATTAAAAACACAACCAGAGGTCCTCTTTACTAATATAAGTTTCTCTTTACTCTCAGTACACATGATGCTGCCATACTTACAGAAAGGCACGATTATTACACACCATATGTAACTCCTACATTCTCTTGTGCAGTTGTTGCCAACTTTCTCTCAGATATTTACACATCTGTACACATTCAGACCTGAAACCAATCCTAAAACAGTAAACATTGTGTACAGTGACAATGTTATGCTGCCTCTACATTCAAGTACTTTTTAAAATCACAACTGAAAGCATCTTTGGACTAAATAGACATTATGATATGAATATATTTCCCTGCAAGTTGTATAATCAAAGACAACTCATATGATCACATGACCAATGTGCTTTTGTATATAAAGCAGCATATGGAAGACACTGGAGAAAATTCTTATTATTTTCTTAAAAAATAGCAAGCAGTTCAGATGTATTCAAACTGCTGCCAGCCCTTCTATTACCTGTGTGCATATATTGTACCAGTTGAACAAAACTCTGTATAATACAATTATACAACCTTAATTAACGGTAAATTAAAACCAATACTGCACAACAATTCTACAAAGAATTCATCTTTGTGTAATCCATGCTATTTGGCTCACTAATTCATATGGTCTATTATAAACTACCATGAATATATAATTATAAGGGAAAACAATAAATAATAAATAAATTGAACTTATAATACTGAACTACTTGGTGTCCTACAGTATGAAAAACCCTCCTTTTTTCTCACCTCCCTAACCTATTATCAAGATGAGCAGTTCAGGGGGCACTCCCATCAGAAGGGGCTGCCGCCGCCGACGCCGTCGCCACCGTGTAACGCGGGAGATGGAGTCCAAACATGTTCTCGATGCCAGCGAACGTGGCCACGGCCAACCTGAAGCCTCCAATGTGGTCTGGGTTGGGCGCCGGCAGGCTGATCCGAGACTTGAGGGTGGGCTCGGAGCCAGCTGGCTTTCTGTGGTGTGGAGTGAGAAAAATAAAAAGAGAGGAAGAGAGACGTAAGAGAGAGAGAGAGCCAGGGTCATGGCGAGACAAGGGGGAGGAAAACGGGCAATGTGAGATGGCATTAGAAGAAAGGTGAGGAGTCATGGAGGAAAAGTGCTAAACAACATAAACACAGCAGAAGACGTGTTAACCAAAGAGTGGAGAAAATGTGTTTTATTATAATTATTAAATCTTGAATGTATATTATTACATTAAACACTGTTCCCCACAGAAATAAACATCTTCATAGAAACTCTGAAGTTGAGCATTTTGCATTTCTCCCTCAAAGCAGAACTAAATCTAATTCCTCATTGTTTTCAGGCAGGGCTCCGTGAGTCGCTGCCAACACGGACAGCAAAAGCAGCACAGATCAACTCCAAACCACACAGAATATTTTCTGGATCTGCAACTGATTTTATTTCACTATAAGCCATTGCAAGAGGTGAGGCAGCTACATGAAAAAGTAATGAGTCCATTCAACGGATACATAAGTGTGCAACACAGTCTCAGCTGTCCATTAAAAGAAGCATTTTCAGAGAGGTTTACCACCCCTAATACTATCCCTAACCTTTTTAACTTTTAGAGCAGGAGTGAATTACTCCTGAGTGAACATTTTCACGCTAAATTAAACTTGCTTCAATTCCAGAAGTGAAGGAAGTACATGTGGAATAAGTGGGTGATGCCTGCTGAACATGGCGGAGTGAAACCCTTGAGTTGGAGAAAATTGTCACATCCAAGAGCTTTGAACAAGAGCTTCAGTCAGTGAGCTAATGTGCTAATGTGTACTTATTTTTGGTATTTTGGCATTTCTTTCTCTGGTGGTGGAGGGAGGACACCCACTAAGAGCAGCGATGTTGAAATTAACCCCTATTGTTTTACAAGGAGGTGGTCTTTGGTAAATCAGACATCAGAATTGTTTTACTGTAGTGTGGTTAAAGACGGAGGGAATGAGAACTCACTGTAGTATCTCGTAAGTCACCAGGGTCACGCCAAACTGAGGTGAGGATCGGAAAACTCGAGCTGCAGGGCCGGATGAGAATCTGCTCATTACAATTCATTAATTGCTCAACAAGTGCATAATTAAATCAGTTTGGGTTTCACACAGGGGAGACAAATACAGCATAAGTCATTGGAGTCTTCATCGGGAACCAAATGTATATTTAGATTTATATCATATAACAAAAATGTGTTTATTAGGGGAGGACCATCAGAAAATGATCAAGTGGCTTTGCACTTTGCACCTATTTGTTTATTTGGCCCATCCTACTGAGCATCAGTGCTTTTTGAGTATGATGCAAGCTTGGCACGCCTATTTTTGAGCAGTTTCTCTGTGTTTTCTTCCTCTTCTTCTTCTTCTTCTTCTTCTTCTTCTTCTCCTTCTTCATCAGTGTGCAGCCGTTTTCAGACGTCAAATCAGTTTCAATTCTGGGTTTGGCTTTGCCATTTAACTATTACTATTACTATTACTATTACTATTCCCAGAGTTTTCCCATGGCCACTCCTTTGTGGCTGTTTCCTGTCGGGAGATGAGCCTCCAACCTAGTAAAGTCTCTGGAGCAGGATTTCATTAAGGATGTTTCTGTACATTACAGCATTCACCTTCCCCTTTACCTTTGGCAAACTCCAGGTGGGTGTCATGTGGCTTTTACTGAGGGGTAGCTTCCGTTTGGCCACACTACCATACAGACCTGACTAGTGGAGTGCTTTACTGATGGTTTTCCTTCTCTTCTCTCCACAGAGTGATCAGATTTCTGGTCACCACCTTGACTGAAGCCCTTCTCCACAGATGGTCCAGTTTGGCCAGGTGACTGTCTGTAGGAGTCCTGGCGGCTTTTACCGTTATGGATGATTTTCTGTACCCTAACCTGAATCTGTGACTCAATATAATCTTTGGAAAAGGTCATTCTTTTCATGCTAATTACCATTACCTAGAAGGTGAGCAAAAAAAAAAAGCTCCACTGGGCCTGGTCTCTGTTCTGTGTCACTTCCAAAGAAAGTGTACTTTAATCTCTTGGCAAAGGCCAATCCCCAAAAATACTAATAACGAAATAGCTGAGCTCAAGACACCCCCTATGGACTGCTGATGGAAGTGGCTGTACCACTACCTGAAAACTTGCTTGTTCTGGTTGTAAAACATATTGTTTGGTGCACAGCGCTAATTCAAAATGACAAGCTACTGTGTATAGTCATGGCAGTTTGTCCTCTTTGCCCTAATGTCAGTAGATATACCTCCAGCTCCTTTCCAGAAAGCCCAGGGCCCCTCTTCCCTGAGTATTTTCCAGAAGCAGTCCACCAGGCCGCTGTAGGTGGTTTGGCCAGCGCGTGCAGCCACCTGTAGCCTGGTCTTGATCACGTCCGCTGGTGTCACCAGAGAGGCCGCTGGCATGCCTGGGGAGGCAGCAGAGTTTGATTCTAAATAGAGAACACTTACCAAATCAGCCCCTAACAATTTATGTGATTCACAGAAAGCAGCCATCAGTGATCAATTCAAGTCCTGCATGTCATCATATAGTGCATCTGATAGAGTGGCTTTATCGTGCTTTGTTTACTCTTAAAAACATCATCTTGTGTCTTGACCATCTTGCAGCAAGTCTATACACAAGTAGGGGGCAGTTCCTATTTTATCCCTGTCAACCAATCCATACCACCAGCAATGCCATTATTTAATCTCTTCCCTTTTTCTTCCTTTCATTTCTCTCCCACTTTTCTTACAGCTGTTTGAAAGGGGCCACACAATGGAGGATAATGAGAGCAATGCACACTGTGCCCCATGTGCCTGTGGAAGTGACTGGCTGACTGAAGGGAGTGACTGCAAAGCCCCTACTCCATCCACTTCAGCCATGAATGGGCTCAATCATTGATGGCTCGGTCATTACCAACTGCCCTCTTGACGATTTACTCTGACTTCTTGGTTTTTGTAGCGGCCAAACGAGCTATTCAGTGGGCCTGATCAACTCAGCATTAGGCAGCAGCCTGACACCCAGGGAAGGCTGACCACCTGTACTAAACTCAACTGAACAGAGAGCACAGGATTTATATGAACAATTATTCATAGAATAATTGTTTCCTGATTAATTGATTGTTTTGTCTAAAAGGTATAATGAAATTCCTATCACAATTTCCCAAGATGATGTCATTGAGTATAAGTTGTAGTAACAGTTTCAAACCTAAAGATATTCCTTTTACACTTATTTAGAATAGAGAATTGTTCATTCATAAACAGTGTTGAAAAGTGACTTAAGGGATTAATCAATTATCAACCTATGCAGATTGATTTTTCTGTAAACCAACTGATTAATTGACTTATTCTTTCAGCTCTACATGACTCAAAACCCAAATCTTTTTTTCTGTGGTTTAAATTTTTTGACCTGTCAGCTGTTCCAGAGTAAAGGTCAGGGCACCATTAATAATATTCATAACAGATTTCACAGAAATGTTGCCAGCAGTTAAATGTAAATAAATGATAAATGTGTTGCCGCAATGAAAAAAAAATAAAGAAATCATGGAGCTCATTTCAGCCCGGAGTCTGTGGGCCATGGCTGCCAGTCTTGTGGTGAGAAAAAAAACAAAGGGGGGAGAAAGAATTTATGATTTTTCCATGTTGTACCATGCCCCTGTGTCAAAAAAGAGAGCGCTGCTGCTGACACATCCCTGAGGACTCAAAACAAATATTTTTATGCAAAACCTTTAACGTGACATGGGAGTATTGGTTGGACTGTTATTAATGTTTTCTTTAGGACAAAGTTGAAAATTAAAACCTAGTGCATAACTGGTACAAACAGGACTGTATGCATTCTTTCATTGTTAACATGCATCATAAAGTATGCATGCAGCAGTTTGCTTCAGTGCGTGTATGTGTGTGTGTGTGTGTGTGTGTGTGTGTGTGTGCTTGTGTGTGCTCGTAATGCATGCATGTATGTGCATGTACAACATATTAGGGTTGGAGAGCCTCTCTGCTGGCCTGGTTGGCAGGCATCTGAGGCGCTTCCCTGCTGCAGGGCTCCAAAACCCCAGTCCCCCAATCACCGAGCAGTGTTCTAATTAGCAGCTACCGCTGTGGAGCCTGCGGTCAGAGGCGGCCTGGCTTCCAAACTCAGAGCTCTGCTACTGTTACTGCAGCCTGTGGAAGTCTGAGGTGAGAGCAGAGTAAAATCTGCTCTCATGCTTTCTTCCAAACATTTTCATTTCATGTGCACACTTCTACTGGTACTTTGGTTCACTATAAATGGTTGATATTTCATGAAGATTATTGTCAAGGCATTAATTCTATGCCCTTTTCTGCTTATGATCTGCTAAAATTAATTATTGTCAGCCTGAGAGGACATACATTTTGATTATTCCTTCTCAGATTGTTTCATGGGATTTACAATTATCCAGGAGAAATACAACCAACAGTGGAGAAAGGTCAAAAATAAATGTCTTTATATTTCATTATTAAAGGGCTGCTGCTACCAATAAGAATCAAATGTACAATGTAGATTTATATTGTACACCACTTATTAAGATCCAAAAAAACCAGAGATGGTGCAGCACATATTCAAGATAAAAACAACAAGAAATCTTGATGCAACCTAACCAATTTCAAAATAAGAGTCAACTTACAATTTATATGCATCTCTTCTTATTCTCATGAATATATTCAGCATGTGGTCACTACTCTATGGATATCTCAGGAAGCAGACATAGGACTTTTGATTTCAATTGTTAAGCAACAAGCCCACTTAAGTAATTCTGATGTTATTTGTGAATTTAAGACTCCCTGTTCTATTTAAACATGATTTCAATTGTCCATCCCTTGTCAGCCGGAGTATGAAACAAGCATTTTACCTGCCAGCGCTCCTGCAAACAGCATCCTGGCGGGCCCCATCTGTCCATCCTCCTCAGTTAAATAAGCCTTGAGGTGGGCGTAGCAGGGGAAGTAGATGGCTGAGAAGGGGATGTCCCGTAGGAAACAAGCTTTGGAACCCTGGTGAAAGAGACATTTTAGATCTTAATATTCGGTTAGGAGGTGAACGTTCACAAAGAGAAAACAAAGGCAAAAAGAAAAGGGAGCAGAGGAAGAGTGATGAAGCTAAAGGGATTCAAATCCTGACTGTGAGCTGGCCTCTGTAAAAATGGGTTGTTGTTTTTTTTTTCTGGCCACAATATAAAACATTAACTATCATCATGCTCAAACACCTCCAAAAAAACCTGAGACACCAGGAACTCTTATATAAAATATAAACCACAACATGTAGGATCAATTATGCGTGTCTATTTACAAATGCTCTGCATCTTTAGCAGCAGGTGAGTTAGGCAGCTTCTGTCTGACTGAATTAAATCCAGGGTGCGGGAGAGGAGAAGATGGCTCCTTGTCTGCCACCGTAAACAACACTATATCATCAAGCCTATTGAGTTTCCTGCTGCATTTTAAGCCTGTTGGCCAACTGCCACCTTCTTGATACAGCAACTACAGTCAACAGAAGGCGTTTAAAGAGCTGGGCAGGGTCTCCCCATTTTGGACAGGCCTCATTTAACTCCAATGGGATAATCCTTCAATTCCTAAACACACACATGCACAGTCACACACATAGGATTGTCAGATACCTGGGCTATCTCTTTCCCTCTTTCCTCTAGCACTTCTTGTCTGCCTGTCCCTCCTGTTTTGTTGGCTGGGGCCTGACTTCTGTTGACAGCTGAGAGATTCTATCATGGTGGGACAGACAAGCAGTGTCACAGAGACTGGGACAAGAAGCCTTATTAACAGTTTTCAGTTCTGTTGGGTGATGCACCAGCAGGCAGGGAGTAAGCAAATGTGTCCCACATTAATCCTTTTTTCTATCAAAATGAAATTTATCATTTAGTTTGATAGGGGAAAAATGAAAAAATCCATCTACAAATTTAAGTCAACTTTAATACAGTCACTTCATATTCAAGAACTGTCATGTGGATCCATAATTTCTACAGTGGAGACTTTTCCCCACTGAGGAGTGGTGGCGCTAGAGTGTCAGCCACCCTGCTGAACAGTAGCTCCACAAGCAGTGGGTGAGCGTCAGGATAATTACACTGACAAAGGCAGCTCTGTGCCTGAGTGCAGCCCCTCCGGAGCCAGCCCGTCTGGGGCTTGCAGGCTGGAGCTCGTCTCCTCTCCACTTCCCCACCTCCCCACTACTGCCGCCAACATCACTACTGCTTCTCTCAATGCATCATGTCTCCTCTCCATGCGAGGAGTAGGAACATGGGCATGCAGTACTGAGCACAATTCTTGCAGGACACTTGGATAATAGTTGTATGGACACACAAACACACAAGAGACAAGAGGATACGTTTTTATTGTCTTGTTAAAAGAACCATAAGGTTTACTTGGAAGTTGTGTTAGCTGCGCTAACAGGTGGCCACATCACAGCTATGCCTGAGAAACAAACTGATAAGGTCCAGTATAGTATATATCCAGCCAAAGATTGTTCTGTACTTAAAATTTGACAAGACAGACAAAAATCATCTGATTTAGGTAAAGTGAGGAAATTAGTACAACCACAGGTATGAGAATGACATTTTCACAGTTGATTATGTTTACAGTTGCAGCAGAATCTCTCCTGCCGAGCTCAATTTGTAATTCAATTAGACATTAGGCTCTGTTTCACCCTGAGGGCTTCCCTTAGTCTAGTCTAGTCAGTTAAGCTGCTAGTGTTAGCAGAAGAAACTAAAGTCGTGTTTGTGTGTGTGTGTGTGTGTGTGTGTGTGTGTGTGTGTGTGTGTGTGTGTGTGTGTGTGTGTGTGTGTGAGACTGTGTCAATGCGTGGTCTGGAATCTCGGTCAGTAGGCCCAAAATATTTAAAAGTACTGCTAACCTAATATGACACAATAATTTCTTGCGCTTAGTTTAAAATGTGTTGGGAGCATAATATCCCACTAGCCTAATATGAACAAACAGTGCACTGTGATTTTTAGCCCTGTGCCATTGAAAAATACCAATTACGGCAATTAGGTTAAATACTGCTTTTAGCATAAATTGTGCTTTTTTGTTCTTGAACAGAAGACCACATGGAAATGTTGATTTAAATGATTGCTGATGTGGGGTAAGGTTTTGTATAATTGCACAATAGTTAATAGAAAAATCACATGATTTAGTTATAACAGTAATAAGAAATAATGGATTGTTGTGAAGTTGTGAAGCTAATGAAAATACAATAGAGTGGATATTGGAAATCTGACAATGATTTTACTATTAACTGAGTAGAAACAAAGCAAACATTAATTCAAAATACTGTACAGTACACTAAAGCTTTGGGCTTTCTCAACGTTGCACTGTTCATTTAAAACAAAATGCAATTCTCTCTTTTAAAAATACTGCAAACAAACAATTCCGGATCCACAATCACACAGCAGCGCCATATCATGAATTCATCTGAACTAAACCTATTACATGAGATGAGCCTGTCAGGTCCTGTTGAATTGTGTGTGTATTTTGATTTATATGTGCACCTCTTGCCCCAACGATGTTTCCCCACCTTGTAAAGTCCGAAGAAGCCAAGGTCCCTGATGACAGACAGGGCACTGACCCTGGGCCCTGTGGTGATCTCTCCTGCCACCTGCAGACGGATCTTCACGATCTCCAGTGGGTTTGTGAAGATCACCTGGGATCCACCAGCCTGGAGAAACAGATATAGAGACAAAATAAAATTAAAAACTATAAGAAGAAGCAAGAAATAGACAAAAAACACACAAATGTATTCTATGCTTAATATATTTATGTATGCGGTATAAGCACCATCGAAGGCAAGTGATAATTTCAAATAATGAATAAGAGAGACCCAATTATAATAAAAACAAGACTGATGAGAATATAACTACTTTCTTTCTCAACAATATCAAGAGATGTGATTTATTAGTAGTGCACCCTCATCAACCAGCTAGAAAAAAACAAATATGTAGGAGGAGAGAAGAGGAGAGTTACAGAAACTCAGCTGATGTGGTTGTGTCTGTCAGCTGTTTGACTTCAACACACAGAGGGCCCATGACTTCTCCTTTTCTGTCTACACTCTAACTTCACACCATCTTCAAAACTTGTACTTGTGGAGGGAGAGCAACAATAATGTGGCAAGTTCAGACTGGTTCCTCTGCCTTTTAGGTCGACAGGGACTTTTAAGTATAGAGAGAGTCTTGTGGCAAGGCAAATGGTTGACTTCATCTAGTCCATCAGGGGACTTGACAGCATTTCAGGAATTCTTCTAGATACTGACATTGTTTAAAATGTGTTTTCTTTTATTTGTGAGATTTTTTTGTACTTTAATTTTTTTTAATTTTCTCTCCCTCTTCCCATCTTTCAAGTATTGCTTCTCTTTCTGTCATTGTTTCGTTATTTGACCTCCTCTCAAATGATCTCTCTCGTATTCTCTATATTGTCTCTCTGTCCTGCGCTCTCTCTCTCTCTCTCACTTCCTACGGTTGCCAGTGGTTACTGTAACTACATCGCAATTAAATAGCAATCGGTTGCCATGGTGCCATCTCTGTCTTAAATAGGCCTGGTCTGTTTGCTGTTGTTGCTCTCCTTCCCCCTCCTTCATTTGCTTCGTTATGAATGATGGATTGTGCATGTCACCCCTTGCCTTTTTTTTCTACTCAAAATCCCTCAGATGTAAGTGTTACCATATATTGCCCAAGAGAAAAAAGAGAGAGGAGGGAGAGAGAGGGAGACAGAATGCAAGAGAAATCATAATTGTTTCATTAAAGGTGTGTGCAGCTTCTTTTGTAAATAAGGCCGAGTACAGTGGGCTTCAGCCTTCCTTCCAGACCCAATAGGAGGCTGTGACTATCAGGAGGGCTGCTGCTTCATCTCACAGCTAGCTCTTTATGGCTTGTTTTATAGAAATAAGCTAGTTGATTACATGCTCACTAATAGTGTAAGCATTAACAGAGCTATTGGCTGTAGCTCCTAGCAGTGTTGGCTGCTTCAATTGGATACTAATGATACTGGAGATGGACGAGACAGAGATGTTGTTTAGTCAAGGGGAGTAAACAACATTGTTCAAAGATGAGCTGACAATAAGAGCGAACAACAGCAAATAAAATGAGTGATGGCGCAAAGTCACTGTCCCATGCCCTATTTTCATCAGATTCCAACTTAACAATGGAAAATAAGGACAGGAAAAGGGGATTGGACAACTAAACAGGGAGCTAATGTGAAAGAGAAAGATAGTGAGACAGAAACTGTGAGAGAGAAGCAGTCAAAACAAGAAAAGAGAGAGACAGTCGAGGTTGAGGGTTGTGATTATGGAGTGACAGCGTCGGCAGCTCTCTAATGATTCCCAGGTAATTACAAGGCAAGGTGATCCTTAGAAACCTGGAACGTCAGCACCTTATCTACGCATCACAGCTCCTGGCTGTGTGTGTGTGTGTGTTTTTTGGAGAGCAGAAAAAGCTTAGAAAAGTCAGAACCCCCCCCCCCCAAAAAAAAATAAATAAATAAATACATGCAAACCAACATTCACTTGAAGCCACAGAACAAATCAGCACCAGCTCAAAACATTAACCACCATCCATAAATAACAATCACATTTCATTTTTTTTGCACCTAATAGCCTTCATGCTAAATGTGCAGATCTGGGAGTGTGTGTGTGTGTGTGTGTGTGTGTGTGTGTGTGTGTGCACGCTAGATTCTCTGATAATGCTTTCATAAATCAAATCAGGCCTGAATAACAAAGCCATAAAAGACCTAAACTATCCATGCAAATTGCACTACATTTACAATAAATACCAACATAGTGTTACAGCAGTAAGCAGCTTTAACCCATTTTAGCAATGACCCAGTAAGTATTTTGTGTAACTTAAGTCTTAAAATGCAGACCAGTAACTGCCAGATAAGCATCCAGCCAGCTCGGTTAACGGAGCATGCCGTTCTTAACAAATAATCATCAGAAAGTGGCAACCCATGCCGGAGCTTAATGGTGCTGAGCCACAGGAGAGACAGAGAAGGAGGAGGAGGTGACGAGAAGGTAAGAGAAAAGAGAAAGTATATTTAAGAAGAGTATATTTAAGAAGAGGTAAAAGGCAAGAACAGAAAAAATGAGAGCAGCAATGGCATGGCACAAAATGGGGATAAAAAAGCTGCTTGATAAAAGGTACGCATGTAACATTACTAGTGGCCTGTCCCCCCACCCCTCTTTCTTTCTGTAGTCTTCTTTATAGACTGTGATCCAAGGCTGACACTGTGGTCCAAACCAACACTTTCACAGCTACCAAATGATATAAACAGATTTCATGTGCTGTGGCTGAAGCCTCAATAAAACATGGTTCAGGAGGGTTCGACTTGTGTGTGTGTGTGTGTGTGTGTGTGTGTGTGTGTGTGTGTGTGTGTGTGTGTGTGTGTGTGTGTGTGTGTGTGTGTGTGTGCGTGTGTGTGTGTATGTGAGATATAGTGGCAAGCAGAGCACAGCGCCAGCACTAACACCAGGGCCTCAGCCAGGATGAAAGGAGCTGTCACGACAGCTCATGGAGGAAAAGAGTAAAAATACGTCCATCCACACTCCTCTTCCCTACATTTATTCTCTCCTCTCCCTCTCCTTCTGATATGATTCTGCTTCTGAATCCATATGGGTTGTATAAAAAGGCATCTACTCATTTTTAACACCCAGTAAAGTGTTAAACATATCTTCACTATATTAACCTCTAAAAAAAATCACCATCCAGAACAGGCCTTGCACATACATACAACATATCCTAAAACTAATAAGGCCAATTGAATGTGCATGAGTGGGCCTAAATCCATAATGACTTGTGTATCCTGGAATATTTTGCTTTAGTGATCAGCATCAAAGAGACTTGAGTGAAAGACCTTCCTTCATTTGCTTAGTCTTAAGCTGCCAGGCTTGGTTGCTGTGTGTGTGTGTGTGTGTGTGTGTGTGTGTGTGTGTGTGTGTGTGTGTGTGTGTGTGTGTGTGTGTGTGTGTGTGTGTGTGTGTGTGTGTACATGCATTGGGGGGTAGACTGTGACAGTTCAGTGATCAAAACCTATGATGGGAGGGTAGCAGGTAACAGACTGAGAGTCTCAGGGAGCAGCCGCTGTCAATCTCTATCGCCTCCTCCTTTAAAAATGTGCATGTGCGTGTAGGTACACTCGTGAGCGGGCACCTGTAGGATCTTCTGTTGGTCACATATGCACATATTCCTGAAAACATGTACAGTATGCAGGCTTGCTCTTTCATGTGTAATCTCTACACGTTCCATCAACAAACAGTGACTACTGGCCTTAAAACAGGTCCATGTCTGTCTGCTCAACTGTCAGAGGGGCAGCCCTCCAACAATTAGGTAAACATCATTAAGTGATGTATGCTGCCTTTGTATCGCAGACACAGTTAACTCTACCTATCAACACAGTGCACTTTGAAGAGCCAGTCAGATGAAGACTGAGATAAAGGCAGCATGTTTGTATTTTTATTTTATTCATTATTGCATTCTTTATTTATAGGTGTAAAAAAGGTAAGCACTCAGATATGCAATGTTGACTGTGTATCTGGAGCTGTGATCACACATAATAATGTGAAACTATTAGCAGGAGACAAACACAATGAAGGGGGCGACACAATAACTGTCGCAGTGGTGTTTGCATGTTCTCTGGCTTCATGCCTCAGTCATGCTTAAGTTAAATGGGGACTCTTGTCCGTAGGTGTGAGTGCGTGGGTGGATGGTGTGTGGCTGGCCTATTGTGGAGCACACACACCATCTGCGGTGTATCCTGCCTCTCTCCTGTATAGTGCTGGGCTTAGCTCCAGCAGACCCCTGTGACCCTAATGAGGAATAAGCAGGTATAGAAAACTACTCACTGAAAAATGGGGGCCTCCTTCTCTATAATAAAAAAAAACTCTACATGGTAACTTTTAACTTATCTTGGAATTATTGTTTTTAAGGAATTCAACATCTGTGAGTTTTAGGAAAAGTTGTCATTGTTAATCTGTGCTAAAAAAAATGTATCTCAGTGAGGTGGAGTGAATGTTAGATATTGCATAGTAAATATTATAAACATTGTCACTGGTTGATGAAGAAGAGTCATATACAGAAGCAGACACCATATTAACAAATATTCTACACTGTAGACTATATATTGCTATACTGTAGAATATACAGTATAGCAAGTACAGGTTACATTTCTATACAGTACAATCTGTACTTGCTCCCTATGCAAGTGTCAAGTTCAAATGTCAATTTTAATGCGACAAATATTTGTGATCAAAATGCAATTTGAACTATTGGTAACACTTTACTTTATACCAAAAATGTATTGCAGCTGTCATGAACTGTACGTAAAGAATTCATTATGCATTTCATTTCGTGAGATCGATTGATTTTGTTTTATCAATAGTTCACTTTTCTAATGGATTTTGTGAAACAAAAACGGCATATGATGTTTGAACATCACTACTGAGCCATTCGACCCTTTTAATAATAATAATAATTAGTGATGCACGATATATCGGCCAACCGATATATATCGGCCGATATGTCACGTTTTTTAACTTATCGGTATCGGTCCGATGTCAACAAATTCTGGCCGATATGTCAACAATGTGCAGAGTTAAACCGCTACAGTTAGTTGGGTCACTGTCTGCGTGTCTCTCGGCGACGCGCTAAGCTAGCTGGTCCTAGCGGGCTGCTCCGTCACATCGCATCGCCCGAAAAGACAAAAAAATGGGCGGAACGTTGCTCCGGGGTGTCGGACGCCGTCCTGCCGCCTTCTCGTCGGCGGCCGCGGCGGAGGCGGAGGAGGCCGCTGTCTTTTCGGGCGATGCGATGTGACGGAGGAGCCCGCTAGGACCAGCTAGCTTAGCGCGTCGCCGAGAGACACGCAGACAGTGACACAACTAACTGTAGCGGTTTCTCCTAGCGGGCTCCTCCGTCACATCTGATCGCCCGAAAAGAAAAAAAAAATGCGCGGAACGTTGTTCCGGGGTGTCGGACGCCGTCCTGCCGCCTTCGCGGAGCTCCATCGGGTCCGCTCCGCCGTACTTCCTCTAACCACATGACAGAGTTTTACAGTGAGCCTTCCTTTAAATAAAGAGCACTGTTGTGCTTTTCAAATGTACAGTGTTTTTTCTGGTCTGTACTAAATTTGTGACACTACAGAAAACGTTTTTTCTCTACATATATCGATATCGGCAAATATCGATATCGGCAGTGACTGCCGATATGTATATCGGATATCGATATCGGCCGAAATTTTCACATCGGTGCATCCCTAATAATAATACAATGCGCTTGACAATTGCACAAATGATAGTTGCAAAACTCTACAGCTGTCAGTGATGACAAAAAGATGTGAAGAGAAGTGAGTGAATGAGAAGTGTGCCAAAGTCTAAATTACTTTTGTACAGTTACACTTCACAAAATGAAATCTAAAATGAGATTTGATTGGATTTGACAGTTTTGATGTGAAAGTTGAGACCTTCAAAAAGATTAAATAGATGAAATAACATAAAAAGCCAAATGGTGGTCCCAGTAGCAGAACTATCTCTGAGAGGGAGGTCTGCTTATGATATTGTCTTACATAGGGTCCTGGCGATGTGCCCAGACTGAGATTTTCGAGTTTAGATAAAAAAACAAACTCTTGAATGTAAATCTTAATAGTCAATCTATCTTTAATTTCAGAACACGGAAAATTCCATGGCACTACTAATGATAATAAAAAAGCCAAAAATTTCATGGCTGACACAAACACATTTTGGACCTGGGAATATATCACTCAATGTATATTAGAACATTCAGGACTTGGAGTCCCTTGGATTATGGCTTGCAATTATTGAAATATTTGTTTGTCGTGTGTGACTTTTCGAACAAAAACAAGGAAATAGAACACATTTAACATTTGATTATATATCAAAAATGTAATCTTCTTTTTTGAGCAGTCATAAATTCTGTCCAGGTTATGACTAGTGACATAACTCAGCAATTTTTTTTAGTTACCTGCTCACTGTAAAAGCCAGCCAGGTAGCGCTCACAAAGAAACCTGTAACATGACAGCAACATGAATAACATGATTTGAAACTTACACATCCACCAGCCAAGATCTCAGCAGACAGGGGGACGGTGCCATCTTTCTGCCTGGCCTTTCCTCGCACAAAATCATTCACCTAGAAAAACAACAATCAGAATATCATGCAAAGACCAACACGTAACAATAACAGACTATATGCAACATACATGTTTATGTAAGATACTAATACTACACATGTCACTGTTAAATATACTTGTTTTAAGAAAAAGATTTTTTGATTTACATTTACATATTTGGTATCAGTAATTATTACATTGGAGCAGGTATTAGTAAGTAAGTGATATACATTAAATTCTCATAAAGATACCTGATGGAGAATTAATTATTATACAGATACAAGTACATTACAAGTACTGTGCTGATTCTCCCGTGGTTACATGGTCACAGTCATAGAACACAGTGTTGTGTGTGTATTACATAAAAAAAACATAAATATATAGCATTTAAACAATGGAAGAACCACATGGATCTCGTTCTGTGTGAGTGTGCATGCATATGTCTGCATGCTTGCTAATGTAGGGACTTACTGTGAGCTTTATGGCTTTCTCGGGCGCCACACCCAGTAGCTGTGGTACCAGACCTATCATTAGGAAATGACGAGATGATTAGAAAAAAAAGAGTGCTGTGGTCCCCCTACTCAAACACCCACACCCACACCTACACGCACACAAACACACACACACACACACACACACACACACACACACACACACACACACACACACACACACACACATACATACATACATACAAATACATATACCACTTCCACACACACACACTCCACATGAAGTGTGGCTTCCCACTGCATGTGTTCGACCCTGCAAAGTCCCCTAGACACTAATGAAATCTACTGATGTGGAGTGTGGGGACATCAGAGTCGCAACAGGGGAGAGAGGAAGACAGGGTAAAGAGAGGATGAAGAGAGAGAAACTGCTTCCCAGAATAGAAAAAAGGGCAGCATAAAAAACAAACCGACCAATGGTTTACACAGACCTCAATTACAATCCAGAGCTGGATAAAAATAAACAAAATAATCACAACAGAGCACAATGAAGTTTGCCCCCCTACCCAGCACTAAGGCAAGAGGCACACACACAAGAGCAACAAACACAGTCTACAATAGTTTGTGTGTAACAAGGCCAAACACACATAATCATATATTCAATATGAAACTTGGCTAAAATGACCTGCCTTGATCTCCTGAAAAAAAGCAAACCATAATAACTTTTAAAATATTTTTTCAAAGTGATCACATACTCTTGTCAACACAGTATATAGTATAGAACACACCTATATACACACAGGAAGATAAAAACAAACTTGGTTGTACAGTTGTGGCAAGGATCAGAACAAACTGAATACCACCATTCATAGATCAATAATCTTCTATTTTCTTTTTTTTGCCCACAATAAATACACACAGGGTTGAAAAATTCCTGAGCCTGGGAGGAAAGCAGGTGCCTTAAGCCAAGATACACTCACTGGCCACTTTATATCAGGTACACCATGCTAGTAACGGGTTAGACCCCCTTTTGCCTTCAGAACTGCCTCAATTCTTCGTGGCATAGATTCAACAAGGTGCTGGAAGCATT
Source organism: Eupleurogrammus muticus (assembly GCA_036785175.1). Taxonomy (NCBI): domain Eukaryota; kingdom Metazoa; phylum Chordata; class Actinopteri; order Scombriformes; family Trichiuridae; genus Eupleurogrammus; species Eupleurogrammus muticus. The sequence continues at coordinate 1,863,763 of JAYKQN010000020.1, read as the reverse complement.
CCTTTAGAGAGTTTGGTCCATATTGACATGATGACATCACACAGTTGGCGCAGATTTGTCGGCTGCACATCCATGATGCGAATCTCCCATTCTACCACATCCCAAAGATGCTCTGTTGGATTGAGATCTGGTGACTGTGGAGGCCATTTGAGTACAGTGAACTCATTGTCATGTTCAAGAAACCAGTCTGAGATGATTCCAACTTTATGACATGGCGAATTATCCTGCTGAAAGTAGCCATCAGAAGTTGGGTACATTGTGGTCATAAAGGGATGGACATGGTCAGCAACAATACTCAGGTAGGCTGTGGCGTTGCAACAATGCTCAATTTGTACCAAGGGGCCCAAAGAGTGCCAAGAAAATATTCCCTACACGATTACACCACCACCACCAGCCTGAACCATTGATACAAGGCAGGATGGATCCATGCTTTCATGTTGTTGACGCCAAATTCTGACTCTACCATCCTTAATGTTGCAGCAGAAATCAAGACTTATCAGACCAGGCAACATTTTTCCAATCTTATATTGTCCAATTTCAATGGGTTTGTGCAAATTGTAGCCTCAGTTTCCTGTTCTTAGCTGAAAGGTGTGGCACCCAGCGTGGTCTTCTGCTGCTGTAGCCCATCTGCCTCAAAGTTCGACGTACTATGCGTTCAGAGATGCTCTTCTGCCTACCTTGGTTGTAACATCAACAAGGCATTTCCGCCCACAGAACTGCCGCTCACTGGAATTTTCTTTTCTTTTTCGGACCATTCTCTGTAATCCCTAGAGATGGTTGTGCGTGAAAATCCCAGTAGATCAGCAGTTTCTGAAATACCAGCCCTTCTGGTACCAACAACTATGCCTTGTTCAAAGTCACTCAAATCACCTTTCTCCCCCATACTGATGCTCTGTTTGAGCTGCAGGAGAATGTCTTGAACATGTCTACATACCTAAATGCGCTGAGTTGCCGCCATGTGAATGGCTGATTAGAAATTAAGTGTTAACGAGCAGTTGGACAGGTGTACCTAATAAAGTGGCCAGTGAGTGTATATGCCCTGATAAACATGTGGGATCCAGGCGGGTGCTCCCCTGAAAGAACAGATTGTCTTTTAAATTAAACATTTTGATGATTTTTGTGAACATAAATTGACATTATTCTGACATGAAATGAAAAACCCAATAGTCTATATTACAGTAGCATCATTGTGTAGAGCACCAGAGCTCTTGGGACCCTGGACCTGGTAGCCCTGCTAAGGAATCCATCCCTGCTTTTAACTAGTCACTAACCTGTATACTGCATTGCTTGTAAAGCTTACTGAGACTACAGTACTAAAACCATACCAAGTCAGGTGGCAATGTAATACTCAAAAGTAATTAGGAATTGATTAGTAGCCTACCCACTGACTAAAGGCCAATAACAATACATCTCTTTTTCTGAAAAGTCACCATTTATTTTAACAATTATTTTGAAAGAGCTTAGATTACCTGGGAATAGTTTACTTTGTCTCTGCTTATCTTGATATTTTTGGGAATTTCTTCTTCCACCATGAGTAAGTAGGTTACAGAGTTAAACCTTTTTTTTTATTTTAGTTTTATTATACCTAGTTTTTGACTTCCAACTAAAAGATAGACAGAATCTTTAAAGCAGATTAAATCACTACTTAGTTATTCTGTATATGACTGACGCGTTGTGTTTTATTTTCAAATGTGACAGAAGATTTATGCTCAAATCGTATCCGAATTCCTGTCTGGTGTGATCTGATGAGCTGATATTGATGCAATTTAGAAATGGGCTCTGTAAAAGACAAAAAAAAAGTTTTTGTACGGAATCATAGCGCCATAGCTCGGATGCTGCTGAGCAGCACTCTCTGTGAAAACTATCTCTATTGTATAGTCCATATCTCTCTATTTAATAATGATGGCTATTTGCACTACACCTAAGATGTTCTGTGGCACTTCTTCTTCCAGTGGAATTTAGGCCTTGGTTATTTTTTTGGATCATACAAATACATACCTATTTTTTATTTCTTTGCAGATATGTTTATACACCAGAAATCCAGTTTGGCACAGGAGTGCTATCAGGCCTGAGTATAGAATAGTCTGACCTATGAGTCCCAGGATTCAGTTTGTTTAGACTACCTGTCTGTCTCTGTCTGTGAAACCTTTTCCATTCTTGATGCCTTTTGTGTTTCCCACAGAAAGTCAAGCATTCAAGTTTCCCTCTCAGGAGATGGGTGCTGTCAATCAAAACCATAAGATTTTAAAAAGAGCCTGCCAACATTTCCAGAGTCTTTTTTTCAGTTCTCCTAAGACCACAACAATACAGACACAAACACGCTAACCACTGCTCCTGCAGACAGGGCAGGCAGTCATTAAGGGTGCCATGCTTTGGTATGCATGTACCTGCACATACTACATCTAAAGTACTGTAGTTGCTGCATGCTGCATACTTGTGTGTCTCCTTGGTGTCTGCATGTGTTTGTATGAATGTGTAAGTTCAGACGTGCGTCATGACCACATTGTGACACAGGCCTTAAGGTATCTGGCCTCGCGTGTTATGTTCATTGTCTTGCTCTGAAAGTCCCCAGCCAACCGCTAATCACTTCAAAGGAGACAGGTCAACAGAAAGGTGAATTCCAACCACCCTCCTGTTAACCCTACACTTTTTGTCTTCTCTCCTTTCGTCTCTTCTACATTCACTTTTGCATTATTGTCCCTTCTACTTGCTTCTTCTTTCTTCTCTAATTTGATGATCGAGTTTGGCCAATAACTAGTGCAGTGCCTGTATGTAGTAGGTGTTCCTATAGAAAAATGGAAGCTTAAATTGATTTTTCATGTATGGCCAAATGACGGTGTGATGGACTGTTTTATTTTCTTAACAAACAAATTGTGCATTGTGTAAGGCATAGACATACATAGAGACATGCAAATACATTTACTGTACGAAAAAATTTGTGACATATGTTGAAAGTGCAGATGTCAATCTACATATTAGTTTTAAAATTGTGTTGATAGGCCAAGTAAAACTGACTGGACTTATGATAAATGTCTTACTTTGTCATACTTCTTCCTGCAGAGCTCATTGCTTTATAGACAGATTAGACTTCAATAGTATATTGTATAATCATACCTTTATTCGTACATTGCTCTCTAGCATGACCATGGTAGCCACCATCATCGATATACTGTTGTTGGAGGATTTTCTATAAGGCAACAAAATGATTGACAAAGTACTTGCAGTTAGGCTCAGACAGATTTTTTGATATATCAAAATATGGATAATTTCTCACAATATTGAAATTTTGTGCTTTTTTGTTTATTTATTTTTACGGTTTTAGACAGTCTGTCCAAGCATCATGTCACTGAACTGCATGCTCTACAAGATACCCTGGTGTATGGCAATATAAAACATGGAGAAGTGGTGTTCAGTTTCTATACTCCTGGTACTTCCAGCCTACGTGGTGCATTTTAATAAATGAAATATTTTGGGCATACTGACCTCGGTAAAGGCCAAAGAAACCCTCATAGCGGACCACCTTCTTAAAGCAGTCCAGGCTGTTCTTGTACATGATCTCTTCCACCACGGCACCACTGTTCCTCTGGTTCTGCATGCGTGTTTTCACCAGATCAATGGGATATACTGCCGTTGCACCCACAGCTACAAATGATAAAACAAAAGACATTTAGACAGTTTAGTAGTTTTAACAGAGGGCTACATGACAATATACTGTAGTTGCAAGTGTACATCCAAAAATGTAAAACTATTCCTTTTACCAATATCCAAATTCCACTTTCATTCTTATGGATTGACGTAAATCAATTGAACACATCAGTATCAGAACTAGCATCTTTTACTTCGAATTGTTCACAGAATGCTTTATAAAATTCACACTGCAAATTGCACAATATATTCATTAAGAAGTAATTTCTGCATGATTGTTATTGCACTTAATGACACGTAAAATTCTTTTTGGACATTCTGATTGAATTTATTGTACCATTCTTTATTTTTGATAATATAGAACAATCTTTAATTTCCTGCTAAAAATGTAAATTAAACAACTAAGGAAGAGCATTCTTATGAAAACTGTCACAAAGAAACAAAAAAATGTGCTTATTGAAAGGGATGTTACTGCTAAAAAATATTCCATTCTTCCCTATAATATTGGAAGGACAAACCCAAACAACATAGATTTACAGATAGAATTTTTTGTGTAATTTAGGGGAACTGACCCATTAAGAGAAGAAAGAGGTAGAAGAGGTGCAAGTAGAAGGGGAAGTATGTAGGGGTAATGTTAAGAAAGGAATGGAAGAAAATGTTTTGAGTACCAGTGTCTTTGGCCAGTCAGACAGACGGAAACAAAAAGAACCGACCCAAGGCGACAGACTTAATTAGAGAGGGACAGAGAAAGAAGAAGAGATGGCAGATCCATACCGCCTTATTAAGCTGTCTCCCTTGGGACAGGAGAGGAGGAGAAGGAAAGAATGAAGGAAGGGAGGAGTAGAAAAAACAGTGGGGAGTCTGAAGGCAAACACAAGGCCTGGGCACCACCCTTCACCCCCATCCTCAGGTACAAAAGAATGCATACAAGATGGTACGATGGTACCCAGGGTACGCAGAAAGGCAAGACACGGGACAGAGTGGACAGGAGATGCAGGTAAAAAAATGGAGAGAGATGGAGCACAAGAAAGAGAGGGAACATTTCTGTGTAAGCAAAGGTCTTATAAGCAAATGAAGGAGCAATAGAGGGGCCATTGTCCCCGCTCTCTCTCACCCATTTCTTATGAGGATAGCAGAAGACAGGAGGGGGCAGGTTGGCAGGCAAGCAGATAGGCAAGGGGAGTGGTGGGAGGAAGGTATGCAGTGAGCCAATAGGGAATGACTCTTACCCCCTGCCACTGATCCAAGGGCAAACCTGTAGACTGACTCTGCAACCTGGGTGAGGATGGGACGTGAGTGGTCATTGGCCAACTGCTGCTCGCACAGAGTAAGAGAGACAATAAAGATATCAGATATTAGTCAAGTGCTGAAAATCACAAAAAGAGAGGCACACCAAGACAAGCAGCTGTTTAGGACATTCATTTCTCTTTAGCAATCAACAAATTGTACATTTATTATTAAACTTTGCATGCTAGAGGCTTCATAGATGGACAAATAAAAACATGGTAACAATATATTATAACATAATATAAAATTAAGATCTCGTTTTTCTGCTTTGTTTTTTCATGTTTAAACTACCACTGTCATTTCTTGTTATTAAACCTTATCAATAATAAAAGGTCTAGTAATGAGGGAATGCAACACAAAGTCCTGCAAGTGATCATTTGGTTATTATTACTCTGAACCTTGAAGCTACAATTCATAAATTGTTTAATTCTCTACTGCAAGAGATGTGTGTTGTATTTTAAGTTAGGATTGGAGGGACAAAATGTATAAAAGTAACAAAAGATAGTTTGTATCAAGTATTATTAAAGTATTAACTAATATCTACTGCTTTAGCCACATATCAATCTGATAACGCAATCTTTTTGAGCAACTGTTATGTCCTATTTGATTCCTGTATGTAATTATACAGTACTTCGCAAAGGTTTAACCACCAAATTCTCATCCATAATGCAACACTATCAGAGAGGCATCTGATCAATCTTGAGTGATAACTTCTTGCTACTATTTGTATTGACAAGAGGAACAAGAAGTGCTGCAAAAAATGTTTTGCACCTACAGAGATCTCAATATTACTAAGTCTGTCTGGGATTCATGAAGACAGAAGCTTCTAAAACTACTTAATCGACAGAGGAAGTGTGACGAGTTCAAGATGCAGGAATAACTCCCCCCCGAAGTACCTTGAAAAAGGTGTTCTTAAGTGAACTGTTACTGATTTAAATGTAGTGTGGTCACAGCAAATATGTGACTTTATTTAAGTTACTTCTGTATGTCTGTATGTTTTAGAGCCTACACTTTTTACACAGTACTAAATAGTATTTATAAATGCAATATATTATATTATTAGACTAGATTAGATTAGGTTTATCACTTCATTTTTAGATGTAATTATACATGTAATTCATACCTCCACTTCTACTATATATGTCATGTATTGCCCTTCTTAGCCTTAAATCTGTTGACATATTTGGTTCACCCTTTTATTGCTTAGGGAACATTCCTCTACACCGTTTTTATACCATTTATCAAATAAACCAGAAAGAAAGTGATCATCACCAAATTATGGATAATGCATAAGAGTGTTAGTAGCCAGCATAAGCCTTGGACCAACATTAGCAACACTCCTCCATCTGAGGTACCTGTTGCCTTGTCTGGTCTGCCCAGCCCTGGCCTCTTGACCCTGGGGAAAAGGGGGGGATTCTACAGGGGGGGATGGGAGAACAGGTCCACTCCCCCAACCCCCACACAAGTCATTCCCAGAGGTTTCTGCCTATACCTTCCCTCTACACAGCGTCCTCCACTTCTGCCATCCTCCTCCGCTCTGTCTGCCTTGTGGACTGACAAAGTTTGTAAATACTTACTGTCAGGAAAAAGAGGAAACTATTTAACAGGATATAAAGAGAAAATGCGAGCCTTAAAACATGCAGAGAAATAGGAGAAGACCGAGGGAGAGTGGATCACAAAAGGAAATAGAGAGAACAAGTAAAAGATGAGGAGAGAGAACTTCAGAAAGCTAGCGGGCAGACCCTGAGGCCAAACCACAAGGGCCTAAAGTGGCTCTTTGTGGTGGGACTGGCGTCTGTGTAGTCTTGGGCCCCTTTGCTTGCTCCCCTTTGGCCCTAGTCTGCTCCAATATGGCCTGGCCAAGCCTTCAGTGTAGAGCAAGAACCCACCAGGCAAAACACATGTGACAAAACAGCCCTCTACTAATCTGTCTGTCTGTCCACATATACTTTTTAGTTGCTGCAAATCCTCTTCTCACAACTAATATTTGCAAGAGCAGGCTTATTCATTCCTGAAGATAGCCTTGCTTCATTTACAAAGATTTGTGAGTTTTGTGTAGATGTCATTTTATGAAATCAACCACATGTCAGGGAGAGGTCTAGTTGGTTTTTGTTCTCTCTGCTCTCTAAAGACTTTGATGGGACATTATTTGGACACAACTTTGTATGAACCCAGGTTTGAACTTTTAAACATGACAAAAAAAATTTGATCAGGAGATATCATTATCCTTATTTTTAAACATTAATCATCTGTAAAGTGATATCCATCCCAAGAAAATATACTGAGAAAGCCAAACACATCAACAGGTCTTTATATTGTGTACCTGTCTCTGGACCTCAGCCAAGTTGTAGAGCAGTGTGCCTTCCTTCAGTGGTGCAATCTTCTCAATGTCCACTAAACCAACACATCTGTTGAAGAGCGAAGAAAGAGAAGCAGGAAGTTTCAAGTAACTTTAAACTGTTGTAAAAATCTCATCCATGCATCACAGAATCCGTGATCTTTGCAAACACAATCTGTCAATCTGAAGTTATCCCAAGTTTAAAGATACATGGTTTTAATTGTGAAAATATCAGTGCAGTCACACTAGACCTGTGCATGATTGAATATGACAAGTGATCTAAAAAAAGTCCCATACCTTTATCCCTTCATCCAAGTATAACAAAGATATTAACCTTTGGATCAAAAACTACTGCCTCTTTCCATTGCATTTTGTGACAGTCCCAGATTCCCAGGCTGAGGGATTGGGGAACACCAAATCCCCCCCCCCTCTGAATATTCAGACTATTATCTATATCTATATATCTATCTATATATATCTATATATATGTATATATATACATATATACATATATACATATATATATATGTATGTGTGTGTGTGTGTGTGTGTGTGTGTGTGTGTGTGTGTGTGTGTGTGTGTGTGTGTGTGTGTGTGTGTGTGTGCAACAAAAAGTGTGTGGCTATGTGTGTGTGTCATCATTATGTCTGTCTTACCCACTAGGCTCTGACAGGTCAGCCAGCTGAAAGAGGATGTTGACCTCCATGGGTGTAACCTGGCCAAAGTTCTGAGCTGCCACAATGAATTCCTCTACGAAAAAGACAGATAGACAGACTTTGATCAATCTAAAAAAAAAATCAAGATAATTTTGAAACATTAGAAAGTCTATATCTACAGGAGGCATCACGTAGCTGTGGACTGCTTCTGGTAAGTAAACTAAATTAAATTTGTTGGATTTCCCCTTTGAAAAATGGTAAATATAATTATATGTAGAACTACTGGCATGCAATAAAACATAATTCCATATTCTTTTATTCTCCAATGTCTATGTAGTAGTATTAGCAGCAAACTAAGCAGATGTTCCAACAGTCCAAATGCTTTTTGTCTTCAGCCACATCCTCTAGCTCATCCTGAGGCTCAGATATAAGGTTCCCTGGCAAGATAAAACCTATGTATATAATTCCACTAGCATGTCCTTGGTCTGGGGATCTTGACGAGAGGCGACATGAGCATAACTTAGCGACACTTTCTTTTCTAAAGTTTGAATCTTCTTGGCACTCCTCCTAACAGTGACACAGACAGCTAGAAAACTACACCAGTGCCAGAGGTCTACAGAAATGCATCATCTTTGATGAGCGTGGACCGATGCAAATGTGAAGTCACCAAACTGGATGGTCTTAACTCCTTGGCTGTGTTTTACAATTCTATCCAAGAATATTATCAATACAATAGGTGAAAAAAATCTCTGGTGGATTCTAAAGGCCACTGAGACCACAATCCAGTCTAATTCTACAAGGATTGGCTGGCTCAATGAAACTGCTCCGGTATCGTGGTATCTCCATTAATTCTTGAATTCAATCAGTCAGTCACTTTATTCATTGACAAGGGAAAATTTTAAAGGCACAACAGAAACAACAATCTGCCCATAAGATAAGGTTAAAAAAAAAAAGATGAGATAAAACTTTATTGATCCCACAACGGGGAAATTTGTGTGTTACTGCAGCGTTACAGATAAAGAAAAAGAAAAAATAAAGTTGAAGAAGATAAAAAAACTATAAAAAATAAAAATAAAAAAACACACAACACAATGTACAAATTCTCAGAATTTGTTGATCCGCATACACAGTATGCATTATCGACAGAATGGAGAGAAAATTCTCATAAATAGTAAGAAAAAAAAGTATGCATAAGCAAGGCATATATACATACATACATGCACGTACATACCTACATACATACACATACACACATATTTGCATATATATATATGGACATACATATCCACGCACATACCCACATGTACACATACATAGCTAATGCACACTTAAGGTGCAGGGTGTGTGTGAAGAGAAAAAGTGACCAGTGAAAAAGTGACGGAGTGACTACAGTGAGGTTTATGTTTATGTTATGTTATAAAGTCTTAAGCCTTATTTAAGCCATAAATAAGGAATAAATTGCATTTTTTATTGTAAGCACTGTGCTGGATGTCCTTTTGTTAACTGAAGCTACAATATAGTGTTATATTAACAAAAACTATTAACATTAAAGTTCATTTGACAAAAAAATAGTTTTCATTTGTCTGAATACTCTTCTATTCCTACCAAAATTTTCCACGAACCAATCATGATTCTTTGTCAAAGACTTAGTAAACTCAGTTAACATTATACGTTAGTATGCAGTTGCAAATTTACTAAACTTGCACGCCTAATTGGAAAAACTTGCTTTTTGGGGTTCCCATATCCCAATAAACATCATTAGTCTGTAATTTTTTTCAGTAACGTTTGACAACATCAAAAATAAGATTTACATTTCAATCCATGATGAGTGTACCTAAACCGAAAACAGATGTCCAATTAGATAATGAACAGCGGATCATACTCATTGCTAAAGTTCAGCATTGTATTATGTTGTTCTTGCCCTTGTTACTGCATTATGCTCTTGTAGAAGCCTACCTACATACATAAATGAATGAGATAATTACACAGAAATCGTTGTCCAGGACATGCTGACTATATAGTCAATAGATATTTTAAATGTTACCGTTATTTATGGTTCCTTTAAATTCTTTCACTCACACCAATGGTCCCTGTGACTTAGTTGTAACTTAAGTGGCAAAGCTTGAATACATTATAAGTAAATAGAATAGAAAATATACCTGTGGAGAGTTATTGACTTCAAGAGGTCTTTGAGGCAGCTTTTGTATGTTGTAACATAAGCCCTGATCTATTGTTGGTGAAATAAAGAACAGGTTGACTGTAGGCTGGCTTACAGTGGAGGAGTCAGCATTGTTTGACCTGCTTTATTCCAAGAGCAGCAGGCTGGGGTTGTGACAAAGTCGGCCTACACTGGAGCCATTCACAACACAGGAGCTCAGCTTACCCCTGAGGCATGCTCTCTTTCTTTCTCACACGCACACAAGGATACTTAGGTACATGCAGGTAATAGTCACAGGCATGCCTACACACAGACATAAGTGGGTTTGCCATTAGTAAACTAAATGATGAGCAGAGTTACACTTGCTTGCCTTGTCTATACAGAGTTCTATAACAATATATGAACTACATGTGTAGGTGTCTTTAAAGTATATAGAGAATATAGAGGATATATCCACTCTTCTCTGTATTTGAGATTTTCTAATTGAATATGAACTGGCAGACTAAAAAGAGAAATTAATCTGATGTGAATTTTGTTTTGAGTACTCACTCTATCCTTAAAAGGTTTTAAAAGCAATTTAAAAAATGAAAAAATACAAATACACAACAAGACAGTAAATATAAGTAAAAAAAACATTAATGAATCTTAATATTCTGGGGACCATGAATATGTGTACAACATTCCATGGTCTACTATGCAATGGATTGTTGAGGTATTTCAGTCTGGACCAAAGTGGGAGACTAACCAATCAGTTGACCATCAGACCACCATTGCATCCTTAGAGACATGCTACGAGCACACCAATGAATTACGCATAAACCTAAAAATAAACAAACCCAAAATAAACGGATCACTTCATTTATTGTGCCTAAGGATCATCAGTTAGGAATTTTCCCAGCAAGTCTTTATTATCAAGTCAAATCTAAGTATTAGTAGTGTGTTAACACATACTTAATCAACAGACATTTAATTTAAACCTGCTCACAAAGATGCAGTCGTGATCTGTGTTTTGGCTATACAGCGGTGACTCAATAAAATATGCTTTCTCTACCAGTCTCCCATGCATGTACACACACAAATGCGTGCACTCAGTTTTGCGTAGGTATTATTCACTCAAATGGCGTCCCTGAAGCAAAGTGGCCTTCTTGCACATACGGAATCAATCAGGATTCTTAGGCAAGTGTGCATGCTTGACTGTGTTTTAATGCTTATATGTGAGAAATGTCTATTCAAAGTGCACACACGTTTGATACATGCAGGAGTGTATACGGTGTGTGTTTGTGGACGAGTGAGTAGTACACTGAGTCGAGTATTAACAGTCCCCAAGGAGGCCTTAATGACTCCAGGAGTGGAGGGTGGATGGGTGGTGGCTGTGGAAGTCTGGCTGGCTACAGGCCACTGTGGGTCAAGCCAAGCCCAGCCTATGTGTACCCATTGTGGGAACAGCCTGGGGAGGGTATAGGCTCTTGGTCTGTGTTGGGTATGGCCCACACCCCTGATAAGGCTTCAGATAGCATATATCATAAGGCCACAGGTCAAAATGGTTTCTAAAAGCCTGTGACCTGAGAAGTAGAGTAACTCAGCAAAAAAAAAGAGACAATAAAGAGTGCAGGAGATGGAGGGAGCAATCTAGGCTCCGTGCAAAATATCAAGGAATGGAATGAAAGACAGCGAGTTGGGCAAACAAGTGAGTGAGATAAGCATTTAAAAGAACTAACCAGAACTAAGTATTTGTAACTACTTAAATTAAACTTGATCTCAGGATGTGATCACACATCAATGATATATCAAACATTACTCATTTTTGTTTGTTTTCTAAACAATTAGAAATATGGATATCCTTTAAAATCAGCCCAGAATGGAAGAAGTGGCCCTCAGCTCAGTGGCAGGATGTCTAATAGACAAGTCAAGCACCACTCTGGAATGTGGGAATGCAAAACGTGAGCTGGGTTCAATCCACCATGCCCATTTAAATGCCAACGTTAAGGAAGAAAACTAGACAAAAACAAGTTTCCACTCTTCTTTTAAAACACATAGACATCAACTCAAAGTAGTACTTCTGCCTTTTGCCTGTTTATTTCACAGTTTGTGCTTTGTGTTGTTTCTTTCTTTTTACCTTTGGTAACTTCAACATCTCGGCGGTGGCCAGCCAGGGTGCTGTAGATCTTTCTGATCAGTTCCATGTTGTTGAGCAGTGAGTTGAAGGCATTAAAGTATGAGAAGCTGACCTGATGAGATGTGCTGCCCCCGGCAACCTGGCCATGAAACAAGGGTCATTTTTAAAGCAACAGAGTATCCCACATACACAATCACTCTGCACTCAAAAGAATACATGTCAAAGAGATCATCTAGATATTATGGTCATTTGTAACTACACACAGAAGAACATGTTAAAACGTGCAAAAACATCATCTTGACCCACCAGTGGTTAAGCTGCAATGTTCCTTTCTGCCTTTGTTCCACAGGGAGAAGCAAACCCATTTCAACCATTAATTTTTCCATCACACAACGAACACTCTTAGGGAGTTCAATTAACTTTCTTTATGAGGTGGAGGAAGTGGTAAAAGAACAAAAAATAGAAAAAAAAGGTAACATTAAAAATAGATGCTGGGCTATCAAGGACATTCCATACTACCCACAATCTCCTTTATGTAAACCAGGATTGGATCTTTATTAAATCAGGCTCTCAAACTATTAAAATGTTTTGCTTGAAGAATGTTCTGTGAATGCTCTTGCCTGTATTGCATAACTTACGCCAGAGTACATGCCTTGAGGCTTTGCTGTTCCTAACTGTTCGGGGTTCAGGGTTGAATGAGTAAGAAATTTAGAGCTGAGCACTAGATGGCACTGTTTGCTTTACAGACACATGCGGGGAGGCTGCTCGTGGCTCTATAGGTTTGCAACAGGAGAGGGAAGCTCTGGCTTGGGTGAAACTGCCCTAACAGAGAGACATTTTTGTTATCTGTTCATATCTACGAGCCTATAGGCATGGACTTTCCCACAATATCCAACACAGTCTTTCATAGAGGGGACAGGGGAAGAATATTTGGATGAAAAAAGTGTGTGGCGCTGATCATTTATCATGTTTGGTGAGTGAGGGTTTAGATTTATATATATGTGTGTGTGTGTGTGTGTGTGTGTGTGTGTGTGTGTGTGTGTGTGTGCACAGCACCACCAAGATGTCTGTTTGGCAGGGTAAACAGCAGAGAAAATGACAGAGACTACAAGGTGTTTATGAAATGGCCCAAGACAAGGCACACACACAACAAAAACAGTAACACATAGAAAGGAAATACAGGAAGTCAAACATTTCAGAGTTCAAAACAAATAGGAGTACACACACATGTACGCAAAAACGCGCATGCACGTACGAATGCACACACAGACACACACATGCAAACACAAAGATAATGGACTGTAAAGCTTCAGTCTCCTTCTATCTCTGTCTCTATCTTCACATTCAACTGGGCCTGCTCGGCTTTGACTCTGCCAGAGAGGTTAGACTTAATGATATGTTGGGAGAGAGACAGAGACATGAGGGGAAAGGAGAGAGAGAAAGAGGGGTAGTTAAGACTGAGAGAGAGAGACAGAAAGAGAAAATAAAGAGAGGGAAGAAGAGAGGGGACAAGATGAAAGGTGACAGAAAAGGTAGAAGAGGAAGAAGAAAAAACACGGGATAAACAGCTAGTGGGAAAGAGAAAACCATGGTGTTTGGTTTTAGGAGAGCAGGAAGTGAATACAGGTAACTGAAAGGACAAGGAAGTAGTGAGAGAGAAGGAAACAGTCCGGACTTTACGCCTTTATGGAGAATACAGTATTGCTGGTTTCGCTTGGCTTACGTGCTTACGGCTACTCCTAAGGTGCTAATTTCTTATTATTGTGATTCATGACCCTTCACTTACACTTAAATGACCAAAGCTGTAGCAAGCATTGCTTAATAGCATATACACATTGTATTTGTGTTTCTGAATATGTATCGTCTTACATTTGCTTATACAAAGATTCTGTTCAATATGTAATTACTTAGCTATATTGCAATATGTCTAACATATAGTTAATCTAAAAGAAAAATTGCATCTAAGATGTCAAATCAACTCTTTGCAGTATAAATATTTGAGTATATCAATTAAGTACTGCTGAATAAAGAATCACAGCTTCTATTTGGACAGTAGCTACATTTTTTAACTAGCCTTTACTTTGACCCTTGGGGATGACAGTAAAACAGACAAAAAGAAGAGAACCACCAAAGAGTAGGACAAAACCCACCGCTACGAGGCATTCTTCCAGGAAGGGTGTGAGCATGTGTGGTCTGATCGTGACCATGATATCCCTGAAGTCCAGTGCTGAGATGGAGCCGCTGTGATCTTGGTCCAGCTGGATAAACGCCTGCCGTGCGTGTTCCAGCTGCATCTCCTATGAAAGAGAAAAGTGGGAAGTGTAGGTGTAAGATGGCACATGCTGTACACCACAATGCATGTCATTGCATGCATATGTTGGCCATACACCTCCTTGCATTGCCTTCATAGATTAAAATCGACATAAACTCACACACATATAAACAGGTATGCCTAAAACGCAGCATCTGATTTGATGGGCCCCCTGGTGCTGCGTTCCCCTCTCAGTTTCGGGGAGACATGCACACACAGGCAGGACGGCTGATCACCTAACTGCTCACTTTGTCTTTCTTCTTGTACACCCATACACACAGAGGTCTTTGGGGACAACAGGCTGTGGTGGGAACAGTTCCCACAAGGTCTTTGAAATTAGCAGCCATTATTAGTACCTGCAACCACAAGTCTACAGAGAGACGCTGTAAACAAACCACGGCCATCAGTGCTTACAACATTCGGGTAGAGCAAATGATGGGGTGTAAGAACAATAACCTACTTGCTATTATAACAATAAAGGATTCAATGTGAAAAAAGACCAAAAGCTTGAGAACAATAAGCTAAAGCTCAATGGTGTGACTGTTGACTCACCAGCAGTGTTAGTTCCAAAGAGCCATCATTTCTAAAAAAAAATCCTGAGGCTGATGTATTTTTTGCAATTGTTTTTTGACATATAGTGGCACCATACAAACAGGCTCAATAACCAATTCAAACATACTACCTCCTAGTACACATAAGTGTGTTAACTCGACTGGAACATCCACAAAACAAAAAACTTAACAAACTAAACATAATTAAATCAACGATAATTTTGGCAATCAATTATCTTTAAATGTGTAATATATTTGTTGTATAAACAAACCTATGATTGAACTTTTGTAAATGTTCTATTTTAGACCAAATGATTAATCAATAAGTTAAGAAAATAATAACTTAACTTTATAAATAAAAATAATAACTAACGGGTTAACTTATTGAATCTAGAGCATGCTTGGTATTATTCAATTGATTTATTCAGATGTTTTTTCATAAAAGGAACTCAAAAAAGTGGTATTAACACAACAAAAAACCCTATGAGACTATGACTTATTGTTGTGTTAAATTTGAGTGATTTCACAGACAGCATAACTGATCGAACTCTAAATTCACAGAGCCCAAGAGAAATGACTGGGGAAGAGTGACATTTACACAAAGCTGAGTGGAGACCAGAGGGGAGTAAGAATAGACATTACAACAAAAGAACCAGATTGCAAAAACAGCAAAATGCTGCAGCCCTGTGTCAGTATCACCTATGAGCACAGCAAGGGCTGCAGAGAGTGTGTAAGTGAGTGGAAGGCAAGGAAATGATGAGATTGACACATGTAAACACTCCCAAAGTAAATAAGGTGAGATATTTTGGTGTCAGCATCCAGTGTCGTGACTCACTCCTCTGGTCGGTTGTGTGTCGGTCAAAACACTTTTGTAAGAAATAAACTGTGGACAGGAAAGGGGGAGTAGAGCTGAAAATCAAAGTCAAAACAATACAAGAGAAAACAAAGCCGAGAACTTTTTGTGGGCATATGCAAAAAAATAAATAAATGAAAAAATAAGCATTCATGTGCGCGTTTGCGTCCATTTGTGAATAAAGGGGGAAAAAATATAAATCCTGTTTCCTGGGACAAGCCAGAAGCCTGAGCATCACACAACCACAGAGCAACAAAACAACTGTGGTCCAGGGGACGGAGCAGTTTATAGTCTCAACCTCTTAAAACTTTAACTCGCTGCAATTGTGAGAGATTTTCAGGGGCATGGTTTGTATTTGGAAAGGGAGCGAGAGACGCTTGAGACATAAAGCTTTGGGGCTTAAGACAGACAACAAGTGACTGAGGTATTTGCAGTCACTTTAATTGTCCTTGGACAATAATAAAAACACATGAAAAGCCACCTCTGTTTGTTTTTGATGACTGTGATTAATTCCTCCCTCCTATCTCTTCTATTGACTCCCCATTTTCTAATTTATTTTCTCAATCAGCACTGAGCTAAAGCTATTACAAGAAAAAGTTGAAGCATAACCGCTCATTTGCATGTGTGCCAGTGAGTCCTCTATAAAGTAATGTTAAGGGCTTCCGCCCACTAACTCTTAGGAGAATCAAACATGTATATGTGACTTTTAAAATCTGAGTGATACCAACAATCAACTTTTTTGAGTGCTCCAAAAAGAATCGGGACACCACGTAATTGAAGCGGTTACTTGCCAGGATTTATAATGTGGGCTACTATGTGCCACTATGTGCCACTTCTCTGGACAACGGTAATTCCATTGCCAGAGACAACACCAATGCTGACAGTGCGAGCTGAGCCTTGGCCGGCATCCACGCTTGAGACAGGAAAAATGCATGTAATTGGTGAGAATCTCTGGCTTCCATCAAGACAGTAATTGGCCGAAGAGAGCCCTTGTGAGAAATATGCGGCGCAAACGTTTTCCCCGATAATCCCATTTTGTGAGCATCTGGTTACAATGGCAGAAAAAAAACACAATAAACACATGCATGTATGGCAGGAAGACGAGGATATAAAGGATGGGAACATACTTAGTGAGGGGAGGATGGATGATAGAGAATTATAAAAATAACTCAAAAATGTTCAGTATAAAGTGTGTAAGCGTGTGTGTGTCAGTTAGTGTTCACGAATACTACTTATGACATTTACTTATGCATTGTCTCTTAATAAATCATAACATCATTGGGGAGTGCTGCAATCACAAGATTACACAGGTTGAAATTCTGGCTGCTGTTGTGCTTCCCCTAATTGCCCTGTCATCAATCACTGGAACAGCTGATAATGCAAGGTAAAAGAAGACTGCCTGAATTTTACTCATGCCTTGGTGTTACACAGTATTATCAAAGTGATACCATTGCAGGAATAATAACGTCTTATTGAAGTTGCCTGTTGATAGGACGGTTCATATTTAGAAACATCAATACACCAGGGAAGTTAAAAGGATGACAATATTTATGACAATTCCAAGACATTCCTTGCCCTTACGTACACAGAGAAGTATCCTGCAGTTACATAAAAAAATTTGCGATTTATTAAGGAATGAATCAAAACCTAAGAGAAATGATCAAATGCAGACTGCATAAGCAGTAAATGTGTATTTCATAGTTGAGCAATGAGTGCGGCTGGCTGCAAGCCTACTGTTGTGAGCTGGAAACCATTGAGTGACTGACTGGGAGAAAACTGGTCATGATGTCAATGCAAAGTACACTCGTCTACTGGCCACTGCACCACACTCTTGCATTGATGCACATACACAGGCAAAAAAACAAGCAACAACAGTTGCACAAAGCGTCCAAGCTACTGCCTACATGTACGGTAAAGCACACAAGTAATATAAACACACATACGTAGAACCACAAAGCAGTGCACAGACATTCTACCTTTGAACACATACACTATACACACATAACAATATGCCAATATCCATGCATTGCTGCCCACTGTGTGTAAGCCATCTGGTCTAAGTTAAGTGTAATATAAAAAGCTCATTCAAATACATGGTGAGTGTGGATACAAAGTTGGCACAACTAAGGCCCTCCCTCCCCCCACCACCACCACCACCTCTCTCTACATTGGTTTGATTTAAGTCTAGACATCATATTGAAAAATGGCTCACACATCACAAATACATTAGGAATATTCCAAGCTATACTGTTTCAAGAGGTGACACAAATTCATCTCTATCTGCTTCAGAATAGGTGGAGTGGAGTAATGTTAGGATCAACAAATTCTATGAATTTTGTACAGTGTTGTGTATTTTTATTTTTTATAGCTTTTATTTTCTTTAGCTTTTATTTTATTTTATTTTTCTTTACGCTGTATGCTGCAGTAACAAGCAAATTTCCCCGTTGTGGGATCAATAAAGTTATATCTTATCCCTTTTTATCTTATCTTAAAGTGTACAGGGAAAAGCACACAGATCAGACAATACAGATTTATTGGCTACCATTGGTGGTCAGTGCATGATAGAAATATAAAGACAGACAGATAAATAGTCACAAGACAGACACACGGAGGAAAAAGAAAGAGATTAATGGTTAAGAAAAAGACAATGAGATTATTTGATTTTGTCAGATGTGAGATGATTAGATTTAATGAGATTATAAAAACAAATCGCATGTGGTAAAGAAGGTGAGGGGACAGGAAGACAAGCTGATCAAGATTAAACCCACCAGAAGAAACTGGGTAAACTCGCCATAGCTGAGCTGCTTCTCCCTCTCTGCGCCAAAGTGCAGCCGAATGAACTCACTGTCCCAGTTGAAAGGGATGCTCTGGTGGAGGGTGGTCTGGCTGAAGACCTGCTTCACATCCCCTGTGGAGGAAACGAAGAGACATTACTTTAATGACTGATGACTGAAGTGTGAACAGGGCATTTGACAGACTAATAACAAGCTGTAAAACTCAATATGCCAATGTACCAGCAACTCCTGTGAGACCTACTGTATGGAAAATATTAACAATTTGAACAGAAATACTGCAAGCAATGAAACTTAAAATTGTCAGACTGAAGCAAAACACTGCATTTATGAATTGATTATGCTTATATTATGTCAGCTCTGTGTAGATGTTACATATTATACACTAATTTAGAGGTAATTCTGACAGTTGATAAATCTATCCATATTCAAATTATTAATCGACTAGTTATGACTTGTTAATAAAAATTATATAAAATGTTGTTTGCTGTTTCCCAAAGCTGAAAATTGAATGTCTTTTCTTGTCCAGACAGTTTACAACCCAAAGACCATCAGTTTATTTAATTATTAAAAATGACTTAAATTAATTATTGAATCCCTTAACATTCTGATACCTAGTTGAAAATGAATACAATAGTTTACAATAGTAAATAGTAATTGTTAAACTCTAAAGACTTTACATTCAACTCTATATAAGGTCTAAACAACCACAAAAATGTCCATATTCCATGTTCATAGTCTCCTTTTTGTACATAAAGTGTACAATTTGATAACAAGCAATTATTACAATTATTATATCTTTTTATAACAATTATTTTTTCTTATTAAGACCTCAAATCTGTTGGTACATAGTCTTCCAAGCTAGCCAAGCTTTAACAAATAACATGTTTCCTCTTTTGTGGTTAACATTAGTTGAATTATTTGAATTTGGAGAAAAAAATGTCTGTGATTGTTTCTGACAAATTGTCAATGCCAATCTCCCATAAACATTTCTGCTCTGTTTGAGACTTAAGTTCCTCAGCACTACATCAGTCCTGAATGACACATGGCAGAACTTGTTTAAGATGTGCAGGCTGTGTATTCACATGGAAAGCTTCTTCTCACTTGTGTTCCTCTGCTTGAACTCTCTAAGCCTCTACAGCCAGTGGAGTGGAGAGACACTGAACATGAGTCCTAAATTACAGCCTTAGTAAAGAAACAAAAACAAACCAATAGAACGACCTGTTTCTTATTACCAAACAAGCTGCGCTGGATGGGCGGAGAAAGGAATGAAGGCAAGAAACTATTTTCTTTATAAAGACAGACAGGGGGAGAAAAAGGAGAGAGAAAGGTGATATTTACTTCAGCTCTGCTGTACCTTTAGCTTGTGCATTATTTTTTTTTTACACTTTAATGAGGCAATAAATATACAGCCTTTAACTCTTTAAAGAAGAGGCCGCTCTCAAGCCCAGCCGTTTATATTATCAGCTTTTATAGACCTGTCAACACTCAGTCCTCTTTTACTTTTTATTTTCTGTCTTTCTGGCTGAGGTACAAATGCATTTTTTATGCTGCATTTATTTTCAATCGCTAAAAAAAAAAAATCAGAGCACTGTGCTGCCTGCACTTAACAGAAATTACTTTGGTCATTATTAAATAAAAATGGCAGAAAAATTATATTAAAAAAAATGAGCATACAGACATTCATAGAATCAGAAAATAAACAGCGCTTTAATGCAACATAAGCTGCAGCTATTAATATATTTTAATGGGTAATAAAGAAGGGAGCTCTTTATGTTTCCTTTATGGCTTTAATTTATTTTAATGAACAGTAAAGAGAGAGGAGAAGGGGAGAAAGGGAGTGAATTCTGTAATGTATCACAATAAAGGAACTTTGACAAGTCCATAATCTCAGTCAATTTGCTTTTGGTGAAAGGGTAGCCCCCAATGCATGTGGTGGACACTGCAGGCAGTGTTTGTGCATGGTATGATGTGTGTTATGTTTTTTATGCAATTTTCCACTTGTGTGTGAGACTCATAGCTCATAAGCATTGGGATATTCATTAACCTTTGGGAGATGCAGAAAAACAGCAGACCTTTTAATTGCCACCAAGACAACGTCAGTCTAATTGATCCTTTTAAATATGAACATTTACATATGTGCATATATAATCACCTGCAATGATTTTGCACCCTGTCAACAGCAACAATTAAAATGAAATTCACTTACTCTTCCCTGTTTGCAAGGGAGATGTGTGCCCTGCATTTTAAATCAAGTCTAATGTGCAAACGCCCCGCACACCTACAGAAGGATGGCATTAGACTTGTTTAAATAAATTAGGCAAATGTGAAAGCAACTAGTACAAATGTCTTCCCTTTTCACCCCCAAGCTTCCAGGTATCAGAGAAGTGGTGCCAATCATGCACAAACACACACACAACTACCAGCCCCTCCCCCATCCTTTACTTTCCACCAGTCTGCTCCACCTACAAACCTAACCTTATCTTTTTTACAGACAAGATACAATGATCATATGCTGTATATGTTTGTGGAAAATAGATGTGCTGGTTAAGCCCTTAAATTAAAGAGAATTGAATGAAATTGTATGAAAACTTATTTCTTAGTGGCATAATTAATTTTGTCAGTACTCTATCAGGATTAGTCTGTTAACTATTTGTTGAATGTTTAAAGTGCAGTGTTGAGTTACAATCTTGTATTTGATTAATAAAATAAGTTGCTGCTTCAGACTGCATCCTAATACATATTTGTCAGTTTTTATCCTCTCAGGTGACGAAACACAGGTTTACTTTGTTTTTAAAAGAATATGTATATCACCACAACATAGTTTGCCTAAGAATCCTTAAAGCAGGGGTGTCAAACTCAGGTCCCACTAAGCCCTCCAGGACCTGAGTTTGACACATGTGCCTTAAAGGATGACATGAGGTAAGCCAATAGAATTAGCCTTAATTTAGAAAAAAAGAAACATTAAGGAAAACGTAAGATGCTTATAGGAGTACTTTAATATGAGAAAGAAAGGTGTTTGTGTGAACTAAGCAAAGAATGAATACATATTTGAAGGTCTAGCCCAGGGGTGGGCAACCCTGGTCCTAGAGAGCCACAGTGTGTGCAGGTTTTTGTAATCACATGGTCATCAGAATCAGGTGTGTTACTGCTAGGTTGGAACAAAAACCTGCAACCACTGCGGCTCTCTAGGACCAGGGTTGCCCACCCCTGATCTAGCCTAAGGTACATTAATGGTACAGAGCTTACTGTATATTCATGCTATTGGTAATTACTTCATTTAAACATATATATGAGAGGTATATACTCACCAAAAGTTGTCATTCCATTGCCTGTTTTATCAAACAGCAGGAATGCAACCATGAACAGGGAGTCTGGGGAACACAGCACTGACTCGAATGCAATAAATTCCTGAAAGGAGATCAGCCTGACAGAGGAGAGAAGAATACAGAGAAAGCTGAAAGGTGAAAAAGTTAAAGTCAAACTTAAAAATCTGCCAGTTGATATATTAATATCTACCAAAGAATAAAAAATTAAACAGCTACACTTGCTATTTGATATTCATAAAAAGAGCTACATTATACTAATATAAATAAATATTAGAATAAGTTGTTTTAATAATTTAATAATTAATTAAATTACAAACTCAGTTGTAATTATTGACACAGTGTGGGGAACCAACACACAGACAACCTGTCAGTCTGCACTATGCATAATTTAAGCAGTCCTTTCATTCAGAAGTATGTTATTCCATATGTGAATGAAACATTTTTAAATTGCTCAGTGTGTGTTCCTGGTCTGAGCTGGAAGCTGCTATACACAAAGCCAACTTTACACCAGCAAGAAAAAAAAAAAGAGATGAAATATGTTTTATATATGAATGTACCATTTTAAACAAGTACAAAGGCAAACTGGGAGCCAGTTCTGGAAATGCAATTCAACAGATATATACTTAATATAATTTGAGGTTCAATAGAAATAAGGAGAAGGCAAGTAGCCTTTTTTTCTTTTCTATGTGAACTGGAACAAAAAGGATATTTTCTTGGATTATTCGCAACACTGAAACACAAATGAGTCGAAAGGAAATACAACAG
Source organism: Eupleurogrammus muticus (assembly GCA_036785175.1). Lineage (NCBI taxonomy): Eukaryota > Metazoa > Chordata > Actinopteri > Scombriformes > Trichiuridae > Eupleurogrammus > Eupleurogrammus muticus. The sequence continues at coordinate 1,840,962 of JAYKQN010000020.1, read as the reverse complement.
ATGTTTTCTTTATTTCACTTCCTCTGCTCTATTCAAGTATGTCAGTGTTGTGATGAATACCATTATATCCCCCACCTCTCCACAGCAACATAAATGTCCACACGCATCATCAACAAGAAAAAAACAAACAAACATAAACACCTCTATTGTGTGAACCTGCTGAGAGCCCCCTTGGGAGAATCCTGCTGTGGGGAACTGGACCACGCAGTCTAGCCTTTATTTAGGCCCTGGTTCACAGTTGCCACAAGACCATTATGAATTTCACAAATGGATTTGATAATTACAGGAGGGGTCAGTGCTAATGAGTGGTCCCCGAGCATCCATCTATTAAACCTATTTCAATTTCCAAAGGAAGAGTGTGGAGAGGTGGGGGATGCAATGATTACATTTTCCTGGCTGCAATAATTAATAATGTTACTGATTAAATTTAGAGGCATTTATTTGGACTAAGTGTTTCATGTCGCATGGATGAGGGTACACATGTCCATCCTGATATGTACTTACAGGCAAAAAAAAAAACAAATGGAAGAAAAAGACTAACAGAAAAGGTGCAATGACAAAAGCGTTAGTTATTAAAATAATACCAGGAAAAAGGGCCATACTCTGGAAATGTTTGAGTGCCAGACATAAAGGCTGGAAACCATGGTTTACATTACTGCCTTTAATGTCTTTTGAATGTAGCCTGCAAAAATGTAATTTGAAAATGAAATTATACTTCAGAGAAGTTCATGAAGGAGTTTAGGCAGGTAAAAGCAGCGTGCAAAGATTCAGAGCACCGGTGTTCCCAGACAGCATTGAAAGGGGAACATCAGATTTCTTCTTTTCTTTTTTTCACCAGCATCAGTTTACATGCATGCTGGTTGTCCTGTCTGTGTTTTCCCAGACATGGATAATCAGCATATTAGTGTAACTGAGAGGCCTGCTGATCACGGAGGGATTGGACCATGGTTTAGTCCGGGGGA